>JALMGF010000046.1:6030000-7230000 GCA_023333645.1 Sceloporus occidentalis
AAACACATGCCGACTATATACACGATTAAAATTCTGAGTCATAATTCATGTCTATACACAACATCAGACTTAATTCCTTTGGGGTTTTTATTGTTTGCCACAAACAAAGCTGCATTTGAAGTAGGAGACCAACGTGTGGCATACAATAAACAAAGACTAAATACATAAAAAGTAACTACAGTATTGCCTGGATAAAGCTTCTCCTGTGGTCAATAATCCTTTTTTCACAACTGCTTTGGACAATCCACAAACTTAAACACAAACCAAAGAAAAATAATATTAAGTTATAAATGTAAATGTCCATTCTAGTTATACAAAATATCACATTATGTGGTATATGGAAGATTTTGGGGACCCTCACAAAATGGGGCTCTCTCTTTATTTATTAAACAGATCGCACAAAAACCTCAAAAGATGGATGGATACACCATGTATCCTTATGTATATACCTACAAAAGAATTGAAAAATAAGCTTTTCTCCCAGGCTCCCTTGCCAGGATATGTTCTATATGGATTTCATATGCTGATTAATGCTGGTATGTTGGTTCTTGAATTAAAATTTGAGTAAGTTTAATTAATGTAGGAATTATTTTATCTACTCATTGGATTTTTACAGTATTTACCTAATAAATATTGAATTCATATAAATTTTATTATTTTTATTTATTATTCTGAATAGAGGTGAATTTTGTCTGTTTCAATATAGAAGAGTTTGGGGAAATTATATATTTCATTATTGTATATGATGGCTCATGAGACTGCAGCTTATAACCCGTAATAATGACAATGATGTAAAAGGTATTTTTACCTGTAATTAAGTTTATTTTTCTGAAATTTGACATTATTTGCATCTATTAAAAATATCACTAATAAGCGTAATCATCGTAATAGACGTTATAAGTACATATATATCCGAGTATCTGTCTTTTTAAATTGTTGTATTAGTAGTATCATTGCTACAGACTAATATAGTGAGATATATAGATCTTTTTGTTACCACTCTAATTATTGCCCTTTTCTTTTATTTGCAGTTGCTGAGTGGGCTGGAAATTAACTTGTTTGATATTAACTCATGCTGTACATATAGGGTGATATCAATATAATAAATCTGAGATGTCTATGCAATGTGATGTTTCACCCATTGCATTCTTGTATGTGTTGGATCCATAAGCCAGTGATTCATACCTGATAACCTATCAATAATATGCTGGAAGAAAATGTTTCTGTATTATCTTTTGTACTGCACAGAATATATAGATATTATGTAGATTGAGTTTTCACAATAAATAATATCTTTAATAACTATTGTGATGATATAATCTCATTTTGAATTATACATTTTGGTGTGAGCTGAAAGAAAGTAGGATCAGAGAAAATTTAGGATATCTCTTTAAATTCATATTGTGGATGTGGTCCTACAATAAGTAATAGAGCTAGAATTTTGTGTATGTTATAGAATGTTGGCTTGCCTATTTTATATCATTTTTATCATATCACTAACAGTAAGACTTGTGCATTCGTCTTTGGGCGAACATGAAAACAAACACGAAGAGTACGTTTTCGTGTTCGTTCCGAAGACACGAAGAAGAGAAGAGAGCGGCGGTAAAACGTAGGCGAAGACAAAGACACACACACAAAGAATCTTCGTGATCGTCTTCATCTACTAATCTCCCTGGTCCCTTCCCCATCTAGCCTACCTTATCTATGCAGCATCGCGGAGTTGACGGAAGCGGAAATCCACAGGTTCGCTGTCAGGGGTTGCAAGGCAGTGCGAGTGAGCGTATTGGTCGCCTGCAGGGACCTCCTCTGGCATCAACCAATAGGCTCACTCGCACTGCCCCTTACCACTGGTTGCAGAAATAAATAAAACAACCTGGGACCCTGCTGCAACAGTTAAATGTCCGTACCAGCAACAAAGTCGCTGGTACGGACATTTAACTAACATCGTGGACATTACTGTCGAACTTGCAAACTTTCTTTTTCTATTTATTTTGGGGGGTTTTGTATTAAACTGTTAGGCGAAAGGATCATGGGAATATATTTTATTTGAATAATTAATAAATGCAAATGAGCACACTACCATATATGGCTAATATATCTTCGGGCAGAATACAGCCTGTATAACTGTGTAAATTTGCTGTTCCCTTAAAAATAACTCAACACACAAACATTAATGTCTAAACCTTGGCAACAAAAGTATTTTGTGTGGCCACCATTATTTTCCAGCACTGCCTTAACCCTCTTGGGCATGGAGTTCACCAGAGCTTCACAGGTTGCTACTGGAGTCCTCTTCCACTCCTCCATGACAACATCACGGAGCTGGTGGATGCAAGAGACCTTGAGCTCCCCCACCTTCCATTTGAGGATGCCCCACAGATGCTTAACAGGGTTTGGGTCTGGAGACATGCTTGGCCAGTCCATCACCTTTACCCGCAGCTTCTTTAGCAAGGCAGTGGTCGTCTTGGAGGTGTGTTTGGGGTCGTTATCATGTTGGAATACTGCCCTGCGGCCCAGTCTCCGAAGGGAAGGATCATGCTCTACTTCAGTATGTCACATTACATGTTGGCATTCATGGTTTCCTCAATGAACTGTAGCTCCCCAGTGCCAGCAGCACTTATGCAGGCCCAGACCATGACACTCCCACCACCATGCTTGACTGTAGGCAAGACACACCTGGTTGCCATCACACAAGTTTGACACCATCTGATAAGGTTATCTTGGTCTCATCGGACCACAGGACATGGTTCCAGTAATCCATGTCATTAGTTTGCTTGTCTTCAGCAAACTGTCTGCGGGCCTTCTTGTGATGATGTCTCTTTAGAAGAGGCTTCCATCTGGGACGACCAATTTGATGCAGTGTGCGGCACTGACAGGCTCTCCCTCCCAACCCTTCAACCTCTGCAGCAATGTTGACAGAACTCATACGTCTATTTCCCAAAGACAACAAAGAGTGCATGTGCACTCAACTTCTTATAGCCTAGGCCATCTTTATGTAGAGCAACAATTCTTTTTTTCAGATCCTCAGAGAGTTGTCTGCCATGAGGTGCCATGTTAAACTTCCAGTGACCAGTATGAGAGAGTGTGAGAGCAATAACACCAAATTTAACACACCTGCTCCACATTCACACCTGAGACCTTGTAATACTAATGAGTCACATGACACTGGGGAGGGAAAATGGCTAATTGGGCCCAATTTGGACATTTGAACAGCAAATTTACACTGTTTACACTGTTATAAGGCTGTACACTCACTACTACATTGTAGCATAGTGTCACTTCTTCAGTATTGTCACATGAAAAGATACAATAAAATATTTACAAAAATGTGAGGGGTGTTCTCACTTTTGGGAGATACTATATATATATATACATAATGTATCGTAGCATCTCTCAAGTACATTAATACCATTGCCAGGTGTTTAGGGGCTCACAGGCTCATTATAAATATGAAACCACTCCGAGCAAATCCCCTGTCCAACTACCCTAGCAGAAGGCATAGTATAGAGGGCCATGACAGTCTGTTTCTGAAGTTAAAAGCTCTTAATGTCTCCTCAAGGAATAGTCAACTTGGAATTTTGACATCTGGTCAGTTCTGTCCCATGTCCTATTTGGGACATCTTTAAAGCTGGCCAATTCAATTTACCCCATCAAACCATATATTTTTGGAAAGTAGCCACCCCAAGGTATTTTAAATGCTAGTATTTTAACTCTAATTCTACCACCAGCCTTTGTCAAAATTTGTGTAGTATTTTTTTGTGGTTTTTTCACACACAATGTACTTTAGGTATAAATTTACATCTCTTGGTATATGCCACCTCAAAACAACACCCCACCTTTGAAGTCTAAGGTCTTGAACATTGTGTTCTAATACAAATAAAGGTGAGGACCCTATTATCTTGTCCTTCACTGACAGATTCTTTTTAACTGTTAGACACACAGGAATGATATTTTTCAGAATTGATGAGTATGAGGTTTTTATTTTATGTATCACCTTTTGATTTAACCACAATGCATACTCTAAGTTATCAAGACTCAACGAATCAGATATTATCGCATACCAGTCATCATTTCTGAATGTAATTGTTACGTCGGCTGAGGCACCACAGGTAAATGACCCACTATGCAGGAATGGCGTGAGCTCGCCAAGGAACAGTATGAGCCAGCTGAGCGAAAGGACAAATCAGGGCCAGAGGTAGAGGACCACAAACAAGCCAGGATCGGGGCAGGCAGCACAGGAGCAATGTCAGGAAACAACAGCCAAGGTCGGGACAGGCAGCGCAGGATCAATGTCAGGAAACAACAGCTGAGGTCGGGGCAGGCAGCGCAGGATCAATGTCAGGAAACAACAGCTGAGGTTGGGGCAGGCAATGCAAGATCAATGTCAGAAGAACGAAAGCCGTGCTCTGGTACACGTGAAATCAAGCAGAAAGCGATATAGAAACACCCTGAGTACTGTAATATGAACTCATTGAACGGACACAGGAACACAGGACAAGGAAGTTTAAATAGAGCCAATGGCAGGAGAACAGGGAGCAGACCAATCACAGGTAGGATGACGTCATCGCGACCGACGCAAGAATAGCGTCGTCGCGATGGCAACAACACTAAGTACTCTCTGTCTGTGCTACCTGCCGTGAGCGTGTAGGGGCGGATCGTTTACCCGATCACTGCTGATACGCTGCGGTGGCTCGAACAGAGCTGTCACTGGCCGGGAGGCGTGACCGATCAGTACGCACGTCCCCTCGTGTACGTGCCAAGTGCACGACAGTACACAAAGAGGACGTGCGAGAGGGACGCCGCGGGACCCCAGCGGGACAGGTAGGTATAACAGTAATCATTTGAATCTGATGAAGCTGGGTAAGTTGACTAGCCTGCGAATAGTTAAAAACACTGGGTAAGTCTACCCCCCTTTGTTTTTATTCTTTTATAGCATCACCCAAGATATCCTAGGCTTTTTATCCAACTATACAAACTTCTCTATTGCTTCCTGGAAGATTTTAATAATCGTCATGGGGAGCTGAATCGGTATTATCCTGAGAAGGTAAAGTATTGTTGGGAGAATGTATGCTTTGATTTTGTTAATTCTACCAAGTCATGATATATTCAGGCCTCTCCACTCTGTTACTTGATTACTTTATTATTTTGCTAGCGGGGAATAGTTTATGTCAATTATGTTCTCTAGTTTGAAAGGAATCATTATTCCCAGGTGCTTAATACTTATTTCTGCCAATTGAAATTCATTTTGTAGTTTCTCTTTAATGCATTATCTAATCCAATACACGTGGCTTCCGATTTGCCTAAATTCAGTTTGTAATTGGACAAATCAGAGTATGCATTTATTTCATCTATTACCGCCCTCAGAGAGGCCTCAGGATCGGAAACTATAAGTAAAACATCATCTGCATACATGCAATGTTTACATTCTAATCTCCTTACAAAAATACCTTCTATATTATGTTGGTTTCAGATTCTTGCTGCCAATGACTCCAAGGTCATGATATATAATAGGGGCGCCAGTTAACATCCCTGATGCGTGCCATTATAAATATGAAACTGCTCCGGTTTAGCCAATCGACTCTGTCAAACGCCTTCTCAGTGTCAAGAGAGAACAACCGTTGGGATTGCATGATATTTGACATAGTCTGTTATATCTATAATTTTTCGAGTATTAGAGCTTGCTTGTCTTCCTCTCACAAAACCGGTTTGATCAGTATGTATTATCTGTGGTATTATAGCTTTCAGTCTTTTGGAAATGACCACTGAATAGATCTTTTTATCTGTATTTATGAGAGAAACAGGTCTATAATTACGGACATTACACTTGTCCTTTCCCTGCTTGGGTATTGGTTTAACATCGGCCCGAAACATTCCTGATGGTAAGCATTTAGAAGCCCCTATTTCATTAACCCCTTAACGACAATTGCCGGTCCTGGCACGACACGGAAAAGCATGTGCTTTACGACAATTGACGTGCCAGGACCGGCACGTCTTTAAACGGGTGCAGAAAGCGATCTGTTTTCGCTTTCTGCACCCAAAAAACGTTGCTGAATGCCTCGACCTCGAGGCATTCAGCAACGCCGCTATCGGAACGAAGGGGCCATCTCTGGCCCCTCCACGGGGCGTCAACATCCGCCATACTTTGTATGGCGGCGGACGCCCGTATTAAAAGCGTTTAGGAGGCGATCGACGATCGCCTCCTAAACTTAAATGGTGTCGCTGGAATGCCTCGATCAGGAGGCATCCAGCGACACCAAACACTTACCTTTCGATGGGCTGTGACCGCTCCGGAGAGCGGTCACAGCCGCAGCTGCCGATGATCTTCGCCATCAAGCAAGATGGCCGCTGCCCTGTAACAGGAACAAACAAATTTTAAAAGTTCGCTAGACGGTCCAGACCATCTAGAGAACTTTGGCTCCACTTGCAGGTTGAATACAGGTACTGCATTCACCATGCAAGTCAATGGAAGCCAGCTTTCTAATCACAGTGTGATTAGTAAAAATAAATTAAAAAATAAAATAAAATTTATAATAATTAGAAAAAAAATAGTAAAAAACTAGTAAAATGTAAAAATCATTTCCCACTGATGTCACTATCAGGGGAACCTCCAAGTTGAAAAAAAATGTTAAAAATTTTTTTTTAAAAAGACAAAAAAAATATATATATATATAAAAAATATATTTTTGTGAGCAAGTCCTAAAATTAGCATATTAGCTTAAAACAATTCTCGCATGGAAAGAGTTAAAATACTGGCATATTAAATGCCCGTGGGGTGTCTACTTTTAAAAAAGGTATGATTTGATGGGGTAAATTGAATTGGCCGGGTTCAACAACGTCCCAATTAACACCGGGGGAAGGATGGCCACACACCTAATTTCCAATTCGAAAAATGCACACGTACCAAATGTGGCCTTTTAGTTCCCACAAAAATGACACACGCATGCATGTGGGATATCACTGCACTCAGGAGATGTTGCTGAACACATTATGGGGTGTCGTGTGACAGCGGCATATACCAGGAGCTGTAAATTCATACATAAAGTAGGTGTGTGTGGGAAAAATACACACAAAAGAATACTACTGCAAACTTTGAAAAAATGCTGGTGGTAAAATGTGTGCATGCAAAGAGTTAAAATACCAGCATTTAAAATACCCTGTGGTGTCTAGTTTTGAAAAATATATGGTTTTGTTGGGCACACTGAAATGGCCCGGCTCAAAGATGTACCAAATAGGGCATGGGCAGTGGATCCCCAAATGCCAAAGTTCAACATTGA
The DNA here is from genome assembly GCA_023333645.1 of Sceloporus occidentalis. NCBI lineage: Eukaryota > Metazoa > Chordata > Lepidosauria > Squamata > Phrynosomatidae > Sceloporus > Sceloporus occidentalis. The sequence goes on from JALMGF010000046.1 coordinate 6,037,272, forward strand.
AAAATGCGCATGCCCCAAATGTGGCCCTTTTGCCCCCAAACAGCCAGGCAAAATCATTCATGTGAGGTATCACTGTACTCAGGAGATGTTGCTGAACACATATTGGGGTGTTTTGTGATAGTGACATAAACGAGAACCTTTTAATTCATACCTGAAGTAAAATGTGTGTGGCAAAACAAATGCAAAAAAATGACTACCACAAAGTTTGACAAAAACTGGTGGTAGATATGGTGCATGGAAAGAGTTAAAATACTAGCATTTGGAATACCCTGGGCTGTCTAGTTTTCAAAAATATATGATTTGATGGGGTAAATTGCATTGGCCAGGTTCAAAGATACCCGAAATGGCACATGAGGGGAAGAATTACCAGATTTGGAAAAAATGGCTTTGAAATAGCAAAACGCTACCTGTACTTATTGCCCCATAATGGGTAGAAAAAAGCAAAAAAACATAAAAACATTGGGTATTTCTAAACTCAGGACAAATAGTAGAATCCATTTAGCAGGTTTTTTCATTACCTTTTATAGATGAGTAAAAGATTTTTCAACTAAAAGTTAGAAAGTCATTTTTTTCAAAATTTTTCACCATATTTTATACTTTTTTTAGTAGTAAATAATATGATACAATCAAAACAATGTCATCTAAAGAAAGCCCTTCTTGTCCTGAAAAAAAAAATATCTAATGTGTGTGGGTTCAGTAAACGGGAAAGAAGAAAATTACAACTAAACACGAGCAGCGCAGAAATGTTAAAACGGCCATTGTCACGAAGGGTACAAAAAGTAAAATCAGCCTTTGTCACGAAGGGGTTAAACATTTCAGTCAAATAAGCAGTAATTATGCCCACCTTTTTTTGTGAAAAAAATTTGCATAGTCATCCTGCCCTGGTGATTTTAATTTAAAAATTATTTGAATTGGAGTATCCAGTAGGTCCTTGGTTTCTGTTGAAATCTTTAGATTAGATTTTTCTAGTTATTCTTTAATTGATTCCCTATCTTTATCTTGAGTATCTATTTTATACAAGTTTGCATAAAACTCCTTAAAGGCAGTACCAATATGATCTGGGCTAATACAGACTTTATCTTTTGTTACTATCTGACGCTAGTAGGACATTAATTTGTCTGCCCGATTTCCCATGTAGTAGCATTTCTGTTTCATTCTTAAGAGTATATTATTAGCTCTTGTTGTCAATTGGTCTCTAATCAGGGATATAACCCTATCTATTTCTATTACAAGCTCAGCGTTCAGAGATCTGTTATTTGCCCTCTCCAGCTTTGAGAGCTTGATATATAATTGAGGAAGGTTTTTTCTCTATTTGTCTTTGCTTGCGAGGCTATTTTTCTAAGTTAACCAAAAAATTATGGGGCGCAGATACATATAAGGGAAAAAAATAAAACCAATATAGTGTAGAAAGTAAAACCAATTTTTATGTGTGAATTTAATGTTGCACTCACAAATAGAATAGATGATTCGGACCCATCTAAGTTGAATGCAAAAGTGTCTTTAATAATCTTCGTTGACTCTAGAAAATAAACTTAAAATGGTGCAGTATCCGAGAAAAAAATGATTGAAATCATCAGCAAAAGAAACACTCACATTTCGTCCATGCACCCAAAAAGGTGCTTGCAGAGTGTCAATGAAAAAGTCCACAGGTTTTTGCAGTATAGATCCTTCTAAACGCGTTTCGCCGACTTGGCTTCTTCAGTAGAAGTATAATCGATCAAATATGTAATCTTATCTTGTTGTTGTGCTTTTTAAATGGTTACTTCCGTATGTACGTCATCTCGCGCCATCTGTTCCTATTGTCCCGTCCTATATGCGTCATCGCGCATTTTTTGCGGGTCGTATACGTCATCCGTTTCATCTCTATTGCCGTGTGTCTTTCAATCTTCCCTGTCTGTTTCAATAAAGGTTGTTTAAAGACATGGGCGGTTCAATGCGTGCTTTGTTAGTGTTGTCGCATTCCGTATATCGATACAGATGAGTAGGCGGCTTGGTTTTTGCTTGAAGTGATGCGATCCTCCCGGGGGTGGAGTTAAAAAAAACATTTGGTTAGGGGTAATGCGCAGGTAAGTAAAAACGCTTTTGGCTCCCGTATCAGAGGGGTTAAACGGAAAGAAGACGGAAAAAAGACGAATAGAGAGGCATATCCACCAAAAGAACACCGAACATTATATGTGTATAGATAAATGTCTTAAAGTGAGTAAGTAAGATCAATAAATAACTTATAATGTGTGTGATAATATATCTATTTATTCTAATAGATTGATATATATGTATATATATATCATTTAATTATGGTGTGTGTGATCAATTGTGATTTTACGAAAACAGATATATCTATTTATTTTAATAAATTAATATATGTATATGTATATACAGTACTTAGATATATTTGTTTATTTTAGTGAAAAATAAAATGAATGAATGACATGTGTAAGAAATAAATGTGATAAAGTGTGATGGATAATGTATTAATTTTAATGTGAATGAAAATGAAAATAAAAATTAATTCATGATGTATTGGTTTAAATAAAAATAAAAATAAAAATGAAAATAAATTTGGTGTCTGAAGTGTGTTTATGTGTCAAGTGGATGTGGTGATAAGATAAATAATCTACATGAAATAAAATAAGATAATAATGTTACTAATATAAAAATCAATATAAATATCAAGGGTTATATATATTAAGATCCATAAGGGAAGGGAAATATCTCCACCAGTAAAAATATAAAGATGTACAGTGATTACTATAATATATACGTATATTAAAAATAAATACTTATAACATTTATGTATTAAATATTTAAAATAGTGTTTATTATTAAAAATAAAATTGGTATTTAAAAATTAAATGTTTACAGGAATATTATCAATTGAATTAATATGAATATTTAGTATAAATATGGAAATCATATCAATTAATATATTTAAAATGTATATATAAAAAAATTATTATTAAGATATCATGATATAACTAAACTAAATAAAATGGTTTTATTGGAAAAAATATATATTCAATATACCCATGAAATGGAAATACTAAAAAAATCAGTAATCGGATATAAAAAAATAAAATGATCTATAAAAAAATTAAATTAAGAGAGATGAGCTAATCCATAAAGGCTAAAATGTCGAGTTCCATATTTAGTCCCCCTTTTTTATGTGTCTGGAACTTATAAATCCACTCGGTTTCTCGTTTGGCGAGCGTTTCTTTGATGTTTCCTCCGCGATATTTCCCTTATGGATCTTAATATATATAACCCTTGATATTTATATTGATTTTTATATTAGTAACATTATTATCTTATTTTATTTCATGTAGATTATTTATCTTATCACCACATCCACTTGACACATAAACACACTTCAGACACCAAATTTATTTTCATTTTTATTTTTATTTAAACCAATACATCATGAATTCATTTTTATTTTCATTTTCATTCACATTAAAATTAATACATTATCCATCACACTTTATCACATTTATTTCTTACACGTCATTCATTCATTTTATTTTTCACTAAAATAAACAAATATATCTAAGTACTGTATATACATATACATATATTAATTTATTAAAATAAATAGATATATCTGTTTTCGTAAAATCACAATTGATCACACACACCATAATTAAATGATATATATATACATATATATCAATCTATTAGAATAAATAGATATATTATCACACACATTATAAGTTATTTATTGATCTTACTTACTCACTTTAAGACATTTATCTATACACATATAATGTTCGGTGTTCTTTTGGTGGATATGCCTCTCTATTCGTCTTTTTTCCGTCTTCTTTCCGTTTAACCCCTCTGATACGGGAGCCAAAAGCGTTTTTACTTACCTGCGCATTACCCCTAAGCAAATGTTTTTTTAACTCCACCCCCGGGAGGATCGCATCACTTCAAGCAAAAACCAAGCCGCCTACTCATCTGTATCGATATACGGAATGCGACAACACTAACAAAGCACGCATTGAACCGCCCATGTCTTTAAACAACCTTTATTGAAACAGACAGGGAAGATTGAAAGACACACGGCAATAGAGATGAAACGGATGACGTATACGACCCGCAAAAAATGCGCGATGACGCATATAGGACGGGACAATAGGAACAGATGGCGCGAGATGACGTACATACGGAAGTAACCATTTAAAAAGCACAACAACAAGATAAGATTACATATTTGATCGATTATACTTCTACTGAAGAAGCCAAGTCGGCGAAACGCGTTTAGAAGGATCTATACTGCAAAAACCTGTGGACTTTTTCATTGACACTCTGCAAGCACCTTTTTGGGTGCATGGACGAAATGTGAGTGTTTCTTTTGCTGATGATTTCAATCATTTTTTTCTCGGATACTGCACCATTTTAAGTTTATTTTCTAGAGTCAACGAAGATTATTAAAGACACTTTTGCATTCAACTTAGATGGGTCCGAATCATCTATTCTATTTGTGAGTGCAACATTAAATTCACACATAAAAATTGGTTTTACTTTCTACACTATATTGGTTTTATTTTTTTCCCTTATATGTATCTGCGCCAACAATTTTTTGGTTGGTTTGAATTTCTACACCCTGAGGAGGAGTGTTCGTTTTTGGGCTGCTGCAGTCCTATTCGGGAAGTATTGTTTGTATTATTTGTTTATTTTACTATATAGCACGTGATTTTAGGTTAGTTCACGTTTCTCTATATTTTTATAAGTTGTAGTACTTTTATATGCGCACCAAACTGTTGAAAAAAACTGCTCTGAGGCTAGCTAAATCTGTTCTAAATTGTACTGATTATATAAAGCATCATTTAGCCTCCATGAGCGACCACTAACCTTATAGTTATTGCTAAATTCAAGAAGAACAGGGTCATGGTCTGACCAGGTTACAGTACGTATCTTAATACTTTTGCAGTCTTTAATAGAGTACGCCTTAGTCAAGATCATTTCCAATCTAGCATATGTTATATACCCATGGGAGAAGTGGGTGTACTCCCTATCGGATGGTCTGATAGTCTTCCAAATATTTTGTATTTCCCCAGAGATTCTGTAAAAGCTCTGACTAGGCCACTACAAAACCGTTATTTTCATTCCTTTGACCCATTCAGAGGTGGATTTTCTTGTGTACTTCAGATAATAGTTATGCTGTTATGCTGCATTACCCAACTACTTAAGGTGGAGAGCAGAATTCATGGTTCCATCAATTATAGCACGCTGTCCAGTGTAACCTTCACAAACAAATATCCACAGTTTGGGGCCTTAGGAACACGCAATCAGCAGGAAGCAATAATGGAGAGCCAGCACAAGGACAAGAAAATTCAGCATAGTCAGAAAAGCCAAAATCAGACAATCATGCCAAGGGTCAATACACAGAAAATCAGAGAATTAATCAGCAAAGCCCAGAGGAACTGCAAGGAGACTTTATAGCAAGAAAACCCCGATGATGGAGATGGTGGAGAAAGAGGGATGAGTATATCTGGTTATTTGGCAATTTTCACATCCGCTGAGATCCAACATCTGTAACAGTCAGGGGTGACACCCAGGTCCTGAAGCAGCAAAGCAGCCTTAGACCATCACTCTACCACCACCGTCTTTCACTGTTGGTATGATGTTCTTATTGTAGAATGCTGTGGTAGCTTTACATCAGATGTTTACAGAACCCATGTTTTCCAAAAAGTTCCGCTTTTGACTTATCGATCCACAGAATATTATCCCAAAAGTCTTGGGGGTCATCAAGATGTTTTTGCTCCTTATTATTGTGAACTCATGAACAGTGACCTTACGTGAGGCATGTAAGGCCTGCAGTTCTTCGCGTTAGTCTGGGTTCTTTTGTGACCTACTGGATGAGTCGTTGATGCAGTCTTGGGGAAAATTTGGTAAGCTGGACACTGCTGGGAAGGTTCATCACTATTACAAGTTTTGTAAATAATTGCTCTCATTGTGGTTCAGTGGACCCCGAGAGCCTTAGAAATGGATTTGCAGCCCTTGCCAGACTAATAGATGTCAGATGTTTCTCATCTATTCTTGAATTTCTTTAGATTGTGGCATCATGTTCTGCTTTTTGAGACCTTTTAGCCTAATGCACCTTGCAAGAGTTTATATATATATATATATATATATATATATATATATATATAGTGTTTATATAATTGATGCTTAGATTCAAAAGTGCTGGCGTGTCTTATTGAACCCGATTATCAATTAAATTTGCTTAATTGGTTGATTTAGTAACTAAGGGGTTGTATAGATTTTATCCTTCTACACATTAAATCATAATTTTGTGTTTACTCTGGTTACCTTTGTCTTATGTAAAAATTTGTTTGATGATCCAAAACATATTTGACAAATATGCAAAAATAGGAGAAATTGGAAAGGGGCAAATACTTTTTCACCACACTGTATATACAATACAGTGTCGTGAAAAAGTATTACAAAATTACAAACCCATATTTAGGGCCGGACTGGTCCACCAGGATACCGGGAAATTTCCCGGTGGGTCGGCCAGTCCGTGGGCCGGGCGGCCAGGCAGACCAACATTCAAAACAGTTGCTGAGTCGCCGGCGCCTAATGAAATTAAAGGGGGCCGGCGTGCACGCCCCACGCCGCCCAATGGCCGTGCCTCAGCACTTTGTCCCACATCTTAAAAGGGGTGGGGCGAAGAGCTGAGGCATGGCCATTGGGCGGCGCGGTGCGTGCACGCCGGGCACTTTAATTTAATGAACGCCGGCCTCCATCCGCTGCCCCCACCAGACACCAGGGAGTCAGAAGCAGTGGTAAACTGGGGGGGAGTGTTATATGGGGGGCATAAGACTTTTCTGGAGGCAGAGTGCCCCATGATATGCCTTTTAATCCCTATATGCCACTCTGCCTCTAGAAATGCCTTTTAACCCCCTATATGCCACTCTGTCCCATGATATGCCTTTTAACCCCCTACATGCCAGAGTGGCATATAAGGGTATAAAGCATTTCTGGAGGCAGAGTGGCATATAGGGGGTATAAGGCATTTATGGAGGAAGAGTTGCATATAGGGGGTTAAAAGGCATATCATGGGGCAGAGTTGCATATAGGGGGGTATAATGCATATCAGGGAGGCAGAGTGGCATATAGGGGGGTATAAGGCATTTATGGGGGAAGAGTGGCAAGCCTGGGGGCAGATGTGCATGTGCAGGTTGGCAAATAAAAGGAAATAAAAACAAAAAAATATTTCTCAATCATAGCTTTTATTAAATATGAAAAAATAGTTTACATGAATTAATAAAGAAATAAAAGTTTCTTACAAGAATATTGTGCAGAATAATGTGATCGCTGTTTTGTTCCACTGAATAAAATTGAACTTTTTCATCCAAAACGTTTTGCAGTAGCAAATGTTTTGATTCCATTATGTGTAATTTATTTAATTTATTATTTAATTTATTAGGGCCTTTTATAAATAAAAAGAATGTTTTATAGTTATTTGTATGGCAAATAGTGTGAATCGGGCATGTATAAGGGGTGCGTGTGGGGATACAGTGGGGCAAAAAAGTATTTAGTCAGCCACCAATTGTGCAAGTTCTCCCACTTACAAAGATGAGAGAGGCCTGTAATTTTCACCATAGGTACACTTCACCTAGGAGAGACAGAATGAGACAACATAAGTCCATAAATCACATTGTCTGATTTTTAAAGAATTTATTTGCAAATTATGGTGGAAAAAAAGTATTTGGTCAATAACAAAAGTTCATATCAATTCTTTGTTATATACCCTTTGTTGGCAATGACAGAGGTCAAACGTTTTCTGTACGTCTTCACAAGGTTTTCACACACTGTTGCTGGTATTTTCCTCCATGCAGATCTCCTCTAGAGCAGTGATGTTTTGGGGCTGTCGCTGGGCAACACGGACTTTCAAATCCCTCCAAAGGTTTTTTTATGGGGTTGAGATCTGGAGACTGGCTATGCTGAAAGACCCAGCCACGTTTCATCTTCAATGCCCTTGCTGATGGAAGGAGGTTTTCACTCAAAATCTCACGATACATGGCCCCATTCATTCTTTCCTTTACACGGATCAGTCGTCCTGGTCCCTTTGCAGAAAAACAGCCCCAAAGCATGATGTTTCCACCCCCATGCTTCACCGTAGGTATGGTGTTCTTTGGATGCAACTCAGCATTCTTTCTCCTCCAAACACGACAAGTTGAGTTTCTACCAAAAAGTTCTACCTTGGTTTCATCTGACCATATGGCTTTCGCCCAATCCTCTTCTGGATCATCCAAATGCTCTCTAGCAAACTTCAGACGGGCCTGGACATGTACTGGCTTAAGCAGGGAGACATGTCTGGCACTGCATGATTTGAGTCCCTGGCGGCGTAGTGTGTTACTGATGGTAGCCTTTTTTACTTTGGTCCCAGCTCTCTGCAGGTCATTCACTAGGTCCCCCCGTGTGGTTCTGGGATTTTTGCTCACCGTTCTTGTGATCATTTTGACACCACGGAGTGAGATCTTGCGTGGAGACCCAGATTGAGGGAGATTATCAGTGGTCCTATATGTCTTCCATTTTCGAATAATTACTCCCACAGTTGATTTCTTCACACCAAACTGCTTGCCTATTACAGATTCAGTCTTCCCAGCCTGGTGCAGGTCTACAATTTTGTTTCTGGTGTCCTTCGACAGGTCTTTGGTCTTGGCCATAGTGGGGTTTGGAGTGTGACTTTATAGTGATAACAAGTTCCATAGGTAATGAGTGGAGGACAGAGGAGACTCTTAAAGATGATGTTATAGGTCTGTGAGAGCCAGATATCTTGCTTGTTTGTAGGTGACCAAATACTTATTTTACCGAGGAATTTACCAATGAATTCATTAGAAATCCAACAATGTGATTTCCTGTATTCTTTCCCCCCATTCTGTTTCTCATAGTTGAAGTGTACCTATGTTGAAAATTACAGGCCTCTCTCATCTTTTTAAGTGGGAGAACTTGCACAATTGGTGGCTGACTAAATACTTTTTTGCCCCACTGTAAGAGCTTGACCGCAAGATAAACTATATGGGGCCGGTCTCCAAATGTTTCCAGGGCTGCTTTTCAGTCTCAGTCCGGCTCTGCCCATCTTATGCGCATATCACCAATAATGGTGACTCATACTTTCTACCATTATTCCTCCCCTTTTGTTCTCCTGCTTCCCTCTTTTGGTAGAAACAGTGGTATAAAGGAGAGAAATCAGGATAAAAAATCAGTTGTGTAAGATTTGCCACAATGTGCCACTTTTGCATAGGTAACAATAAGTCCTTTACTTTCAAGTAATATAGAAAGCACAATTTATAGATAGTTTTATTTAATTAATTTAATTTTACATGTCATGTAGGCGACATATCCTCTATGAGAAGGGCATATCAGGAATATGGAACATTCTGTATTTTTCGTAATTTAATAATCACGTTATGTATATATTCACACTTAAGCAAAGTCTCAAGAGCAAAAACACATTTCATCTTTAGCTCTGAAGCTATGTAAGCGTGAATTATGCATGAAAGGATTTGCTATACTCATGACGAGCCTGCATGCAGCTGGCAAATGAACAGAAATTATTGGCAGTACTGTATTTATATTCGGCCTAATCCAGGGCAACGCCACTGCTACCACGTGGTCATCTGTGATGGGATATGATGTCATATCCCAGCACTCTGCCTTTTAAAAATGCAAGGTGCCGGGTGGAGGTAAGCTATGGATTATATGCAGACCCTGTTTAAAGGGCGAGTTAGGGATGTCAGGGATCTCTGTTTTACCAGCCTTTTGAACAGTAGCGCCACAGGGAGACCGATCACCCAAAAGGTCAGCTACGGACATAATATACCACTGATTATTGGTAGAAACAGATCAGTGCTGAAAAAGCATTGTTACGGATATAGTCACAGCTGAGGATCCAAATGACCACACCATTACTAATCTGCCCACACTTTATTTTGGGTTTCAGAATGAAATTTATGAACTATGTAACCAAATGTTAACACTTATTTAACCAAAAAACAAAAATTAAGTGTTCCTTTACCCACCAAATAGGTGTTATGATGATTTGTTAAACCCAGTTGTAACGGAACCTGTCGTCTTGCAAAGGTATATATGTGTATGAATGGTCGTAAGATCTCACATGCATATACAAATAGGTATATGTTGGCACATATTAATCAGGTAGCCTGATATATTATCTAGGAGAAGAGTAAAGTTGCTTAGGCCTAATTTACATTTATCTATACCAACCATGGTAAGGTCCATGGCTAAATAATTCAACACAGTGAACCAGACCATGAGACAGCTGGACATGGAGTCTGTCAAAAAGGACACTTAAATATCCAACTGAAACTTTACAACAAAATTATGTCAATATGGTTAGATTTGGTAATTCCATGGAATTACATTCATATCTTACTACATTTCTGTAAACAAATTATTGTAACTACCTCAATAAACAAGTATGAATGATAATAGCCTTTAAAATTGTTCACTTTAACATTACCATTTTGACAAGACATATACTTTATACGCCAAATGTCAAAACCATAAAATGCCAAATGTTTGCATATATGAACAGACCCCAGTGCATTTATTCTTGCTATCATCTTTTTATCTACCCTTATGGTATAAAGCAAAAAGCAATTCCTCATCCTGGCATGCTTTTTTTCCTTTACTGCAAAATAGCTGCAAGATGAAATAGACTGTAAAATGGAAACTATCGGAGTAATTCTCCAAAGCTTGTCAAACCGGAAGGGCTTTGACACTTTTGATATGGTTTACTGGTGTAGACGTCTGTCACATTAGCACCCTCTACAGTACAGCTACTTGAAAATACACTACACGCTGCTTAATTGTTGCTTTTGGCAACCATAACTTTTCTATAATACAAATATGCCTACTTATTCTTACTTATTCCCTATCAGTAATGCACCACCTTCATTCCTCACCTACTGAGGAGGAGGTCTGGAAGACTATGCAATGCATTTACAGCTATGTATATGTCAGAGGTGGATTTATAAACTCAGGGATCTGTGAAACCAAAGAAACAAAATTGTTTAAGAGAATTTTGAAAAATAAGCTGAAGTTAAATGTTGGCTTATTTTTTTAACCTGTGGTCCTCAATTTTGATTTAAGAGTATATCACTATTTGCAGAGGATAAAGTCAAACTGATTTTACTCATGTAAAAGCAAAGGCAAATGCTTAGTTTTATACTATATATGGAGCTTTTTCAAAAGAAAGATTTACAGGTCAGCATTAATTTCATAACAAGCACCCAGTTGCTTGCATTTGCTTTTTCTTATGAATATCTTTGTTCTGCTGGTGGTTTACAGACCGCCAGCAGACAGGGTGACCTCTCTGTTGCAGCATGTGTTTGTTTATCTATGTTCCTCAACGGTTCATGATGTTGTAGTATGTAAATGTGTGGAGGACACCACACAAAAAAGACCAGACACTTGTTATTTTAAGAAACACAATACAGCATCCTACCTCATTTCATACACAAGTTCCTTACCACGCTCTGTGGTTTAAGGGCATCTAAACTACACAAAGACTAGGAACCCATCAAATGGGTAGGTACATCTTTAAGGTACCTTCTCCTGAGGACATTCTACAAAGGACATGGGTTGACTCGATATCATTAAACTGAAAAATCACAAAACTGCAAAATGCATAAATAGATGGTTCTGGATGACTTTGCTACTTAGGAATAGACAAAAAATAGTCAAAACAAGAAATTCAACCTTGCACTATTCAAATTACATATTATTAGTCTTTTTTGCTTGCTTTTATTAACATAACTTTGACAGCAAGAGGAATGCTTGCGGTGCTGCATGACTTTTGGAAACAAGGCTTCAATGTATAATATGCACAGGGATATTTAGCCACGCTTGTAGCTGAATACACCGATCAGACCACTGACAGGTGAAGTAAATAACATTGATAATCTTGTTATGACATCAGTGGATGTCAGTGGATGGGATATATTAGGCAGCAATTTTGTCCTCAAAGTTGATGTGTTATAAGCAGGAAAAAATGGCAAGCATAAGGATCTAAGCGACTTTGACAAGGGCCAAATTGTGATGGCTAGACAACTGGGTCAAAGCATCTCCAAAACTGCAGCTCTTGTGGGGTGTTTCCGGTCCGCAGTCATCACTACCTATCAGACGAGCTACTGTAGCTCAAATTGCTGAAAAAGCCAATGCTGGTTCTGATAGAAAGGTATCAGAAAACACAGTACATCACAGTTTGTCAGGTATGGGGCTGCGTAGCTACAGACCAGTCAGGGTGTCCATGCGGATGCATGTCTACTGCCGAAAGTGCCTACAATGGGCACGTAAACATAAGAACTTGACCACAGAGCAATGGAAGAAGATGGCCTAGTCCGATGAATCAGGTTTTCTTTTACATCACATGGCTGGCCAGGTGTGTGGGCGTCTCTTACCTGGAGAACACACGGCTCCAGGATGCACTATGCGAAGAAGAGAAGCTGGCAGAGGCAGTGTGATGCTTTGGGCAATGATCTGCAGGAAAACCATTCATATGAATGTTACTTTGACACATACCATCTATCTAAGCATTGTTGCAGACCACGTACACCCTTTCACGGACACTGTATTCCCCGACATTGGTATCTTTCAGCAGGATAATGCACCCTGCCACAAAGAAAAAATGGTTTAGGAACACAACAACAAGTTCAAGGTGTTGCCTTGGCCTCCAGATTCCCCAGATCTCATTTGTAGGATGTGCTGGACAAAGAAGTCCGATCCATAGAGGCTCCCCTTTGCAACTTACAGGATTTAGAGGATCTGCTAATGGCTTGGTGCCAGATACCACAGAGCACCTTCAGAGGTCTAGTAGAGTCCATGCCTCGATAAGTCAGGGCTGTTTTGGCAACAAAAGGGGGACCTACATAATATTAGGCAGGTGGTCATAAAGTAGAGGTCATTATATACACGATTAACTTTAAAACAGCACTATGGTTTGGCGAGTAGTTTATTAAATGTAGAATAAATCCCCACCTTTCTTTCCATATTCAAAAAAGTTAGCAAGAATAGCCTTTTTAAGGTTGTATGATCAGGATTTCCTTTTAACGAAGCTCATGTATAGTGCCTATGGGAGGAGCAACACTCTGGGGACTTGGCTACTTGCAGCCTAAAGATGCTGTTCAAGCCCTAAGTAGATTCAACTAGGTATGCTCCACTGGGTGCCCATAGTTAGGGGCACACCACTTCACCTATAAAGGTCTGCATATGCACTATGAACCCTTCAGCTACACCTGGCTTTCTGGCACATGCAAATTATAATGCCAATTAAGTGCTTGAGACAGTTATATATATTATGCACACACACACACACACAAGGACTGCATTGGAAGGCGGGTCCCGTGAGTCCTGCGGGACCCAGCCAAAAAACTTGCTGGGGTTGCGGGTGGTTAGACACTGTACCTGCGGGTCCCGGTAACCGCGCGCAGTCCCGCAAGGCTGCCTTCTCGCTGCTACCTTACAGTGTCTCCTGTCTTGCTCCGCCCAGGAACAAAACTGAGTCACGTGATGTGACGTCACTTCCCGTGACTCCGCCTTGTTCCTGGGCAGAGCAAGAGAAGAGACGCCGTGAGGGAGCAACTCGAGGGCAGCCTTGCAGGACTGCGCAGGAAATCTACAGTTTAGGTAAGGTGATTGGCCACATTTGTGGCAGAAGCGGGCAGTATTGGAACACCCACATTGCGGGATTGGGCAAAAAAAAAAAAATCAGCGGGAGCGGGATTGAAAAAGCAGTCCCGAGCAGGGCTCTAACACATACGCCCCCCCCCACTTTACATATTTAAACAAAATTTACAGTAAATTAGTACATGTGGCCATTTCTAATTTACAACACTGGAGCAGTAAAGCCAAATTCTCGGTCATCTGGAAACTGTTTTTTTGTTGTAATCGGCCAATTGGTGAGAGGACTTATTAATATTGGGATCTTATCGTAAAATGTAACTTGAACTTTTAATGAAATTGTAAAGCTTGGGCTTCAATCAAACGTAATCATTTAGCTTGGTAAATTATTACTTTTTACTGGTTTAGTTTTACCAGCTTCATTAAAGTGGTAAGTTGAAGCAACTAGCACTATGAATATATTCAAGATAAGAACAACCCATCACATCAGGGTTTGTTCACTAAACAGCAAAACACCATCATTTATATTTCCAACCAAATTTTAGAAATATCAATGCGTTCCTTTAGGGATGCACCGATAAGGGCATTATCGGCAAAACGCCGAAACAACAACAGCAAAAAAAAAACGGCTGAAAATAATAGTCCACAGGGGCTGGGCTGCTCATTTGTGCATTGGTCGCACAGTGTGCGAGCAGGGTCTCTTGTACCGGGCAGGAAAAGCAGGAACTTAGCGGAGTCATGTGCCCCCAATTACAGTTTCTGCACTGACATTTTCAGAAATGATTAAGATGTGATCAACAAAAACAGGCATGTTCTTTAGAGGTCCCTATTACCACAGGACCTTTAGGTACTCAACTACCTATGACCAGCAGGTGGTGCCAGAGTACAGACTCCTCAATGGAAAGTCTTCGTACATTACAGTAGCATATGCACTTCCATCAAATTTGCCTTGGAATTACTCCTTATAAATAACCTCTTGCAGAAATAAGCACTTGCAGAACACGGATAATTGCTTGACAACGTTTATTTCATGTGAGTGAATGACGACATTTTAGCTACTCTTCATATAGGCATCACTGTTCAGAAACTATAGTTACCAGAATAGTTAATGAAATAGCAAAAAAGTGTATTTCTACTCATGTTGTCAAATACTGAGGAAATGCAGAGTTTGGGCAGTGAACATTAGAATTAGGGAGCTTGAAATGCACATTTGGGTGGAAAGCACATGTTCCTGAAGATCTTTACACAAGTTGTAGCATATGCCCTGAAACGCATGTTGTGCCAACATAACATACTGGTCCTTTTAACTCACATTACTTGGCAGGATTAAATAACTGGTTACGCATAAAACAAAAACAACAAATACAAAAACAGCACCAACAATGTGGTCCTAAGAAACTTCTTAAAATTGTATGCTTATCATAATGTTGTGTCTATGCAAATAACATGCTGTGAAGTATTGTGGGTAATGAAGCATTAGTATAGAGGACTGGTATTAACTTTAGTACAGTTGTACAGGTATTGCCAAAAGGTAGGTCTCCTTATCAGCAGAAACATTACTCATCATCACCACAGCAGAGTAAGAGGAGCGTATTCCTGTAGTCACCGGATGTATCGCCCTAGAAGGGAAGAACATATGAAAAGTGAATTCAAAAGTTAAAGATACCATCCCGGGATGCTTAGCTCAGAACGTTATACTATCCATTTATATTGGTTTTCACAGTAGTACTTTGCTCTGTGATATATAAACTGAACTAGTTACATATTAGGTTTGGAGGCTTTGTTTCCTCATTTACACAACTTTACGTTTAACCAGTTATTAAAAACATCAGGAATTGGAAGCTGTATAGAATCAGTATAGGAAACACTCTGCAGAGCTTCCTAGCTTTGCCAGTTTAACTAGATGGCATGCTACTGTGCCACTGCCTGTAATGGAACACAGGAGGGTAGAAGTCTGATGCCTGAAGCTGGTAGCCCACAAAGACAGGCGACCAGTGTCCATTCTCGTAAAGTAAATTTGACGATGCTTCTCGTAACTAGGAGTTTCTGGTAAACTAAGTGGGGTTTCATCTGAACATACACTTAGCTTCATTGGTTGCTAGAAGTATTATAGATGTTCAAGGAAACATTACTTAGCCAGGTTAATGGGTTTTTTTGTGTGCCTCAGGAACCATCCATAAGTTCTTGCTGTGTTTCATCATTCATTTAACAGCGTCCATTCCAAGCCCATTCACCAAAATGAAATGTGAGCAATGAAAGATTTTCTTTTTACCTTAATGGCTTGGTGGAGAGACTTCCCAAAGTTCTTACGGAACTCTTGTCTTACGTCAAGTAAATCTACTTCACTCCTGGAAACCATGACTCTGACCAGAGTGCAGTCATCAGTGCCAGCTCCCTGTGCAAGAATAAATTCAGATAAACATAAATCTTCTGCTTTAGGAAACAGACAATGCAGTTATTCCCCAAACTCTGGTAGTGTGTAAAGTTTATCTCTACTGATAATATATTTTTTAGAACAACATAACAATAATCAGGCAGTAATTACATACAACAATATTTATATATTAATTTATATGTAGAAGGCCTATATAATATGTAGTACAGTTTACTTGATGTCTAGAAATAAATCATAGTGCTGGAGAAAGTTAGCAAGATTAGCCCTTCAAGAGGTTGGGAGCTGTCACTGTTTAATGTATAGGCCAAACTGCGCTGTGGCTTTAAGTAATTCTCCCCACATTATATTTGTATTATACAAGGCCAATAAAGCTTTTATTGCAGTGGTTTGCCCTTCATTATGAACTGTACAAATATGAAAATGTAAACGTGCAAAAAAACTCCTACAGCCTTCTGGCTTAGTGAATAAACCCCCCACTATCGAAGTTTTACCCATACTCAAAAGGCTGTTCTGCTTTCTTCAAGTACGATTAGTAAGCCTACACTGTATTTTGGTGTATTAAAAAGCCATTTTTATCCTTTTTTTTTTTTTTTTTTTTAAAGAAAAGTCTAAACACCCTCAGTAAACATGTACCGATTCCATCAGCAACAAACAGTTAGGACTTAACTATACTGTAGCGATGAAAAACATGTACTCACCTTCACAGCATTGTATAGTGTTTCCGCAAAGTATCCAGGAACACTTCGGACACATTTCACTGATAAAGCAAAAAGAGCAGACATTTTCATTTTATGGAACTTTTTGGTTTTTTTCTTTGAATCAGACCAATGTCAGTGTTGGCACTTAACACTCAAGTATGCAAATTGTATTATTGAAGAGAAGATACTAAAATGTCTCATATTTGCTACATGTAAATAATAAGAAAAAAAATACACTACTTTCAGTCAGATAAACCTAATCCCCAACGTCACAAATGGGTATGTATATGTAATGTGTGTCACAACAGACATCAGCAGCCTACAAAAAAACTAAGCCCTAAAAATATATATATACACACACACATCACAGACTTTCCATAGATAATGCAAAGTTTAAGCTTATTATGAATGTCATAATCTAATGATTATATATATATATAATATATATGTGTATAGATGATTCATACCGTACATTTTGTACAGCTTTCACCCATTATAAATAGTACACAGCTAAACAAAAGAAAAAAAGGTAATTCTACCACCTTTTCATGCAGTAATTTTCCCGTCAACTTTTTATAGGGCATGTAGCCAAAATAAAAAAAGTTTTTTTTTATTTGTAACAATATTTGCTATTTTGCTTTTGAACAGAACAAGTGGCAATGCAAAAAACAAAGCCAGTTTGTGTTCAGCATGTTCAACAAGTGGTTTGCCTTTGCCTAGCGCTGTCCTTGGCAATGCTTGTTTTCTAAACATCAAGTATACTTATCAGCCATCATTAAAAACACTGACGTTTTATGACGAGTATGCTTATTATGCCCTGTTTATTATTAGCTAGCATTGTTTTTGTCACCAGCAGAAAATATAAGACACTCAGAGCTTTACCAATAGCAAGCAGTAGCTTCTCCAAGTGCCCAGATGTTTCGCGGTCAACGCTTTCTTCAATCTGGTACCCAGAGATGGTCATGTACCTATCAAACACTAGAAGAAGAAGAGGAGGAAAAGAAAAAAATATATATATATATATTCATATATATACATATACATATATTCTGTCTGACAAAAAATAATTTCATTTTGAATAAAAGAAATAGCAAAAAACTAGAAGGGAACTTGCTTGGTCTCAGTAAAAACACTTATTTTTTATGCTTGGCAATTAAAGTAACCAACTGGTACATATCAACTCCAGTTTGTTCTATTTACCAGTTTCTTACTTTAGTCGCCAAGCATAACAAATACCTGCTTTTACTGAGACCAAGTGAGCTCCTGTCCAGTTTCTTTCATTGCTAAGGGAGGAATTGTTGAGGTTCCCGGTGGAGATGCTCCCTGGTCTGAAGTGGCTGGCAGACTGCGTATAAAAGAAAGAGGTCTGATCAATCTCCGGATGAGATTTTACGCAGATAGACTTATCGTGTTGATGAATGCAGAGGGAGAATGACTAATGCACTCCAACCTCTCACTGTAATACAAATATTTTTTAACTCAGTTCCCCCTTACGAGTAACAAAAAAAAAAAATAGAAAGGTTCTTTCGTGTACCTAAAGAACTCTTAGAACTTGCACCCTGGACATTCTACACATTTGCTAAAACCTAAAGCTTCAAAATCTAAGACCGAGAACTCTGATGGTGGAAAGCTGACAAAACCATACGAAGAAGAAAACATAATACATCAGTCTAATTGCACCAAACGGAAAACCTCATGTCTGAAACATTTTAATCCTTTCCATCTGTGAAATGACGAAGGATTTCCAATTTTTTCCAGAAGTAGTAGGATGAGCTCCCTGCTCTGGAAATCTGTGCTCAAAAGGGTTCTCTGCTAATTAAACGGTTTATATAAATATGAACAGTAGCCTGGTTTCATGTCTAGCAATTAACATGTCCTATCAATGTCTTTTTGGACACACCAGCCATCATTTTCACTAAAATACATATGATAGCCAAATACCTGCTTTTAACAAACTTTTCTGCCTTTCAAATGCATGGTGAGATTTTAGCAAAATAACCCCCAAGCGTTTCCTCTCTCAAAGCATTCTTTTAACAGATAAAGAATGCTTATTTTAGTACTTACAACATTCTTTAATATGTATTTTTCATTGGTGGGGACGCATATGAGCACTGTATTGTAAAAAAATAGCCACGATCTTACACACAGAAAATAAATCCCAGTCTGTTTGTATGAGTCAGACACGAAGTATTCATCTTCCAAACATTAGATGACTCAACAGGAGGGTCCCCTATCCTTATACAAACTATTAATTGTGGTTTGGATGGTAAAATGGTAGTAAAGAATTATTTGCCGTTATGCTCACTTTCTCTGTATACACTGCGTGTAATATCAGTATATGTATTTCCATCAGGGGTAACCAGAATCTACCCATCCAATTCTTGAACTATAATTATCATCATTCAAAGGTTTTCATACTTCATTTGGAACTGTAAACTAAGCTTCTCCTTTAAATTGCTACCCCAATTTGCTGTGTGCACAGGAGGGCTAAGCAGCTGCGAGGAAGAAGGCACAGAAAGAGGCGATATCTTTAGGTAGATACGATGCATTTCCTCAAATTCCGTACAACATAGTAAAACGATTCAACGTGGCAAAATGCATGTAGCCTCATCGTTTTAAAGAGGTACCGAAAATTCTGGTCTACAATGTTTAACTTGAGTAACGGTGTAACAGATCTCTACCTTTCCTTAAATGAGCAATGCTGCGAGTCCCCAAGATTGTGATGAACTTTTCTTCATCTGTTCCCCACTTCAGCTCCCCAGCTTTAAACAAATCCTGCCAGGATCCAAGCACAGAGATCATAAAATAAAATCATCTATGAGCAGCCACTCATATCATTATGCAAAACAGAATTAAAAGACTTTGGGGTGGTTTCAATATTTAGAAAACCATCGTTAGTCACTGACCTGGGCATCTTGCTCAACAAGCGAGTCGTTCACTTTAGAGTCGGGGTCTCTGTTAGCCTGAAAAGAAGTCACAAGACATGCTTTGATTGACAAGACAAATTAAACACAATATAAGCACACGCTGATTATAGAATAAAATAGAATGATGATGATTATGCATGACTTTCTTTCCATATGTCTGCATTCAGATAGCTCTAGAAGTGTGGAAATAAAAGTAAATAAATACAGAAAAAAACATTCATTCAAATGTATATATAAACATTATGGAATTTGCTTTTTAGCAATCAGATTACAGCATCCTTTTCTTTGAAACTTTTTGAAATTACATATTTGAGGGGGGGGGGGCAGGACTGAGGGAAGGGGGCCAGTAAAATGCCCAGTTCACCAAACAATATAAATACAAAATCTATAGCTCTGGAATTGTAAATACAGAAAGTGCCACTGTGATGAGTAAAAAAAAAATAAAAAAAATATTGGGATTTTTTTTTTCTCTTTCTTTCAAAGTTTAATGATTTCTATACTTGAAATGATGCATTATGAAGGATTTAGGATTTTTTGTGTTAAAATTATAAGTAGATTGGTATTAAGCCATAAATCAATATCTGAGCGTGAGTGCCAGTGCAAAGGGTAAAATAAATAGAATTACCTGGACTAGGACAACCAGCATCCTCTGGAAGAACCCAGATGTATCTCCAGTAATGCTGTCTTCCAGTTCACATCCAAATTCTGAAACAAACCAATGTATTGTACTGTAGATACATGTACCTTTCCAGGATAAGAGTTCATAGCTAGAGGCTAAAGCATACTGCCCATTCACAATATTTGGGTTATAATCGTCTAAAAACGGTAAGGAACCAAATGGCTCAAACTGCAGAGATGCAAATAGTCTGACTCAATCATGCCTATCAAAAAAATAGAGAAAAAACATGCTGTGCCCACATATAAAGCCAGCTGTGAGCGGTAGATAAAGATGTGGAATAAGCATCACACCAAGAACATTTATCACAGATACTGCAACATAATTTGAAGACGTGATGTTTTTTGCACTCTCCTGAGCACATACCTTTTTTGTAAACCTGTTTGATATGATTCAGTTCTGCTTGACTTCTAGAGGCAAGAATTTCAATCAATATATTCTCGCAAGTACCGGCTCCCTAGAAAACAAATATGTGACACTTGTTCAGTAGATAAGATGAGCTTTAGCTAAAAGAGATAGATATGAACGCTTACAGACTAAGCACAGACCCTTATTTAAAATGCTGTGTTGGGTATAAAGAGTGAGAACAGTGTGTATCAAGGCAGACATATGAAAAATCCCCAGATGCATTTACTAAATTCAGAGCAAAGGCACTTCATGATTTCACACTGTAGTGTAATGGACATTTCCCCTTTCCACTAAGAATGCAGTTATATTGTTAACAGTATAACCCTTAGGCTTCAATCAGCACCCTATCCTAAAATGTATTAAGGTGCAGGTGTTAAATATCACGTGGGGCAAGATGTAGTAGAGGTGACTATACGCGATGGAGAGGCAGGGTTTGGTCTCTTATTCAACTTCCAGTAACATGCAGAGTGGTGAGAGATACGGATGAATGCAAGAGATGGTTCTGTGTGTGTTTATATATCTAAGTATTTTCTGGAAGGTGGAGGTTTATCACTGGTTGTAAAGTCCATTAGAAAAGGATCTCATAGCCCAGGGGATTCACACATATTTGTACCCTTCTTTTGCAACAGTAAGTGATCTAGCCTAGAGAAACCGGTGTAAGCACACTGAATATAATAAATAATAATAATAGTATTCTACCCACAGCCGAAGAAAATGTATAAAGCAAGAACTATTCAGAGATTTATTTTACACTATTTGACCAATGCCCTACCCCTACTAACATGACTGAGTAATCTGTGATTATTAGTCATGCATTTCACATGTTTGTAGACACAAGGGGCCTTATTCACTAATCAGGATTTGGGAGGGGACTGGCAGGAGAGTTGCAAAATCTCATCCGGTTTGGTCCTTCATGATGTAAAGCAAACTCAAGGAGATGAACCTCTTTAGTGAATAAACCCTCAAACCTTATTTTTCTTGTATAAAAACAGCACTCTCACAGAAGACTATGATTGGACCCATATCCAGTGAGCTATATTCATACTACTACATGATTATTAGATAAAGTCTTTCCATCCACTATAATTCTAGAAAACATTCAGAAATTCCATTTTATTAACACTTTACAGTGGAGCGTCAACACCCCCATACAAAATATATGCATCACATTCACTTATTGAATTAACTCAGCTGTCCTGTTGTAATGTAGCACTAGACCAATACAGATGTCCGATTGGATAAAATTTAAGTTCTTTTGTATCATCTTATTTACATAAGACATGTATTAAAATGTGCATCTTGACTCTCTCTCTCTATAAAGGATAGACTGTGGTATGCAAGACCATCATGTATTTAGAAAGAAAAAGCTATATTAAACTTTAACATAAAATGTTTGTTAAATTATTATAACATGATATGCAATGGCATTAAATTTTTTGCCGTGAGAAGGAAAAAATAAATAAATAAATAAAAAAAAAGTATGTTTGGATTTGCTTCATCTACTACAAAAAAAGAACAGCGTTAATGCCTTAAATCACATAAACCAGCAACCCATGCTATTAAGCTGTGCTAGAAAAAACATCTACACGGTGTGAGGGCCACGGGATAAAGACAGACAATTAAACGCAAGCCTAAATTTCCAGTAAGGTTACAGACTTTAAAAGGGTTGTGGTTCTACTTGACACCTCCTGATTTGCCTATCCAAACATATAGTACTTGAATATTTAAATATACCCTTTTTTAATTTGTGCTTGCAGCGAGTTGGCAGCCAATTTTATCTGCAGTAAAGTTAGCAGTTGAGCTCATCTTAGGCTGCTCTTCTTCAGCCAAATTATTTGAGGCAGTATGCCTCAGCAACTCGCCTGCAAACTGACACAAGTTGGCTTAATTGCTTGTGTACAGACCCCCGATATCTTTGGCCTACAAGACTGAAGTATGGATTTGGACAAATGTATAGCTAAAGTACCTTGATGGCGTGCCTCAGTTCATACGCATCATATAAAGAGGCTGGGGTCATCAGCGCCACAATCAGTTTCTCAAACTTGCCTGTAAGTTCTGATTTCAAGTCATCGACGAGATCCTGAAGATAAGAGTCTGAGTTATATAGGATATCTTAAAACATGAATTCTGCTTCAATAAACCGTGGAATAGATTGCATCAAAACAGTAAGTGAATTTATTTGGGTGTCTTGTTTTCATACAAAATGCTAAGCAAATCTTGTACCACCCGAGCCATCTTTTATTCCTTACCTGTTATATGTAAATCAATGACACCTTTAAGGTTAATGGAATTTACAGTAGAATTGTATCAACGTCACTAGGCCTTGCCCTTACACTGGACAGTACCCAATGATGTTTCGTTTTGCCTTCTTTCCAGCCTATAGCCAACCGAAAACATCACAGAACAGGCTGGAATGCCTAGAACACATGGCCATGTCTGCAGAGACCCAGACAAAGAAATAAGACAAAAGAACAAGAAGATGAAGGCTGGGAGACATTCAGAGAGCGCGAGAGTGAATGAGAGTGAGAACAGGAGTGAACAACCCAACAAAATCTGAACAAAAATTCTGAGCATTTTGCCTTGGTTTCATTTGTTTCGTGTTTTTTTTTCCTTGTTTATGGAGATTCGTACAACTGTGGACGCACAAGTCTACACCTTATTTTTTTTCTTTCTACACAGAACGTAGCAAGGTTATTACCCTGCCAAACAAAGTCTTGAAGGCAGCCGCAATTTCCTGTCGTTGGGCATTGCTTCTGGATGTAAGGATTTTCAAGATGGCCTCTTCATCAGTACCTGGGAAATAAAACAAAAGAATAAGAAGAAATTAACAGGCATTCTATTTAACAGGTTGATACCATCAGGACCAGTCATAGTCCAAAAAGTCCCTCTATGTTTTTTTGTTTATACTTTTAGAATGCTAATGTATGCATAGATATCTTGTGTGTACGCTCCACATATTGTGCAGGCTTCTACTGCACCCATTTCAGATACCAGACGAACCTCTACACATTGGGGCAGTTTCTACTATGACTGTAGCCACCTCCCTGTTCCAGATACCCTGGGCAGCTGCCTGTTTCACTCGGTACTAAGACCAGCCCTGAATACCATGAACTCCCATGGGAAGGTATAAACATATTTTTAGAAATCTATGTAGAAATTGAGAAATAAATCTACTTACTAGCATGGATATAACAGGAGGACTATGCTTTTCTCATTAAATCACACAGATGATCTAGGAACTGTGTGACTGTGTAATAAATTTATTGAAGAAAAAGAAAATCTGGCTAGAGATAGTTCTTTCACACAATTCGTTGGCCTGTCTATAAAATACCAATCCTTACCTGCAGGTTTTAATTAGAGTAATATTTAAAGGAAATGGATATGTAAGGTACCAGGAAACATTATTGTAAAAGCCTTAAATAAAACTTTGGAGAAGACAGGAAAAGTAGCAGAATTTGGATTAAAAAAAAAGAGAACATATATTTTGAAAATTAAGCAAGACTAAAACTACAATTTCATGGCATAGCATTTTGTTTCAGATAATAAAGTTGCCGGTGACACCAAATTAATATTGCACTTCTGCCCAACACAACTTCCCCTTTATATCCTGATTCATGACCCACTTAAAACACACCCTCTCATCATTTTTTTTTGCTAGTATCCGTTTTTAAAATATAGTATTTATAGTCTTTTCGGTTTTTCAACATTTTTTGTATACTATAGTATATTCAGACAGTTGTATATTAGCCATTCGTTCTGCGCTGTCATCATAGCTCAACCCTGACTTTTTGTCATCCTGCCTATCAGCCAGACACACTGACTTAATAGCATCGCCATAAAGAATCTGCTCTGTGTGGTGTTTGAGAAGGTAAAGTCACCCAAAATATTACAACAATGGCAAGTTTATTGGAAGAAAATTATAGATATAAAAACAGGCTTTTGTCAGTGCTACATAACCATACAACTATATATTTTACACTGAAGGAGAACATTGTTATACTTTTTAGATAAAAATATTTTAGAAAGGAGTTAGTTTTTAGGAGATTCAGATCTATTATATATATATATATATATATATATACACACACACCCCGTATTTGCTTGATTATAAGACGACTCCCTAAAATCTGAATATTAATTTAGGAAAACAAAAAAGAAAAAGCCAGAAAATAAGACGACCCTATGGGAAAAAAGTTTTACTAGTAAATATTCATTCATGTAAACTATTTTTTTGTTTTTTATTTCCTTTTATTTACCAACCTGCCCCCAGTTATGCTCATCCGCCACCAGACATGCCTTATACCCTCCTATATGCCACTCTGCCCCATGTTATGCCTTTTAACCCCCTATATGCTACTCTGCCTCCAGAAATGCCTTATACCCCTATATGTCACTCTTGCATATAGGGGGTTAAAAGGCATATCATGGGACAGAGTGGCATATAGGGGGACACTTACATACCCAGACACTAATATACCCACTTACATACCCAGACACTTACCTACCCACTCAGACACCTACCCACCGAGACACTTACCTACCCACCAAGACACTTACCTACCCAGACACTCACCGCGATGCCTCAGCAGGCGCTTGCTGCAGCTCCCACGGGATTACGGCATGACTCTGTGTGACCCCACTAGGCCCGCCTCCTCCAGAAAATTGAAGAGGTCTACCGGATCCGCTTTGGGACGGCACAGTGCCGCCGGGTCCCGGTCCTGCTTCTGGAGCAATCTCCCCAACCGGCTCTGCTTCCCCGCAGTGGGCAGGCTACCCCGGGAGTAGGAAGGTAAGCGCGTATGCAACCTCGGCTGCTGGCACTTTCGCCGGCATTCGGTGATAGACGCCGGCAGCAGCTGAGGTTACCATACAGGAGGAACCAGGTCCCCTGCTGCGATGCGGGGGATCCGGCTCTTAGTCTAATAGTCAGACCTCATTTGAGGTCTGATTAGAATACGACCCCAATTACAAGACGAGGGGTATTTTTCAGAACATTTGCTCTGGAAAAAAAACCTCGTCTTATAATCGAGCAAATACGGTATATAGTCATGTGAAAAAGAAAGTACATTCCATGGTTTTACATATCAGGACATAATCATCTGTTCCTTAACAACATAATACACAATGTCACGATGCCAAAATGGAGAAGCCATGTGTAAAAACCTAAGTACACCTTATGATTCAATAGCGTGCAGAACCACTTTTAGCTGCAATAACCTAAAGTAATCATTTTCTGTATGACTATCAGTCACTCACATCGTTTTGGCCCACTCTTCTTTATAACAATTGTTTCTATTCATTCAGGTTTACAGCATTTGTTTGTGCACAAAGCTTTCTTAAGGCCTGCTACAGCATTTCCGTTTGTGTCTAGTCTTTTCTTTTTCAGTCATTCTGAAGCATTCCTATGGAAGCAGTAAGGGTGCACTTAGTTTTTCACACATGCTTCTCCATTTTGGCTTTATTTTGTTGAATAAATCATGACACCGTGTAATATGCCATGTGTTTTTCCTCTGAGGTTGTATTTACCTATTTTTACATTGTTATGTCCGGATATGTAAAATTATAGAATTCAAAGAGGGTGTACTTTCTTTTTCACATGACTGTAATGGCTAAACCTTTTCATTAACCCCTTAAGGACCATGGGTGTTTTAATTTTCTTGTTTGCACATTATATACACTTTATCAGGGGATGGGCTGTTACCTTCCGGCCAAGGGACCATTAAAGCTGAAATTATATATAGCAACAGGTACAAACAGAAAATTGCATTGAAGCATAAAACTGAATAAAATGTTTTATTGAAGAACATTTTTTTTTTAAATTATGATGTGAAAATAAGAAAGATACAGCGTAATAACGGAGGAAAAAATAATACCATACCCAATCCCTTCATTGCCTTGCGCAGTGCTTCTGCATCTTCATTGGCCTTGAAAGCTGGAAAATCCTTCACAGTTCCTCTTGTGGACTAGAAGAAGATGGAAAAAAAAACATAAATAGATAAAAGGTGTGTTGGAAATTCAACTTCTCCTGTTTTATAGTTAAAACATACAAAAATGTATTTAAAACAGGAATAAAGATTATGTATTGTATGTCTGTAAAATATAAGTGGCAATCAATGTTAATGAACCCCTGTGTTAGATGTAGAATGATTGAAGTATAACATAAAATAAGCAAGAATGTTTTACCGGGGGAGGCATCTTGCTTTTCCTGTAAACTACAGCTGGAGTACAGTGAAAGTGGCTTATTTGTGTGATGAACGTGTTGCAAGCTCTAGAGCGTGATACTAACCACTGCATCATGTTCTTCTATAACATCCAAGTATTATAGTGCAGATCTGAGACTAATACTATATGTGTAAATGCTTACCCTGATGGAATCTTAGATTGCAGATAACAGTGTAAAGGAAAAGGAAGGGAAACCCCAACATCCCATTTTAAGTAAAACATATACCAGGCAGTTGAATTAAAATAGTGAAGTATAGGGTAATATGTAAGGGGTGGATGTGGTCCTCTAGACCAGTGATGGCGAACGCGTGGCACGCGTGCCGCTGTTGGCACGCCGAGCCGTCTCTGTGGGCACGCCGTGACTACAGTCATACACTGTAGTCACGGAGTCGGCTCCCGCGGACTACATCTCCCACAGTTCTCTGGGGAGAACCCTCCCCAGAGAACACTGAAGCCACGCCCCCGCTCTCAAACATCTGACGCACCTGCGTGCAGTGGCGTCGCTACAGGGGGGCAAGGGAGTGAAGACAGAAGCCTCGTTCTCCCGCCGCAGGACTTTAAAGGTGAGTGAAATACAAAAGGGGTGAGTAGGGAAAGAGGAGGGGTAGAAAGTGATAAGGGAGGGAGAAGGGGTAGAAAGTGATAAGGGAGGGAGAGGGGGTACATGTTAATGAGTGAGTATGAATTAATGTGTGGATGCATTGTGTGAATGCGTGAGAGTATGCATTAATGTGTGAATGAATTGTCTGAATGAGGGAGAGCATGAGTTAATATGTGGATGAATTGTCTGAATGAGGAAGAGCATGAGTTAATATGTGAATGAATTGTCTGAATGAGGAAGAGCATGCGTTAATATGTGGATGAATAGTCTGAATGAGGGAGACCATGAGTTAATGAGTATGTGTGTATCATAGATGTGTAATTGTGGAAGGGCAAAGATGGCACTCACCGGGGAATTCTCTCTAACAGCGAGTCGCCACTGCCTGCGTGGGATATCACCTGACACACGGACATCACAGGAGCGACTGGGGACTGACCCCACACCGATTCCAGCAAATCAAGTAAGTTTTATAACCAATTTAAAAAAATACATGCACGTGTACAGTTGTTTTTTTTTGTTTGTTTTTTTAAATAAAAAAAATGTTTAATGGAAAGCTCTGTTATTGTGTTTTTCTTTTTAAACAAAAGCTGTTAATTAGTTTGAAAAACTGTACGAATTGTTTTTTCTAAACTAAAACCTCGTTATTCAGGTTTAACTGCAGTGGTTTGCAGTTTGGGCACTTGGGCTCAAAAAGGTTTGCCATCACTGCTCTAGACCATAATAAAATATGTATGTGGGGTATCCCATTATTATGGAATGTTGCAACCTAAATTGGGTCATTATTTGGCAGAGGTACCTACTGTGTACAGAAGAAATTGTAAACCAAATTGCAAAAAGTTATGTATAAAAAAACCTGTGCTAAAACAAACACAGCAGTCTATTTTTTGTGTCTGTGCTGCTTTAAAATATGTGTGGGTACAAACACAGAAAATGTGGGATCTTGAAGAGAAAAAAAAAAAACCATATGGTGCAAATGGCAAACAAATACAGCATTTACGGGTACTAAAAATTAATTTACCTTGGAAAACTGGATCTTTTAAAAGCCTTTAAGACTTGACATGAGAAATTAGCCCTGAAGTACAGAAAAAGCACTTCCTGCAAATGAGTCACTCTGCAAAACCAGTTTAAAATTCTGCGGAAATGTGAATGCTACAGTGACTGCTCTGTGATCGGTGTTACGTGTGGTCATTTTCGCGTGGACTTTCATTTAGGAGACACTGGGTTTGTAGATGACAGAGACAATGGAAAGTCTCACTCAAGCGCTTGTGAAAGATTATGTGAGTTGATCAGCTGAAGGGAAAAGGCAGAATCTCCGTCTGGTAACAAAGCACTGGCGGGCACTGACAGCCAGTACGTTCACACACCCGGACAACATAAAATCTGCACACTGTATGTAATGTGCCGTCAGCCGAATGAAACCGACAGATCTGTAGAGGGCCACAGACACCAGAGGCCCTTCGGTGGTGCCACCAAGTCCATATTGGTCCAGGAAGGCAAAACAAGATTGAGGCCTACAGTAAAGAAATCACTTTTTCCCCCTGGTAAAAAACTTGAAAGAAATAGTTGACGGTGGTTTTCTTTTTACTTTGCTAAACTATAATCAGACACAGTCTAAAGGAAATTTCCAAGTCTATATTTGTAAAGCATTAATTATCATGACTTTTTTTTTTTTTTTTTTTACACATCTACCACACTTACATTTGCTCCCACAGTTAAAAGGCATATCACTGAGCTGCATTAAAAAAAAAATCTAAAATGTCACCAAAGATTGTGCTGCTTGGCATTGTGACGATCATACGTGCTACATGTAACTGAAACAGTACTTTGACAATGTTTTGTTACTGCGATTTACCGATCTCCTTGCTATAAATTCAACTAATTTCACATTGTCCTGTTTTCATCATCCCCCTTTTCACTGGGGTTTACGTATATTTTTTGAAAATAATTGTGCAATGTTTATAAATGGTTTTATCACTATAGCAACCAACAGAATGTTCTTGGCAACTGGACCATTCCAACGGCTGCTATTGTAATGAGACTCTTCTCAAAATTGCGCCGGAATCAATTTTACATTAGCCTCACTGACCTGTTAAATATGGCCTGCATTATTTTTTTTTTAGCCAAAGAAGAACAGACTTGTTGATCCAGTGAGAAATCTATACGTGTGCATTTGTATCTATAGGGACCAACAGGCCCCGAGCATTAACTGAAACAGCTGTAAATGGAAGAACGGGGCCCTGGATTTATTTATTGTCACGGGTGACATATTTTGACTGAAATAATTAACGTCAGACACTCTGAACACCAATGCCTGGTAAAACACGATACTCAAAAAACAGCATTTTTCCCATCGATGCAGCAATATGGTAAAAAGCGGACACAGTGCTAGAAAACATTTAGATAAATTAGCTTATTATTATTATTGAGGTTTGACATTGTTCACCCCAATCATGTGCTTCCTGAGGCAAGAATCCCGTTCTGCAAGTTTGCACGTACACTCTAATTCTATTCACAATTCTAAAAGACAACATATTTATTAATAAGGCGCTTTTGCTCTGTAAAACAATGACCGTGTCACAAAAGGTTAGATCGAGTATGATTTCTGCAGACAGACCCTGAAGGGGTTACAAATTGTACCAAAATTAGGAAGAAGCTTAGAAAGCTGTAGGCTGTTCCCTTCTCATATGACCGCTGACGGTGCTTTGACTCAGCTCAGCCTCCCTTTGGTTGGTTTGGGTGGTTTCATTACAAAAAGAAAAAAAAAAAAAAAGCGTGGAAAAAAAGTGTACACGTCAATAGTGTATTTTGTTCTCAGCGGGATAACCAGCATTTAGAAGGAAGTTGAGAGGTTTTGATAATACTTCTACAAAACACAAAGCTTGCACTCTGTATGCTAAAATATTCAGCACATACAACACAGGCTACCAAAACAAACACAAGTCATGTATGTTCAAGCATTTAACCATGTATGTACTAGATCCATGTGATCCACTGATTTTTTTAATATGTGCATTTAACCGTATATGTACTAGATCCATGTGATCCACTGATTTTTTTAATATGTGCATTTAACCATGTACTAGATCCATGTGATCCACTGATTTTTTTAATATGTGCATTTAACCATGTATGTACTAGATCCATGTGATCCACTGATTTTTTTAATATGTGCATTTAACCATGTATGTACTAGATCCATGTGATCCACTGTTTTTTTTGTTCTGATTTTTTTTTTTTTATGTAACCATGACAGCGGGAGGTGAACTATATACCATAGATCTGCAGACTACATCAGCCTCCCTGGGTGCAAAAGTCTACCATTATGGAGAAATTATGTCTTATTTATATGTAAAATTATAAAAAGGAATTCATTGCATTGTAACAGAAGGAGGGCTAAATGTATTTTGACTCACCTTTCCTTTGTATGCCATTGTAGCTCTGGAGTCTGTAAAATAATATATACAAGTTGTAATAATCCATGTATGATCTAGACAGATGATGTCATACACTGTCATCTAGCGCTCACCATAGCACCGTAGTGTTCAGGGCAGGATGGGGGATAAGGAGGCAACTCTGGCACTTTAGCACAGCCAACAGCTGGATAAGGCAGTATGTGGGTCGTTTGGCCAGTGGCCCACCGGGCATTTGCCCTGTGTGCCAGATGGTCAGTCCGGGTATTGATACAGAGCATGTTACTGCTGATTTTTTGTTTATTGTAGGTAAAGGGTCAGGTATATAAAGTTTTATATACACATGCTGATAAAAATGAAGCTCTGGTCGTTGTCTCCGTATGCGTATAAAATAATTATGTTGTAGACCATGTCTAAAATATGATCTTTGTTGCAACGAAGTTTGGTTTTATTGCAAACAGTCAGAGCAAGATATACCGTATTTTGAGTAACTGCTAATAAGAGAGGATATTGAATCATTCATTAGCCACCCTGCCAAGCGGTTCACAGAGATTGAATAAGAAGTAGCGCGCAGGTCTCAACAAAGGCCACGTACATTGTTTTTAACTTTCCAGCTACAAGTTCTCCACTAAAATATAACTATTTTTGTTCTTCTATAACTATAAATAGGAAATATCATCGCTTGCCAGCGGTCTGATAAAGGGGGTCTATGTTACTTTTTAACGGATAACTGGGTTTGTGGCTCACAGGTGATCTTTCTACAGTTCCACAGGAAAGAATCAGTTTACAGGTAATATGAACCTGTATATGTAATGCATCCTGAACCATGCAGGATGGGCAGTCACAAAGTCAAAAAGCAGAAGCGCAAACAATAAAGTTATATCAAATGGTATTAAAAAAAAAAAAAAAAAAAGCTTAGGATGTCCATCATCAAGGGCCAAGTGATTAATGCAGGTGTAGTTATGGGGGTTCGCCAGCCAGAATATAGGTTTATGGGGTATCAATGGCTGCTGCCAAAGGATACTTCACTGCCAGAAATGTTCAGAAGCTAAAAAGTATAAATTCTAAATGTTATTTTATTTTTTGTCGGGGGCCTTTTTCATTATTTACAAACCTACTTTAGGTAAAAATGACATGTAAATGACCTAGATTAGTTCAATCAATCCTACAAGTTTAAGAGGCTACTTTATGAGACAAATTATCACTTATAAATAAAAGTATCTTATCCAGTACATTAATTTAACAATTAGACAAGCCTCCCTGTTCATATTACACAATGCAGCTATGCTTACACTTATTTCAATAAAGCTTTAAATAAAGGCCGACTTTTGCACACAAAAAGTATTGTAGTTGGTGAGAATACTTACTCTGAAATGAAAGACAGTGAAAAGTCTTCAGAGTAGGTAGGCGGATGCTCCCTGTGTCCCCGGGCTGTGGAAAGCAATGGAGAAATAGCAGAGACGGTAAAAAGTGAGAGGCTCCCTCCCTGCCCTGACACACCCTGGATCCGAACTGCCCTCATCCACCTCCTGCCACTCAGCGAGCGGATGTTTCCCCGCCTCCTCCTCCTTTACTCGTGAAAACTAACCGTTTCAGTGCCAGGGGCTGTACACAACTCCATGTATCCATACTAGTCATATAGCTGTCTGTCTATACATCCATTTATATTATAAATCTATCTATCATCTATCTATCAATCAGTCTGTCTATCTATTTATCTATATCTATCTACTTATCAGTCTGCCTATCTATCATCTATGTATTTTCTATCTGTCTGCCAATTGATTGATCTATCTGTCTGCCTATCTATCTATATATCTTTCATCTATCTATCTATCCATCCATCCATCCATCCATCTGCTACAAAAAAGAGTGTTTAGGAACTTAAACATCCTATGTGCTGTGGATAAAAACAACCCCATCCATCATGCTCAGGTTAAGTATATATCAGACACAGGCTTCTTTTATCGGCGCTCACACAGCCGTTCAGGTAGTTGAATGTGCGGCTGCAGGTATCCAGCTTGCGCCGCTTTTTCTCCCCTAATTCAGTCCTGATGGTAATGATAATTGCTTATAAAAGACCAGTCCATTGAGCTTCTCCTGCAACAAGAGCTGAGCTGCCCCTGAATTATGCATAGTGAAATCAGAGCGATTGTTTAGAAAGTCATCGTAATAATTTGCATGTGCTTTGCATGCTTACTACATTTCTGCCATCAAAAAAAATCTTGCATACACTGAAAAAAGCAGGCAACTTGTAAATTAATTATGGTAACCTCCAAGTTACCTGTGAGCCGCACTTAGCTCCAAATCACAAAATTCACCTCGCAATCCAGCTCCATAAACATTTAAATATGTTAAATATTTTTTTTTAAGAAATGAGGGTCCCCAGACCCTGTATTAACTAATGGGGCAACAATTGCTGCCCTCTTCCCCCGTGCCATGTACAGTGGCACTGGAGATAACTAAGTAAAGCAAGAGGGGTAATTTTATGTATATACCAACCTCAACCTAACAGGGAGTTAAATATAATTTTAAAAACTCTAGGAGAGCCAAGGATTCTAAGCCATGCCTCCCCCGTCAGCCTCTATCCTCTTTTTGCTGTGGGTGGGGTTAAAATTCAAAAGTACCCTTTTGGGTCATCCTTGCCCCCTCAATGCCTAATAGGGTAAGGGGTATAAACAAGTCCCACTTTGGAGGAGGACAGATCCCATCTATACCAAGCGTCGGCTGGAGTGGTGTAAAGTACTCTGGAGAAGTGGAAATGTGTCCTCTGGATAGTTGAATCACACTTCACGATCTAGCAACCTGATGGAACAATCTGGGTTTGACAGATGCCAGGAGAAGTTTACGTACTAGAATGCCCAGTGCCTACTTTAAAGCTTAGTGGAGGAAGGAAGGATAATGGTCTGGGCTGTTTGGGTCCCTTTATTTCTAGAGCATATAGCATATACATTTTCGACAATTATATGCTTTCAACCTTGTGGCATGTGATTGTGAGCCAAACCTTCTCACAACTCACAAATGCTCAAGTCCCACAGACACGCTCCAGAATCTTGTAGAAAGTCTTCCAGACGAGTGGAGGCTGTTACAGCCCATATCTGGAGTCTCAGAGAGAAGCACCATTTCTCCAGGTTGGCACTGGAGAACTCTGGGTCCCACTCCCGGCCCTATTCCCAGTTAAACGTGTCCCGCTACATAAGTGGAACCGCCCACTGACATCAGCGGTAACACCTGCAAGATCAGCAGAGCCACTCACAACATCAGCATAACCGTCCAATCACATCAGTGGGAGATCACCTGACTGCATACCGCAAGGGAGGGCTCTGGGTAGCCATAAAGATCCCAGGTATGGTTATAGCCACAAAGGGGCAGGCTAGGCAACTCTATGTTAATGCCCATGGTTTTGGAAAGTCCAACAAGCTCATACAGGTCTTCACATACATTTGATCATATAGTGTAGATAGATGCCAGATATTAAATTGGAGTGATTCCAAGCAGTGGTGTATTTACCTTGGTTACTGCCCTAGGTCTGACCCAGGGCAGGAGCACCAGCCACCCGTAATAATAATAAAGTTAAACAAGGTTATTAGGTATGGAGTAGCCATGGTGATGAATTTATACAGTGTATTTTCCATACCAGTCCCCAAGAGTGCCAGGGTAAATACGGTATGGAAAGAGTGAAAATACATAGGACAGGAAATATGAGTCAACGCTGCAGCCGACAACAGCTTGCAGATGAGAATAAAATAAGACAGATTGAAGGAGGAAACGAAAAGGGAAAAAGAAGTAAAATTGTCCACACACCAAAGCATCTTTATTTTAATTTTATTTATGCAACAACCATGTCACTTAGATGAGAAAAGATTGAATCTGCATTTTTGCTGTGTGCTATATTTAACGAGTTTCACAAACCATGCCTTTGTCATATTTCTTTTTAATTTATTGGAGATTTATTGAGTCATACATTAAATAATGAAATGCGTTACATGCACTGAAACTACAAAAGTAAACATGTTACATAACATCAATTCTACTTCCAAGTGTCCCTATTTAGAGGCGACAGTCCCAAACCCCTATTCTCTTTTTCCTCCCCTGAAGTCCCTCTTTTCATGAACCTTGTGTGTGTTGTGTTGTGAGTGTGTAGTGTAAGATTCTTGAAACGTGGGGTAAGGATCACAAGATACCCATGATTCTACCCTCACTGTACTGAACTAGGGTGACTAAACGTTTCCGGGGACAGACCCCGGATCGAGGACACTGTCCCCGGACAAATAATATCCCCGGACATGTCCCCGGATGCAGGGCTGGATTAACGTAAGGGCTGATGGAGCTTTAGCTCCAGGCCCCTACCTGGAATTCCCTGGTGGGCCAGCCACTCACTGAAGTGGCCGATGCAGCCGCACGACCGCCAGAGCTGTCTTCAATGCTCCGTTCCTGCTTCCCTTGGGCGGTACAAGAGAAGTTGCTCGCACACAGAGGGAAGTCTGCGATCGGCACAGAGAGATCTGCAGTTCAGGTAAGGGGGTGGGGTTGGGTGTATGAACGAGTATGCCTTATTGAGAGAATGAATGAGTATCTGTAAGCGAGTATATGCATGAGTGAATTAATGTTTGTGAATGAGTAAATTAATAAACATGTGTGTGATAGCATGGATGTGTAAGGGGGGAGCATGGCAGAGGGAGGCTGTTTGAGGCTAGGGTGCCACATGCAGGCTGTTTGGGGGCAAAGATGGCAAGTCCTATGCTTCCAATCTGGGTGTTGGGCAGGTCCTGTGGATGCAATCTGGGGCCAGGGCTGACATGGTACTAAAGGGGGGGGTGCAATATGCAAGGGTGTGGGGGCATTAATTCACAAGGGGGTGCCAGCTGGGGACATCACATAAATCAATTCTAAAGGAGGAGGCTGGGTGGTGGGATAAATATACAATGTGGGGCTAGCTGGGGGCAATGCACAAGGCTGTGGGGGCATTAGGGTCATGTTTTTTTTACAGTGGTGCCCTGCAGTATGGGGATGTATGGACTCATGGAAAGGAACTCAGATATACATCCCACAATATTCTGTCTATTTTGTTTATTTCCATGAAAAAAGCACTGCCCAAAATATTCTAAGAGGTCTTTTTTTATCTCAATGACAAAATTTGAGAAATAACATATATGCGGTATATCATACAATCAAACTGATGTCAGTAGGCCAGAGCACAACTGCTCAGTATGGGAATCAAACATGCTAGCGGTTAAGGAGACATTCATATAAACTTCTATATTATACTACAAATTTAGATTATACTTTGGTTATTCAATTTATATTTTCAGTTCTGTCTAGCATCCTCAGGACAGGTTTCTCAAGAATATTTATAGAAAAAAACAGGTTCCGAATCAAGAATTTAATTTATATCTAACTTTGTCTCTTTATTTACCTCTGTAAATATGAATTTTCATTTATTTTTATTGATTGTATATATTTATAATTTGGGGGAGATTTGGGACATACATGGCATTTGATTTATGCTTTTGTTCATGCTAATTAGAGATTGACTAATTTAGGTAATTGAATTATGAATTATCTTTACCTATTTTGTACAAAGAATGCATTATTACTTTACATAGGAGTTACCATGGCAACATAAGGATTTATGTAAACAATTGTCTGTGTATTTTGCAATGTTTATTTATAATCAATGTACAGAATCATTGTATGCTTAAAATCATTGTTTATGTAAATATGGAGTTTATTATGCAAATTCTATACCAATAGGAAGTTCCCTGATGATGTTTATGTTATCCACTGTCCCCTAAGGGTAGGGTGACCAGACGTCCCCAGTTTCCCGGGAGAGTCCACGAATTGAGGACACTGCCCCCGGACAAATTATGTCCCCGGACATATGCCCGGATGCAGGGCAGATTGTTCGCTCCGTTGCTGCTTTCTCTGGGAGAGCGAGAGAAGTTGTTCGCACAGATCTGCAGTTCAGGTAAGAGGGTGGGGGAGGGTGTATGAACGAGTATGCATGATTGAGAGAATGAATGAGTATCTGTGAATTATTAGTGTCTGTGAATGAATGAATGAATGAGTGTGTGTATGATAGCATGGATGTGTAAGTGGGGGGGCATGGCACAGGGGGCATGGCGCAGGGAGGCTGTAAGTGATGTGCATGTATTGGCTGCTTGTGCATGATAGGATTGTGATTGCTGTATTAAATATACCATATTGGCTCGATTATAGGCCGCTCACGAGTATAGGTCGCATTCGTGATGCGAATAACGCATTCCTGGGCTAAACCCCGAATATAGGCTGCACCCCGACTTTAAAGACTTAAAGTGGGGGGGGAAAGTGCGGCCTATATTCGGGCAAATACGATATATGATTGTTAACAGCAATTACATAATTGCCCAGAATCCAGCATGTACTGGCTGACTTGGCATGATAGGAGTGTGATTGCCAAGAGCAATGCATAGGTTCTAGCATGTACTGGTTGACTTGGCATGATAGGAGTGTGATTGCTGTTAACAATCATATATATATATTAATATTGTTATTTAATTTTTTTTTCCAATTTTGGCGTGTTACTTGCTTTTAATAAGTGTGGCTAACACACCAAAATTGGACAAAAAATGCAATAACAATTTTAATATATATACAACAATCACACTCCTATCATGCCCAGACATACCCAGATCCCAGCATGTACTGGCTTACTTGGCATGATAGGAGTGTGATTGCTATATTTATATATGATTGCTAACAGCAATCCACTCCTATCATGCCCAGGCATACCCAGATTCCAGCATGTACTGGTTGCCTAGGCATGATAGGAGTGTGATTGCTCTTAACAATCATATATATGTATTAATATTGAATTTTCTGTACAATTTTGGTGTGTTACTTACTTTTAGTAAAAGTGTGGTTATTTGTGTGGGGGGGTCATTTTTGGTTTCAGCTAATCCTGTGAATCCTGAATTTTCGGTTTTGGTCCAGAATTTTCATTTCTGTGCATCCCTAGTGTCAGTGTGGCAGAGCCTGTTCTGATGTGTGTGTGTTTGGGTGTCAGTATGGCAGGGCCTGTCCTGGTGTGTGTTTGGGTGTCTGTGTGTGCAGTACCTGTCCTGGTGTGTGTGTTTGGGTGTCAGTGTGGTAGTGCCTGCCCTGGTGTATGTGTGTTTGTGTGTCGTGTGGCAGAGCCTGTCCTGGTGTGTGTTTGGGTGTCGGTTTGCCAGAGCCTGTCCTGGTGTGTGTGTCTGGGTGTTGGTGTGACAGAGCCTGTCCTGGTATGTGTGTTTTGGTTTTCGGTGCGGCAGAGCCTGTCCTGGTGTGTCTGTTTGGGTGTAGGTGTGGCAGTGCCTGCCCTGGCGTATGTGTGTTTGATGTTATCAAAATTTTCTTCACATGAGTGAAGTTAACTTTTTTTTTATTTTCACTCATTATGCATACCAGTGTTAAGACAATTTAGAGGCTCTGGGGGCCACATATAATAGTGGTTCATTTTTGTGTGCTAATAAATAATCTGGTGTTATACTACTACTGGCCACATAGCAGTAGCTACACTACACAGGATACTGTAACCAGCAGTGGGTTCATGTTACATGCATGTGCAGGCACATATGGTACCCAGAGGGTCTTAATCTAGCACAGACAGTGTATAAATTTAAATAACTTATCTTATAAACCATATACAGGTATCTACTACCCTTTCTTTATAGCTGATTTTTTTCGGGACTACTGTTTCTATTGAAACACAGGGAAAACACTAGCTATGGTATTTTTAATAAATTGATTTAATGGGACCAAAAGCTGTAATCATGCTAAAAGTTACTGTTGAGCAATACATAGATGCTTAATATATAAGGGCACAGAAGGAAAGTCCTAAGAACAGCTGTTAGCCACTGAATTTTACCTGAGGCCTTTGCACCTTCTGCTCATGCTGGGGTCAGTCCAGAGCATAGTAGCTGGCAAGTCTGACTCAGTTCATGCTAAAAAACAGGCAACTTTCTCTTCTCTGGTAAACCTTTGCACCTACAACTACACTTGTTAAATTTAAGGGTGTTATGTGTAACTCTAATAAATGAAAAACTGTGAAAGAATAGTGTTCCAAACACTCAGTAAAAAAACAGACCCTAGTGGACAACAGATCCCAAATTGCTCTCTGCTTCCTTCCATTTCAGAAAGCCACCTACTCCTCTCCACCCTGATTAAAAACCGGACAAGAGTCAGATCTTCTTAGTTTTCTCCAAGAATAAAAGGCATAAACAACATCGAGGGAGATGGCAGCCAGAAGGACAGTACCTACTTCACCCACTACAAAGCTGGATCTATTTTAAGATAGCATTATATTTTCTCACAAATATTGTGCTTTTACAGAGTTTTATTTATAAACATGTTTTCTATGTTTTAGTCAAACATTATTGTACATTTTAGGGCTGTTGACAATGTAGATACACTCATAACTAGCAAAGATTGAAAACTCTTTGAAAGGAGAGGTGTCAGAGAAGGACAAAAGGAGCATAGGGTTTTAGTTTTGAATTGGGTGATCAGCCCCTAGTTAAGAAGCCAATGGTTGCCACCACTTTGGACCAACATTCCTTGGAGGAATACACCATTGCCTGGTACATCCCTGATTCAAGCAACCCAGACATGTGCGCTGGATGCATGTACTAGCACCAGTCTTGGACACAGCTACTGTGGCTTTGTAGTGCATATTCTGCACCCCAAAGACACAATACACAAATTGATTGTCACAGGTGCATTGTAGGGCAAAAACAAAGAGATTAAAAAAAAGTATAACTGAAGTGTCTTTTTACTATGCATGTATCCATGTAAATTCTACCCCACCACCATGTTAGCTGTGGGAGTATGAAAGGGAAAGGGCACAGATAGATGGGAAAAGGGTAGATAGAGGTAAGTAGGCAGTAAAGCAAAGTCATCTCTGAATTGTGTTGCCTGGAAAATAAACAGTGTTTTTATTTTCCGTCAGTTGTGCTCGCCTGTTACGAAAGATTTGTGGTATAATGGTAAAGTGAGCAGAACTACAGGAAGAATGCAGATAAGAGGATGAAAGGATCTACTACTTGGGTGGGTCATCTCATATATGAGAAAAATGTAAAGAATGTTTAGTGAACCATCGTATGAGGAAAAAAAACATGTTTACTCATACCTAAAAAAGTAGAGTTACTGAGAAAAACTCTGTAAAGGCTCCTCTTTATGTAAAGTATGACAAGCTTTTGTCACTAGGATTATGGTTAGAGCATTAACTAAAGTAAAATACTAAACAGCAGCTTGCATGTTATATATATATAATATT
This sequence comes from Sceloporus occidentalis, assembly GCA_023333645.1. Lineage (NCBI taxonomy): Eukaryota > Metazoa > Chordata > Lepidosauria > Squamata > Phrynosomatidae > Sceloporus > Sceloporus occidentalis. The sequence continues at coordinate 6,077,551 of JALMGF010000046.1, forward strand.
TGTAGTATTTTTGGTACAACTGGAGCTAGTTAGTAAGCGCCCTTCGGAGAAGAGCATGCAAGACAGATTTCTGTGATTCAGTGTGTACCTACTAAGATACAAATATGTAGTTGGAACGCCCTCACTCCTAGATGTGATCAGCTCTACTTTTGCGATGCTATATAGTCTACCATTTTCAAGATATTTTATATACTAAACTATGATGATTTTTTTCTATATTTTTTTTTTCTATATTTAAAGTACCATGTGGTAATCAAGAAGATTGAATGATAGGTGTTGATTTTACACTTGTATGCACCAACACTTTTTCACTTTATTACTGAGGGCAGATTTATGTACCCGCACTCTCCATTTTTTATGATCTTTATGTTTAACTTTTTATGATTGTTTTTATCTCTTCCAGTAGACACCTTATTTACTGCACATTCTTTTCACCATGTCTCACAGAGCAGTGTGGATAATTGTTATAAATATCATCTATTTATCTGTTTACTAACACCTTCTATGTGAAGAATAATGGATTATTATTTTCACAATTTAAGAAACATAGAATTTGAAGGTAGATAAGAACAATTCGGCCCATCTAGTTTGCCAGTTTATTTTCTAAACACATGTCTTGCTGTTTACATCTACATCATTATGTTACACTCACAGCTACTAAGGATTCTGAGCCCCTAGAAAAAAGAGTTCTAAACAGTGACACTCGGCAGCTATGACATGCTAGTGTAATGGTGAAGCGCCACTTCTCCCGTTCTCTAGGTCATGGTTTTCTGTTTCTGGGGCGCAGGAGCAGTGTTTAGGAATGTGCACTCCTTATGCTATTCCCCTCCCGCTCCCATACAAATTTAAGTTATTATAGTTTAGCCCCATTCTTATAGGTGGTAAGGCCCTCCATCTCCATGGCTAGCTTCACATATTTGATTAACCCCCATTAAGCCACTCCATCCAAAGTGGGAGGAAAGTTCCACAGTATGCATAAGAGCAGTGGCAGTGTTAAGTACTAGCTATACATATTTACATATATAATATTTGGCTCACTTTTTTTAAATAAATATATAGTGTACAATGGAAGGTAGTTGGTGCTAGATAGCCAAGGCAAGGCATTAAAGAATCGAGAATACTGCCTTTACTGCTTCTCATAGTTGGGCAAGGCTATATATTGAGCATGGTAGTATAGGGCTGGCACCTTCTGTCCCCTGCAGAATACCAATACACTATACTCTTGTATTCTTGCAGTGTGTATCCAGGCAGTGGCCCCACAATGAAGGCCACTGGTCCATCAGGCCTGCCCTCCCCCACACACAAACACATCCACTCTGAAACCATACTTTAACACATACATTCTAACACTATACATTGACACACACTCACTCAAACACCACCAACTTTCTTAGGCTATTACTTTACACTTCAAGGTGCTTCACACAACTACAGGGTAACATAATGTCCCTTTATGTGACCCTACTGAGTACTTCAATTACAGGGGTGGCTGGGAGAACCAGCCACATCCACTTCAGCACACCCCTGAACAGCAATTTAGATAAGTGAGCTTTTAAGTCTTGTCTCTGCTTAACAAATAGCGTGAAGATAGTGTGAAAGGTCAGGAGGCTAGGGTGGCACTTTATAGGGCAAAGCAGTTCACAAAGTCTTATTAATTCCCGAAGAACCATGCTGATTAGGTAGAATGAGGTGATAATGTGAGTGGGGATAGGCAGTGGGGAGTAGAAATGCAAACTTGGGATATATTTGGTAATTAGGTATGAAATGGGGTATAGTTATGAAGATCAAACGAACCAGAAGTTTATATTGAACAGTAAAACATGTAGGGAGTCAGAGATTCAGAGCTTAAATAGAGGTGATACTCTAGAAGTCAGTGGATAAAAGAAGAAAAAGATTAATCCAACAGAAATAGCAGTAAGCATGATTTGCTGTCAAATGTATCCTTTTAACACAATGTGATCCTTAAACCCTTAATGACAAAACCCGTACATATATGGGCTCAAAATGCATTGTTTTCAATGGGTTTAGGGACCGCACATTGTCCTTAAGGGGTTAAAAAAATATGAAATTTTTACAATAACAGATTCACTACAAGTTTATTAAACAGGACAAGCTTACCTTTACGGTATACTGGACTGCTATCACACTGTTCATTCACCATGAGATTTTTGTAGTCCTTTTGGACCTTTTCATTATGGGCCCATAAAAATAAGTTGTATTTGTTAACTAAGTAAATGCCATTCCAATAATTTTAAACAATCCAGTAATTGTATACATTTGCAGACTGTCATTACATGTAAGTTTCCCAATCAATCCATGCATGAATAAGAAATTGCAAAGCAATCCTAGTGTATTTTACAGGCTAGGTTGGTACTCTTGGCCTGGGTATAATAACAAGCTCAGATGTCCTGTTGTATTTGAGGCATGTGGAACGTGTAGGTTGAAGCATCACATTGAACAATGAGCCCTTCAACTGGCGGATCAAGGCAAATACCAGCAAGAGTAAGAGGAAGAGCAAGAGAAAAAAGAGGCCCACGTAGAGCAAAAGATTCATATCCCAGGCTGGGGTTACCATATCTCATTAAAGGCTGATTGTCCTTGGTGGTACTGCAGAGGTTAATTAGCTAGTAGACAAGAGCAAGTTTTTAAAACATAAATATCTTCTTCATCTCATAAGAAACGTGGTCGGTCAGATATTCCGTACTGCTCATAATGTCGGCTTCACTCACATTCCATATTGGTAGTGTTGGGTCACAAGCTGTAGATCAAAATCTTATACACATTAAAGTGCTGGATGTACTATATGTTTTAATTATTTATTTGTATTTTTCATTAGGATATGCATTGGCAGACACTATAAAATACCCACAGGCAGGATTCTGCAAGGACACTTTGCCGTTTCTTATTATATGGAATGATGAGACATCTGTCAGCAGCAGCTGCTGCCACTCACATAGCCACAGACTCTGAGCATTTTGATCACAGAATGTGTCCCCTAATATTATTCATTAATTTCCCAGTCATCGGTACTCAGAGAATGGACGTCTCTATCTAGGAACTGAAACACTGAGATAATATTTTGTGCCAGACTCTTTCAAGGTCCTTGAAAAAAATTATTTTCACTGCATTCCAGTGCAATATTTTAAAGTACTGTAGGAGTTAACAATGTTTGTATCCTTGCTGCTGCTGAGCAGGGCCTGGAGAGACTCTCCTGAGGATTCTTTTCAACTTCATTGTTTTTTTTCAAGGGCACCGCCATCTTGCTAGTGGCAAAATCACTCGTAGTGGCGGTTGTGACCGCTCTCCGGAGCAGTCACAACGCATCCTGGGGTGGGTGTTTGGTGTCGCTGAAATGTGGCTGAATCTGGCTCCACTTGCAGTTTGAATACAGGTACTGCATTCAACCATGCAAGTCAATGGAGCCCAGCTTTCTAATCACAATGTGATTAGTAAAATATTCCAAAAATAATAAAAGAAAATATGGGAAAAAAAAGCTAAAAAAAGAAAAAAAAGTGCTAACATTTAAAAATAATTATGCAGTGATGTCACCAGAGGAACCATCCAGTACCAGCAAAATGTAAAAAAAAAAGTCCAAAAAAGAATAAAATAAAAATAAAGTTTACTATTTTGAGCAATATAAAAGCACCCCAAGGGGTGTCTAATTTAATAAAAAATGAATGGTTTGATGGGGTAAATTGGAGTGGCCGGCTCAAAGATAGGGCATAGGCACAAACTGACCAAAATTGAGAAAAAAAAGCGAACTTCCCAAACAACCCGACAAACCCATGAATGTGGGGGTTTACTGCACTCGGGAGATGTTGCTGAACACATATTGGGGTGTTGTTTGATAGTGATACATACCAGGAGCTATGAATTCACAATTTTTGTGAAAGAAAAAAAATAATAATAATATCACAAACTTTGGCAACGGCAGGTGGTAGAATCTCATGCATAAAATGGTTAAAATACCAGTATTTGAAATACTTTGGGGTGTCTAGTTTTCAAAAATATATGGTTTGATGGGGTAAATTGAAGTAGCCGGCTTCAAAGATGTTCCAAAGAGGAGATAGAGGCAGAATGACCAAATGACCACCTGAATTACGCATGTCCATTACCAGCCAAACAATCTGATAAACCCATGCATGGCGGGTATCACCATACTCAGGAGATGTTGCTGAGCCCATATTGGGGTGATGTTTATCAGTGACATATACCAGGACCTTTATATTTATAACTACAATTTGTGAGATATTTTTTTTTTAAATACTATTACAAAGTTTGACAAAGTGTGGTTGTATAATTAGTGCATGGAAAGGGTTAAAATACCAGCATTTGAAATACCCTGGGGTGTCTAGTTTTCAAAAATATATGGTTTGATGGGGATACATTGAATGAGCCGGCTTCAAAGATGCTCCAAAGAGGTGATGGAGGCAGAATGACCAGATTTGGAAAAAAAAAAGGTTTGGAAATCATAAAACGCTACTTTTTTGTTCAAAGAAAAGTCATAAAAGGTGTTTTTTTCCAAATTTTTACCATGTTTTATTATTTTTTTTATACTAAATAAGATGATATGATCAAAATAATGGTATCTGAAGAAAGCCCTAAAAAAAACAATATATAACGTGTGTGGGTACACTAAATGGGTGAGGAGAAAATTACAGCTGAACACGAGCAAAGGTCCCAAAGAGTACAAATATAAAAATTATGCCCGGTCCTTAAGGGGTTAACAGGGGTGTATAGACTTTTATATTGTTTACAGGTATAAGTAGATGTAAACAACACATGGCCACATTAAAATACACTACATTACCATATTTCTTGATTATAAGTTTTTTCTCCAGAAAAAAAAATCAGAAAAAACGACCTCATTTTATAATCAAGGTCGTCTTTTATTCAGACCTCAGATCTGTGGCACAGCCAACTTAGCCTAGGGGCTTACCACTCACCCTCACGCTCTCACTTAAAGACAGGGACACGGAAGTGGTCGGCGGAGAAGGTAGGGAGACATTGACAGTGAGTGTGAAAGAGAGTGAATAAGTATGTGAGAGTAAGAATGAGAAAAATGTGAGAATGCAGTGTGAGAGAGTAAGTGAAAGAGCAGCAAAAACAGTGGTTTAGATTTTTTCCAATAGGGACATCTTATATTCAGGCCTTTTTTTCTTTCTTTCATTGAGATCCACAGTTTGGAGGATCATCTTATAATCAGGGTAATCTTATAATGGAGCACATATGGTATATAAATTGAACTTTATCTGCTACTTTTTTCTCCTTCATTATAGTTTACTCAGAAATGTAAAGTTGATAAACTATGACAGCACCATCAAAAAAGTACAATAACACATATATATCAAACAATGTGTACCTGTAAGTTTGTAATTGCAAAGAATATGTTACTACAAACAGTTAAACCCGTGATTGCTGTACTACTTCATGATATAATTTGCTGCAACTGTTATCCTTGCATGACTTGAACCACATTTCAGACAAACATGAACTGCCTGCGTGACCATGCTGTGAGCAGAGCTATTAGACTTAATGATGTCTTTAGTATTCTAGAAATGTGAAGCTGCTACAAATAACTGAAATAATGGAACATGTTTTCATTTTAAGATTTATTGAAACAACATTATAATATATAGGAATTATAAAATGGAATAAAGATACCGTATTTGCTCGATTATAAGACTACCCTGATTATAAGACAACCCCCCAAATCTGAATATTAATTTAGGAAAAAAAAGAAAAAGCCTGAATATAAGAAGACCCTATAGGAAAAAAGTTTTACCAGTAAATGTTAATTCATGTAAACTATTTTTTTAATAAAAGCTATGATTGAGAAAAATATTTTGGTTTTATTTCCTTCTATTTTCCAACCTGCCGCCCCAGTTATGCACATCTGCCCCAGAAATGCCTTATACCCCCTATATGCCACTGTGCCCCATGATATGCCTTTTAACCCTCTAAATGCCACTGTGCCCCATGATATGCCTTTTAACCCTATATGCCACTGTGCTCCATGATATGCCTTTTGACCCCCTATGTGCCACTCTGCCTCCAGAAATGCCTTTTTAACTCTCTATACGCCACTCTGCCTCCTGAAATGCCTTAAACCTCCCTATATGCCACTCTGGCATTAGGGGGGTTAAAGGGCATATTATGGGGCAGAGTGGCATATAGGGAGGTTTAAGGCATTTCAGGAGGCAGAGTGGCATATAGAGAGTTAAATAGGCATTTCTGGAGGCAAAGTGGCATTAAGGGGGTTAAAAGGCATTTCCTAGAGAACTCTGCCTCCAGAAATGCCTTACGCCCCCCATTTAACACTCCTGCGCCCCCTCCCAACTTACCGGTGCTTCTGACTCCCCTGTCATGTAGCCCGGGGCAGCGTGTAGAACTTACGCTGCAGCCGGAAGGAGGCGTGGCTAGCAGCGGGGGTTGTCTGCGTCCATCGCGCAGACCTTCCCCGGCTGTCAGAGATTAGAGTTCCCCGCGCCGTTGCCGTGCCAGTGCCGCACCGGTGCCGGGAACTCTGATCTCTGACAGCCGGGGAAGGTCTGCGCGATGGACGCAGACAACCCCCGCTGCTAGCCACACCTCCTTCCGGCTGCAGCGTAAGTTGTCTACGCCAATCACGTAGACATCTACACGCTGCCCCAGCTACACACAGGGGACTCAGAAGTACCGGTAAGTGGGGCGGGGGGGACAGGAGGATCCAGGTCCCCTGCAGCTGCAGGGGATCTGGATCTTAGTCGTATCATAGTCAGACCTATTTGAGGTCTGATTATAAGACGACCCCGATTATAAGACGAGAGGTATTTTTCAGAGCATTTGCTCTGAAAAAAACCTCGTCTTATAATCGAGCAAATACGGTAATTAAGATGATGGTGTTATAGGTAATTTTTAATAGTTCATACAGTGCGAAGTGCCTATTGTATTCTGCTAGTGTGACATATTTTCCACTTGCTAACTTAACATGATGATGTAATAATAGAATACTAGAATACTAATAAATGACTTTTCTTTTTTAAATTAAAACAAAAAAACATCCCTTGTCATGAAATTATATTTCCATCTTGTGAATGACTGGGTTGCTGAGTTAGATATAGTATAGTAGATATAGTAACTAAGTATCTACTGCAAAAATGCAATGATAATTACATTTTTTAAAGGCATTACGCTTTTAAATGGACAATAAAATCCTAATATTAGATTTACTTTGATCAGGAGCAATGTAGCGACTATAAAAATGCCTAATGGGTCAATGCCCGATGGCACAAGCCGCTTAGCTTTACTGCAGCTTCAGTGGCAGATCTGGTGCTTAGCTTTACTGCAGCTTCAGTGGCAGATCTGGTGCTTGTTTGCGAGCTGGATATATTGATAACAAATAAGGTTGATGCCTTAAGGTTAACTTTAAGTATACTAATTTCTTTATAATGTATATAAATATATATATTGACATTAACCCCTTAAGGACCGGGCTCATTTTTCGTTTTGTACCCTGTGGGACCGAGGCTGTTTTAACACTTTTGTGGTGCTCGTGTTCAGCTGTAATTTTCTCCTCACCCATTTAGTGTACCCACATAAGTTATATATTGTTTTTTTCAGGACAAGATGGGCTTTCTTCAGATACATTATTTTGATCGTATCATCTTATTTACTATAAAAAAAATAAAAATAACATGGTGAAAAATTGAAAAAAAAACACATTTTATGACTTTTATTTGAAAAATATTTTACTCACCTAAAAAAGCAATAAGTACAAGCAGCGTTTTATGATTTCCAAATCTTTTTTAACAAATCTGGTCAGTCTGCCTCCATCTCCTCTTTGGAACATCTTTGAAGCCGGTTAACTCAATTTAACCCATTCAAACCATATATTTTTGAAAATTAGACACCCCAGGGTATTCCAAATGCTGTTATTTTAACCCTTTCCATGCACCAATTATACAACTACACTTTGTCAAACTTTGTAATAGTAATTTTTTTTTCCACACAAATTGTACTTTAGTTATAGATATACAGGTGCTGGTATATGTCACTGTCAAACAACACCCCAATATGTGTTCAGCAACATCTCCTGAGTACAGCGATACCCCACATGCATGGGTTTGTCAGATTGTTTGGCTGGTAAAAGGCTACTTTTGGGGCATGCGTAATTCAGGTGGTCATTTGGTCATTGTGCCTCCCTCTCCTCTTTGGAATATCTTTGAAGCCGGTTAACTCAATTTAACCCATTCAAACCATATATTTTTGAAAACTAGACACCCCAGGGTATTCCAAATGCTGTTATTTTAACCCTTTCCATGCACCAATTATACAACTACACTTTGTCAAACTTTGTAATAGTAATTTTTTTTATTTTTTTTTCACACAAATTGTACTTTAGTTATAGATATACAGGTCCTGGTATATGCCACTGTCAAACAACACGCCAATGTGTGTTCAGGAACATCTCCTGAGAGCAGTGATACCCGACATGCATGGGTTTGTCGGGTTGTTTCAGATTTAAAATGCCACATTTGGGAAGTGCGCTTTTTTTCTCCATTTTGGTCAGTCTGTACCTATGCCCTATCTTTGAGCTAGGCCACTCCAATTTACCCCATCAGCCATTTTTTTTATATACCGTATTTGCTCGATTATAAGACGACCCTGATTATAAGACGACCCCCCAAAATCTGAATATTAACTTAGGAAAAAAGAAAAAGCCTGAATATAAGACGACCCTAAAGGAAAAAAGTTTTACCAGTAAATGTTAATTCATGTAAACTATTTTTTTTAATAAAAGCTATGATTGAGAAAAATATTTTTTTTGTTTTTATTTCTTGTATTTTCCAGCCTGTCCCCCAGTTACGCACATCTGCCCCCAGGCTTGCCACACCAATATGGCACTGTGGCCCATGATATGCCTTTTAACCCTCTATATGCCACTGTGCCCCATGGTATGCCTTTTGACCCCCTATATGCCACTCTGCCTCCAGAAATGCCTTATACCCCTTTAGGGGGTTAAAATGCATATTATGGGGCAGAGTGGCATATAGGGAGGTATAAGGCATTTCAGGAGGCAGAGTGGCATTAAGGGAGTTAAAAGGCATTGTATAGAGCACTCTGCCTCCAGAAATGCCTTATACCCCTATATGCCACTCTGGCATTTAGGGGGTTAAAAGGCATATTATGGGGCAGAGTGGCATATAGGGAGGTATAAGGCATTTCAGGAGGCAGAGTGCTCTATTAAATGCCCCCTTAACGCCACTCCAGAAATGCCCTATGCCCCCATTTAACTAACACACACACACACTCTCTCCCCCCCCTCCCCTCCCCTCTCCTCTCTCCTCTCTCCCCTCTCAGCCCTCTCTTACCGGTGCTTCCAGCCGGGGCAGCGGGTTGACGTCGCCTTCTGCTGCAGCCGGAAGGAGGTGGAGTTGGCAGTGGGGGTTTGTATGCGTCCGTCGCGTATACTTTCCCCGGCTGTCAGAGATCAGAGATCTCTGACAGTCGGGGAAGGTCTACGCGACGGACGCAGACAACCCCCGCTGCTAGCCACACCTCCTTCCGGCTGCAGCGGACGTTGTCTACGCGGATCGCGTAGACGTCAACCCGCTGCCCCGGCAATACAGCAGGAAGCACCGGTAAGTGTGTATGATGGGGGGGGGGGGTGAGACAGGAGGATCCAGGTCCCCTGCAGCGGTGCGGGGGATCTGGATCTTAGTCTCCTAATCAGACTCTATTTGAGGTCTGATTAGAAGACGACCCCGATTAGAAGACGAGGGGTATTTTTCAGAGCATTTGCTCTGAAAAAAACCTCGTCTTATAATCGAGCAAATACGGTATTAGACACCCCTTGGGTATTTGAAGTGCTTTTATTTTAACTCTTTGTTGAGATTTTTGAGAAATTTTAGCACTTGCTCAAAATAATAAACTTTATTTTTTAATTTAATTTAATTTTTTTAATACTTTTTTTATATTTTTTTTACACATTTTGCTGGTACTGGATGGTTCATCTAGTGACATCACTGCATAATTATTTTTAAATGTTAGCACATTTTTTTTTTATTTTTTTTTCCATTTTTTTTTTAATTTTAATTTTTTTTTGAATATTTTACTAATCACATAGTGATTAGAAAGCTGGGCTCCATTGACTTGCATGGTTGAATGCAGTACCTGTATTCAACCAGCAAGTGGAGCCAGTTCTCTAGAGGGTCTGGAGACCCTCTAGCGAACTTTTTCGTCTTTATTGTTTTATTTCCCGGGCCGCCGCCATCTTGCTTGATGGCGAAGATCACCGGCAGCGGCGGCTGTGACCGCTCTCCGGAGCGGTCACAGCCCACCCAGAGGTAAGTGTTTGGTGTCGCTGGATGCCTCCTGATCGAGGCATTCCAGCGACACCATTTAAGTTTAGGAGGCGATCGTTGATCGCCTCCTAAACGCTTTTAAAACGGGCGTCCGCCGCCATACAATGTATGGCGGCTGTTGACGCCCAGGGGAGGGGCCAGACATGGCCCCCGATGCCGATCTCGGCCTTGCTGAATGCCTCGACATCGAGGCATTGCAGCAAGGCCGTTTAAGCGAAGAAAGTGATCCTTGATCACTTTCTAAGCTTATTTAATTTTTTGACGGTTCAGGACCGTCAAAGGTCATTTAGTGACCTTCTTGTTATGACGGTCCTGAACCGGCAAAGGTCGCGAAGGGGTTAAATAAACTTTGTACTATTTTGAACGACAAACAGAATGTTACTTTTCAGAACAGTTTTGCAATGAACATTATTATAACATAGATAAATATGCATTAAATACTGTGGCAGGTACATCACAAAATACTATGGCTTACACTTCAATTTGAAAAAAACAATGTAATATAAAAACGTGAACGCAATTTGACATAGCAAGATCTCACATTTGTTTAAATTTTGTAGGTTTCTGGTTTTAAGCGCTCCAGCAAATTAATTTTAGGAAACCTGTCATGGTATGCTTTCCTCTAAATACTCACATAAAGCATTGAAGACGCTGTTTCAGTTTCTATGGCAATGCACTAGTAGTGTATCTAGAAAGTGTTGAATGTGGTTTGAGGCATAGCTAGAGGGCTGGGCTTTTACTTTTATGTGACTGTGACCTATTGAGAGCTGAGTAAGGGATATAGAATATAAATAATGCATTACACAATTTAATTTGGAAACACATTTCTGATGCTATATATGTACATCACAAAGTGCCAGTACCTTCAGAACACTAACTGCACCGACTTACTGACACCATTCTCTGCTCCAAGAAAAGGACCTACTGGATGGACTGAGGGACAGAGGGATTCGGATACCAAAAAGGGACTGTCCCTTCTAAAGAGTGACACTTGGGATGGATGAGTTTCTTTATAAAATTAGGCTGAATTTGCAGAGACTCTTGGAAGTGAGATGTCCTTTTAGAAGATTTGAAATAGAGTTGCATTGAGTAAATTATTTCTGCTGAAAGGAGATGTAACAACCTTTTGTTAGACAACTATAGGACTAGGATACCCTGTGCCAAATCTGCACATGCCCATGATCAGGGGCGGGCTGGGCCGGGGGGCAATTGCCACCCGAAATCGAATCTAAACGGCCGCTGGGTGCTGATGCCGCCGGCCGGCGCTACTTTAATACTTTTTTTAAAAAATTTAATATGGCAAGCCGGATCGGCTATTAAATGAAAAAAAAAATAGTATTAAAGCAGCGCCGGCCGCCGGCATCAGCACCCAGCGGCCGTACGGGATGGCCCGCCAAGTGATGGGAGCAGCGTGAGGGGGGAAAGCTCCGCCCCCTCGCACTCACCTTTCACCCCTCACGCTGCTCCCATCACTATGCGGCCATCAGATTGTTGGAAATCGAATCTAAACGGCCGCTGGGTGCTGATGCTGCCGGCCGGCGCTACTTTAATACTTTATTTATTTATTTTTAATATGGCAAGCCGATCCGGCATATTAAATAAATAAAAAAAAAGGATTAAAGTATCTCCGGCCGGTGGCATCAGCACCCAGCGGCCGTTTAGATAAGTTTTCCAGCAGTCTGATGGCCGCATAGTGATGGGAGCAGCGTGAGGGGTGAAAGGTGAGTGCGAGGGGGCGGAGCCACTTCACTTGACTTGCCCCCCAGGCCTTAGGCTGCCAGCCCTCCCCTGCCCATGATGTCAGGTTTCAATTTGGGAGCATAAATAATTACCTTTAGAATGAGCTACAGCTCCACAGGTGAAGCCCAATACCTAATACCTGGCCTGATGTTTCATAGCCAGCTCTCTCATTGAAATCAAGCATTATTCATTTAACAAAGAGTAAAGAGACATACGATGAAACATCAGCAAACATGAAATAATCATACTACTGGCCACAGCACACATATGAACACAGAGCTTTAGACATGGGATCAGTGTAAAGAGTGTTTAGATTACTAGATATGATTGCTACACGTGTATATATAATTGAGTGATTATCGGTCACTTTTTTGGAATTTGTGCCCTTGGATTTAAATTGCTTAGTTTTGTATATGATTTCCTCACAAGAGCTTCTGAAAAATTGCAGATTTTAGACAGGTCATCAAATCAAGCCAAGAGATTCTCCTTCTTAAAAAAAGAAAATAATTAGAAAATAGAATTTAAAGGGATCCCTGAGACATCATCAAGGTTCCCTCTAGATACAAGAGCAATCCCTGGGGTCTACCCTCAACAAGTCATCTAGTCATACACGACATCTCTCTAATAAAGAGCAGTGCAAATACCTTAGGTTACCTGCTTCTCTGAAACACATGCTTTTGAAATCTGTTAGAGATGTTAAGGTTACAATAATGAGCAAATCTGAAACATAAAAGTGAAGCACACTTTTGTTTTCTAAATTCCATAGTACAGCACTGTGGACTAAGATGGTGCCATATAAATATATCAATAAATAATAATAACTTGCCTACAACTGCCTAGGACAGAAGAAAATCCCAGGCATATGACATTCTTCCAAACTGAAAATAAGTTAATTAAAAGTATAAGGACCGCCTTGTCCTGGATTGTTTGTTTACGTAACCTAAATGTGTTAAAAATGTTACAGCTGAACGAAGACATAGCAAAAGGGCTGAACAATGATTGCATCTTTAAGCTTACAAAGAGACAAAGATAGCTTTTGTCCTTAAGGCGTTACATTTGAAAGTATCTTAACCCCTTAACGACCAATGAGGTGTCAAGCATGTCATGGACTTAAATGAGGTTAGAAAGCAATCACCAATCCCAACGGTGTTGCTGCAATGCCTTGATATTGAGGCATTCAGCAACATCAAAATAAGTTGCAGAGGCCCCGTGTGATCGTCGCTCTCAGAAGCAGTCATTACCCATATTCAATATGGCGACAGCCAGCTGCTTAAAAAGAGCTTAGCGGAAAAAAGACTGTTCGGAACCTCCTGAGAACTCTGAACTCCCCCTGCAGGTTGACTACAGGGTACTGTAACCCACCATGCACGTCAGTGGAGCCCAGCTTACTAATGACTAAGTAAGCAGTAAAATTAAATATAATTTAAAAATAAAAGTATGAAATATTAAGTTATTAAAATAAAAATATAATAAAATTTAAATATAAAAATACCCCAGTGATGTCACCAAAAGAGAACTATCAGGAAAAGGTAAAAAATTATTTAAAATAAAATGTTTATTTTTATGAGCAAGTCCTAAAATTGATGCTCTATCTTCCTAAAAATCTTGGCAAAGAAAATATTCAATATATCACCATGTGAAATGTGTGTGGGGAAAAAAAACACAAAAACTACCATAGATTTTCACAAAGGCTGGTGGTAAAGTGTTAAAAATACCAACATTTGAAATACCATGGGGTGTCTTATTTTCAAAAATATATGGTTTTATGGAATAAATTGAATTGGCCGACATCAAAGATGTTCTAAATGGAACACAGGCCCAGGATCATCAGATTTGAAAAAATATGGTTTTGAAATTATGGCCTTGTATGACAATAACTTGCAAAAAAACCCCAAAAACATAAAAACATTGGGTATTTCTAAACTCAGGAAATATATTAAATGTATTTACCAGGTTTTTTCATTAGCTTTTGTAGAGTAAAAACAATTTCAAATAAAAATCTGAAAAAGTGGATGGGGGAGGGTTTAATTTTTAACAATATTTGGGTTTTTTTGTAGTAAATTAGATGATAAGATTAAAATAATGGTATCTAGAGAAAGCCCTTCATGTCCTGAAAAAAATTACTTGTGTGGGTACAGTAAATGAAAAAGAAGAAAATTACAGCTAAACTGGAGCACCGCAGCAATGTTAAAAAGGGTAGAAAATGACAAAACAGCCCGGGTTAAGATATAAGTATCTTCAAAACAACTACACTGACTTCATAGTTTAATTGTTTAGGTCATTTCAATAAATGCATTTAAGCTACAAAAGGGTGAAAGCGATAATTTCCCTCCAAAATGTCCTAGAGGTACAGATAACAGTAGATGTTACCCAGGACGCGGTGAGTGGTGACAACTCATCTGCTCCACTGACACTCACAGCCTGCCCCACCCTACAGCTGTCAAGCAAGCCGCGCATGCGTACTGCGGCTCCCGAGTGCCGCTGACAGCTTGAGAGGAAGGGTTAACCGAGCTCTGCGCGTTCCGATGACGTCTATAGACATCGACGCTTAAACAGTCCGCATGTGAGGCTTTCTGATGAACGGAGCTATTTGTTATTTGCTTGACGTTCGTAAACATGAGGGAGACTCCGCTCTCAAATTGCGAAAGGGCTTTTCTGCTGCAGTCTATCACGGAAAAAAAGGTGCGAGGAGGGTTATGTCTGGATAAACCAAATCCCAAGTCTTGCCGTTAGAGATCACATGCTTTTGAAACTTCTCTGTGTTTGTTTCCTTATATTATTTCCTTATGTGCTTTAATTCATAAATTGAGAGTAGTTTATTTGTGTGAATACGTCGCTCATCGTCATGGTCCCCCTCCATGACATCAAACCAGTATAATTCTGCTATATTTAAGTTATCAATCTAGTTTTTTTGGTTATTGTTATAATCGGAGAAAATCATGCGTGGGAAGGCAGAAGCAGCTTTTGCTTAAGAAATAATATCTGCGTCAAATGCAGACTGCCTACTCTTTGCATCGTGCCTCTTTCTTCTTATTTATTCATACACGTACCCCTATAATGTGGAAGGGATCCCCAAAGATGGCAACAAAGATCCCCCAAAGTGACACACCAGATCGCATTACAACAATACAGATAGGCTATGAAAATAAAGAGGGTTGTGAACCATCATGGTTAGTGGTCAGAAAACTGATCATCTGGATAAAGTGCTTGAAATAGATTGTAAACACTGTTGCAGGGTTGAATAGCAACATAGGGCTCATTTGTGTGTAGACTTACCTGTATGTATGCCTATTATTGCTCAGCTATGTTTTAAATACCTTGCGTATTAACAAAGTGATTTGTGTATAAATTTGGATTGATGGTTCTTTTTTGCAGCGTCTTGATGGAAGGCAGACCTATGACTACAGGAATATTAAAATTACATTTGGAACAGAGTATGGCTGCTGCATTGTGGAACTTGGAAAAACCAGGTAAAGGGCATACTGATTAAGATTTTTTTTTTAGAAAAAAAACTTCTAAAACGCCTAATAAACATTGGACGATACTTATAAAACTGTGGTTTTGGTACGTAGTTTGAATAGAAAAAGAAATAATTGCCATAGCAACAAATGTAAGCATGCAATAGTGGTAAGGATTTATTTTTGTTTGTTGAGATTATTAACATAATCGCTGAAATTATAACGTTGCTGGTGTTCAATTTCAGTTATAGGACTCGATACAGTTATTCACCACATTGTAATGTAACTACTTTGTATTAACTAGATGTTATGCATTTTGCCAGAGTTCTCAGTCAAGTATCGTGTGAGCTTGTTGCTCCCAAGATGAATAGACCTACAGAAGGAATTCTTTTCTTTAATCTGGAACTGACACCCATGGCATCTCCTGCTTTTGAGCCTGGGAGGTAAGATATATCTGTTATACCTGTTTAGTATGAACCACATGAGGACAAGGCTGCCAACTATAACCTTGGTTTCCACTTAATTTTAAAAGGTGCCTTTTTTGATATATATACTTTGCGAGAAATATATATTGAACAGGTACCGGAATCTGTTTTGCTGGTAAAGCAGGGATCAGAGACAGCTCTTGCTCATGGCCTGCAGCATGTTCCATATGTCACTTCTATTCACTTTGAAGCTCGGCCTGCGTTGCTGCAAGCTACAAAAATGATTTTGTTAATCGGTTTCACACATAATGACCAATCAATGGTGAAAGTCTGGCTGACCTTCATTCTATTCATTTTAACGCTTACTCCCATTTGAATACCAATTGACAGCCTCATCTGTGTTTACTTTGGTTTGTTGTTCCAAATATAATCAATCACATACTTTACCTATAGAGCATGTGTGTTTTGATATATTTTTAACAAGCAAAAAGCTTCTATATTATAAGAAATACAATATTGTTTCATTAGAGTAGGACACAAAAACTTTTAGTACATTGCATCCTGCAGAACAGTTTTTTCATAGTTTTCTGACCAAATCATCTTCTGTTCTAATATAATTACAAAAAGGGTTTTCTGCACATTTTACCCCACAGACTTAGCTGTACTCTTAAACACCAGTGGCGTCGGCAGGGGGGGGGGCCAGAGGGGGCCATGGCCCCCCCTACATCATGGTGTGCCCCCCCAATTGAAACGCCGGCTTTTTTTTTTTTTTTAATAGACCCGGAGGAGAGAGTGAGAGGCGCCGAGCGGTTGCTGAGGAATAAGTTCTCAGCAACCGTTCTGCGCCTCTCACTCTTCTCCGCGACCGCGAGGCCTCTTCCTGGTTCGCAGTGCCGGCATTTCAAGCCGAGCGCCGGTATATGTCGTCATATCCGGCGCCCAGCAGTGAAGCCGGCAGAACCAGGGATACAGAGACCTCGCGATCTCACCGCTGGACAAGCCCAAGGTAAGTGAACTTCAAAGGGGGGGTTAGAAAGTTAGGAGGGGGTTAGAGAGTCAGAAGAGGTAGGAAGTGAGAAGGGGTAGATAAGGATAGATTGGGAGGGAGATGGGGTAGATAGGATAGATTGGGAGGGAGAGGGAGAGGGGGGTAGATGGGATAGATTGGGAGGGAGAGGGGGGTAGATGGGATAGATTGGGAGGGAGAGGGGGTAGATTGGGAGGGAGATGGGGGTGGATGGGATACATTGGGAGGGAGAGGGGATAGATAGGATAGATTGGGAGGGAGAGGGGGGTACATAGGATAGATTGGGAGGGAGAGGGGGGTACATAGGATAGATTGGGAGGCAGATGTGGTAGATAGAGAGGCAGTTGTGGTAGATAGGGAGGGAGAGGGGGTAGATAGGATAGATTGGGAGGGAGAGGTCTTTATGGGACAAAAACGGCGTACGTTCAGCTGTTTGGGGACAAAGTTGACATAATGTGTAACTTAGGTGCTGGTCAGGTTCTATGTGGGCAGTGTGGACACCAGGGTTGGCTTTGGGGTGTGTGACCAGTGATCTATGCCTGTAATTTAGGGGGGTTTATCTATACCTTTAATGCAGAGTTTATATGTAATTTCCAATTGATTTATATCTGCAAAGCTGGGTTTTGTGTCATTCTGTTCATCTGTATCGGCTATATTTCCATACATTATTAATGCTTACCTGCAAATATAGGATTTGTATGTCTTATTCAGTTGATCAATACCTGCAGTGCTGTTTCCATGTGTTGTTTATTTGATCTATACCTTCAGTGCTGAGTGTACATGTGATTTCCAGTTGATATATACCTGCAATGCTGGGTTTGTGTGTCCTGTTGGTTTATACCTGCAATGCTATGTTTCCATACATTATTTATGTATACCTGCAAATACAAGTTTTTTTTTAATCTCATTCAGTTGCATGTGCTGTTTCCATGTGTTGTTTATTTGATCTATACCTGAACTACAGGGTGTAAGTAAAAGAACGCTATGGTTTAGTGAATGAGGGGACAAAGGGACTCTGGGGATGATTACAGGGGAGAGGACCTCTCAATGTCACGGTGCAGTCAGAAGGAGGGAACACTGCACTGACTCACTGTCTTCCCCTGATCTGCAGTCAGTGTGGCAAATATATTGGCAGCAGGGTCTAATATTAATATATATTGGCTGCAGGGGCTAATATTAATATATATCGGAAGCTGGGACTAATGTTTATATATATCGGCAGCAGGGGCTAATATTAATATATATTGGCTGCAGGGCCTATTATCAATAAATATTGGCTGCAGGGGCTAATATTTATATATATTGGCTGCAGGGACTAATACTATATATCGGCAGTAGGGGCTAATATTAATATATGTTGGCAGCAGGGTATAATTTGTATGTATATCGGCAGCAGGGTATAATATAAGTATGTATCCACAGCAGGGGCTAATATTAATATATATCCGCAGCAGGGGTTAATATTAATATATATCGGAAGCAGGGTGTAATATTTCTATATATCTGCAGCAGGGTCTAATATTTATATATATTGTCAGCAGGGGCTAATATTATAGAATGAAAAATAACTGTCACTTTAGCTGTTATTTTGAAATCATATTTTAATCACAGTCTTTACTTCAAAGAGATAAGTGCATATTATGTAGTTAAAAATGCACGTCTAACGTGTGTGTGTGTGTGTGTATATATATATATATAGTGTATATGTACCGTTTTATAATTGGCCCCCCTACCTTGGTCCCTGGCCCCCCATGTGCCCCCCCTAAATATGAAACCTGGAGACGCCACTGTTAAACACTGATTAGCTTCTCCTGCAGAAAATGCTGAATCAGCCCTGAATTTTCCAAAAAAAATAAAAAGTTGTTCATACAATTTTGTGAGAGTAAATGTTTTGGCTCGCTGCAACGTACCTCATAAAAATCAAAATAATTGTTTGTTTTTTACTTCAGGCCTTCAGAGTTGGTTGTAAAGCTCAACAGACTGTTGGAGAGATGTCTGAGGAACTCCAAATGCATAGATACAGAATCCCTTTGTGTTGCTGCTGGGGAGAAGGTAAACAGAACAACTACAGACAATTTGTTAATTAAAAAGATAATTTTGTATCTGTCTATCAAAATAAAAAATGTTCTGAAAATGTAATACACTTATAACTAAAAAAATATGTTTTTACATAGGAATGCACATTTTCTATGATACCAATCAATTCTAACTCAACCAACATTATTCAGGAATTACATCATCAATTGCTCATATATGGATTTCAGCTAAATGCCACATGGTTAGCTATGCCGGTGCCTGGCAGGACCCAGAGTTTGTCAGAAATCGTATTTGAACAAACAGCATACTGAAGACAATGAAACTAAGTTCTGCTAAAGCTCAAATTGTGGCTGTAATACAATGACAAAATGTTAACATTTTCTGATCCAACAAGGGATCCATCATTAACAAATAGAAGGAATATGATAAAACAGCCCGTAGAGGCCACTCAGAACTTAGTGACCGGGTGAGGAGAGTATTGAGGCAAATGAAGAGATCCACAAGTGACTTTAGATAAACTCTACTTGGTTTAAATTAGCAAGGCTAGTGAATTTTGTTAAGTTTTGATCTCATCCCACGAAAATTTAAGTTTAAGGCCTTTGCGCAAACCTCTGTTTGTAGTATCCTCCAAATATCATCCTACTTGGAAAAATCAAAACCTTGAACCTCTTAAAAAGCCCAGACCCCAATGTATAGTGAAGATTAGTGGCACCATTTCAAAATTGCTATTGAGCCCCCAAAGTGACATCCTGAGAAATTGTGCGTTTTGTAGAACGGCAAGCAACATGTATTTAAAAAAAAAAAAAAAAAAAAATTTCAAAACTGTAATTGCTGTCAAATACCCGGTATGTATTTATCACAGTATTATCCTTCAGTTAAAAATGCCAGCTGAATCCATTTTACTTCAAGGTCCTAACACAAAAATGTAGATTTTTAAGTACACTAATTTTTTTTTGTAACCTCATCTATTTTTATTGTTAATGGTGCCCAATGTGTACCCATTTAAAGAAAATTTACTGGAACAAAATGAAAAAAACACTTCAATGATAAACTAGTTTACCGTATACAGCAATGTATTAAATGATCAAACGGAAATGATTTTCCACGCCGCTTCCTCTTTTTAATAATTGTAGAATTGGAAATCAGATTTGCACGCTACAAACTAGCTTTATGATTCCAGGCCTGTATTCAAGCCCAAACAGAAGATACATTTTAATCCTACTATGATTATATGACTTTGAGAGGAATTAGTTACTCCTTGGGCATAATTAGCTGATTCTTCGCAGTCAATATATTTGGCAAGCACTGAAACATGGATGTGCGTTTTTAGGCATAAAAAAACCTAACTACATCGAAATCTAGATTACCGAAGACCAACAATGTAGCCAGTGCAACATTTTAGGCCTGTTCAATTTTGGTTTACATTATTTTGAGAAGACCCATTGCCCAGTTTAAAAACATGGGACGCATTGTTGCTTTAGGCACCTTTTACAAAAAAAATAATAAAGCTATTCACATATATAATCTATATATTTTGCATGTTCTAGCACTTGACACTGTGAAATGTATGTATTTACAGGTATGGCAGATTCGTGTTGACATCCATTTGTTAAATCATGAAGGGAACATTATTGACGCTGCAAGCATTGCAGCCATTGCAGCACTGTGTCACTTCAGGAGGCCAGATGTGTCTGTTCAAGGTGAAGAGGTCACTGTGGTGGGTTTCAAGTTCTACATTTAATTTGACAGTTAGGCGGGCATGTACTTGCTATTTAATATGTGCAAATGGCTGGACTTTTTATGGTGGCATCTTGTCACAAGAATACTTTGTGGCCAATTGGCCTTAAAGATCCCGTGGAGCCTGCCAACCTCTGAGTTTGCCTGTTGGGCTAAACTTGGCTGTGGTAAAAGGAATTCTCATTGCCAACTTTATCATTGTTGATACAAATTATCATTTAACTGGCTGGTCATCATTCCCTGCTTAAAATGAAGCTGTTACTTTGTTTGCGTATTGCCGTAATGCATTCAGACCCTGAATCTGTCTGGAATAGTTACTGTTTACTCATTTTATTATTTTCTGGGATGAATTATTGGTTCTGTTTTGGTTTTGTTTAGTACACTCCTGAAGAACGGGACCCTGTTCCTCTCAGCATCCATCACATGCCAATTTGTGTTAGCTTTGCGTTCTTTCAACAAGGGTATGTAAAAAAAAAAAAAAAAATCTGTATGCGTAGATTATAATGTGTTAGGGGATTTTCTACACACTAATTATTTGTGGAGACTTCCTTTCACAAGCGTCACTGTGCATTATGAAGTACCACCACTGGTATTTCTCATGCAAGAAGGGCCAGCTTGTCTCTGTTTTATGCAAAGTTTGAATAGCGAGATGAAATATATCTCCAAGAGGTTCTCGGGTTTATGTATGAATACGACTTTCATGCAACACTGCTACTGCTTAAACAGGGTTTTCATTGTATATGCCAGGCTTCCCTAAATGCGCTACTACTGTAGGGTCAAATGTCACAATGAGTGACCCGACTTCCTGGCAGCAGTAGGAAGTAGGCTCTGTGTTAAGCAGGAGCCCTGGACACCAGAACGCACTATGACAATCTTACACCTGGGCTTTCTTGAGCCTGACATACACAACCATCCAGAGACAGAGCAAGTAAGGAAGTTTAACCAAATGCATCTGTTTGGTCCAGTCTGCTGATGACCACCTTTCCAGTTTAAAAAAACAAAAAAAAACCAAAAACATTAGAGATGTTTTTTTTGGGTTTTTTTTTAGTGTCTTATGTCAGGGCTTGACAAATTTGTTGTGAATCTAGGCGCCAGGTAAAAAAGTTAGGAGCCAGGATTTTTTTAAACTAACAGTTGGTCAGGAGTGATCTGATCATCAGCCCACTTACTAAACTCAAAGCATTTGACCTGGAAGCACCCTGGACTTTCAGGTCAGAGCTGTTTGTTATTTTATTTTATTTTTTTAACCCTTTCAGTTCGGATGTTCCATTGGAGCACAGCATTGACTGATATTTAGTCCCCACAAGCTTGTGGGGACATGTTAACCCCTGCAATGCCACGAATGTGTCATACACAATTGTGGCATTGAAGGGGTTAACGCTGCACTGTCGCTCTCAGGCAGCAGGGGGGGGTGTTGGGGCTGCTCTCCACACTCCCGGGGAGACCAAAGAACCCTCTCCCCTGTCCCTGAAGCTGCCTCTGGCAGCTGGGACTCAAATTGCTGGTCTATAGACCAGCCATTGCAGGGGGAGTCTCTGATGACTGCTGTAGGCTTCCATGCCTACAGGAATCATCAAAGGGCTTGTGGGGGCTCGTTTTTGCTGTTGCTGGTCTGCCTGGGCTTCCAAAACGGGAATTAACCCCTAAATGCCGCGACCGCGGCATTGAAGGGGTTAACACTGCACTGTCGTTCTCATGGAGCGATCAGGCAGCTGGGGGTGTTGTTTCAGGTAACCACACTTGTGTGGGGACCCAAAAAACACACAACCTACTTCCCTGAAGCTGCCTGTGGCAGCTGAAAACGGTATTGCAGGTTTTCCTGCAATCGCGGTTTCAGCCTACAGGATCACTCCGTGGGAGTGATCTCAGGCTCGGGGGCGGACTCGGAGTGGCTGTGCTGTCTGCCCAGACTCCTGGGCAGACAGCAGCAGCGCCCCCGTGTGGTGACTCAGCCTCTTACATCCACAGTTTTTTTCTGGATGTAAGAGGCTGACAAAACCTAGGCGCCAGGACAAAATTCTGTCGCCATGGTGACCTGGCGCCTGGGATTTGTCGAGCCCTGTCTTATGTGGCATTAAATACTTATTTTTTTTCATTTCTTTAATGCTCCCATTTCATTTTCCCACATGTGGCATTAGAACATACTTGTTGGTGGATCCCAGTGAACGGGAAGAGCGGGTTATGGATGGGCTGCTTGTCATTGCTATGAATAAACACAGAGAAATTTGCACTATTCAATCAAGTGGAGGCATCATGCTGCTAAAGGACCAGGTGATGTTTCAAGAATGAGTACTACAGACGGCCAGCTGCTACAAAAAAGTGAACCTTACTAAGTCCAAGGATATTGTGTTCAAAGATTTAACTAAGAAATATGAGGGAACAGCTCGATTCTTCTTGGTTCAGCCCTTCATAATGTAGTTAGATGAAATGTTCAATTCTTACGAACTTTTGTTGTACATAGATGTGAACATATGTATTTCTGTGTAGCTGTATGGCCGTGTATATAGATATATTTTAGCAAAATACATTCCTAATTTATAATAAGATCTAAGTGTACCCTGCAGCTGTGTTCTCTCACATTTCTTTTTTAATTTTTTTTTTTTTTTTTGCATCCTATAAGATGCGTTTTTTTATATTTTGAAAAAGTGCTTATTAATATACAGATCTGGGGTAAGTTGTTACTGGTTAAAACTTTCTAGAGCCTGTGTGACAAATTCTGTATCTGTTAGATTTTGAGGTGCAGCAAGGTGGCGGGAGTAAAGGTTGGAGAAATAACTGAGCTAATTCAGAAAGCTCTGGAGAATGACAAGAAAGTCAGGTGAGCTCTGGTTCAAGTAATAGCTGCAAATGTGTTTTTCAGATGGCAAAAAAATGTTATTAATGCAAATAAATTGCTGGGATTTGTTTTTGAGTGTAGGAAGGAAGGTGGCAAATTTGGTTTTGCAGAATCCATACAAGAACATCGAATAACCGCCCTAAAGGTTGAGAGAGAGCCTCTTGACACATCAGAGGTGGAAGAGAAAGCTGAAGAAATAATTTCTAAATCAGATCCCCCATCGAATGTGTATCCTTGTTTAAAAAAACAAAATTGTAAATGCTTTGTTGACTTTGTTGTATATTACCCTCTTGTAAGGAATGAAGAATGATCACGGCATGTTATATTGCTGTACAAAAACCATTGTTTTCATGTTCCCATTGCCCTGTTGCTAACCTCTAATATTTTGTTGTGCGTTCTGGCACTGCTAAAACAGCTAATCCGAAATGTGTTCATTTGATTCAGTACAGCCATGATCTGTATTTTTATGTATTGGAAAATAACTAATAACACTTGAGTCCAATCCAAATTAAATGTGTTTTCTTCTTTATATGAAAATTACTTTTTTATTTTAAACTAAAGTAAAACATCTTCAAGATGATAAGATAATTGGATTCTCCCGGATCAGATTTGTTTTTTTAACTTTCTATATACTTTTTTGTGCTAAACCTCAGTTGCGTCTGTTGTAGAAGATTTGTTAAGTACGTGTTGCAGACGTTTCCTTGACTGACTGTCTTCAGTATTTCAAAACCAGTGGTGTGGGCAGCAGGTACTGCCCAGATTGGAGAGGGTCTTGGCAATGCTTGGGGGGAGCTGGATCAGTCAGAAGAGGAAGATGATGATGATGAAGAAGAAGAAGAAGAAGAAGAATACAGTGAAACAGCTCAATTACCGCAGGATCTTCCTAAATCAGCACAGTCTTCAAAGAAGAAAACCTCAAATGGCAAGTACTGGTGTCATATTTATTAAGGACTGAGACTTGCAAAATTCCTCGGCGTAACTTTCATGTTAACAAGCAGGGCATAACTGCTTAATGTCCTCCAAAGGTGTGCGCATATTTTTAGCACACCTTTTATTGAGCTTTTTAAAAACAATATTTGCATGCATACTCTGCAGGCGATGTTATAATGCTGTCTGACAGCGAGGAGGAGGATGTCGTGATACTGCAACCGGATACACCATCCCAGCCCAGGTAATTCACATTTTTATTTTTTTTACTGAATCTCCTGATCTCAAGTGTTTGTGAAGAAAACATTAAACTTTCCAAAATAGCTGTAATAACAACTGTGTGTTTTATATAGTAGTATGTCTAATTATTCACTTTTTTTTATAGAAAACAAGCTTCAGTCACAGAGAAACAATCCACACCAAAGACATCTGGTAGTAACAAGAAAAAGAAGTCCAGTCGCTAAGATTGTCTTTTTTTTTTATTTTATTTTTTTGTGCAAATTAAGACACTTTGCTAATTATCAACTCTTCTTTGAGAAGTCAGCCAAAATAAGAAACTGTTTTTCAATTTAATAACTTAAAAGGACAATTGATAATTTCTAAGGGTTTGCTTTGAGTGTAATAACTTAAAACAGACAACTGTACAGGATTCTTGTACAGAAGACATTGTATTTTGTGGAAAGTTGACTTTTATACTGTGTGTTTATTTGGTAAACTGCTAAATCTTATGGTGCATTAAAGAAGGGAATGCACTGAGAGAGCTTTATACATTTCTTTCTGAAATTACATTTCTTTTAATATTGTTCCAGTTCTTATACAAAACCCTTCTATTACCAAAATAAACAGGACCCTCTGGTCTCTTTGTACTATGAAAGCATTAGATAGATCGCTGCTGCCCTGTTCAGTCCATGGATTTCTTACTTTTAATTTATAGAACATCGGCAGATTCTAGAGTTCTTACAAAGAGAGGTAATACACAATAACCAATGTTATCATTAACACTGATATGAACAAACACATTTTTAAAAGTAATAAGGGAAAAATCCTAGACATGTGAGAAAAAGGTGATAGGATGAAGGTAGAGTGTTGGGAAATAAGATCAAATCTATAGGGACTGTAGAGTTGTTAAGAGCACTGTAGTAGGGTCAGGAGTTAAAATGTATTCTTGATGGTATTCAGATCAACACAGTTGGACAGCAGATAAAGAACAAATGGATTACTAGATTAGTCCGGCAGATGTATTCAGTGTTGATGGGGGTGGTAAAAAGACAGGAGGGTGTTTTATAGCACAATGATAGCATGTGACATGATTTTACAAAATACCCTGAATGACCCTGGAATTATGACAAAGCTATGTGAACACTCATAATTATTGAGTTTAGGTGTTTCAACCACATTCATTGCTAACAGGTGTTTAAAGCACAAAGGCAGCCATCTCCATAGGCAAACATTAGCAATGGAATGGATTATACTTAAATGTGGTAATGTTTAAAGATGCCAGCATTGCCACAAGTCAGTTTGTGAAATTTCTGCCCTTCTAGCTGTGCCACTGTAAGTAATGTGGAAGTAATAACCGGTCAACCACAAAGTGGTGAAGTGAGCTGAAGTGTATAGCATGTATAAATCTTGTTCTCTGTAGCATTCCTCAGTACAGAGTTCCAAACTGCCTCTGGAAGCAACATTAGCACAAGCTTTGTGCGGCTAGTGCTTCATGAAATGGGTTCCTATAGCCAAGCAGCTGCATACAAACCGAAGGTCTCTATGTATGTCGGCTGGAGTGGTGGAAAGCACACCGCCGCTGGGCTCTGGAGCAGTGGAAATGTGTTCGCTGGAAATCTGATGGAGAATCTGGGTTTGGTGGATGCCAGGAGAATGCTACCTACTATAATGCATAGTGGCTACTGTAAAGTTTTTAATGGAGCATGGATAGTGGCCTGTGACTTTTCCAACTTTGTAGCATCGGTTTGGGGAAGGGCAAAACTGTTCCATTATGACTGTGCCCCTGTGCACAAATCAAGGTCCATAAAGCCATGGTTTGCTGTGCAGGAACTCGAGTAGCCTGAACAGAGCCCTGACCTTAAAATGAAATCCGTCCCAAATAAATGGCCTGTGGGATGGATTTCAATCCATTGAACACCTTTGGGATGAATTGAAACACTGACTGTGAGCCAGGACTTATCATCCAACATCAGGGAATGGCCTCATACATGCTCTACTGGATGAATGGGCACGAATTCCCACAGACACATTCCAAAGTCTTGAGGAAATCCTTCCCAGAAGAGTGGAGGGGCCAGTTTCATATTAATGCCCATGTGATGGTCAGGTGTCCTCATACACTTGGTCATATAGTGTACATTCTTACACACAGGTATGCTTGTAAAACCGCATTCCTTTTTATACAGACACCCCCATGTAGTCATAGACACACCTGCACAGAAACTGCCACAAATACAGATGCAAATTCCTGCCTGCAAATTCTCTTCCTGTAGCTTCCTGGTAAAGTAACTCCAAATCTTGACTTTTTCTTACAAGCAGGGAGCCATACGGCTTCCATTCCCCCTGACTACAAAAGGTGCTCCTTACTAGCAGTCCCTGGCGCATGGTCTAGAACTAGAAACCTCATACTGCCATCACTGATCATACTCCCATAATGTGGTCTGCAGCTGCCCTTGCCCCATTATATATCTCCCCTGGCCTTATATAAAGCTCGTTCAGAAGCACTGGCTTAACTGGAGGGACTGCGTCCGCGCCTCTAGGGCACCAGGTGCAACTCCTGCGCGGCCCCTTCTGCCTGTCTCCTCGTACCGGTTCAAAATAGTTTAGAAAGGGCCCTTCCGACCTGGTCCGCACCGATCCAGATCAGAATCAGCTCTTTCTAATTTTGAACCGGCAGGGGGAGACAGGAACGTATTAGGGAAAGCTGCAGGAGCGGTGAGAGGTAAGTGGGGGCAGAATATATCCATATGTGTTTGTGTGTGAACATGCATGTGTAATTGTGTAAGTGGTGTACACTGTGTATGTGCATGGATGTGTAATTGTGGTGCACTGTGTTTGTGCATGGATGTGTAATTGTGTAGTGGGGTGAGATGGTGTGTGCGTAAGTGCTTTTACATATGTTGTATGTTGGAAGGAGGCGCAAGGGGCAAAGAAGGCACAGACCAGTTATTGAAGTTGGGGGGCCCGGGGCAATGTTTTGCTCCAGGGCCCTGTGGTTTCTAGTTACGCGGCTGTCCAAAAGAGCAGGGAGTTTTCATCAGGGACATAATTGTTTTACAAGTTATTGTCAAGGCAAGTTTACTGTCCATGGTAGCCTCACATAAAAGGAGGACATGTTAAGGCACTTTGCTAGTACTTGGAAAAACGTGCATTTTGTAGAAGCTGCAACTCCCCACCTCCTCTGTGTTCTGGTAAACTCACTCCACTGAGTGATTACAGTTATTAGGTGTGTATGCAGCGGAGTCTTCTAAAAACACATCTCCTGCCCAGAAAATGGTTGGAAGGCAAACAAAGGAGCAAATGCATCTGTAAGATGGACACAATGTACATTTGTAGCACATTGCACAATCCAGCAGACTAGTGTGCAAATACCGTATTTGCTCGATTATAAGACAACCCTGATTATAAGACGACCTCCCAAAATCTGAATATTAATTTTGGGGGGGGAGGGGGAGAAAAAGCCTGAATATAAGACGACCCTATAGGAAAAAAGTTTTACTAGTAAATATTAATTCATGTAAACTATTTTTTTTATAAAAGCTATGCCACTGTGCCCCATGATATGCCTTTTAACCCCCTATATGCCACTCTGCCTCCAGAAATGCCTTATACCGGAGTGGCATATAGGGGGTTAAAAGGCATATTATGGGGCAGAGTGGCATATAGGGAGGTATAAGGCATTTCCGGAGCCAGAGTGGCATATAGAGGGTTAAAAGGCATTTCTGGAGGCAGTGGCATAAAGGGGGTTAAAAAAACTTATCGGTTGTCCATCATGCATTCACCCACCAGCTGTAAAAGAGAATTCCCTGCAACGGTGCCCAGGCAGACCAGCAATAGCAAAAACGAGCCCCCAAAAGCCCTTTGATGACTCCTGTAGGCATGGAAGCCTACAGCAGTCATCAAAGAGACTCCCCCTGCAATGGCTGGTCTATAGACCAGCAATTGTGTCCCAGCTGCCAGAGGCAGCTTCAGGGACAGGGGAGACGGTTCTTCGGTCTCCCCATGAGTGTGGAGAGCAGCCCCAACCCTCCCCTGCTGCCCGATCGCTCCCTGAGAGCGACAGTGCAGCGTTAACCCCTTCAATGCCACAACTGTGTATGACACATTCGTGGCATTGCAGGGGTTAACATTTGTCCCCAAAAGCTTGTGGGGACTAAATATCAGTCAATGCTGTGCTCCAATGGAACATCAGCATTGAAAGAGTTACAAAAAAAAAAATAAAAAAAATTCTGTCCTGGAAGTCCAGGGTGCTTCCAGGTCAAATGCTGTGAGTTTAGTAAGTGGGATGATGATGATCAGATCACTCCTGACCAACTGTTAGTTTAAAAAAATCTTGGCTCCTAACTTTTTTAGCGGACGCCTAGATTCACAACAAATTTGTCAAGCCCTGCACTATAGGAAGAAAGTATCAGGACACCTGACCATTGCAGAAACAGGGACTTTTATGACATTGCATTCTGAAATTCCATTGCAGCTATAACAGCTTCCACTGATTGGAAGGTTTTCCACAAGATTTTGGAGAGTTTGTGGGAGTTTTTGCTCATTGATCCAGTAGAGCATTTGTGAGGTCAGACACTGATGTTGGACAAGGCCTGACTCAATCTCAGTTCATTCCTTCCAAAGGCATTTGATGCATTCGAGGTCAGGGCCAGTCAAGTTCTTCCACACCAAACCACGTATGAGGCACTTTGTCTCATTTGAAACCATTTAGCAGCCCCCAGTTGGAATCTCTCCCCCCCCCACAACAAAAAAGGTAGTTGTGGCTAAGTCTCTGCATTTTCAGCCACTGAAAGCATGTCAACCAAATGAAACATGTCTGCATATTGGCTTTGGATGCGTTACTATGCCTATGTCAGGGCTCGACAAATCCCAGGCGCCAGAGAATTTTGTCCTGGCGCCTAGGTTTTGTCAGCCTCTTACATCCATAAAAAAATGGATGTAAGAGGCTGAGTAACCACACGGGGGCGCTGCTGCTGCTGTCTGCCCAGGAGTCTGGGCAGACAGCACAGCCACTCAGAGCCCGCCCCCGAGCCTGAGATCCCTCCCACGGAGTGATCCTGTAGGCTGAAACCGCGGTTGCTGCAAAACCAGCAATCGTGTTATCAGCTGCCACAGGCAGCTTCAGGGAAGGGGGTTGAGTGTTGATTGGGTCCCCACACAAGTGTGGGGACCTGACCCAACACCCCCCTGCTGCCTGATCGCTCCATGAGAGCGACAGTGCAGCGTTAACCCCTTCAATGCCGCGATCGGGGCATTTAGGGGTTAATTCCCGTTTTGTACGGGGCTCTGCTGCTGGTGGTCTGCCTGGAAGCCCAGGCAGACCAGCAACAGCAAAAACGAGCCCCCACAAGCCCTTTGATGATTCCTGTAGGCATGGAAGCCTACAGCAGTCATCAAAGACTCCCCTCCCTGCAATGGCTGGTCTATAGACCAGCAATTGAGTCCCAGCTGCCAGAGGCAGCTTCAGGGACAGGGGAGAAGGTTCTTTGGTCTCCACATGAGTGTGGACACCAGCCCCAACACCCCCCTGCTGCCTGATCGCTCCATGAGAGCGACAGTGCAGCGTTAACCCCTTCAATGCCACACTTGTGTATGACACATTCGTGGCATTGCAGGGGTTAACATTTGTCCCCAAAAGCTTGTGGGGACTAAATATCAGTCAATGCTGTGCTCCAATGGAACATCAGCATCGAAAGAGTAAAAAAAAAAAAATATAAAAAAAAAAAAACAGCACTGACCTGAAAGTCCAGGGTGCTTCCAGGTCAAACGCTGTGAGTTTAGTAAGTGGGCTGATGATGATCCGATCACTCCTAACCAACTGTTAGTTTAAAAAAATCCTGGCTCCTAACTTTTTTAGCGGACGCCTAGATTCACAACAAATTTGTCAAGCCCTGGCCTATGTAGCATTTTAAGAACACAGAATTTGCCACGTTAATCATACCCACATTTTCCCCCCTGTAGAGGCAAGCCATCTGTTTGGAACCACAATTAAAAAAAAAAAAAAAAAAAAAATCGGAAGGGCCACAACAGCCATGAATTGATTTCTACCCGTTATAGGTAGATTACCTGATCTACACCTTTAGTGTTGAATAGCCATCTATTAGGAGGAAACTGGGTACATTCTCTAGATAGAGGTTGTGGTTCAATACTGTTAAAGTCCAGGAAAGCCACTCCTGCACAATAGTACTAAAAACACCAATTGCCATTGCAAAAAACCTCTGCAGTAACAAAATGCAAAAATCATAAGGTGATCACAAAGACCTAATTCTCTTTATCACCAGGCCACTTGGCTGGTCTTGTCCTTGGCCAGAAGTTACCAGTCTTCAACTAAGCACACAACCCCATGTATTTTGTACTGGGTCAGGAAAGTAGGGTTGTATGAACTGTCACCATTGTTAGCCCTTTCCTTTGGAATAGAATATCTAGATGCTTCTAGGAGTCTAATTCCAGTATATGAGAAGAGGTTTAATAAGGTCCAGAGTATGTTGTACGGGACATTTAGTAATTCCAGTACTTTAAATTAAGACTCATGTTCATTCATATTGCTGTTTTAACATTTATTGTGAAATATAGGAGGCATACAAAACAACCTTTAAAGCATGGTTAACAGCCCACAAACAGCTTTATAAAAACATAGCTAAGCTAGTATATATCTAACATTTCACATACATAAAAATTTACAAAAATGTAAAAATTATAAAAAGGCTAATAAAAATAACTTTGTTTCATAATTCTGTTAAGTAATCTTTCACTGAAGTTTGATTGAGTTACAAAAACAAAGTCTTCCCATCATTGTAAGAACTGTACATCATGTGCTTTAAATCAATATACATTAAAAACAAAGTCCATTTCTTGGAAGTTATAAGAATATAGACAGCGTCTCAGGAGGATCCATAACAGATACACCATGATACCTGGAACATACAAGAATGAGTAATCAGATTAGCTATGATTTACGCATGACATGCATTAAAATATTAACCAGCCCCAAGCAGCCTGTCACATAGTAAGTGACCCCATTTCCAGAGGGTATTGTCAGATGGCCATCGGTCAAGATCAGTTTTACAGCTTATGAGTTGGACTTAAGTTAAGGTTTATACAGGAGATAACCCCTTTCCCCTTAAAGCTTTCAGGGACCAAGGTCCATCAAATAGTTTACTGGGTCTTTAAAGCAAGAATATATATATATATATATATATATATATATATATATATATATATATATATATATATATCACCATGAGACTTCTGAGGGAAAAACATGCCTTCTGCCTTGTCTGGTGTCTGTAGACGTATCTCAATAGAGCAATAGCTTTGATCCAATCGTTTAGTGTTATACATGTAGGATTTTAGATTCTGTAGCTCCCGTTAAAAACAGGGGAGTGAGAATTAAACATCAAGACATGAAAAAAAGAGTTGCCACATGTTAAGGCTAAGTAGCACAAGACAGGCCTGCTTGTTAGCATGTGAAATAAGTGCACACAAATTATCTAGTGTTAGTGATCTATTTTGATTACATCATAGGATTTATTGGATGCTTGTTATCCACATTTCTAACCACTACTGCCAACTCTCCCATGCATCCATCGGGCATTGCCAATCACACCATGCTGTCACAATGGCTGAAACAAACTAGACTTTACATTTCCAAGTAACCAGCCCAGCAAAGACATTTACCGCTCAAAATCATTGACTGTCACCAGAACCAAGGAAGCACACTATAAAAGCAAGATAAGCGGGCATAAAGATAATTTTTAGTTGCATCCCATTTTCATTAAATGTAGCCACTATTAAGACTTTATGGGAAGCGACACTTACTTTGAATGCTTGTATTTCTCTCGAACAGCCTGCTGTTGGTGGTTTGCTGCAGAAACGTAGCTCTTGTAGAGATCCAAAATACAAGGCTTAAGGCTTTCCAGAGTGTAGCTTGTTAACTCAAGCAGTGATTCCGGCTAATAAGTAGAGGGAGCAGTTAGCATCCAAAACGTTATCAAGAACTGTTAGATAACCTAAATCTTTGAACAGAATTCATACCATGTACAGGGCAGATGCCGGCAGAACACTTCCATACTGGACACCACCACTGCCATGCACTTAGTCATCAGGCAAGATAAAACAGGCAGGTTGTCAATGTATACATACCCAAGTTTCATAGTTGATTGTGTAATTTGCTATAACAAAGGCTGAAGCAGCAATAACCGATGGCAGGTACCGGAGGAAAGGATCAGAATCAATCAGGCTTAGCTCACCCAGGTACTAAAATGGAAGGTGATAAGCATGTCATTTAACCACTAGATACATTAAATATCTCTAACCTACAGGTGTTTACAGTACCGTAAAGTTGACATTCAAAATATGATAGCTTTATGTACTGTATAGAGAAAATGTCACTTAAAGCATTTTAGCAGCAATATTTAAGTGCTGGATTGGTTTTGTTTTATTTCAAGGGTCTATTGGTGACCACCGAGATAAAGTTGCTCCTTAAGATAGGAGCTTCAACATAATGTTCGCAGCAGTTCTTGCACCATGTGAAATATATGTTTTTGGGTGGTGGCTGTGCAATAATCATTCCAATGGAATGGAACTCTCATGCAATATAAAAATATACTTTACCAGTCATATTGGAAAGAAAAAAAAAAAAAAAAAAGAAAGCGAGAACACTCATTCCCACCGAAGTCTTACCATGCATAAGCTTTCTGTTTTTTGAGACACTGGATGAGATTGGAAGTAATGGTTGAGGTATTGTAAGATTGTTGGAGCAGCAAGGTCAAAGGAAAGAACTTTCAGCACCAAGTGTTCCATTTTTAGAACCTGCTTCTTGGTATACGTATCATCCGTGATGTAAACAAACTCTGCCACTTCGGGTGGGTAGATCTCTTCAAATTTTCTACATAAAAAAAATAGTTTGTAAGGACTAGCGAACATGTGAAGTTACCATTACATATAGCAAGCAGCACTGCCAAGAAAAGCCACACCTGATATTCAACTACTGAGGTACCAGCAGTATTTGAGATATTAGTTGGCGACTTGGGCATCTAGATCAGCTTTGATACAAAAGGGTATTTTAGGCACATGTAATTAAGCCAGGCCTTCAAGTAAGGCAAGGCAACTTCATGAAACACTGTTCTTGGACGTCTAAAGTAAGATTACAATTAGCGGTAATGACAATTGACAGCGGACTTAGTCAGGGCATATGCAATATTGGCCAAAACATTAAGGTTAAGATTAAACTTGTTTTCATTTGAAAGGCAATGCCGATTGTTCTTGCTGTGAATGGAATAAGCTCTGCTTTATTGTGGCCACCTCTTCTATCCAAGCTGTGTTTCAGCAGTAGACGCTGCTCTGGTTGGGTTATACTGAAGTCACTTTTTCAGTGCATAGTGTTATTTAGCAGAGGCACACCAGGTACGGGCAATGCAATCGACCGAACCCATAACACAATTAAGGTCCTGCAAGACAGGCCAATATACGCAAACTGGGAAAGGGCCCCAAGCAGCTACCTATATAGCATTGAGAAACTTCAGCGATTTATAGTTAGTTGTACAACTTTTAGTGTTTCTTAAAAGCGCAAAGTTTCATACTTACGACGCTAGTAGCATAGCTGCTGTACCGACTAGCTGGAGCTTCCCTCTAAGAACAGACATTGAGGAAAGAAACCTATCGATGTAGTTTACAGCCAGATACAGGGTTTCATTCTGTAGCTTATACTCTTCACCAACTTCAACCAGCCAGTCAACAAGGATTGCCCTCATGTTATTTGTTATGTCAGGTTGTTTGAGCATGTAGCCCGATTTGGGTTTACATTTGACCTAGAAGAGACAAGGCATACCATTAGCAATCTCAGACAGTATTTGATGCGACAAAAATAGCAATCCATTTAGGCCGACCATACAGACTATACCTGGGCATGCTTTTGCCGGGTCAACACACATCTGCCCCACTCCATGCCAATATGCAGAGACCCTTCTATATCTGGCAGGTAGGTCTAGCCCATCTATAAGCTACACTCTACTATCAATACCGTTGTGTTTCTTTGCTAGATCTCCTACACCGATCTTGACCATGTGGTTATATTGCATGTGATTTCGAAGATAGAACATAGTTTTGCAGTTGTGTCCCAGGAAAAAAAAAAAAGATGATGTTTGCTTAAAGTTACTCTCATGAAAGCAAAGGTCCTCTGTCCAATCATTCAACACAAGATAGAATTAGAATATTTAAGAGGACCAAATGAGGAGAGAATCCACAGGATCCAGTGATTATAGTGCATTGCTCCATTAAAGTTACCATATTATATTGATGTGAAAGACGTACGGCTGCCCTGGTGGAAAAGCTCTGCATTAAAGGCTATTCCAGGGAACCAAGATACCCTATTCACCACAATGGTGTTAAATACTACTTCACTGGCCCACCAGAAATAGTTTAATAATGGAATACCCAAGCATTTTAGCCTTACCTCCATTTCTCTAAGATAAGTATGAATTTCAGTGGTGTAGTCAGGAAACACCTTGGGTCCTGTTGCTTTCTCTTCATCCACAACTGACATGTCCATAGGAGAATCTGTAATGTATCCAGTACATAGTTAAGCACAGATTGTGGTTATGTAGTTTCAAGATATCCAGAGGTGTATATGGTTGGTTGAGGTATAATCACAGCAACACTACTGCTTAAAGAAGTGCATGGCAGAGAGCATGTCCTAGAGGCACATGCACAGCCTCAGACACACCATGTTCCAACAGGGCACTTTGCAAGGCCAAATGGCCACCGCAGTAATAAAGCAAGCTTTTTTACAATGTGGCAACTTGGGAGCGAGTTGCATGTAACATACACAATACTGTATCAAAAATTGTACAATTCAGACAATTACATAATTAAGTAACATACCAAAGCTTGTTTCCATTGAGAGCTGTAGTGGGGCCAATGGCTGTCTAGTTCCTAGAGACATTACCACAGAGTTAAGGGGACAGAGGCTTTCCCCCAGATCAGCTTTTCTGGTGACCGGTTTCTTTCGGTTGGCACAGTCTGGCTCGTCAATGTGTATGGCGAATGATGGCTGCTTGTTTTGCACTTTGCCAGCTGGGACCTTGCCATAGTTTTCATCGTTGATACCCAGGTGATTGTGCACAGAGAGAACCTAAAATAAAAGAAACATAATTAGCGTCATATCCCCAGCTTAATATTGAGACCCACTAAGTCTGTCCGTGTGGTGTTTATGTCCAAGTATAAAAAAAAACCCAAGACAAAAGATGGGAGGAACGGAGGGGTCCAGCAAGAGCAGCATCAATACATAGACCTTCACGGCCCCAAAGTAGGTCCTTTTGGCCAGCAATGGCCTGTAACAGGGTGGTATTTAGCAACAGCATTATTTCATAGAAGAGGGCAAGCGGCACTAGTATGATAGGGGAGGGAAAAAAAGGGACCGTTAAATTAAGTACATAGCATCCACAAAGGAACGTACTGGCACAAGCAGTCAAGACCTCATTTTGGCGCACATTTCTGCCTGTCTAGCAGAGTCCGTGAGATCCATACCTCAGTTGGCGGAGTCCTCCTGGTCACATCAACTCACTACTGGCTTATATCACCCCAATGCTCGCTACTAGTAGGCAGAACATACCTTTTGCCCTCCCTGCCACACACCCACGCTTACTTGTGGCAAGCAAGGGGATCTGATCTCAGATTGACCCAGTGTCCTGGGCTTGGGGAGAAGGGTTCCCACCAGCATAATAGATGGGCCAAACAAAACCACCATTTAAAGATCAATCATTATTAGAGCAAACATGGTGTTTAACACCTACAGCATGGGCTGTACAACATAGTCAAATAGCGAAACTGGAAACACTCTCCCCATGTTGTGGCACCCCTGATAAGGGCTGCTTTGTTACACAATGCATGGCATGATGCCATGACTTAGCAGGTGCCAATTAATATTTGCTGGAGCCTCCATGTCAGTGTGATGAGCCCCGAAACATGAACAGGACAAAGCAGGCGGGCGAGCCGAGAGCCCCCACTCACGCAGGATTTAATGAAGCAGCTTTGTGTTAATGAGCCCATCGCCAGGGACACCGGGGGCAGACGCCGACCTGCAGGTCACAGCTCATCTGCATTTTCCTGAAATGGCGGACTAGCAACAAATGCAACCCAACAAGCCATGGAGGAGTTTAGCGTTACATCAGAGACGATAGCGTCTGATACCGTGCCGCACATTCATTAATCCGCCCACGGTGAGCGACGGGAGGCTGGGGCGCTTTGTTAGATCCCTGATGACACATGACAGGTTTAAAGCCATCAGCAGGGAGAGTAAAAATAGACTAAAAGGATTTTTAATGTGCCTCGATCGCATGATACGGTGATCAATACTTAATATTGGAAGCTGAATTGGCGGGATTGATCATTGGGACATCCTGCACTCCTCCCTCCACCCAGGAGTACAGGCCAGAGGCTTTAACCCACTGAATGCCACATATCCGTAAAGGCGGTGCAGCCTCAGAAAACTGACAGCAGATCCGACATTAAAGATACAGGATATTTATAATCCTCATCATGCACAGTATACAAGGCAGCTGGATGCCGCAATCAAACCAGGGCACAGCCCCGTCTGCCTACAGAGCCACCATACCCATGATGTATATACCTGAGATGGCTGAAGCCCAATGCTTTTGGTCACCTTCGGTTGCACACGGGCACGCTGGTTACCCTGCAGCACCCCCAACACGGTGCGGCCTTTCGGCGGAACATGTTGAACGCCTCCAGGTTTCCGGGGCTGCATATTCTCCTGGTTTTCGTGCCGCAGCAAATTCTCCGCCATAATGCAGGTATAGATTGGTCAATGTGTGATCAAGCAAGGGAGCAACCGAGAAAGGGCTAGGGCGCGCGGGAGGGTGCGTGTGAATGCGCGCCCCCCTGTGCTCCCTTGCAACCTAGGTTAAAATATGTTTTACGAATATAAAATAAAAAATAAGAACGAGCAGGCCTGCGCAGGCGAGTCCGTGGTGCCTACAAATCCAATCCCGTACGAGAGCGACAAGGCCTTCCTGTCCACATCGGTACACGCAGTCCGCCTATGTCCCCTAATATCTTGGCGCTACACCGAACATAGCTTTCCCAGTTCAAGTAGCCCGCGACTATTGAAATCAGCCAATCACAGCTCAGCGCGGGGATACGTCAGAAGCAATACGGCGGCCTGGAGGGAACAGCGGGGAACGATCAGCTGTCTCGTGACGTCTGTGGCAGCCAGTTCGGAGTGGCGATGGTTCATTTAGCTGCTGTTGCACCATGCGTCCGTGTCGGCTTTGTGTGGTCTTTAAAATGCCTCCAGAATGGCTTTGTTTAAAAAAATAGGCTAAGTGCAGACAGGACAAAGCTGTATTTCCAGCTGTAAATATATACCATGATTCTAACATTAATCATAATATTTTATTGTACAAGAGAAGCCACGTTTTATGATTTATTCTACTATGGAGGTATATTTATTGTTCTCGAGTGAGGTCATCAGTTTTTTAAAATAATGACGTGATATAAAATCAACAGCAATGCAAAATATTATTATATGTATACAATATTAGTATATATATATATATATATATATATATAATTGAAATACATTTTTTAAACAAAGATTTACATTTTGTTAACCCTAGAAGTGTCTTAAGGAATGTCACTGTTACATTTTACAACACATAATAGTTATTTCTCACCCGCACATTAAAAGTGCTGCCCTAAAGGAGGCAAAATACAGTTAATAGGAGGTTGCCATTTAATTTGCAAAGACTAGTGTTGAGCATGTGGGTCTAGGCTGCCTGCACTCCATTTTGATGACCTGGGCCACGCGAGGCTCCCACACATTTGCTCACCCAGATTCCCTCTTTTCTACGATCTAGGATTAATTTTACATAGAAACATAGACCTTGACAATAGGTGAGAGCCATTCAGCCCATCTAGACTGCTCCTTTTTTCCTGATGTACAGACAGACTTTGATCAGTCCAGTATCATCTTGGATCCTGGATAGCTTCATGCCATGTATGCTTAAATTCCCTCACTGTTTTAGCCTACAAAACCTCTGCTGGGAGACAATTCCACTTATCTACCACCCTCTCAGTAAAGTAAACCTTCATTATCTCTGACCCTCTGGTTTTAGATAACAACCATTTGCCCTAACATTTCTCCTCCTTTGAAATGAGCTTGTACTTTAAGTTAAATCCCTTGAAGTATTTTTATTATTATTCATTGTTTTATATAGCGCCATCAAATTCCGTAGCGCTGTACAATTAGATGTTTCTACCACATCTGCCCTCTCTTCTTTCCTCCAAGCTATACATATTATGTTCCCCTAGTCTTTCCTGATATGTTGTATCCTGCAAGTCACCATTTTGGTAGCCCTCCTCTGAACTCACATCAATGTGTCCATATCTTCTTGAGGTGGGTTCTCCAGAACTGTACACCACACTCTAGGTGATGTCTGACCAGAGATCTGTAAAGAGGCAGATCCACCTCCCTCTTCCTGCTGCTAATGCCTCTCGCTACACAACCCAGCACCCTGCTTGCTTTTTCACACTTTATTGCATTGCCTGTCTATGTTTGTGTCTCACCTTGTTTTATTTTATAATGTAAGTGTTTACTTGGCTCCACTACAGTCGGCAACATGTAATACCCAACCAGATTCCAAGCACCTTTCACAGTTGTACATTTTTTGTCAAATAAGCCCTCATTGAAGTTGGAGGAGGTTGCTGGTGTACTGGACATTTATTCATGTGGACGGAGGTACAAATAATTTTTGGCATTAAGGGTATTTATACCTATGTCCATTAACAATGGGGGCTTTGGGAGAAGGTCAGCGTTTTTAACATGAAGGGCACCTTTGGTGATTAACATCATGCTCTTCAAGGGTTCGGGAGCCTGGGACCTAAGTTGATACTGGATATGAAAACATCTGCTGTTAGAACTGAAAAACAGAATTGCCTACAACAAGCTGGTGGTACAAATTCTGTAATTGTGGTATTTCAGGGGCAATTTAGCTCAACTATCAACTTTCTCTGGTAATGGATTACTTTTAGGACTCCATGGTAAGCTATATCTAGATAAAGGAGGGAATACCAAACTTTTAAGTACAGCAAACTGTCATTTTTCATAGTTATTTACAACAAAGGTTGTAATGCACAGCATACTCCCAACAAGCGGGATCTGTACCGGAGCTGCTGACTTTCTCTCGCTGCACCAACGTTGAGTTTTAGAGCTTAGATTTGTGATATACCGGAGGAGATATGAAGTTGGAAATTGAAGAACAGAGAATCGAAGGAGCTTAAAAATATGTATTTTACAATTATATGCATATAGCACTTACATATGCAGGGTAGAAGGACCACGGCAACCTGTCATTTCTTCTTTATTGCCAAAACCCAATGAAGCTGTTATAACCCACATCATATATACTCTATTGTTTCTTTCCTGTGAAGTACCCCCCCCCCCCGCATGTATTTGCATCATTTCCCATCCCCCAGCCTGTAGGAGATGTGTTAAGTCAAAACACATCTCATTCTTACCAGTGCACAGACGTTATCCTACCAGCCAGGCTGGGAGCAGTGTTGGTTCGCTCAAGAGTTTCAGGGGAAAGGCT
This sequence comes from Sceloporus occidentalis, assembly GCA_023333645.1. NCBI lineage: Eukaryota > Metazoa > Chordata > Lepidosauria > Squamata > Phrynosomatidae > Sceloporus > Sceloporus occidentalis. The sequence goes on from JALMGF010000046.1 coordinate 6,117,908, forward strand.
AGGACCCTCCACATGCAAAAGGCTCCTATTGCTTTCAATGAGCACTTTATTGCCGGTGACTGGCTGCTTCAAGCTAGACACCAGAATGGCATTTTAAGATAGAAATGCAACGTTGTTTTAATTTCTTTTTATTATAAAGATGGTTTATGCTTCAGTTACTGTGTATGGAAATCAGTGTCTTAATTCATTGACTGATGAGAATGGTTTGATGTACAATACGAAAATAAGATTTACTGGAGCCTGAAACTTTGAGTTTTTATTCCAAATACACGATAATCAAAAATTTTAGGCAAATGTCTATTAAGATGTCTCATGGATACCTGAAATGTATCCCTTCTAAAAAAAATATCATAGCTGTGCCTTGAACCATTATAATTGGCATAGTCCAGCTTCCCGCATACCATGGATAACACCATTACTGCTCTGTTTTACATTCCACTGGTTTCTGCTTTTGGACTAGAGGGCTTAAACAAGTTTGAGCAAAGGCACAGGACGCTGGTTTTGGATAGAATAATTAGATAAATGTATACGATGCAGATCAATAGTCCTCCAAGATGTTTCTTACAGGTGTATATTGAGTGCTAACGGTAGTTATGGAGAACTGATCTTTAACAGGGGGCCAGCTGTGCCATGGTAAGGCTTGTTGTAGCAACCAAAAACTCCTGGGTCACAAATAGCAGTCATCAGGGAAAATACAGGGACTCTGACATCTCATTAAAACACATGGAGCTAGACTAGGGGCAGGGATTGTTTTGTAATTTCTGCTCTGGTTAATAATCCTTTAAATTAGAAGAGGTCTCTAGGGTTAAATTTAGCTTCTATGAAATTTGCAAGAAAATTAGACTCCCCTACAGACATATTTAAAATGCACCTTCTAGCTACACCCTTATTTGTAAGTCAAATTGGTCAATATCTTTTGTAGTAAAACTAGAGTGAACTTCAAAACTGTGAACATTTTTAAGTAACACATTTGAAATTCATCATTCTGTTTATCAAACGTGCAGTAAACATCAACAACATTATGAATTCTATAGCTAATATTAAAGCTCACATTTAAAGCATTAAAGGGATACGTAACAAAAAGGATGGTCTAATTTGCAAAGCATGTGGGTCATGGAAGATATAAAAAAGGAGATGGATTGTTTTATGGGCAGAGCAACCTATGATGTTAAACCAATTATGTCTCCCAATTAATATTGACACCAAAACACATGTATTAAAGGGGAGTTCAGTATGTGACACACTAACTAGTGTCCCAGTCTAGGTGTGGAAAAGTGCCTGTAACATGAAAAGATTTTCAGTACAGAAGACAATTTTTCCCTGAGAGCCAAGGTTTTATTGAGTTACCCACTAGTAGAGAAATCATATGAGCGAGAGAGCATGAATAAGAATAAATGAGGGCGGGAGACAATCTTAGAGTGTGAGTGAGAACGTGAATGAGAGAGCGTGAAAATATAAGTGAGTGAGAATGTAAAAGAGTGAGAGTGAGTGAAAGTGTGAGCAAGAAAAAAACAACAAAACGCAAATGAAAATGATGACTGGCAGTGGTACAGCATAACTCCCATCATTATATACTGAGGCAGACATTGGCTGTGGTACAGCATAACTCCCATGTCTGCCTCAGTATATAGTGATGGGAGTTATGTTACACAATCATAAGTGCCTGGCTGTGTATATACTGATGAGAGTTATGGTGTACCACCGTAAGTGTCTGGCTTGCTATACGATGTGTCTCTCTCAGTATATAGTGATGGGAATTATGATGTGCCACCGTCAATGTCTGGCTCAGGATATAGTGATGGGAGTTATACTATAACACTATCTGTTTCTGGCTCATTTTATTATGATAGGATTTATACTTCTATAATAATAGGAGTCATGCTGTACCACATTGTCTGGCTCAATATATAATGATGGGAATTATGCAGTACAACCATCAGTGTGGGCTATGCTATAACAGCTGCACATCCACAATGTGGATTATAGTACACAGTATAGAGTGCCAAAGCTTTCCATTTTCAACCTGTGCTGCAAGTGGTTTTTTTTCCAAATGTTGGCTACTATGGCCTATGCATATCCTAAATGTTTTTTGGTTTTTTTATAACTTCTTTATTAATCGGGAAGGTGTCATATGAAATAACAGTAGTAATGTGCATTATGACATCAAACAATATTACAATTCGGTACAAGCCATGAATTGAAAGCGAGCGCATGACATCGGAATCATATCAGTCACAAAAATATAATGAAACACTCCAGAGTTGGACTCCCCTGGGCCGTCAGAGAACTCCCTGTCACTTCTCCATCATCCCTGGAACCCTGGCATGGGTCGTTGACCCTTCAGGACTTGGAGGCAATATCCTATCATTGAAGGCTAGGAAAATGGAGCTCTGGGTGGATCTATCTAGGGTCGCTATGTATGGTGACCACTGTTGAAAAAACTCTTAACCTTACTTTCCTTTTGTAGGATGGTCCCAAAATCATACCATTTTTTTCTTTTTAGAGATCAGTGACTGATAAAGAGTATGTAGTAAGGCAAGGTTTGTAATTAAACAAAGTGTAAGGAACACTTAGTGATAGCTCAAAACTGGGCAACCTTGCACATTTCATCTGAAAATGTCACCCTGCTATGTTGAATGTGTTTATATATACACATATAAAAAATAGATAATGAGTAGTTGTTCTGCCCTTTATATCCACAAGAAATCTGACATTTTAGAGAAAGCAGGTAATAAGGTTGGCAGTTAAGTGCAAGAAGAAATCATAGATATGTATGATGCCAGGTTGAAGCCCAGTAGGTTGAAATGTGTAGCATGTCCAATTTGGGCACTGCAACATTTTTGATATTTTGTATGTTTTCTGCTTCTTCGATTTTTGTATATTTTTGATGTCTTTGGCTCTTTGCTTGTGGATGCAAGAGGCTGCAATGTAAAATATTTTATATGAGAATTATATTTGCAGATTTTTCCTATCTATATCCTTTTGCGTGCCAGCCTTGGGGGAAGAATAAGAAGACACCTTTTGATGAGCCTGCTTATCTCTATACATATGTGAGTGCATTACCATAAAGCTCTATAACTTCTAAATCTTACAGTATAATGCTGTGGATAATTTTTGCTCTCTCTTTTATGTCTATGTCTGTTCTGTCCTCTTCCACAAGACACCTGATATCGTAGTGAAGGCAGGTAATAAAGTTGGCAGCGAAGTGCAAAAAGAAAGCTCTATATATATATATATATATATATATATATATATATATATATATATATATATATAAATAATTGTGACAAACCCTGTGGCATGAGGGCCATAAATGTCACAGTTAGGGGTCTTAAGCACAGTCTCCTAGGGCAATCAGCGTCAGGAACACCAGCTTGTATCAAAACACTGCTTTATTTTTAACTGTTTAATGCCCAGCACTTGTGCCTGATGCAGGTCCCATAGTAATCCCGGACCGGATTTTCCACTGAACGGGGGAACGGCGCATTGGGCCACTCTGCTCTCCAATTGCCCCACCCCAGGGACCCATATTTATGACCTATACCCAAATGACAAACTACCGTATTTGCACGATTATAAGACGAGGTTTTTTCCAGAGCAAATGCTCTGAAAAATACCACTCGTCTTATAATTGAGGTCGTCTTCTAATCAGACCTCATTCTGCTGGGGCCAGGCTGCTTACCGGGCTTTGGTCGCGAGCAGCGTGGCTCCTACTAGCTGCAGGAGAACAGGAAGCTAGCACAGTCCTCACATAACTCTGCCTCCCCCCTCCTTCCTCTGGGGGCGGGGCCAGAGAAGTTCCTCGCACAGCGGGCCCCTGCATAAGTCTTCGAGTGAGAGATCTGCAATTCAGGTAAGGGGGTGGGGGAGGGTTTTTGTGATTAATGTGTGAAGTATGTGTGATTAATGGAATGAATGAGTATTTAAATGTTTGTGAATGATTGTGTGTGTGATAGCATGGATGTGTAAGGGGGGTGGTAGCATGGCATAGGGAGGCTGTAATCCCACTACTATCAACCCCAGGTTCCAGCATGTACTGGCTGCCTTGGCTTGAGTGTGATTGATGTTAGCAGTAATATATATATATATATATATATATATATATATATATATATATACACACCTCCAGAAATGCATTTTAACCCCCTATATGCCACTCAGCCCCATGATATGCCTTTTACCCCCTATATGCTAGAGTGGCATATAGGGGTATAAGGCATATCATGGGGCAGAGGGGCATATAGGGGGTTAAAAGGCATATCATGGGGCACAGTGGCATATAGGAGGGTATAAGACATTTCTGGAGGCAGAGTGGCATATAGAGGGTTAAAAGGCACATCATGGGACAGAGTGGCATATAGAGGGTTAAAAGGCACATCATGGGACAGAGTGGCAAATAGGGGGGTATAAGGCATTTCTGGGGGCAGAGTGGCAAGCCTGGAGGCAGATGTGCATAACTGGAGGGGGGCAGGTTGGCAAATAAAAGGAAATAAAAAAAATATATATTTTTCTCAATCATAGCTTTTATTTTTTATATGAAAAAATAGTTTACATGAATTAATATTTACTAGTAAAACTTTTCCTATAGGGTAGTCTTATATTCAGGCTTTTTGTTTTTTTCCTAAATTAATATTTTGATTTTGGGGTGTCGTCTTATAATCGAGCAAATACGGTAATTATATATATATATATATATATATATATATATATATATATATATATATACACACACACACTCACTGGCCACTTTATTAGGTACACCTGTTCAATTGCTTTCTAAAAAAAAACCAACTAATCAGCCAATCACATGGCAGCAACTCGATGCATTTAGGCATGTAGATGTGGTCAAGATAACTTGGTAAACTTCATACTGAGCACCATAATAAGGAAGAAATGGGATTTAAGTGACTTTGAACAAAGCATGGTTGTTGGTGCCAGAAACTGCTTATCTACTAGAATTTTTACACACAACCATCTCTAGGGTTTAAAAAGAATGATCTAAAAAAAGAGAAAATATCCAGTGAGCAGCAGTCGTGCAGACGAAAATGCATTGTTGATGTCAGAGGTCACAGGAGAATGGGCAGACTAGTTCGAGATGACAGAAAGGCCACAGTAACTCAAATAACCACCCATTACCAAGCTATGCAGAATACCATCTCTGAACGCACTTCACGACAAACCTTGAAGCAGATGGGCCACAGCAGCAGAAGAGCACACCGGGTGCCACTCCTGTCAGCTGAGAATAGGAAACAGAGGCTACAATTCGCACAGGCTCACCAAAATTGGACAATGGAAGAAAACAATATGAAAGCATAGATCCATCCTGCCTTGTATCAATGGTTCAAGATGGTGGTGTAATGGTGTGGGGGACATTTTCTTGGCACATTCTGGGCCCCTTAGTACCAATTGTCCATCATGTTATGACCACAGTTTACCCATCTTCTGATGGCTGCTTCCAGCAGGAGAATGCACCATGTCACAAAACTCACTGCTTTCTTGAACATGACAATGAGTTCACGGTACTCCAATGGCCTCCACAGTCACCAGACTCAATCTAATAGAGCACCTTTGGGATGTGGTGGAACAGGAGATTCACATCATGGATGTGCAGCCGATAAATCTGCAACTGTGTGATGTCATCATGTCTATATGGACCAAAATCCCTGAGGAATGTTTCCAGCACCTTGTAGAAAGTATGCCACAAAGAATGAAGATAAAAGGGGGTGCAACCCTGTACTAGCAAGGTGAACCTAATACAGTGGCCAGTGAGTGTGTGTATGTATATATATAGCAACTACTCTGGTCCCTTTCTGAATTGTACCTTGTTGATGATACACCTTACATTACTTAAAACATCTATATTATAGTTGTAACAGAATTCTCTTCGGTAACTTTTTTGGTTAATAAATTATTTATTGGTCACCATATAAATGTAATTTAATCTGGACTTGGCCCTTTGATTGTACTGTGGGTATATTATCAGTTTTGCATCGGCAGGTGCAAAACTCCCAGCTCATTATACAGAACTTTCATGCGAAATAGCCTGTGTGATTCTGCACGGCTCCTAAAGCATAACCTAACTAGCCCATTGTATTGAAATTGCTTTAAATTAGCTGCTCCTCCCCAGATTTGATTTCATTATTTCCTGTTTGTTTGAGAAACTCAGTAGTTTCCTTGGCAGCAACTGGTGTTCTTTCATGCAACTTCCTGTTCCATGCAACTTCTTGGACTTAAATAAACCGATGCTGTGGAAACAAGACATTTCCCACTTCAATATATCCTACTCTGTTTATCAAATACGTACATTAGTAGTGGAAGGCACCTTCATTTTATAGGAGATACAAACGCTGTGAATTACATCCACAAATCACAGTGTTTGTCCTAAGTGTGTGTGTATATATATATATATATATATATATATATATATAATATATAAAACTTATATATAAAACTTATTAATTAAACAATTTAAAAACAAATGTTGATTTGCAATTTATTACACAGTTCATATAGAAACTGTATGTCCAAACCAACTATATAGTAATATGAATGTTGCTACATTAATTATTGCTGATAGTACTCAGTTTGTAGAACACGTTCCTTTAAGCAAATCTCTATTTTTTTTTATTTCTAAATTACTTTTTAATACACTAGCGTAACCTAAATCTAGCGCTAGAGGTAGTAGAAATGGTATGGTTTGTAATTCAATTCTCTGACTAAACCCCATATAACTATCAAAGATTCTAGACCGTGAAAGCTAAGCATATACTAAGGTACATGAGAAAAAAAGTTACTCTAAAAAGTAGGGAAAAGAAAGTTAGATGAACTTGAGGGTTTTTTTCCGGCTTGGGGAGAGGGAGTCCTGTGCCTAGGTTGCCCAGAGAGCTTTTATCCAGCAATGTGTAGTAGGGTAAGCAATGTATTCATTGACCGGGAACACTTACTGAAATTGTATATTGCAAAAATTGCTTAATAAAAATCATTGCTACTGTTTTTTTTTCGTTTTTTGTTTTTTTTACAGGCAATGGAGTTAAAGTCATCTGTTTATCCTACTACATAGTGCTTTTAATTGAAAATGTAGCAGTCATGTGACACTCAAAAAAGTCTTTCCCTCAAAAAAGTCAGAATACAATGCAAAATTATCTGGTTTTCAATGAAATAAAGGATACAAATCAAGCCGACGACTTTAAGCAGTAAAGGAATAATTGAAGAGATCCTGAAAACAACAAGATGGCTTGACCCATGGTATAGACATAAGACAGGTTTTATATATATATGTTGCTTAGTTTAATCTGGAATTTAAAACACAGAAAATGATTGTCATTACTAGAGGCAGGCAAGCTGGGCATGGTGGATATTAGCTAAGCCATGCTGGACTCACCCTTCATATACAAAGTTATTACGGGTGTCCTTCTAGACATGTACAGGCCCAAAACTGAAGTGGGTAGGAGTTTTTTCCACTTTCCTTTCACTTCAGCTAGTCCAAGTCTTTGTTGTTACCTATTCAGGTTATTTAGTTACATTATGCTCTCTCTGAAAGCGATTGGTATAACTATAAATACAAAATTCAAACATTAAAAACATTTTATGTGAAAGATGATTGCATACATTAACAAATAAATTATAATTGCGTCCTTGAAATTCTCTTGCTACTGAAGCATTGAGTGCTCCCAGAAGCCTGCGCCTTCCACACCTAAGACACAGACCAGTTTATTAAACTCTCACAATTTTTTTTGCTAATTTCATTTCATTGCTACTATAAGTCAACAAATGCCTATGCGATTCTCCTAACGTAGGAAATACATTATTTAAAAAGGCATCATATTCCAGGAAGGAATAACAAACAGAGGGATAAACAACTCTGACTACCACTCATACTACCTTTAGCCAGCAACAAGCAACATGTGTTCCGAAGGCTGCTTACCCTTGAAATAAGACATCAAATATGTAAAAATATTGTACAGTTTGTGAATCTGCATTTTGGCTAAGATCTACTGAGAGAGAGGGAAAAAAGCCGAGAGGGCTTCATGAAGCCCGGGGTATGATTTCTAGAGCCCTCTAGTTTGCTCCGCCAGGGCACTCACCACATGTTTATGTGTTTGTGAGGGGGCACTTACACAAGTTTGATTTCATAAGTGCACTAGAATCCACCTAGGCCCTTCATAGCTTACTTAAATCTGCCCTGGCCTATAGCTCCTTGGGTTGGGGCCAGATACAGCACACCAATCACACGTTTCATTAGCACTTTTTTGTGCATGTGTGGAATTCAGTTATCGTCACAGTTTTTAGTGGCCCGTTTGAAAATGTCACAGTGGAGTTGGGTCCTTTTTTGGTGGAAGGGATGGTTGAGCCTTTTGGCAACCATCCCTCATTGAAGACTTCAGGGGGTCTTCTCTTCGTGGAGAATCTAGAAGATCCAGCCCTACCTTGACTTGAGTATGAGAGTACTACGTGCAGCCACAGATTAAGGGGCCTCCTTTACCCGTGGCCTTAACCTACTCGGAGCACCTGTATTCACAGTGTCGCTGGACGCACAAATTACCCCGGGCTTCAGAGGAAAAAAAGAAAAAAGTTCAGAATACAGGACTTACTCAAACTGAGCTGATCATAAAATCAGTGCAGAGCCCTCAACGCAGTTTAGAGTAGGTCAGATGAGTATTTTCAGTGCATCCAAATTAGTTTCAGCCTATCACTCAGGGTGACTTATACGTGGGGGGCAAAGTGCTAATTCTTTAAGCAGTATCAAAAAATGTCATCAGGGCATTCTGGTCATAGTTGTCCAAAATTTCCAGTAAAAGAGGGACCTTAGTTTTCACATTGGTGCCTTTGAATTTGAATTTGTCAATGAAGAGGTCTGTTATCATGCCTGCAAAACAATATGAAAAAACATCAGTGAGTATGAAAACACTGAAAGAAAATACTTATCCCATTAACCTGTAGTTTATTTTGCAAGGGAGTCTTTGTGTAAATTTGATTGTATGCAAAAGAGTCTTCTTGCTAAATAAACCAGTCATAAGAAGTAATCTGCACAGATCTGGGAATGAAACAGCTTTTTATTTTAACCCAAAAATGCTGAATTGGTAACCTTTTAAACATGGATACCTGCACATGTGTACAGCACAAAAACACATAAAATTACATCACACACATGCCTAATAAGCAAATAATGTTCACAGGGAGCTCTCACCATACAGTCTTTCAAGGTGGGCAGGCTGCTTCTTATACTCTTCCTGGAGCTTTTCAGCCTCTTGTAAAATAGAACGGTATTCTGGGATCAGAAAATCTGTGTTTCCCTCGTGGACCTGAAGCTCCTTGGAGAGAAATGGGACACATTTTTACTTGTAGAAGTGGAACGGTATATTTTTATCCATCAAGCAGTAGTGGCCATTGAGTATCTGCATTTGCTTACTAAACAGCAAGTGAAATAAAAAAAACGTAACTCCATTTCTACAGGCCAGCTCTATCCTGTTTCTCCTTCACGGGCTGAGATGGCTCAACGTAATACATACAAATACTCAACTGAGGCTTGCCTCCCACCGAACAAAAACAACAAAGCTAAAAACTTCCGTAAAAAGCAAGGAAAATAAAATCAAAACCCTCCATAATGCTTGAGGTCCTACTGGGGACAGCTGGATGTCACGTCAACCCAATCCACCTCAAGCTATGATGGTGAAGAGCTTAGCTGTGTAAGGCTATTCTAAATCTGTGATAGACATGAGAAAGGGCTTAAATATTTAGAAGGATCATCTGTGGATTTGTCAGAAATCATCTGAATTATTATAATAATAATAAATTATACACCTACTTTGAGGGCATCAATTAAATGGACCTTTTTGGCCAAGAGCAGCTGATATTCAAGCTTTGGGTGAATCATTTTCAGAGTGTGGCCGACAGACTCCTCTTTTATGTCTGCTCAGGTACAAGGAGGAAAAAAAAGAGACAAATGCCAACATGAAATACTAAATTTATTCCTACTTTATGATGACAAAGTTAGTTATGTTGTGGCCAAAACATTCTCTAACTACATTGACATGACTGTGATTTTTTTTCTTATTGTTAATCATTCTTGCCTGTCTGCATTTACACCCATTACACCCCCCTCTCATTTTCAGCCATGGCAAGGCATGTGGATGATACTCTAACTGCTAATGAGACCCAAACATAGCATGTTGACTTGACATGTGATAATGCTTGAGCATTCACTAAAATTCAGCCAGGCCAAACTAAGCCCCATTAGCCAGCTTAACTTTGAAGGAGACCTCAACGTTTGGCAATGCCACTGTAAGGCACGCTGAGCAGCTGTAGTGGGCAGGGTTCCACCAGCAGAGTTAAATTCTTCCCAGGTCGTGCTTAAGGAACCAATGCCTTATGAAGTTTATGGAAGGCTATAAAACGCTTGATGATAACAGAATTAATAAACAGCCACGTTGGCCTAAGTGCATCCACGTTGGACTCAAAATGGAGTCTTAATAAGTAACTTACGCATATGAAATTTAGCACGGATATTATCTTAAAAGATTAAGTCCTCTCCTTCTTCTATATCGGTGTGTCTTAACATGTGCCAGTGTTAATTATGTATACTGTCAATATTATTTAGTTAATGTTGTATTCATCCCAAATGAAATAGCATTATGGAATCTGCTGGAAATAGTATTAAGGAATGTAAAATGTGATTGACATGAAACGAGAGAGATGGGAAATCTTGTTACCATAAGAGATGTTCAGATTAATCTTTCTTTTAGTAGCTTCTTTTGAGAGTACGTCTTTCAAGATAGAGATAGTGGAGATATTGTCAGATTTAAAAACGCCTTCTCCTTTTCTGCAGGAAAATATAAATAAAATTGAAAATGGCAGGCTCTGTCATACATTTGGCACAAATATCATCTATACTTCTACACTCATTCTTTTTGTTTTTAATCAACTACAATATTATAGTGGTAATCTACGCAAAACATTGTTTTTCGTATGCATGAGCAGCTTTAGCATGACCATCTCTTCCTGAAATTGCAGGTTCACTTTATGAATGTGTAACTCGGGGAAGCAGGGTTTCATTGACACATAGCCCCAGTGCATCTGTTCAGAGCTGAACCCAAGGCAATGTAGCAGCCAAGAACGATGCGTTCATAGAGATCAGTATAAGGCAGAAGAAATACATTTTAGTTCTATGCTATGCATTAACGTCTTCATCAGAGAGGCTTTACGAATTAAACACCATGTTTACCTGTACGAGCACTCAAGCTGAGTGTCCAGAAATGTGTTTTGAAAGTAGAAAGTGATATTCTCCCCTACTGGAGTTTTCTCGGGAACTTCAGGCAGACAAAACACTACCCATGAATGTATTTCGGCAAAGCTGAACTGGCCTGTCAGACTCAAAGTGTTCATAGGTCTGGAGTGACAGAAAGCCAAACAGAAACATTAACATAAACTCATCAGTATTTTCCATGCAAGCTGATCTACAAAAAACTGGAACCAGGAATGGTGATTGGCCAGCATAGGTATGAGATTCAAAAAAGAACGCATGCACCGTATTCCACATTTTTAACCAAAAGATTATTGGTTAATGTTTAAAGCCTACTTTAGTAACACAAGCTGTATTTATTATTTTTTTACTCCCTACCTATAGACCTAACATTTATGTAGTATGTACATAATGTACTTGGAAACCAGAACCAGCAATAAGGTGCAACTAACAATTACAGCATGCACCACCATTTCTCAGGAGGATGTATCAATGCGCCTTCATCAACATTCCCCCCAAATCTCTCCTGCTATTATTTAAGATACCTAACATCGTTTATGCTTTGCAACCCTTAATGCAGGGCTCGACAAACACGGGGCGCCAAGTTGCCATGGTGACTAGAAACCACTTCCTGGCACCTGGGTTTTGCAAGGCTGCCATCATGAATCCAGAACACTATTCATTCCTGTAGGGGTGGAGTGTAACAAGTGCAGTGAGGCTCCCAGCGGAATCACATAATGCACATCATGTGACCCTGCTAAGTGCCTCATGACCCTCGCCTGACCGCGCCCCCACAGGAAAGGATAGGGTGCCAGATTCACGATGGCAGAAGATAGTCAGCGATGTGGCTGGTCTGCACATGGTGAGAAGAGGAGGGAGGGAGTAGTGTATATGAGTGTGTATACTACAGTGTCTAGAGTCAGTGTATGTATACTGTAGGGTCAGAGTCGGTGCGTAAATGTATAGTGCTGGAGTCAGTTTGTGTGTATGTATACTGTAGTGGCAGAGCCAGTGTTTAGGTGTGTATATGTATAGTGCTAGAGTCAGTTTGTGTATATGTAAACTGTAGTGTCAGAGACAGTGTGTATATGTATAGTCTGTGAGTGTGTGCATACTGTAGTAGCAATGTGTATATGAATATATGTATAGTGCTAGAGTCGGTGTGTGTGTAAATGTACAGTGGCAGCATGTCTACTGTATTGTAGTACCAGATTCATTGTGTATGTGTCCATAGTTGCTCTGTATGTAATATATATATATATATATATATATATATATATATATATATATATAGCCAGTATGCATGTGGTGCTAGCGTGTATGGTGTTGTTTATGTTACAGTAAGGCATTAGCATGAGTGTGTGTCAGCATATAGTGTTAGAGTATGTGTGTATTAGTGCATGGTGTTAGTATGTTTGTACGTAAGCGTGAAATGTTAGAGTGTGTGTGTTACTGTAAGGTGTCAGTGTTTGTGAGCATAAGATGTTAGCATCCGTCTTTTACTGTATGGCTTTGGAGTGCGTAAATGTATAGCGCCAGGAAAATAAAAACTTGATCGGGGAACGTTTTTGGCTGGCTCCTAGATGCAAACCAAATTTGTTAATTTGTTACCCCTGCATTAAGGAGCATTGATTAGACAAAGCTGTGAATACAGAAACTAGATGGGCAGGATTGAGGACAAGCAGAAATTACTTTTACAGTGTGTAACATTTTAGTTCAATATTTTTGCATTAAATGCATTGACGATGAGGCCCTGAGTTGTAAGTTCAGTTAAATGTTGAACCTGTGGGCAAAACGCATTTAGCCACATTATTGCTGCCAACTAAAATGCTAGAATGATGTGGATAAAGTACATTGTATGCATCTATTATTGCATTTAGCTTATTTTTCCGGCCTGACAAAGTACCTGTTTTCATCAATAGCATGAGTCCTCTGATGTAAAGAGAGAGGTTTAATCTGGTACTGGCGGACTTGGCATGTTTTTGGTTGAATTCGGGGGGTTATATAGGCTTGTAGGGTTCCATACTGGCCCTCTATTGAGCGAATCTGCATAAATAAAGATCAAATTGTATGTCACATTCTCTAGATATCACTTTCAGCACACACAAAGAAGCAATGTACATTTTTTATTGTTGTCCTCTGCTCTGATGTTTGTATAGTGTTAGACTGATAAACTAATGGAAAGTAGCAAGCGGCAGCTACTTTTCAATGCAGTGTAACTTTTATATCACAGTGACCATAGTGTTACATAGACTACAGGCTCAGAAGCAAATTTGGCACCCAATCCATGTCCCTCCATGTCTTCTGAAGCGTCATCCCCATGTAAAAAAAAAAAAAAAAAGATGGAGCGAGTACACCAGCGTTGGACACCGCTCCCAGATGGCTGCCCTGGCAAAGTGTGACCATGGCTAGGTGGGGATTTAGATCTTGAGCCTGGTTAATGGGGACAACTAACACTAATTCACATTAATGAAAACGTACACACAATTGCACACTATAAAAGTTTTTTCTTTATACTTACCTTCAGTTCCAGTCGCGTTGTGTTCGCCTGGCAGCGATACGTAGCAAGAAGGAAATTGCCATTTGGCTGCAAATAAAAAGTTATTACCGTATATACATGAAAAAGGAATAATAATTGTGATAATTTATGTAATCTTCTCCAAGAGTGTTGCTCCATGTTAACACGTAATGAAACAATTAACATTGCTCAGTGTTATGGACCAGAATGTAGAATGAATGCCTGACCGCGCATCGGGGGTACAATTACTAGACTTGGAAAGACAGGGTTGCTTCCCCCGCATGTGCAGCTGATCAGCAATTCCAAGCTGTCTTTCACTTACGAGAAAGACAGCTTTACCTCTTTCCTTGGTAAAAAAACAAAACTGGGAAAGCCTAGTCACACACATAGATTACTACTAATATATATATATATATATATATATATATATATATATATATATATATATACTTAATATTTCCTTTGGCACTCTAAGAGAGAATTAGAAATAATAATGTATATATTTTGCAAATAACCATAGATAATAGTAAAAACAAATATAACAAATAAATATCTCTTCTGAGAAATACCAAGGTACTATCACGCTCTTGGTGCTGATAGAAGATCTCCAATGCATATGTGCCTTTATTAGCAAGAGGCATATTAGGGGACATATACATCACCAGACACATCACCAAGCCTTCATCAAACTATCTCCAGAATTACCGCTCCCCTTCCTCCCAATCAACACCAGTTAACTCGCATACATCTATGAAGACACTGCATCAGGAACTGGGCCCTCAGGGAGTGAAGGAATCGGCGTTAAACAAATGCACATATGGGGATTTGCTTATACACATTAAGCAATCAACACCTCACTTTGCATATGTATGCGAGTACTGGGGGTCAAGGTGAGGCAGGGAAGCAAATGCATCTTTTCTCGAGATTTAAAAGAAAGCAAAAAAGACATTTGTGATATTAGAAGTGCATGACAATGGGCAGACTAGTCAGAATGTTTTTTGTTTTGTTTTTTTACACTGGGGCGCTGTGTATTATCTCTATAGATAAGCACTAACCTCTGTATCACAGCCACTAAAGCTGACAACAGCTGAATTCTTATCCACATCCAACAGGTCCACGGGAACATCGCTCTGTAAATATAAAGACCATGAAATCGGCTAAAGAAACAGGCAAACGATGATACACAGTATGGGTCTAACTTCATTACCAGCAAAGCTAAATCCCTGTGTACCTTTCTTAGATGAAAATAAATATATAAAAGGCTTAATGGTAATACTAAGATAGACACAACATTGCTTATGATTGCACCTGGGTGGAAAGACAAACTTAAGAGCCTTACATTTTCTAAAAATGTCAGAGCCATTTATCCTGTAAACATTTTATATGCAGTCATTCTATTTGGTATCTGTTATTTTTTTATAATATTTTTTATATTACAAGCTTGCCTCTAAAAATGTATGTTATATAATAATCACATGCAAAAAATCCTGCATCTTGATAATTACTGGATCCGATCAGTAAAGGATTTACACCAGCAACAATGACAATGCAGAAGTGGAACACAAATCTATATCTGTGTAACCCGTAAGAACCAACCTGCATCAATACATTGTCAATGGCCATCTGCACTTCCAGGATAAGGCTGTAGCTGGCATCCTCGCGGTTTAGGGTAAACTTGTCATTGACGCTGAACACTGGAACAGCAGAGACAGCAGTGCTGGACTGAGAAGAGTGCTGGTACCTCTCACGTTCCTGAAGGACCTTGTACTGAAGCTGATCCAATTCAGATCTAACAAGAGAAGACAATTGCCCATCTACAGCATCTTTCACAGTGATTGGGGTATGGAGCTAAATGTTACCTGGTCTTGCACCAACTGATGTAGTTTTGAGTAGCACTGTTTCATGAATACACAAACACACAGTGGCAATATGTTTTATCAGTAGGTATTGTTCCTTAATGCCGTGGAAAGCTTGTATCATGACAACCACACACATGCAATGGTACTATGCTAATACCTAGCCTATACCATATATATATATATAAAATTAATGTTAGCACACTAGTAATGTAAAAATACATTAAACATTATTCGTTTGGTACCGTGGCACTGTGAGCAATGTACTTCTCAGGTCATAGGCAGAGCAGATAGTCAAGTATGACTATAATACTTGTTTAATGTATTTTTACATTACTAGTGTGCTAACATTAATTTTATATATATATATATATATATATATATATATATATATATATATATATATATATATATATATATATTGCCAAAGAGCCTTAATAACATATAATATATATATATATATATATATATAAAATTAATGTTAGCACACTAGTAATGTAAAAATACATTAAACATTATTCGTTTGGTACCGTGGCACTGTGAGCAATGTACTTCTCAGGTCATAGGCAGAGCAGATAGTCAAGTATGTTTTTTTTAAAGGGAATGCTTTTTTAAAAAAAATCTGTTATCTTCAGACACTGTCTAATAAGTAGTAGGCTTTAGGAATCACTTTGTGTTTTTGTGTTCTTCTTTCTTTTGCATTTATTTAATTAAATAAATGCAAATGCAATATTGTAATTAAATACAATATATTTTTTATATATTAGTGAGAATAATTTTTTGGCAGCAAATAGTTGCTTTGTTGGTGGCTCTGGCTATACATGGGGACATATATAGTATAATTTTAACAGAGATTATGATATATATGTGTGTGTGTATATCAACCTTTCTACAAGTGTTTACTTGGAAAAGCTAGTGTCAGCTATTAGCTAAGAACATATTAAACCAGTGTGTTATTAAGGCTCTTTGGCAATTCCATTGAGATGCATGACTTCTAAGAGAATGTAGCGCAAATGAAATAAACTATTCATAGAGTCTGGGATTTGTATCCACAGTGGCTGTTTGGATTTATTCAGAATCACAAAAAGAAGATATAATCATGTATAAGCCAACCTGAGGGAAGCGATCTTGTTCTGCATTTCTTGGCTTATTTTTATCTCTTCACCAGGGCCAGCCTCCTTATGTAAGGGCTCTGTGGTAAGTCCAGTGATCCACCCTAAATAAAATGTAAAACAAATAAAAAATAAATAAGAAAAAATAATTATATATATATACAAACACACACACACACAGACAGGGAAAAAGGGAGATTTATAGCTGTGCTAATGTAATTGCAAAAGGGTTTTCTAATGATCAATTAGCCTTTTAAACTCTAATTAGCGAACCAAGTTTCTGATAAAGGGCCTCTGTATGCCTTTGAAGACATTCAATTACAATTCAGCTACAATAGTCATTAACGATGTCTACGCTGTATTTCTGATCCCTTTTATGTTATTTTAATTGATCAAGTATGCGTTTATTTCAAAAACAAAGACATTTCTAAGTGACCCCAAACTTTTGAATGGCAGTAGATCCATCTTCATACTTTATATATAGGCAGTACATATTGTAGCTGTTTTTCTCGTATGCGAAAATATTTCTTCAATCTTGGTTTGCTGAATTGGTCCTATCAATCCTTGTTGACAGCCCATAGGTTTTCAATGGGATTAAGCCCTTAATACAGCTATTAATATATGAGATTGGTGGGTAGTAAAGTGTATCATACATACAGTGTTATTTTACACAAAAGCCTGGTATGTACAATCAGACGTGAGACCTCTAATGAGGCAATGAAGAATACGGCTTTTTCTTGACTGGTCTTCTTGCTGTTCTTCCTACATCAAGTAGTCAATGCCACGCTGTGGAGCAATAAATAAAAACCTCTCCAGCTGCCAGATCCATATGGAGAGCCTTTCTGAGGATTACTTTCCCACCCCATGTTTTTCAGTTCATGGGATTGTTTTCATTGTTGACCATGCTTTCTTTTGTGCTTTGAAAGGAATCCTGTTTTATTGTGTGTTTGGATGATCTTGGAAGTGCTTAGCTTCCCCATACCAACAGCCCTAGCAATACTTTTAAGAGTCCTAGACATATCCTCATTAAGAACTACAGACTCAATATTAACACTCAATAACGTCCAAACACTCATGATCACTGCTGTGGCAAAATGAAGCTATGTTAAAATTAATGCTTGCCTTAATTAATTTGGATTATTATATGCAGTGTTAATTTCTGAAACCTACCGGAATACGTAGCTAGTACTATTTCGTCATAGCCTTCTCTCCCAACACAGCCCCCTTGTATCGATGTTATGCTTTCTGTCAAGGTCTGGAAAAAAAATACTCATTGTTATATCTATCATGAATGTGCTTTTGCCAAGAATAGAGCCAATCTCAAATACGCTTCTGATTACTAGGCATTTAATATTAGAAGACTAAGTATCCAGCTGTGCCTCTTATTGTGATTCCAAATAGGTAGATTAAACCAGGGTCCCCATGCCTCCAATCTTTATTAGCATCATAGTGAGAATACGTGGCCCTATTTCCACGTTAAAGTTATTTAAAAGTTGATATTTTGAAACTTTTCATTCACTTTATCAGATCCCCTAAGTAAGGACTGCATTGGCATAATGGGATCCTTCCTGGACAATTTTTACACATAACTATGAACAAGGCTGGTACAGTTCTTCTGTACAAAACCTAAAGTAAGAATGAGATGAGCTGCGACATTCAGCACAAATAATAGAGGTAGAGCTTTATGTTACATGATCGAAAAGGAAAAGAAACTTGTTTCAAGAGTTCTAGAGGTGTAAGAACTAGGGTCCGTGTAGGTGCCAGGTGTTCAGTATATAATGCCTTGTGGGAGTACCCTTGCTCACAATGAAATGAGCTTTTAAGGGAAAGGGATGTTGTAATTAATCATTTACCTAATCCAGGTGTCCCATATATCCGTGAAATATCACTTTATTCCCTGTGATTGTTTACAGGCGCTGTTAACTGTGGAGGGGCTTTTTGAATGGCATTTAACGACCTTGAAGACCACAGTCTACTCTGTTTTAAAGCTATGGTGCGAGCATATGTGGACGATTCGTGGTTGTTATGGAACTGTATAAAGCTCTAGCAGATTTACAATCTATGTTCGCTTACTGTTATGTATGACATTTATTTAGAGCATATGCATTAGATCTTTTAAAGATGCTGTTCCGTCTACGCGGAATAAAAAAATATAATTAGATAAGAACTGGTTTACGTGAAGGGAAGAAAGAAAAATGGATCTTATTTTTATTTTTCTCATCAGTTTCAACTGCAATTCAAGGTTTAATAGGACGCTGGCCTTGCTTGGCAAGAGAGCCCTGCCGTTTTGCAATTATAACCCAATTGTTAATGTGCAAGTATACCAGTAATATAAAAGTGTTCCTGTAAAATAACAAACAGCAAAAACACTCTCTGTACTTTACTTTTCTATCTGAGAATCTGAAGATACCATTGAAAATACACCGAAAACCATCATATTTTCCATTTTAGCCTGGCTGCTGGATTATTACAATATGTGTAAAGGAAAAGGGATTAACTGAACAAATAATGCATACAAATATTATTAGTGCTTAACTTTATTGTCCCGATGCCTGCTACAGAAAAAACATTCAAAACATTACAGGAAGAGAGTGTAATCAAACATTGGTAAGTACTCTGAGTACTTCCGTAAAAAAGGCAGAGCCACAATTACAGCCTCCGACCCGTTCCTCCAATCAGTGGTGAGGGTGTGCTTTTACAGAAGTGCTTCGGGAGGTCTAGTTCAAAAGAAACAAAGAAAGAAGAACAAGAAAAGGCAAGAGAAGAAGTGGAGCTGTTAAGGAAACATTGACAGAGAACGTGAGTGAATGAGAGTGTGAGAAAGTGTGAGAGTGAGTAAGAGAGCTTGAGCGAGAGCAATGAAAGCAAAAGAAGTGGGTTAGATATATTTAGGCCTTTTCTTTCATTAAGATCCAAAGTTTGGGGGGTCATCTTATAATCAGGTTTGTCTTATAATCAAATTAATTTATTTACAATGAGAGACAAAATTAGTGGAAAAGGGGAACAGCACCTGTAAACTTTATACAATTATACAGTTATATACTTACATGCTCAAAGCGGAGGACAGGCTCGCTTGCGCTGTCAAGTCCATACACTTCCACAGATCCATCATCTCGACCAACTAGTAAATCCTTAACACCATCTCCCAAAATGTCAAAGTTATCAAGGCATAAGATTCCTAGCAACAAAAATAATAATCCATGTTTTAAGAAATCTACCAAATTCCCCTGCAAACATCTAGACAAATGTATAACCACGTACACTATTGTGAGGCATAATGTCTGCCAATTCATTTTTTTATGATTTTTTAAAATAACTACTTTATTTCTGTTGGAGCCACAAGCAACGGACTAATACTTTTGGAAACAAACCAATAACTTTAGTATAAGGCCGCAGGACATATTGCTCTCTGTACACTATACCTATATATATATATATATATCTATTGATTATTATTATTTTTATTATTATTATGCTTTATTTATATAGCGCCAACAGTTTACGCAGCGCTTAATACAATACATAAATTCAAGGGATATGACAAGACAAGAATTGACAGACTAAGACAAACCGATACATTTGGTGGAGAGAGCCCTGCTCGCAAGCTTACAATCTAGAGGATATATATGCCCTCTCGTATGCCTTGTGAAGAATACAAACCTCCTCTTTTTTTCTCGTTGAATATTTCCCACTTGGGCACCGGGGAACTCTTTGTAATCTGAAGTAATCCTAATTTTCCATCAGATGTCCCGTACAAAACCTCTTCTCCACTGTCACCTTCCAGGAAAGATAAATAATGTTGCTGTAATATGTTTACCATGTGACTTTTTATACAGATTGGCACTTATACTATAAAATATAAATATATCTTATAATTTAATGAATCACACTCATTTATAATCGGTGCAAGTTGATTTTGTTAAAAATTAAATTAAATAACCTTTAAGAGGAAAACACTTTTTATGAAGCTTTAATTATTTTGCTAAATTGCTGTTGGGTAAAACTATTTATATGTCCATCACTGTTCGGTATGCAGGCTCACAAAACAGTTAGTTTAGCAAATTGGACTATATTGCACATTTGATGCGGACCCGATATCCACAGTATTGTAAATCAAAAAATTATTATTAATACATGGGATAGAGAAGAACAAATACTCCAAAAAAGATTTGATTAACTTGTCATGCGGCACAAAGTTGCCCCGCCGCATAATTAACTCAATTATAACACTACGTTTCCACATTCTTGGTTATTGCAAATATTTTTTGGCAATGGGACAAATGATTGTAATAATTATTAATAACTCATTTACACCAAAAAATAAACCCATTATTTGTATTATTAGGAACTTAGAAATACATAAAATGCATAGGGAAACGGTAAATTATGTTTGGTGTTGGACAGCATGGAAAAAGCAACAGAACAACTTGTTTTCTTTCAGCACACCATTCAGAGGAAGGTGAATAGACAATTTAACACTTACCGCCATTCCCACCATTCAAAGTCAAAACAGAGGGCGGGCCAGGAACTTCAATTTCATACACCAAATCAGAGCCCTGGAAGTTCATTAACACTTATCCATTAGTAAAAAAAAAAAAAAAAGAAAAAACAAACACTTGCAATGTAGTCACATTGAACATGAAACCCTACGATAATAGAAACATCTCCAGGGAAAGACATCTCCAAATTCTGAGAAGCTCATTGCCATTGGAACAATTTCAGGTTTATGTTAGCATAAGGCTACTGTAAGGAAGGTTAGTTCCGAAATACTGTTTCAATACTTATCAATAACCACAGAAAAAAAACATACAAACATTTAACAACACATAAGAGCTACTCTGAAAAGTGCTAAAGCCTCCTACGCATCTCCAGTCCAGTCATGTTTACAAGGCAGCTACTGCCCCATTTTTTAATGGTCATCTCCATTATACCCGAGACATTAAAGGGAACTTGCCAAGTGCATCACTTTCCATTGGTGCATCATTAACAGAGAAAAGAAAAAAATACCTCCAATGGGTACAGAAAATAATTTTCCAGATCCCCATTAAACCTCTCCTACAGCTGACACATGTTATAAGATGTGCTTGGATGGACACATCTCCTGCATGGAAAATAGCTATGGGGCGGGCAAAGGCATATAGGTCTATTCTGCAGAATCTAACCATGCATTTGCAAATGTGACACCACCTAAATTTAAAGGGAACTCTCAGCTATCATATACATTAAAATGCAAATGGTCGATGGAGTGTCCCTCTAATGCACACAATATAAAATCAGATGTATTCTCGGTTGAGTTGTTCTCTTGGGATCTACACAGAGTATAAAGGATAGTCCAGACGTGGATCTCCTTGCTAACTTGTGCCTAGATGGAAACTAACTGCCCCCTACTGACGAGGCCCATGAAGGCTGAAACGTACACCTGAGGTTGCTTGTTTACTCGTGCAAAGGAAATTTGCCTAGCATGTATTTCTGGATGTTGATGGAGATTTTTCCTCTGTAATGGCAAACGTGAGCTAAACCATGAGATGCTCTTGACAGAGGAAGCTCCTTAGGGCAGACTATTAAGTGGCTGAGTTGTTCTCAAACCCTTTTTGTATGTAAAACCATTGTCAAAAACCTGGTTTTCCTCCTGTTGTTCCAAGGAGGCTGCCATTGTTGTTGGTCATGTGATATTTTGGGTGACTTTCTCTTCTACGACAACACACTTAGCTGATTATGGCAATGTTAATGAAGTCCTTGCCTCCAAAGACTTTCATCATTCAGAATGTCCCTCTTTGGCGATTAACAACAAGCCATTCTATTGTTTGCTACAGGCAGTACTGGGTGCTAAACAGAGCTATAATACATATGAATGGCTAATGCACAATGACCGAAACATTATGCAAAAGTTGTTTTAAAAAAGAAAACAGCACAATATTTTTAATCTGATACTATTGATTAAAATGGAAAGGAAGGCTGGTTGGTCCCATTGATCATAACTATTTATGATGGGTCAACATATTACATAATACTGTAGAAAAATGGGCACATGCACTGAATAATAATAATAAAAAAAGGACAAATACCTCTAGAATCCGAAGCACTCGATCTTGACATGCCAGGATAGGAGTGATGCGCTCTAATTTCCCCACAGGCAAACAGAGAACATCACTGATTTTGTCCCCTGACAAGTAATAGTGTTGGTCTTTACAGTCGCAGTAATGATTGTAGATATAACTGGCACATAGGAAGAGATCTGAGCCAGAGATATGCCTAAAGAATAATGCACACATTTAATTCTAAAATAATTTAATGAACAAGCTGAGTGTTAAAAACACAGCAGAATAAAAACAACTTAAAATTTACTTTAACATGTGTCACCTTCCTATTTTACCGACATAAGGTACAAGAACCCAAACACAATATTTCTCAAACTAGGTTTAATTCCCTAAAAAAGTTTTACTAGTAAATATTAATTCATATGTAAACATTTTTTTTCATATTTAATAAAAAACTATGATTGAAAAAAAAATGCGTTTCTTGTTTTTATTTCCTTTTATTTTCCAACCCCCCTCCCCCCCAGTTATGCACTTCTGACCCCAGGCTTGTCACTCTGCCCCCCAGATATGGCTTATACCCTTAGATATGCAAATCCGCCCCAGGGATATGCCTTATACCCCCTAGCTATGCCTTATGCCCCCTATATGCCACTCTGTCCCCCTGATATGCCTTATATCACATAGACAAACCTCTGCTGCTGGCTGGCACTTTCGCTGGAGATTCTATGACTGAGCACTGGAAGGTCATGTGACACTGGTGCTCCATTATAAAAGCCCAAGAGAAAATGAAGGGCAGTAGCGGAGGTAGTCCGCACGCATCGTGCAGACATTCACCGGCTGCCAGAGTGGAGGATCCAGGTCTCATGCAGCGCTGCAGGGGAGCCTCCTCTCTGGCAGCCGGTGAACGTATGCACAGACAGTGCAGATCTTCGCTGCTGCCCTTCACTTCCGCTGGGGCTTCTTTGACTGAGCACCAGAAGGTCAAGTCACGCCGGTACTCCATCATAGAAGCTCCAGCGTAATAGGAGGGCAGCAGCGGTGGATGTCTGCAGCGCTGCGGGAGATCTGGATCTCAGTGTTGTGCTCTGAAAAACCCTCATCTTATATTTCGATAAAATTGATTCAATTAATCCATAATGAAAATCTTTAACATCGATTATTATCGATTTTATCGATTAGTTGTTGCACCCCTACTCAAAAAACAAGCTGCAACTTCTAATATCTGATCCTGACTGTTGGCTAGAAACACAACCACATAAGAAGCTTCACTGCTTCTGCACGTTTGATTTACAGATCTCATGATTTCCAAATTAGATTTTTTATCAACAAAAATTAACATAATAATATAGATTTCTATTGATAATGCGGTTCCTCAACTTCTCATACGTTTACAAAGCCAAAAAATTGTCAGATCCACAGTGTGCAGTGTAATCCAATTCATATAGCTTACATAGCTTTGATGCTTTCAGTAAGGTTGGTTTCAAAAGACAGAAACTGTTTTCCTCTCTTGGTGAAGCCTCGAACTTCAGATCCGGCGGCAGCAAATATCTTCTCCTGGACTGTGCCAAGAGCCCCTCCAAGTTCCAGCCTCGAGATCTTTTGCCCTGGCAGGGTCTTGAAAACCGGC
The DNA here is from genome assembly GCA_023333645.1 of Sceloporus occidentalis. NCBI lineage: Eukaryota > Metazoa > Chordata > Lepidosauria > Squamata > Phrynosomatidae > Sceloporus > Sceloporus occidentalis. The sequence goes on from JALMGF010000046.1 coordinate 6,142,298, forward strand.
TGCAAATGAAAGTCTAAACGTAAAATCTAAAGAAAGGGGTCTCTGCTGATCTGAAAACCGAGAAGCGTACAACCTTTCCACCTAACACTCACAGCCACCATCCTAATCAAGCCACCTGAACAAACAACAACCTCTACAGATCGCCCCGACATGATGAACTCATCCTCATCCAAGCAGTCCTCTCTTACTGTTTCACTACTCCCTCAACTACTGACTAGATTGTAAGCTCACAAGAGGAGGGCCCTCTTCTCCTTTTGTACCAGCGTGCTATTGTTTGTGATTTTAAAATATTCTACTGATTGTAACAGCGCTACGGAATCTGCTGGCGCTGTATAAATAAACGTAATATAATGTAAGGGCAGTGTAGTAGAATAGATACAAAGAAAGCCAGTTCAAATACCCGTACTTACACAAGAAACATTACATGCTGAATGAAGTGGATGCATAGCATTTTTATTACCCTACCCAATTATTCCACAGTCCAGTGTCTCAGCCGCTGTGATGTTCTGTACTGATTGAGCAATTGCTAAAGTGCAATGAAATCTTACCACGGCTTCATTTTTCTTGATTCCAAAGCATGTAATAATACCATCTTGGTCCCCGACGACTACCTAAAAGAAATGGAAAAAAGAACCACATGTTGAAGAAGTATGAACCCGAGATTGATCGTCAGCAGACATCCATTTTTATTAGTATTGATTTACACAGTGCCATCATATTTCACAGTGCTGTACAACGGGTAAACAGGACACGTGCACCACATGACAACTTGAGCTTAGACAAACCAAAAGTGAGAGGGACCATGCTCAAAGAAACATCTTCGTCTGCTCATATGCAGTACTATTATTCCATATTTACCCCGGGAGATCATGCAAAATAACCATACATTTGAGTAGCCAGATGTACTTACACTTCTCTCGACCATATTTGATAAGAAGGCTGAATATAGAATTCATAAGTTACTTGTTACACTAGAAAATATATACAGAAAATTCTAATTTTACTTGCGGTTACCATAATATGATATCATTAACATTTGCTAACAAGGGAATGTTGTGGGTTCAACTTCCTAAAAATTTTTTTTTTTTTCCGAAGAAAGGCCATTACTGGAAAGTTTTTCCAGCAGTAAGGGCTGAGCGGACCCTGCATAATTTATAATTCAATTGTTAACCTATCCATTATACAGGGACAGCCATACTCTTCTATAGCAGAAGCTCATTGAAGTTGGCCTTTCATAATGTAGCGAAGGCCAGGACTTGAAACTGCAACTCTCCTGTCACCGCTGCCTTTAGTGAACACATGTAGAAATGCTATCCAATAATTTTAAAACTCTCCAAAGTCATTTGTTGAGGTTATTTGACAGAAGCACAGTAAGAAGTTAAAAGTTGTACTTCATGGATTTATCCACTAGGGGGAGCACATGTTAAAAGAGGCAGAGAAGAATACCCAAAGGAATATGTGTTTTGTTATTAATTATGTGTTCCCTTCGGCTCCATCTGCTCTTAATAAGATGGAATATTAAAAGCAACTAAGTAAAATAATAATTTAGGATTAGAAGTCATCACTACTACGCTTTAATTTTAGCCATGACTTATTAGTCAGTTCATTAATTAACTGGCTTATCAGTCTATGAAATTTTTGTACTGATGCAATTTGTGATAGCTAAATTAGATTAATATAGACCAATTTTTTTCCTTCAAGTATCTCCACAGCACTTAGCATTTACTAATTTATTAAAATTACCTATAGTTCGTGATTTTTTTAAAAGCTTGGTTTTAAATGAAAAGGGGGAATATTTCACATTATGGGATCTAAAATCTGTCGAAAACGGTGGCAAAACGTGCATATTAAATAGTTTATGGGCACAAGTCTGTTACCACCAAAGGGAAGCAGTGACAAAGGGGCGAGGAATATATTACTCATACTTTTATTTGTAAATGCTAGAGAATGTGTACCATTCTTCAAGGATCTGCCTTCAAGGAATATGCATTCATTTTCTTTCCTGCAGTTTTCTGGGACTGATTTTGTTTTAACCCCAGAACTACTGTAAACTATTCACTACATCTGTCAAAACCGGTTAACCTTAAAAGAACCTTTTGGCTAAGACTGTTTGTTTATTTCTAACAGAACCTCTCATCTCCTCCTGATCACAAAGTACTACTCCGTAGAGCTGCTGCTTTAGGCTTCATGGTATATCGGCAGGTGAGCAGGCCACCGGCCAGGAGCTGGTACAGAGAATAAGCAGTACGGAAGCCATTTAAAGGGACACAGCCATCATACGCACTTTAATGTTCCAAAGCCAAGAGCTTTTCTTCAAGAAGGTTCAAGAAAAACTGTCATCCCATTGTACAGCGCTGCGGAATATGAAGGCACTATATAAAATAATAATGATAATAATTTGACATCTTTAGCTAAGCAAAAGGATATGTGTTTCTGGGTGTAAGCATGAGGGAGGTGGATTTGCAACTAATTGAAACTTAATTCCATCCTTTTATCTCGAGAGAGGGAACCTAACAGCATCTCCAACTAGTTTTCTAGCTACTGATAAACCATGTTAAACACAACACTTGAGATTCTATGCCATGGTCTGTTTACACTAATATAGTATATAAGAAAAATGTACCCTGTCTCTTTAAAAAGTCTCCTTGGTTCTATGATGGAAGCGATAGGTCACAGTCACCTGGCTGTTCTAGAATCTTTCTTTATGTCATAGCTAGGTTATGAGGCCAAGTCTTCACTTGCATTCCTAACGTTGAAGCGGTAGACGAGGTGCCAGAAACACGGGCTTTATTAAAAAGTCAAATGCGGTGACGCTATTAGCAGCATTTACTGTTTATGCACTTGGAAGACGGACACCATCCAGAGCTGTCTACATAAATTATTTAAATAAATCTTTTTAAACACAGATACTGGTCTGCCATTCATTATTAAAATGTCGTTCATCAATCTCCATAGGTGTAAATCTGGATTTCCCTGAACCACTTATAGTGTTTAATATTAACATTTTAATCACATTGGTTTCCTTTACCAATAGATGTCTATGACTGAGTCCCCACTGAGTCCCCGACAAGCCCCAAAGAGCCTAAAGCAGGTTTATGGATCCTATTGGTATTGCTGGGGTTTATTAAGGAAAAGAAGGGATGGCAGGAGAGTTGGGGTTTCAATTCTGTAATTTTACTGATTATTATGAAGATGCAACACTAGCAGGCTTCCCCAGCAAGAAGGCCTGAGCTGACCTTATATAATGCATACGATTATACCTTCATAACGTATAGAGAAGTCAAGGACGTCAAACCACAACTCTCTTTTTAATTAAATAAACCTAATTTAATCTATATGAGGTTTATGAGAAAAAAAAACCATTATAGTCTCACATCCCAAAGAGAGACAAACCAATGAACACGCATGTCATACTTTTCCATAACTATACCCATCGGTCCCCAGAGTTTAGAAAAGTTAATTAGAAAACTTACATTTCCATTGAGAAACGCATCAAACCTTTAAAATTCCAGTACCTTTTGAGTTGCGCGTCGTCCGGACGCGGGGAGCAGTTTCATTGTTTTCTGTGACGTTACTCCCACCTGCAGAACATAACTGGGTTTAGGATAACTCAAAGCGTAAGTTCCAGGTAACAAAAAACTAGACTACATCCCATAAAAATTACAACCAATAGTAAATGACGCGCACGTACAGGCATCTCTGATTGATTTGTAGTTTCCCGGCTCTAACACAAGAGAGGATTATAATTTTTTTTTTTTAAAAACACATTTCATATATTCAAGTGTGCTAAGGAAATAAACCATAGACCTGTCATTATTTTTTTTACTTAATTACAAAACTAACACACTCACTTCAAGTTCCGAAGGCAACAACCCATCAGTACTGCTTTCTGTTCCCGGAACAAAATTATGGATCAGACAAATTGTTACTAAATATATATATTTATACCATATATATGGTGATTTGAATCCCGAATTTCGAATAGATCCAACAGAAACGTTAATTATTTAGTGAGCTCATCATTGATCAGTGATAAGCATCTATGCATCTGCTTATGTGGAAGCCCCACCAATGTGCACAGAAAGAGTTAACAAGAATAGGAAGGATTAGATCAAGCTATACCTGGAGGTAATCCGCACGGTTTAATTGGAGCTCCATGGTGCTGGCCCTCGTTCTTCTGTATGAATATATATATATCCCACTTCGTTTAGTACATTTCTTCCTATGTCAATCGAAAGAAAAACGAAAGTGATGGTTGCTTAAAAAGCATATAATAATGTAGATGCCCGCTCGCTACACGATGCTCTGTTTATTAGGCTCTTATCCTGGGAAGAGAAGAATGCATTTCCTATCGTCCCAACAGCCTGTCACTGACGTTTTTTAGATGCGACAAATCCCAGCCTAGCAACGCCTAGGAAACCTAAACATGGCAACCAGAGCGTCGCGGTAGGGGAATGTCGCGATGACGTCACTCGTCACTTGGTTCTAGTTAGCGAAACCCATGCGTGTGTTCCGTTTAAGCCCTCGGTGCTCGTTTGTTAGTAATTTGATTTCTGTGTGCTGTGCGGCCCTCATTGACTATTTTGGCTTCTTCTAATGTGATGCCCAAAAACTACGTTTTAATTGTCACCAGAATTACTTAGTCCACTTGCTTTTAGTGATCAGGGAAATCCAGCAGCTAAGGCGAGCATTGTGATATTTGTTTTATATACACAACACATTTACCATGTTTTATTGAGCAATTCCGTTGGGGTACACTATATTATCACACGCCATACCCTGGGGAGTTTGCAATGTGTTATCTACCTTTGATAATACTGATGATGACATTTAAACCATCTTTGCACCCGGCCAATCCAATGTGCCCAATAGAACTTGTTTGGGGGCTAAAAGGCCACATTTGGGACGTGTGCATTTTTCTATATATATATATATATATATATATATATATATATATATATATATTATATAAATGTGTTATTAGGGTGAGAAGCGCAGACAGTATTTTGTTTTTTGTATACATTGTACAGCCAACACACTGTATTTGCAGCATGCTCACACTGTTTGGTAGGCCTCACATTATACATTTGTATTATTTGAGCCTGAGACTAGCTTAGCGCACCGACATTTTTTCTTTCCCCTGTTTATACATATATATATATATTTATTTATTTTTTGGCCTTTTTTTTCTTTTTCTTTTTTTTTGGAACTGGAAGGCTCCCCTGGTGGTGACATCAGTGGAAAATAATTTTTACATGTTACCATTTTTATTTTTTATTTTTTTTTAACACCCTTTTAAAGCCATGACGGTCCTGGCACGTCAATTGTCGCTAACGGGATATTTGTGGATGACGTCCCCGGACCGTCAATTGTCATCAAGGGGTTAAAGTATGAATCAATCATGAACTGTTTCAAGGTGCTGTCTCTCTGGCACCTCAAGCCTTCACGGCTGCACCACATGTTCCCAGCACACTCTCCTATCTGCTTCAGAGGCTGTGATGATGAAGGGACCCCACTGCATATCTGGTGGCCGTGTCCCAAGCTTGTGCCGATTTGGTCTCACTTCTTCTGTCTGTTAGTTGAGGCGCTTGGGGAGCCCTTACATCTCCAGGTACCACCGCTAACACTGATGACAGAGACATGCATCTAAAAACACTGTCTGAGACATTCAAACAAAATTTAAGTTTTTTTATTTTTTATGATGCCGAGTCTTCACTTGCATTCCTAACGTTGAAGCGGTAGACGAGGTGCCAGAAACATGGGCTTTTTTAAAAAGTCAAATACGATAATGCTATTAGCAGCAGCTGTTGTGGTGGCCAGAGTGGTTGTGGCTCCTGTGATGCGGCTATGGCTATTATGGTGGTTACACCCTTAATCAGTTTTGTTAGTATTTAAGTCATTAACTGTTTATGATTTAGTATTTTTTTCCTTTCTCCTTGTAAATGTTTGCATTTAGAAAATGGACTGGATCTATGTACATAAATTATTTAAATAAATAATTTTAAACATTTAATACTGGTTTGCCATTCATTATTAAAAAATGTAGTTCATCAATCTCCATAGGTGTAAATCTATATTTCTCTAAACCACTTATAGTATTTAATATCAACATTTTAATCACATTAGTTTCCTTTACCAATGGATGTCCATGACCCCACCACCACCGAGTCCCTGACAAGCCCCAAACAGCCTAAAACGGGTTAAAAGCGGGACTGCACTGCATTTTAACCCAAATGGGGCTCTCAAACAATTTAAAGCCTTCTCTGGACAATAGCTTGGGTGGGCCTGTTTAAATCCATTTATAACTCATAATAAATTCAAGGAGTCAAAACCACAACTTTTGCGAGAGACACTGCACACCATTCAGGGTAAGGGGTAATATAAAAATATTGAAACAAATGGCACACTTTTTCTTTTTAGTATACAACAGTTTTTATTGCCGTAATTATCTGTACATATATGGTAATATAGTATAACAATATATACAACTCATCCATTGGCTGCCCACCGGTCGGAATGATAGCGTTATGTTAAAGAAGATACCCTCACTGCAAACCTTATTAATGCCTGCATGAAACTCATCAATTAGCTAACACCTTCATATACCTGTATTGTATACTGTACACATTTATATATTTTTTTAACATACCTGCATTTTGTTATTAAAAGCCAAAGCTGTATACAGTTTAAATGTATGATAAATTCTGAAATAGAAAGATATTAATACAATTATCACGTTGAAAGTGCCTTTATCAAAGAGATATATTACAGCATGCTGCATTAAATGATTTGTATTCATGGTGATGTCTACTTGTCAGTTGTGATTGACTTCGCCGTGATGTATTTATCCTTTATGTGGGCATTTAATTACTCCTTTGTGTTCCATGGCTTGTAGAATATTACATTTTCTTCCACAATAATCATGAACTAGCTTTAGCTCTTGCAGATAGCATAGCTAGGAAGCACACAATTATTCATCTACTGAGTTGTGTGTTCTCCGTGTCGCAGATAAGATAACATCCCGCACTGTTACCTGAATAGCAGAGTGTTTTGTTTTTTTTCTTGGTCTATAAATTTCCATTAAAATAATGCTTATCTTGTTCGGCTTGTGCGATAACATAAACAATGTGTAATTGAATTTTGTTGCTTATTACAAGTTGATTCATTGTCTTTACAAGAAAAGGGTTCTATGTATCAGTCATGCAGCAATGTAAACACTAGGTGGTGCTCTTGTAGAGGTGTATGTATCGGTCATGCAGCAATGTAAACACTAGGTGGTGCTGTTGTAGAGGTGTATTAAACTGCACCCAGTGATTCATGGAGGGCTTTCTAATTCAGCTTTTTGGGCAATACCTGTGGGATGTTTGACCAATGCTGCTTTTTTTTTTGCTGCAAACTTAAAATTGAATTAGATATACTATGGGATAGATTTTATAAGTTACATCAGGAAAAACAGGACAATCAAGATAAGCCAAACGGTTATTATCTGCCATCATGGTCTATGTTTCTATGGTACTAGCCAGGTACTTTAGGTGAATGTGTTGCAAGTAGTATAATCTAACTCCAGTTTATGGATTTTGTACGTTGTTGATACGTGTTTATAATAAACTTCATCTTTTGCCGGTTGTATTGTGTTAGCCATAGAAAGAGAGAAAGCTAATTTAGTAAAGATGATACCTTTATTGGCTATTCCACGTAAAGTGAAGTCTCTTCTTATCAATATATGCCTGAAGAAGAGACCTAGACAGTCTCAAAAACTTTCAATCCATTGTACGTCCGTTAGCTAATAAAGGTATCATCTTTACCAAATTGGTTATTATTATTATTAATTGTTTTATTGTTTTATATAGCGCCATCAAATTCTGTAGCGCTGTACAATGGGTGCACGAATTGGAGACAGGAGCTAACATGCTTTTGATTTTGGCTCATATAATGTTGCATCACTTAACCCAGTGAGCTCCCCCCTCCCAGCAGCGCATGGGAAGAAGCAGCCAGGTCCGTATGGAGCCAACTCCTGGACACAAAAACTATAAAGTGCTAGTTGCCGGACACACAAATAGGCTATATGTGATTTGTCTATATGTGGTTTTGTTGGGTTTTTTCAGGCTGTAGCATATAAGCAGAGATACCTATCAGAAACTTAAATTCCATTGCTTACTTTATACTTAACATGGTTAGAATATAATATTCCTTGAAGACAGCACTTGACACATATTATATTATATTTCATATTACTTTGAGTAGAAGAGACAGAGATTGGAGGACTTCCCTAGGGAGAAATTTTAACACTGAGATCGGAGCTAAAGAGATAGGCCAGAGAGCTCCTGCTCACCCTTTTATAAGCGATTACCCAAATACCACAAATGGCATTAGTCAATTTCATAAATTATGTGGCTATAGACAGGCTGTACGTATACAACCTCTCCTCTTTTGTCTTCAGTCAACAAGCAAGAAACACCTATAGACACTTTACCTTAAGTTTCTCCAGAAATGGCTGCTAATGAAAATAGTTATTTTGTTTCTTACATACTGAATACTGGAAAAAAGCAAATGTTGGTGTAAAACTATGGCTCTTCACTGTCATCTAAAGTTATGGAATTTGGGATGAAAAATTTACTATATTAGCTTTTAAAATAGAATGACTTAGATGACAAGAACACCTTAACACCCTGTAATATTTTAAAGTCAGAAAGTACTACTTTTATATTGTCAATGATAATGCTGCTAAAAGCTATGTTAAGCATGATATTGTAAACACCGTAATATATACAAATATGTATATTTATTGACTTCATTGAATGTCCTACACAAGTCAGGGAACAAACCAGATTAGGTAGATATATGGGACTATACAGTTACGGGCTGTCCAGCTGGAGGTCTCCAGGCTCCATTTGTCTTTGATGGCCATGGCTAGGCTGAGGACTCATTAGGCTTTATTATTATCACCCATCAATGGATCTTGTATAAAAAGTGAACAGGTACTGAGTTTGAAATGTGGTCTAATCTGTAGAAAAATGTCATTGTCACTATGATAAGACCATTTGTCACGCTTTGCACCAGACACTCTTTTTAAATAAAACTCTCAATGTTTTAATGTATGAACTGCATTCTGCTAAAGTACCAAGTGATGTGATGGAGTAGATAAAGATATATAAGCAATTTATGTGCACAATATATGGAGAAATATACCCTGTCTGAAGCAAAGTTTATTAAACAGTCATTTGGCGTAGTATGCCGTAGGTAAGCAGCAGAACGGGGGAAACACAACTACTAATCATCGTTTCACAGAATTTGTTATCAACATTTAGTGGCAATAAGTCTTTTCCCTGGTGCCCCATTGAGTGACATTAAAGAACTTCAGCACTTATATGGCAATATAATTACACACGCCGATATATATATACAGCCTAGAGAGCTAGCAGAACATATGGAACCTATATGAAGCTTTGAGTCAGTATCATATACCACATCATTAAACTCCATGTCTGGCAACACATGGCATAATATGATGATCTAAGTGGGCATCTATCACTTGTGTTATTATTTTTAATTATACATTTTTTAAGTATTCAGATTTATATTTTCCAGCTCTACCAACCCAAAGACTTAGGCCATTTAATGGAGTTGTTCTTTGATTTATAATAATGCCTTAGTAAATACTGCATTGGAATCTGTCAGCCCAAGTAAGAAGTTCCTGGAGTTTGTCCGTTTTAGAAGGCTGTGCGTGAGCCCTATTAAATTTTATTATAATTTATCACATCTTAGGGCGAGACAGCAACATAAACCATATGATGTGGCAGCAAAATGGCATTTCTCACAAAGTATTTTTTATATTATTACATATAGTACAACTGCTTCCCGTTTTGACTTTAAGAGGGGTGCATTTATATGTACCCACTATGTAGAGCAAAACATATCTAACACAAGTAAAACATGTATCCAATTTATCTGCCATCTTACACATGAAGAGAGACGAAAAATAAATAAATACTGGCAAAAAATTCTATTTTCCTCCTGAAGCTGAAAGTCAATACAGATAATCAAGGAAAAGTGAAAATCCCCAATGACAAATATATATATATATATAATGTGCTATAAGTTTACCAGACATTTTTATTTTTCAAGTATCAGATGCTGTTTTTTGTTTTATTGCCATCATATGCACTTCTAGTAAATCCGTTTCATTCGCAACGCGATATGTTGGTATTAAGCTTTTCACTCAATTTGTGAATCAAGGCAGACAATTCTTCTGTGGCTTGCGACTTGTCTTCTAGAAGTTCATATCGGAGACTAGAGATATCTTGCTTTATTTCTTTTAATTCGCCTGTGTTAATGAGAAGGTAAATAATATTCACAAATTAAAAGAAATGTCTGAATTCTTCTTTTTTATCAAAGCATCATTTGCTTGAACCCCAGCAGGGCAGCCGCTGATTAGTTTCCAGCTGTTAAACTTCAACACTTATGATCCCCTACTTCTGTCTCAAGACCTTATTCATTATAGCTAGGGCTCTCGCCTAAAGACCGCAACAAGTTTTAGGTTTCTACAGTGGGGGCAGACTAGATGGCCCAAATAGCTGTTACTTCCCTGTGAGTCCTCTAGAGGGGGCTCTAGTTCAACAGCAGGGGAGATGCATGTACCTGTAGCGAGTCCACCTCCTGGTCACTCCAGCCATACATATTCACTTGTGACTGTTGTAAGCAGTTGATACCATGCACCTGAATGATCAATAGCATGCATGATATGCATAGGTGCAGAGGAGGCCCAAATCTCTGGGACCTCAACTAGGATGCCAGGAGGCATATGGGTGCAAAGGGACCCAAACCCTTCCTTTAGACCCAGTTCCCAGTCTCAACCACACCTCACCAGTATCTGTAGCTTTAATTGTGACTACAGGATACTTATAACAAAAACTGGCGCCAAAAATATCTCATAAGAACCTTATACAAATTATCACTTTTTTAGTAGAGAGTTTAATAAAGATATGCTTGTCTTGTCTTGCCTCTGTCTTGAAGGTGTCACTTTTCACATACTGAGTGTTGTGGGGAAAAGCTTGGTTTCCTTTGCTTCTAAATAAAATGTAAAGTATGCTAAAACCTTAAAATATCTGCTAAGGCCTTTTATTTTACTTCTTACTGCAGTAATGATCAAAATACTGGCAGCAAGAACAGGGGCATTGTGGTTGAATGAACCTACACTGCGACAGTACTCTGGAGGCTAGTAGAGATATATATTGTATCAATACAAGAGAACAGGGCGACGGCTTTAACCCAGACTGCAGGAGAGAAAAAAACACCAGTTTCTAAAATGAAATAAAAATTACAATTCTGAACATGTTTAGATGAAGCTAATGTTATTACAAATAACCAATATAGAATATATTCAGTGAATTGCCATATATATATATATATTGAAATGAAATGACAGGAAGGAAAGGTGAATACACAAAGAAACTATAAAGAGTAGGCTTACCTTCATTTACTTCATCATTTTCTCGGTCTACTTGTGCTCTCAAGACATATCTCTTTATCAGCCTTTTCATAATTTGCTATCAGGACAGTTGAAATCAGTGTTAACAAAATATATATGTTTTTATACGCATAGAATAGTCAAAGATATTAGCAGCTTCCACTGCTCCTACACTATGATTGCCAAAGTGATGATTTGTATAGCTGGGCTCCTTCGACAAGAGCGTGGGAGTGTAATTAATATGTTAATGTATCAAATTTATCTTGCCTTTACCTTAATTTATGTGGAATTTAATTCATGACATGTTAGAGGTTGAAATTCCTAAATAGTTTTGTTTTGCCCATAAAACCTAGAAGTGACTCTGCCTATACAGAACAGTATTGGTATATAATATATATATATATATATATATATATATATATATACACACTCCGACCAGCCATAACATTCTGACCAACTGCCTAATATTGTGTAGGGCCCCCTTTTGCCGCCAAAAGAGCCCTGACGTGTCATGGCATGGACTCCACTAGATCTCTGAAGGCGTTAGCAGCAGACCCTTTAAGTCTTGTTGGACTTGTTTGTCCAGCACATTTGCCAGATCTCAATCCAATCGAGCATTGGAGGAATGGAGGAGAGGCTGTCCCCATGGGTCTGCCTTTTTTCAGAAGTGCACACGAGGCCAGATGGTAATGCAGATAGATTCATGGAGGAAGGCGCAGAAATGCCTTTCTTTCTCCACAAATCTATCCGGAAAAAAACATGTCTTGGGGCAGCAAATAGCCACTCCTGTCAAAGTGCATGTAAGCCTCTGCTGTATATTTTATTATTTTCTGTAAACGTGATTATATAGGTTTACCCAGTGTGTACATAGGTTTAACATGTAGACTATCAGAAAAAGTGACATTTGAGGTTACGCAGGTCAGCTTACCTGATAGCGAGATGGTTGATTAAGAATACTATTAAAACCCAGTGACTCGAAAGCCTTTGCATTAGACTGAGAAAACAGATTCAACTGAAAGAAAGTAAATAGAATGATAAATATGAATTTAATCAAATTCAAAATTTGTTATCAAATTAGGGTGACGATTTGCTAAAAGCTAAATGATCTGCTACTGATGACTTTGCAGCTAATGTCATATTAGGTGAAAACTACGAACTCAGCTTTGGCTCCTACAGCTCTTCTCTTTTATAGCTATTTTTTACCGTTCTTGTTTGACGTAGGCACCCAAAAAAAGAGAGAGCCAGGAGATAGAAAAATTAAAATGAGGCATCACAGTGAATATTACAACCGTAATCTACCAAATATGTAGTAATGAAGAAAAACAAGCTGCTTATATGCCCTTTGTGGTATTGGTTGATATAACTGGCAGAACAAAAAAAAAAGAGAAATTACCACAATTATGAATTTATGATGCTTTGGATGTAAGAAGCATACTGATTCATTAAGCATGCTACTCATCATTTTATAAGATACAAGCCAAAATCTGTTCAAAAGTCAGTAGATAGTTTTTTAATTACTTGACGTGAGTCACATTTTGTAGACATACCTCTATGACCCGCATTAAAAATGTATCTTATAGAAGGAATGACTGCGTGCCAAAGTGTCTTGTATTTGAAAATAATCTCATTAATAGTGCTTGTAGCTCATTTTATAGTTCGTTCTCATAACATGATTACGTTACAGCGACAGGAAAAATGTTTATACAGTAATGACATATTGTAAATTGAAAATGTATTTAGTCCCTTGATACTGTTTCATTGTTAGGAAACCAACGCATTATTTTGTTTTTCTTCCTCAAACTACGGAACCACACAAAGCAGTTTGCATGCAGTTCCTTTCATTTTTTTACATTATATAAGTTACACACAAAGAATGAAATTATATAAGTAGACTGTTTTAGGAAAAATTGGGAATTTTTTTTCATACTATATCAGTGGCGGAAGTAGTAAGCTAAGGGCCCTTGTGCAAGACAGCTTGTACGACCTCCCCAAAAAATGTTCTGCAGTAGACACAATTAGAATTAATTCAAATTAAACAAAAAAGGAAAAATGCAATTTATTTAAGTTAAAAAAAAAAATAAAATAAGGATTTTTAATACTTTTTTTACATGCATAAGCTTTAAAAGGTAAAGCATTCTAGGGCCTATTCACTAAGCAAAGAAATGGTAAGATTTTCAAGGGACAGGCAAGAGACAATTGCAAAACTGAGGCCAACATAGCAGAGCTGGAAGTACAGGTGAATTGAATCTCTTCCAAACACTTATAATAATCAAGTACAAATTTTGATAAATTATAATAATAAAAAAAATAATCTATCATATTCTATCATAAAATAATAATTAAATGATCTATCATATTCATGTAATGCATTTCACTGATTATTTTTGTATCATTTGTTAAGAAAACTATGCTTTTATACTTTGCTTTGGTGGCATCAGTTATGCTACATTCTTTGTAATGCCCGTAATATAAAATTATTTCCGGGAACTGACTGCATACAGTGACTGTAACTTATATATTTTATGTCACACGATACCTAATTTGTGGTACTCTGTAGTGATTTGCCACGTAAGTGCACCTAACTCTTAGAGGTTAGTTTATTTTTTGATTTATATCTTTTAATAGTTAATAGCGTAATTTTTGGTGGGTAGCTAGCCATTTGGGCTTCTAACGTCAGATCAGAATTGGATGCAGGTAAATTCAGTCACACCAGCTCTAATTGAAATGTGCCATCATCTAAGAAGTCACTATAAAAGATAAGCTAATTGACAATAACATTAACACATATTAAGGCTTACTGGTACAGCAGGATTATTAAGAGGTTGAGAAGAAATGAGGCAGAAGGTGAAAGACGGTGGTTGAGTGCGGATGTTTTGGATGTAGCATAGGTGGTGTGAAGAAGTCAGTGGCTTTGTGTGATCTTGAAGGTGGGAAGAACATATGGTTTCTTTCAGAATGCAGGTTGGGGGCATTAGGATGATAGATTATATGCTTGTCTGAACATGTTGGTTTTAATTTATAATTAGAATAAATAGTGCTTTGACAGAACAAGGTAGAGAATTTCAGAGAACTTGAGTAAACCCCTGGAGATACAAATTGGGAGAAGTGATAATGGTTGAAGAGAGATTCAAGTAGTGGACACAGAAAAAAAGGTAGTTGGGAAAGCATTTGGAGATATATGGGGACTGTGATGTTAAAGGCACTATAGGTAAGGGTCAGGAGTTTAAATTGTATTTAATTTTATTGTGGTTGATATAAAGAGCCATTAGAGTGATTGACACAGTAAGGCAGCAGATGAAGATCAGATTAGTCAGGCATAATGGATTGGAACAGTGAGGGGCAGTATAGGGATGGTCAGTTAGCTGAGAGTTGCAATAGTCCAGACACTATTTCCCCAGGGAATACATTAGTATTTTGGTAGATTTAGTGCTCTATATCAGCATGTTTTAAACCATACCATATAAACTGCCAAACAATGTGGCATCATTTTAATTATCTATTACCAGAAACCAGATGTGGGAGCTGATACATTTGTGCTTTCCCTGCCAGTGTTAATGTTTGTGTATATTGAAGGCCACCACTCTCACATCCCATCATGGTGGCCTCCAAAAAACTCCACCTCACCCAGGGTTAACTCATCTCAAAAGTACAGCTTTACCCCAGCCACTCCAGTGGACGTGCTCCAGTTGTATTTGCTGTACTTCCTAACTGCAACCCTACGCAGTTATTGCTTCAAACAGTACTAGTAACCCATAATTAAATAAGTGGAGGTATACATGCTGAAAAGGTTTATAAATTAGAATACTTTCACTGTTTGTTTTGCTTATTAAATGAATACTAATGTGGTGAACTAAATGCAGCATGGTACAGTGTGGTGCATGGATATAACAGAGTTCTTTTATGAAAGAAGAAAAGGAGAGATCTGGAAGATGAAACATCTGTGATAGCTCAAGCGCAGCTGACTTTGATCTTTGTTAATGAAAACGAAATCACTCTCTTGTGTTACTTTTGATAAAAGTTTGATTTTGTCTTCTCTGCACTCTTGGAAATAACAATATATCTCCTCTGTATGATGGCAAAATAAGTATCTTTATTATATAGAGATACATTGAAAAAAAAGAAAAGAAAATGCGTATCCTAGCAAGTGTCCTTGTATCATTTTATGAATAAGACATTGAAGCCATGTTTTTTTTTTAAAAAATAAAACTATCCCTTCAAATGAACAATATTAACCAAAACAAAAGTGACATAAATAATGATTGGGTTAATTTCCTTAAGGGTTATTTATTGGCTCTTTTTTTTTTCCCAAAACTTCGAATGACCCCCTTCCCCGGGGAGCAGGATTCATTAGCTTACCCGAGAAGATGAAGAAGGCATATAGCATGCCAATGTATTAAAAGGAATTGAAACGGGCTCAGGTGCCTACATACAAATGCAACTTGGAAACGATGGACACTGAAGCAAAATTTTTACTTATCTTTCTAGAAAAAATGATAAAAATTTATAAAATGACTACAAGTTTTAATCCCTGATGCCTGTCCTTCAAAGCTAGTAATAACATTTTGGTAGACAAATCAGCATGCATACTGTCACAAGTGATCATACTGTTCTCTCCCATGCCAAAGACAGGATCAGAAATCCTGTAAAAATCATGAGCCCTTACCCGGGACTTAGAATCGGCCATTCCAATTTCAATGTCCTTTTGAAGTCTTCTTGTCCTGCACTTGAGGAAGTTGAAGATCCTCAAGATAAGGTATACAAATGATTTGGGGCTTGGTACAACGCTGTAAGGTGGAGGCAATGTTTTACCTTCATCAAAGTAAGATAACCAAAGCTTGGATCTGGCAAATTTCCACTCAACATCACTGTCATCCTAGAAATATAGAAATTGCAGGGATGAGCTCCTTTGACATCTGCTTATCTTTTGCGTTTATCATATCTAGAATGATTCTGCACACAGTCGCCTTATATGCATATTGACTAGTCTTTTTTGCTTCTATCCTTTTCAACAAATATTTTTTTTGTTTCAGTATATTACGTGTTACTGCATTGTCTGGTTTCATTTCATCAAATATAAGTAAGAAACACAAGTGAGAGGCTAAAGTAGTGCAGCGATGAATAGGAAAAGACAACTACATCTCTCTTCGTTTTGTACTAGATTTGTCCAGCAACCAGAAAAAAAAGAAATAACAAAAATTACAATGGACTGGATGTCACATCTTTCATTGGCAATTAGGTATACTTAAATAAGAAATACAACACAGTTGAAAACACACAATTTTTATCATGCAAGAAATATAATATTGAATTTTAAGCAAAATAGGTTTTGAGTCCTGTAAAAACATGATTTAGAATTGCTTCTCTTTTACACCAGAATAAATATCGATGTTATTGATAAAACAATATTTATTTGAGAACATATTTTTTGACACTGAAAAAGGGATGGAGACATAAGATATAATGCCCAGGAGAGGGTGGGCAACATTTAGCCTAGGGGGAATGTGGAGCCAAACGGGCCAGTAACAGCAGACCAAAACAAATCTAGTCCTATCCAAAACACATAAATAATAACTTAGCAAACCCATAAGCACAGAAAATTTCCAGTCATCGTGCAAATGTTGCCTAAATTCTTGGTTATTCTGGACATTCTGATGGTTGCATGCAGGGCCGGCCCAAGGCAAAATGCCGCCTGGGGCGAATTTTAAAATGCCGCCCCCCCCTTATCTACCCTTCCTCTCCCTCCGTCCCTGCCGCCCCCCCCCATTATCTACCCTTCCCCCCCCTTTGTACTTACCTTTCAGCAGTCCTGTGGCGAGTCTCCCTGTTCGGTCTCGGTGCCGGCTTGTAATGCTGAGCGCCGGAAATCTTCCGGCACTCAGCATTACAAGCCGGCACCGAGACCGAACAGGAAGACTCGCCGCAGAGGAGAGAGAGAGGGGCGCCAGCGGGTACTGACAGCGTGGTAAGCGAAAACCACTCGGCTCCCCTTTCTCTCTTTCGCTTTTTAAAAAAAAAAAAAGGCCTTGGGGCGGCAAAGTGCCGCCTGGAGCGGTTGCCCCACTTGGCTCCATTGTCGGGCCGGCCCTGGTTGCATGGGGAACTGCAAGTAAAGACTTGTAGCAGCCTACATCTTTGAATCAGTGCACTTCAATCCTCCCTTTCTCCCTTCTTGCCTGTCCAATGGCGCCTAAGGGCCACATGAGATTTAAATCAAGCCATGATATTTGAACAGCAGTATGGGTGACAAATAAAGACCCACGAAAGAAGATATTGTCACGATTCCTAGCTTAAATAATTTAGTGTTCAAAAAAAGACACCAGTTTCGGTTGTCTGACCAGCATTTCATTTTTATCTCCCTTGAGTTACTCTGAAGTGATGTAGGAATGAGACAAGCAATACTCCGATGCAGTAAATCTCCAGGCCGATCAAGGGAGTCCAGGTTGGACCTGAATCATGGTGCATCTTATATTTTTCAATACTGTTTTATTCACCATGTTACTGAAACGCTGATTTAAAAAACAAAAGCGCATCAAATAAATCTTCCTTGCAGAAATCATCTCATTTTCTCTTTTCACTAGATCTGGGAAAGTAATAAAATGCCTGACCCCAGCCTACTTTGTCATCTGAGCTGGGTAGGAAAGGTTGATTTGTAAAATGCCTAGAATAGTGATGCAGCTTCAATATATTAATATAAAATGGGATTAGAATAAAACTGTAATCCTTTGGGCAGCACTGAGTGATTGCATGGAGATTCTCTTTTATTTATAATCAATCGTTTTTACTCTAGGCTTCATCAAACCACAATCACGTTATCTGCCATTCACCTTGCAGGACTGCACTTTGGCTATTAAAGATCAATTGTACACATTCGTTACTGAGTACGCTGTTTCATGTTTGCAATAGCTCAGGAATAAAGCATCTATTTTAAAGGAAACAACAAGATAAAGAACTGAATTTTTTATCACTGAAAAAACTAGTACACTAGTTATGAACAGACCTTATGCTTATTATTTAGGTTCACTGATTTTACTCGTCAGGACTTGATTAATAAGGTAACTGGCTTTGTATAAGCACTGTTTCATGTTCTTTTTTATTTGCCTACACACCCATATTACATACATAGTTGTCTGAAGGGGGCACCCCCACTGAAGTAGCAGCAGGGGAGGGACAAACAGTAGGCTGTTTAGACCTAGGTTAAGTAGACATACAGAGCAGAAAAATATCTGGTAGTCAAGGGAGTGCACCCAAAAAAAACCATTTTATTTAAGTATGTACACCCCTGCTGTCAGAGTGGTTTGGTCTGCTATCTTCCTCTCCCGCTAGATGGTTTATCCCCTTCACTCTGGCAGATGCTCCTTCATAGGCAAAGAGTCTCTACCTGGGCAGAGACACAGTTTGCATGCTGCAGCCTCAAGGTAGTTTATTTCAAACATGTATTACAGCTAAGGTTAGACAATATTCTAGCTGCTGAGACTACATTTCCCATGACTCTCAGCCAGTCTGGTATGTAAGGCATCATGGGAAAGGGAGTCTTCAACAAGTGTACTGCCAAAGGTTAGCTTTTATATCATGGATTGGTATTGCAGCTGCTACACTAACTAACTTTTGTTAACCGCCTCTACACTATTATTCCGCCAGCCATATTGGTAACTGAACATCGTGGGAATTGTAGTTATGGACCGGGATGTGGTGGCCTACACTACACAATAACTTTTTTGTTGTTGACTGCGGCTCTCATGATATACAGTCAGCCGTTACTGGCTGAACACCATGGGAATACTACTAACGTGGTCATATCATATTTCCTATTAACAGGTAACTAACATTTGCCACCCACCAGGAAACCCATTTCCTGGGCCAATAAAGATATTTAATGGTATGAAGATAAGAAGGTATTGGAGTGTGAGAAGGGGAAGGTGGGAAGGATATTTTGCCCCCCCCAAGGAAAAATCCTACAGATGCCCATTATTACATTACAAGGACTGCATTATCAATGGCCATAACTTGCACCTGTTATTGTAACCAAATAGTAAAAACTATGTTCAACATATAACTTCAATTTATAATTTATTTGAAACTTTGTGTAATTTGCATCTGTAAGTATCATAAAATTGTATTCTATATTTGTATAGCTCTTTGAAGGCATCCAATGGGGAACATTTTAATAAACCTGCAAGGATAATTACAACCCTGGCACATTTTCTAAGGCATTAAAAGTAATACGTTGTCGATGTAAAAACTGAAACAAAGTTACTGAAAGATCTGAATGGGCGCTTACTGAACTATAATGCATTGGGCCATTGTGCTGTTTGTGCTTTAACAATAATATTTAGGTGGTTATAAAGGGATTTGCCCAAGTAGCTCTTGCTAAGTGTATTTATGCTAATGGGTTGTGTAGGACATATATCACAATGTGACTGATGATAACTATGGTACTATAATTCCAATAAAAGCTCAATAATGCAATATCCACAATTTTTTCTAATCAAAGAAAATTATAAAAGTACTTAGAAAAACGCCAGAGTTTTCTATAAGATATAGCTTGATAATTACTATTCCATTTCATTGTTGTTTCATTGTAGCAACAACCAGTTTTAGTACCTCTATTTCTTGATAGGAGCTGTTAATCATGGCTATTAACATGTTTAGAAGAACAACCACCATAGTGACATTGTAGATTCCATAAAGGACATAACCAATGTTCTCGATGAACTTGTGGTCATATTTTAGAACCACAGAGGTTACTTCAGAGAGGCCAAATATGGACCAGAACAAAGTTTTGAAACTTTCTTCAACTCTAAAAATGGAGAAACAAGAGATATATGTTACTAGTAGAATAACATCTGTGTCTATGAATACTGCAAGCCAATAAATAATCTTTGATAATATTCAGATACAAGTAAACATTAAAATAACTTATAGAAGCGTAAGTTATTTTTATATTGTCATTGGGATTTTTAGAAAAGATGTACTTTTTGTGACAAACTGAAAGCAGGCAGGCAACCTTTTACCAGTGTCTCGTTGCTCTTCCAAATGCCCTTATTTCACCCTAAATCAGTAAAGGAGATCTTAGTTACCATACGTTATGTTTTCTCTCAAACTGTGGCCTCCCAAATATTAGAATACTATTAGAATAATAATAGGGCTTTTTTTTCAAACATGATAAGTATACAATGCAACAGCTAGCGTTAAGTGTAGGCTTGTGTAAAGCTGATATAGTTTGCGAGCAGGGCTCTCTGCACCTAATGTATCGGTTTGGCTTAGTCTGTCAATTCTTGTCTTGTCACATACCCCTTGAATATATGTATTGTATTAAGCGCTGCATAAATTGTTGGTGCTCTACCAATAAAAGATAATAATAATATAAATTGATCTATGTTGTAGGTATCTGGCACTGGATAACATTTTAATGGATTTACTAGAATTTCTAGAAATGTGGTTATTCCAATTTCTACATCTGAACTATATATAAAATATATTTTATATATATATATATATATATATATATGAGTTTTGTTAGCAAAGTTTTTAACTAATCTGTGTATCCTTCCCTGTTCCACAAATATCACATATATTGTATCCAGTAGTTTGATGACCTAAATTGTCTGATGTCTTTATACAAACCTCCATATGTCATTCTTCTTTTAACCTTTGATTTCTGAAAATGAATCATTATAAAGGTAATAAAAATCCTATTGGCAGCTGTTAATACTTACGTTGTGAAAGCAGAATTCACTTTAGCCCCAAGATAGTAGGAATACAGGATAAACATCCCAATCATGAATGCAAGAAATACCATGATAAAGAGAACCATGAACTTAAAAATGTCTTTGACGGTTCTGCCAAGAGATATTTGCAGTGGTCCGAAGCTCTCATTGGCTGGGAGGATATAGGCAATGCGAGAGAAGCTGAGGACTACAGCAATAGCATATAGACCTTCAGATATAATTTGTGGATCGGATGGGAGCCATTTGTCTCTAGCTGAAAGAAATAAAATTAACAACAAATAACTCAGCTGATTGATCTCATACATACCCCAAAATAAAGGTCTTATGGTATTAATCATTCAATTCAGTACAACAACCTTACCAAATGGCAGGTACCAAAATAAGTCTATGCATACAAATATACAAAAGACATGCAATAGGAAGTTTAAATAAATATTTGTAATATGTTAGGAGCGGTCTATGTGACAGTTCCCTAGTAAAGATATATTGAATACAGCAATTTGGAGATATATCAAGAACAAGACAATATGGCACTACAATTCTTCCAGATTCATCCCCTCACTCATAAAGATGTCAAGGAAAATCTGCAGATGTGTGATGTGCGATATATCAGAACAGGAAAGAAAACAAAAAGCAATCAGGTGCACAATGTAGGAAAAGAGGCATACCACAATTTCCCCACTCTTCATCTCCATCAGACACAGTGATGTTTTTTAAAAACGTGACTTACAACTTAAATAGATAAATATGTCATATATAGGCATGGCTATTATACAGAGAAAAGGACCTAAAGTCACCTGTGTGTTAAAGTGAATAAATAATAAAGGTGAGAAAACAAGTATGTTATTTCCCAAACAAGACCGCAGCTACCCACATAAAAACACTCTTCCTCAAAGTGTAGAAATACAGGCAAACAAAAAAGAAGTGTGGGGCGCAGAAACATATAAGGGAGAAAACAACTAAAGTAAAATATAATAGTATCTTTAATAATAAATGAAAATATAAATTAAACTAAAAAAGTGCAATATGTAGGCAAAGGGTCAATATAACCAGCAAAATACACTTACATTTAGTCCATGCACCCAAAGTGCATAATGTGCGTATGTAAAAGAAACACCGATTGTGGAATAAAAGACAAAGTTCAAATAAGTCCTTCCGGATTCTTCTAAACGCGTTTCGCCGACTTGGCTTCTTCAGTAGAAGTATACTCAGTCCGGTAAGTCCTTACCGTCGTTTTGCTGGTTATATTGACCCTTTGCCTACATATTGCACTTTTTTAGTTTAATTTATATTTTCATTTATTATTAAAGATACTATTATATTTTACTTTAGTTGTTTTCTCCCTTATATGTTTCTGCGCCCCACACTTCTTTTTTGTTTGCCTATTATACAGATGAACAACATCCATATCAAGAACAAATCTTTACTTTCATTGTAATTCATTCAACTGAAATGTTAAACATTGATTCACTTTCCTAGTGTTCAGTCCAAGGGATGAAAGAGCTATCAGATTTATCTAAACAGTACCACATCAGGCAATCATTAAATTGAGCTGGGAGGGCAATCACCCAAGACCAGGGAACCAGCAAAGATTTAATTACCAAAAAGACATGGGAAAGTAATGTAATGTCTTGAAAACATAACAGCAATATAAAAAACCTAAAATTTCAATCAATCACTGACTACACATAGATAACCTTTAGAAGATTAAAGCCCTACAATATAGCTTTGGGTTTAAATAAGGATGTATGAATGTTACAGTAAAGTCAAGTATCTTGGGATGTACAGCATGCATACAGATGGACTATTCTGCACTCAAGGTGAACTCTGAAGGTACAGACACCACTTGTGAGCAAAACAACCACTTTGGTATAAAGACTATCAAGCCAGTTCAATTCATGTATGTTTGGTCATATGCACATGAGATAGAAGGTGATGCACACAAGTCAAAAGACTCACTATCAATGACTAAAGTACAAACTTTATTATAAAATGGAGCTCAAATGCCAAAATGATTGCCAACTAATCCAATAAATGTGTACATTTACCAAGCCTATCTCATAGCCACCTGAAACAACTGAGGTAAGGACTGGCCATTGTCACATCCAAAGCTCATCATAGACAATGTGGTGCGGCCAGTATATGTGTTAATGTTTCTTTTGATGTCTCTCTACCCTATCTTTAAATGCATTAACATATACTGTCTTTGCAGTTAATAATATATATGAACATATATAGTTAAATTCTAAACAAAATAATTATATTTTTATGACATAAGTTGAAGTGAAACTGAAAATGTATGAATGGATAACATGCAGTTCATATGGAGTTGACTGTGAATGTGGTAATAAACCAACCTATATACTCCCTAATTCAGTGGTATAGTGACTTCTTACTTATGCTCATAATTGGGAACTTCCCAGGATAGGCTACCGAGACCTTTACCAAGGGAGTTGCTTGGGGGGTCATGGCCATCAAACGTGTGGAGGCATGCGTAGCTAATGTTTTGATGGTGGTATCTGTGAATAGGGCAGGGCTAGCACCAGGAAACCTTAAGTGGGCAGATAGGGGTAGAAAAGGGCTTCTACTTTACCTGGTGAAGAAGGAAACTAACCCAGGGAAGCAGTGGAGACTCTAGGTCAATCCTGGAGAGTTCCTAGGACTGCTTATGCTACAGTCATTGTGTTAGCATTGTAAATGTTAAACTGTCACTGGTATACCATGAAGTTTCCGCCCTGTGCATGTGCAGAGTGTTTTTATTTTGCTTTCTATGGTTGAATTTCTTTAGACATGTCTATATGTGTCTTTTGTTTTGCTTTTTGCAATGTACTCAAATAGATAATATGTTGTAAAGGTACAAATTGTAAATAAGAATAGGTACTTTGCTATCTTGGGTATTTTGCTTGATTTTTTTTCCAGCCTAAACATCTGACTGGTGTGAGTAGGGCATGTCATTTCCCTGATTTGTTAAAATATGAAGGATATTACAAGTGGGGATGAAAGGTCAGAGAGAACACAAACCAAACTGTGGAAAATAAGAACAAATGTTTTAGAATCCAAATAATAAGAAGGCATCAAAACAGAATAAGAGTTTGTGTGCTTACTTGGAATAAAACATTTTCATTATAGGACTATCAATTTCAGTTTATAGTGTACTGATACAAGGCATTAAACAAAATAATTACATTTTGATTATCCAATCTGCATACAGTAGGAGCACAGGCTGCATAATTGCACAAAATCTGTGTAAAGATAAAATGACCTTACAAACCATAGATGTTTTACAAATTATAGATGGTCTTGTTGAAATTGAGAGAGATTGGGGCTGAACCAGTTGCTAAAAGTTATGGCCCAGATGGCATTATTGACTAACATTGGAACACGTTTAATCCACATAAAATAAATAATATAGCTATGTTTAGTCCATGGACTTCTTTGAATGCATACATATAAATAATTTAAAATGTTATCAGGAAAGCCAGTTAGACCAAGATATACAAGAGTATTTCATTTTCAATAAAAATATAGAAATACAGTAAGCATTTATCTGAGAGCTCCTATTGGCCACAGAACACCCTAGTTAGCAGAAAAGTGGAACCTACAGACTGAACAAATAGCTTGATGGCTGTTCCAGGTCTGAAGTGCCCATTGTAAACCATTTTGAACCGGGAGGGAGACAAGAATGCCACTCCATGGGGAAACCGGGGTTACTCGCACAGCATACGTAAGCATGAATGTCTATGTGTATGGGAGCATGAATGTCTATGTATAAGTGTATGGGAGCATGAATGTGTATGTATAAGTGTATGTGAGCCTGAATGTGTATATATACTTGTACGTGAGCATGGATGTGTATGTATAAGTGTGTGTTAACATAAATCTCTATGTGAAAGTGTTTGTAAGTACGAGCATGAATGTGTAAGTGTTTGTGTGCTAGCATGACTGTGTATGTGTTGTGTTTGTGAGAATGAATGTGTATATTTAAGTGATGTGAGGGGGAATGTGTATGTTAGAATGAGTGAGTATGAGTAAGTGTATGTGTAAGCATGTTTAATGTTGTGTAAGTGTGTTTACATACGTGTGTCGGCTGTATGTTGGGAGGGCAAGGGGCAAAGAAGGCACAGACAAGCTGTTTGGTGGCAATGATGGCACACACCAGCTGTTTGTGGGCATTGATGAGCTGGGCAAAGATGGAACAGACAGGCTGCCAAAAATGGCACTCACAAGCTGTTTGGAGGCAAAGGTGGAGCTATGGAACATGATGCCTGGTGAAGTTGAGAGCCTTGCGGCAATTTTTGCTCACAGGTCCTTTGTTTTCTAGTTGGTTCCTTGTTATGCAGCAGAGGTGCTGCCACCCCCTGGAAATGCTGCTCCCTAAATATACCTTTGACATTTCTTACTCTACCTTATATCGTATCACCTTTTTCACATAGAGCTATTCTTTATTTCCATATCTATAATTTTCTGTGATAGCAATAAAATGAAACTTTTAATATTTCGTTGGCATTTTCCTCCTGATAGATTCACAGAAAGAGCACTAAGCTGTTATCACGTATTGCAAATACAAGATGTAAAATGAACAACAGCTTTATACAGTTCTCATAGAGATCAAAACTATCGATGTGAAGCATAATATATCTCTTTGAGAACAATAATTACTGTAGAATAAATCAGTATTTCAATTGCTATAATGCTAGCTGCTTACAAAATGCAATATACCTACTGTAATGCAGAATTATATCAAGCAAAATGCAGGGTAAAAAAAGACAACAGTTTCACTGAACTGCACCGATCAATTTATAGTTTGAAACTGTCTGATTGCTGAAAGCATTAAGATTAACGTCAATCTGTACTTTATTGCCCAGCATAATAATGTCTGTTTAGAAAATGTAAATTGATATAGATTGCCCATGATTTAATGAAATATGGGCTCCTACAAAGACCTGACACACACACAGTGATTCATGTAAAAAGCAGCATTTCCAAATACACGGTATTGAGTTTACATATCAGCATTAAGATGAATGACCTCGTTCACGTAAATAACATCTTCCAATTTAATTATCTAAGCCTTAATTGCAGCTAATGCAGGAAACGGACCGAGTGTTATCCGACTTCCTGTATGTATTTAATATTTATTGCATGAGACGTTGGTTAGAAGTGGTTCATCATCTCAGACTGATGCTAAACTTGTGTCTCATCATTTAACCATGTGCTCTGTCCTTCATGAAACCAGCTTCCTATCAGTTCTTAATAAAAGTCGTTTTACCTATTAAACACCTAGTTAAAAACATGTACCTTGGCAGTAAGCTTCACATAGTGCTCCAAGATGGGTTGTTTAGTATTTTATGGCTGGGGCTATAAATACGAAAAAAAACTTGGGCAATGGCGACCATGTAGCTTTATATAATTTGCTGATTAATGTCTAGTTTTGATGAGACTATGTTTTTATGTACCATTTTAAAAGAATGGATTCCACCTTTGCTACATTGTTCTTGAGAGTACCAATTGTGATCTTACCGTAGGTGAAATACTCAATTTCCGGTGGAAGTGTGACCAATGAAAGGTCGCTCTCTTGGATGTTTTTGTCCACATATTGTTGGGCTTTGGTGGCTTGCATAAAGGCAAGAAGCCTGGCAGTAAAAGCTGCAATAAAAATAGATAGCATCCCAAAATCCAGCACATTCCATAGCTGCAGAATGTATTCTCTTGGGCCTTCTAGCCAGAGCTCCTTGCACTCTGACCACATCATTCCTGTAACCAAGCAGAACACCCGGGTGTTAAACGTTCTTAGCTCACTGTACTTATATTCTTGAAATTTGTTGCCAAGCTCCTACACATGTTCCCCTGATATACCCGTAGAATTTGACTACTTTTTGCTTTCCAGTGTTCTAGTGCTGTGGATTGTAAGCATAGAACTATTAACTATCTCAGGCACTGGATGATTATAATAAGATTTATACACCATCAAAGATGAGTGGACATAGGCAATCCATACCTAAACTAGAACATTTAGCTGCACGGAGCCTGGTCCCGGGGAGGGGAAATGGCTAATTGGGCCCTATTTGGACATTTGTTGCCAAGGTTTAGACATTAATGGCTGTGTGTTGAGTTATATTTGTAGCAGAGAGTCATTTCTTCAGTGTTGTCACATGAAAAGATATAATAAAATATTTACATAAATGTGAGGGGTGTACTCACTTTTGTGAGATACTGTATGTCCCCTTCTCCAAACAGTGTGCTATATCAACTATCTCATCAGTGTTTGTAGTTTGTGTTCCATAGTTAATAATATATTGTACTTAATAGTTTCCATTGCCATCAATAATTAGGTGAGAAAAGGTAATCAAATTAGACCTTCTACTACTTAAAGTTTTTTTTATTGTGCCCACTTATAAAAGGCCTGATGGAAATAATAAAATGTAATGGCCTTAATAGAACACACAAATTTGTTTGAATCTTGAAGTCTATGTTAGGGCTTCATGTGTATATAAGTTTAACTAGTGATATTACCAGTTTAGGCAGCAAAATGAAAGCAAAGTCATGCTCTTGGAGCTAACTGTTTACATGACATATTAATTGTATTCATTTACAGTAAGTAATCATTGTGACGCTAAAAGCATTTATAGGCTTACCTAGAACCCACACCATTATGAGCATCTCTGTCCAAGTGAACCTTGTCGTTTTTACTCTGAAGATTTGCTTTGGATATTCAATGACAGTGATGTTCGGCAGTGTTTTAATGCCCTCGAACCTGTCAGATGCATTGAACACTAACAGACACAGGAAGATGATGAACGATGCCGCGTGAGCTACAAATTTCATAAAGGGGCTACGAAGAACTTTGCCGAGCTAGAAAAAAAAATAGAGAATCTTTTAGTGGCTGTTATTCTCTTTAGTATACTGTAGGCGAGTGGAGATGAAATATGAAATCTTACTGCATTTAGTATGAACAGCATGATGCTAAATTAACAAGGGGAAGATGAAAATACATATTTCTTATCAGTTCACCAACTCTCTGTTCATAGAATGAAATACAGTATTTTATTTGAAAAAATAATCTGTAGAAAATTCACTGAGAATATTCAATGGAAAATCACTTAGTATACAGAACCAAGAATTCAGTTTCTTCAAACGTGTCAGATGCTTCATGGCATTACCAATAGGCATGTATTCATTATACCATATAAAATACATACATTTTCAATAACCTTTCCATTCATTTAGAAAAAAATCATCATGTAACATCATGAATAATAGGATGGTACCCAGGTGCTTTCTGGGTCCCCGTCTGTCTGGATCCAGCATAGCAGGTAATATAGCTGTTCAGAAGGCTAGATGAAGTTCTCCAGCAAAACCCTTCCTATCAAACCTTGCAACACATGAAAGAAATAAGTGGCACCAAGCAAAGATAACAAAATGAAATTAGTTTGACTCAAGACCAGGAACTAGAATGAACTGAAGTTGGATGCAAAGCAAACTTTGGCAAAGCAATTATTATTTCCTACTCATATCAAAGAGGTGCCACTTGTATCATGGGCAGCATCCAGGAATACTCAGCTGTCCCTGTATCTGGAGTGTCCCGTGAAGCTTAAAGGGGACAGTGAAATATCCCCCCTACAGATAGGTGACCTTGGTTACTCTAACACCATACATTAAAACAAATTCACCCTAACATCATACTTACACATAATCTCTCTGCCTCTAGTCCACTTTTCCAAGCTCCACTAACCCTAGGCTCACACACTCACCATAAACACTCATGCTAACAACATACTCATACATATTCACATACATTCTCTCTCTTTCTCTTCCTCTCTCCCTCTCACAGCTCTCCAATGTCACAAAAAAATATTGTCCAATGGCAGCAGGCTGAATAGTTGCAGGGTGTGCGGGAGCATGTATATATATATATATATATATATATATATATATAGTTTGGGGATCTTTTGTATCCTCCATTGACTACAATGGATGTCCCTCCCCTGAAGGGTACTTAGTAGAACTAGCTACCTCCTAGATTTAGGAAATTTTGGGTCAGATTTCTTTATTTTTTTACTTAATGTTGAATGTGTTAAGAAGTGGACTCACATTTCCAACACATGTGATTTACAATGGGTTAATATATTTCAAAGCACAGTTGAGTTTATGCAAGCGGAGTTTTTAACCCCTTAATGACAAGACTGTTTCTTACCCATAGTACACTTTGGGACAAAGGCTCTTTTAAAAATTTTCAATGTTGCTGTTTAGCTATAATTCTTCTTTCTCATTTTGTGCTCACACACATATTATATATTGTTTTTATTATTGTCATCTAATTCACTATATAAAAAAATTCATGATTGATGATTTTTTGTTAAAAAAGGACTTTTTGACACTTTTATTTGAAAAATCTTTTACTCATCTGCAAAAACTAATGAATAGATTCTACTATTTGTCCTGAGTTTAGAAATAGCCAATGTTTTATGGGTTTTTTTTCTGCATTTGGACATCTGGTCAGTCTGTGCCCAAGTCCCATATTTGGGACATCTTTGAAGTCGACCAATTCAATTTACCCCATAAAATCATACATTTTTTTAAAACTAGGCACCCTATGGGCATTTAAAATGCCATTATTTTAACTCTTTCCATGCAGCAATTTTTGTGAAGATATAGCGCTAACTGTAGGACTCATTGATGTGAATTCACAGAGGCAATGTAATTCACTGATGGCGCTTGTGGTTGCTCTTTGGACATTAAGGCGCAACTATTGTAATTACTATTATCTGTTCTGAACATGAGCATTAACATCTATACTTTTTATGGTAAAAAAGGTGTACTCTCCAAGAGTTATGTACTCTTGTTATTTCTCAGTTCTCAGTTATTGAAGATCTGTAATTATTAAGAGCAGCCTTCATGTAGCTTTCACAGGACATAATGTCTATGTGTGCATATTGATGGGGCTTTAACAGCTGCCTGCTCAGCTAGGTCTAGACAGGTACAGCAAAGGGTGAAGGTGACAATAATTTCTGTTTAATGAAACACATAAGGTGCCATGGGCACAAGAAAGAAACATTACCATATAAATTCAAATGAAGTGAATAACAAAGTTAAAAAGTATAATATTTAAATTTGCTATGAAAAAATGTATATTTCTTCTGGGTGGCACCTGCATTCGAAAGGAGGTCAAATGTTCTTGACTATAAATGAAAAGCTAATGTGATATAATGATATATTTTCAGTACAGTGGGGAAGCAGTTTAAAGTTGCACTTATTTTCATGAACACTTATCAGTAAACTGTTCTATGACACAAAAGAATACAAAATAATTGTTGTGACCACTGAAGGGCTGGAAATCTATAATCCCAGAAGGCACAAAAAGGCTCCAACCTTGCCTGATATCTCTGATATATCTATAATCTTTCCAATTCAAGCAAGGTTTACATTTTACATAGATAAGAACATATCTTTTTGATTATTTAAAAATATTTAAATATTAAAATATTAATGGGGGTAAGCAAAAACAACCATATTTATTAATTATGGAGGCACAAAGGCTCTGATGGCTGGAACCATGAAGCAGACAAGAATGAAAGTTTTGTCTTCATGTACTCAAGGAACATTGCTTGGCTATTGACCTTTACAAAGTATAACACTGAATAAGAAAACTAATAGTGTTGGGCTGTGCCAGTGCTTTAGACAATAGATGTTCGTAGCTTTGGAAAAGGTCAAATTATTTTAGTTTAGAGGAGCAAATATTGGGGTTTTTTCCCAGCATCATGTTAACTGAAGATCAAAGAGGCTTCCACAAGTCTGTAGATATATCAAACATATATTTTGAAGATCTAGTGACCTCCAACAGGGTTTTTTCTGATGCTCACAAGCTGCTTACTTTCATACAATGAAAACAGCAATAATCTCAAGTACTCGGGTATAATAAAGATATCTTAAAAACAAAAAATACCCACTGGGAAACAGAATGAATGTTCCTAGAGAAAACAAAACATAAAAAAACACTGGTTGTAAATTAATAAGCACTTACATTAACCTATTCAGTGCTAGAGTTACCTGCACCTGTCAGTGAAGATCTTAAAAGTTATCATTATAACATGTGGAATTCAATACCCGGCTACATGGTGCTATCCAATAGCCAACAGCAAGGAACGGGAGACCAAGGGCAACAATCAGCACAACCAAACACTTGATAGCGATCGGCTGTTCTCGTAATCCTGAGAGATTTTCATACCAGATAGTTAATAGCTGTTGCTGGCAATTAGGATGTGCCACAAACTGCAAAAGAAAAAAAAGGAACATTAGTCACCTTCTTTGAATTCAATATTTTAAAGAGACATTCTAGCAATGCACTTTAATACGAATGATGAGGGTCACATTTAAATTAACATTTTCCCAATGCAAATGCATGGAGAGATTCATCAGAATCTCAGCTCTGGCTTGAACAAGGGTTCTAAGGGGTCTAACATTGCTTCCCACACACCCATTGATTTAACTGCCACCACTTTAATTTACTTTAGTGTGATCTTTGGTCTGCGGAGGGACTGATCCCCAGAGATACAGGATTATTGAAAGGTAAGTCTTTTTTGCAGGATGTATAAAACATGTATTAAAGTACATTTAAAGTAATTTAAAAAGCAATCTTTATTGGTGAGGCTATATGTAACATTAGGACTTGCCAAACTTGGGGTACTTTGACATAGTGGTGAGCTAAGCAATATATGGCCATATAGTGTGACGTAAGTACCAATATTTTTGCCTCAGGTAGGTGCTTTAAAAAGTATTTGTTGGGTGTGTACTGATTCATTGCTTTGTTGTGTGTATATATAGTCTATTGCTCAACTTGTTACAATGTTACAGAAGTTTAATAGGAGAGTTTTTTCCCCTCAGTTATGTAGATTCACTTTTTTTTGCCCACTGGTCAATAGTGAAACCATCTCCTGTAACACGCTGAGCAATAAAATTCTTTCCATATGGTTTTCACCAAAGATTGACAGAAGCTCGACAAAAAAAGACCCTCTTAGCTAACACAATGAAAAAGTGTTTAAGAAAAATTTTTTTTGGGCAAATGGAGCTAACTGGCCCACACGTTTTACTTGTTGTTAGCAGTTATCAGATTTTAAGAATTTTTGTACAGTTTTAGGACTTCTCCAATGAACATGTAAACAAATTGTGTATAATGAACATTACTGAGATAACTCAGGTGCCACTGCATAAACATCGTTTATGTTGTATCAGGGTCAGTCACCTTCCGGTTATCACAGGACTATTCTGAGGGTTCCTACTAGCCAACAGCTCTCAGACACACAAAATACTTGTGTATTTGGCTACCTGCCAGTAAGGCTAGTACCCTTCCAACCGTCTTTTATCTTCATGTCTCTACCCATCTGGGTCGTTGCCAGTTATCCCTCAGAATCTCATGCAGGCTCTCTGTCCTAACCATTCATCTGACTAGTTTTCTGGATTTCATCAAGGTTTCCAAGAAGAACAGAGACTAGCTTTGTTCCAGAGATTCTTGCTGGCCCGATTATCCTGCTACTGAATGCTCTTCTGACCAGGGTCCTACTCTGAGGGTCTACTCTGCATCACAGCGTTTCCTCAGTCCATATATAAAAAAAACCCTGCACTCTATACATTGATGCACTCATATCACTCATATTTATTTAAGAGCCATTGATTGACTTACTTTTTATTGTGTTGTTTTGTATTTTATTGTGTTTTTGTGCATTTTATAATCTGTATGTCCAGACATATATGTGGTAAATCTGTTAGACATTGGATAACTCTTTGTCATGCATATAACCACACGTGTTAAATAGAGATCCACTATATTTTATGATGATTCATCTTTATTTGCATGATTTGGAGAACATTTTATGCTAAATAGTTTTTCAAAGACATTCCTGAAATGTTTTCATTTTACACATATAAATATACAATCAGTATCAGTCCTAAATTAATTGTGGCCTGACGAATTGCACAATTAATTGTTTTGATTACAGAGGTCATCTGTCATGCGGATTATGTAAAATTATGATTTTGGACTAGCAATGCCTCATTTACTTCAAAATGGTATTGATTCCATAGGGTACACCACTACATTAATCCATTGAGGAGCCACATGGGTCAAACCATGAACACATCTATCATGATTTTACAGACACAAGATTATATAGACATCAGTCGTTAGGAAATTGATTTTCTAGTTTATGTTATAGAACAGTGGATAGTATGTATATATCTAAAGAATTTCAATTAATCACCTGAGTATGTCAATACTGTTTTGTTTTTCTAATACCCACACTAACCTAATTGATGCTGGTGCGGTTTTCACCTTAAAAACAAGCTAAAACAGCTATAGTTAAAAAATATAGTAATTTAGGTTTATTTGATCAATAGGCATGTGCGTATCTACTACATTTGTCAGATTAAGATATGCTTTATTAAAAATATACACTTTCTCTGTACCAAAACACAAATCAGTCCAAGAATGGATAGGGTTTTACATTCACCAATTCATATTACCACAATAATCCATCAGTGCAAACCAGTGTCTGATACATGTCTTCTCATGGAAGGGAGCTTAAGATGTTTTTGTCCTCACAAAAACAAATCGTTACTGGTGCTGTCGTGATTGTTAGCTTTATTCCTCATGTCTGTGTACAACAATCATAAACACACAACTGTTTTAACGCCTTCTGAATATTTTTCTCAGAAACATAACTTTCCCATGTATTTTTTTTTACATTTTGCACATATTTGAAATGCCTTGTGGTTTCTGTGTTGTCTTCTTTTGTTAGTGTCCAAAGAAAGCAGGACCCAGTATGCTTGATGTGTTTGATCTTATAAACTTGATCATCATCAGCTGTGATAAACTCTAGACTTCTGTTAACAGGAAATATATCCTGATGTTTGGGTTACTTTAATAAACATACATGTTATAATATACTGTATTGCATTATATATATATATATATATATATATACGATTTTCCAGTAAATACATTAGTGTCTCATCTGTGTTAAATAACAAATTACATTAGGAACCGCTGTCTAACCTCTAAATGCACAGTACCAGGAAGATTAAAGCAATGAAGCAGTAGCTGCTATGAATCATTTGTTTATGAAGACAAGTAAATGTCTTTCCTTTTAAAAGTCTCCCATGAAGTCAGAGGCATATAATGCACTATATCTTCAAGATTATTGAATTATTTTCATATAGAAACAAAAAGGAAAAAGCCCACAAACTCTATTGTATGTGGATAAGGAGGTAAATACTCACTAGGACTAAATGTCTGAGAATGATTTCTGACTGTAAGTCCAAGAAAGTAAACAAAAGTCAAACTTTCTCTACAAGAAGAATAGATTGTGCCCTCGCCCCTCCTCAGTATCTGCCACCTTCCCTGCATAACCCGGCATCACTTTCTCTTCAACAGCCTCCTTATGTCACTGACTATTCCGACATGATAGGCTTTTTAGATGTGGAGTCGTACTAGCTTTCAGGACCTAATACCTCTGAGGTCCCAAAAGCTTTTCTGACTTTCCATTGACCCAATAAAAAGTAATACCTTTGACTTAACATGATTGCCACATTTCTCATGTGTCATTGATCATTCCTTAATAAACGTCACTATATTGTCCTTAGGTAGGTCCAATCTCATGGTTGAATGTGATTTACATAAAATCGAGAACACCAGGATTTTGTTTTTTTACCTTCTTTACTTCATATTTAATGGCCAGCTTCACTCTGCTAAGAGAAGGTCTATGAGAGTCCACAGGCTCAGCATCTACATCTCCATTCAAAATTGCCTCCACTTCTTCTGAGTCCCGGCACAGGTCAAGGACACCAACCACAAAATCTTTGCATTGCATAGACAGCTTGCGATAATCATTCTGAAAAGACAACAAGAACATAATTCTTATGGTAATAATGTGACTTCACGGCTGATTCTCAGCAAGATAATGCCAAGCTGACAATTTAGCCTTTCTTTTCCATGTAGTCCAGAAATAGATGCATGCTCCTCAGCATACGTAGAATATCAGCAAAACTCCCTTTTGTTCATTCCCCTGATATACAAACAGTTTTCATGGATGTGAAATGGAAATATGCATGTAAAATGATTTAAACATCTGTATAAATATATATATAGTTTAACGCTTTACTCAGTTGCAAAAATAGTTATCAAAAGGTTGATAAGATCACATAAAAGCCACATCTCCGACTACACCATGTAAAGCAAAAGCATCTATTTTTGGTCATCTAACAGCGGGTCCTAAGCCTATGATGACCCAAAATTGAATTAAGAAAATCTTAATTAGCCATTAGCTAATCAGCCTAATCCTGTGAGAGCAACTGTATATATAGTATAGTATAGTAAGAAGATAAAAAAATAGCTACCCTACTCATTACAAAACTAAACCAAGAAAAGGGGTAAAAGTAGGACAAAGATGGGTTCTTTTACTAAGAGCTAAGAATATTAAAGTTCATTACACAAATACATTGAGCAGTATTGTTGGGTTGTGTTGAGTTGCCCACAGTTATCACTAAAGTGTTCAACTCTTAGTAAAACTTTGTAACTGAATTATCTACAAACTGTCCTCCTGCATTTATAGAGGTCTACACCACTGTTTGTAAATCTGCCAAACCTTGTTGATTAGGCATTTATCTACTGAATATCATGCTAAATTTTAGAAACTTTCAAAAATATGCCTGTGATGTTTTTGGAAGAGGGCAACATTTTTCTGAATATACATTTCGAGAACTTAGAGGAATCTATGATCTTTTGTTGTAAAACCTGCCATTCTGAAAATCTGTTTGGTGATTCCGACACAATTGATTGCTTTTCCATTACAAAACCAGAGACTTAGCACAGAGCTGCAGGAAATACCAACTATGACATGCAGTGCATGCTGTAAAGCCTAGATTTACAGCAGACAAGAGAAATACAGGCCTAATCTCACCACCCAGGCTACATCCGCTTTGTTTTCCACCACTACACTTGAGCTGCATTGTGTATAATAGTACTCAAAATAAATTTTTTCTCACTTTAAACTTTTAGTTCTCCAAAAAAAAAGTATTGTCCTCCTTTTCTTTTTGTATGTAATTGGTCTTTTTACTAAAGTTTTTTTTTACCCTGACACCATGTACTAAGGATTTTGTATTCTAATTATTTCTCTTTTGGATGTTTTAACTCAAAGATACTCTATTAATTGCTTATGACACAAATGAGTCAAGGACAATAACCCTCATCTATAAAACCTCATACTCATTTTGAGAGCCCTGTTTTGCCTTCGTATTCTTATATAGAATTAATCTTTTAGTGTGTTGAATGGTATGTAGTTTGCAAAACAAACAAAGAAAAGAATAAAAACACTGCTTGCTCATCAAGGTTCAAACGGTGCTAAACTGAATGTAATTCAGTGACAGTATATGAAAGATTGCCAGAAACCTCCCTTTCTTCCATGTCATTACCATTTTTGTTGAGTCAAACGTAAATATATTTATATAGAGAGAGAGAGAGAGAGAGAGAGAGATAACACTGGAAATTATGTTAGCAAATGTAAAATATGCATGCTGTTTTATACAGCTTGGAAACTAGGACTTCCATTCCACCGCTGGGAGAAAAGAAGACTATGGCGACTCTCATTCTCATGATAGTCCCAGCATGAATTAAGATGTCCATAGCCATATTAGTCCAAGAGAAAATATATGTCTTCCTATTACTATCAATGTGTGATTTCAATCTCTCTTGTATTGTTTCCAGGAAAATGATACAATAAATATCAAAGCTTGAGAGGAAAGACTTGAAAGGAATGTTTTGTCTTGTTTCACATGATGTTTATTAAATCCTCATGAGTGTTACTATGACTTTTTTGGATTCTGATAAAAAGAATTTTTTAGAAATACAAAAGATACAAGACATTGACCTTAAGGCAATTGTGCAAAAAAATAAGCAAATATACTGTATGTCTTTACTTAGCTGAACATTGTGTTTAGTGATAATTTTAAAACATCCATTTGTGTTTAATAAGTAGTTACCGTTAACAACTTATACTCTATTCTGTGAATAAGAACAACAAAGCAAACTAGTAGGGAGCCGCCATCTTGCATTTTACTATACAAAGAGTAAAAGGATATTCCTATTTGAAGAACTTGGCTCACTTCACCCTAGGAGCTTTATATGCAGTGCCTTTTCCTTTGGGCCAGTTTAAGTTGGCTTGCTGGGGTACTGTAAGTGGGTCACAAGCGTATTGGGGTCATTATATTACAGGGATATTAGACTTGTGCGTAGGAATGATAGTTGCCTCTTTGCCCCCGACAGCTATAGTAAGCTGACTTATACATAATATAAATGATAAACCATATTCCCTGGAATTCTTTTTTATTTAATTACATTTTAATTTGTATTACATTTTAGCATCTAAAAAACAATAGTATACAACACATACTTGTATTTCTCTGCCCCTGCAAGAGTTGTCCAAGTAACATTGTTAATGTAATTCATGGTCCTGATAGTATCTATGATAGCAAATCATTTAAATTGTGCATTCAAGGAAAAGACTGTTCTTCCATATATTAATACCCTTTGCTTATTAGTGTAATTCCTGTGCAAGTTATAGAAGGATTTTTCACATATGATTATCATTAGCACCATATTTTAAAATGATCAAGTCAATGAAAAGAGAATTTCTTTACTTGTCGGCATTATAGGCCTTCCTATAAACTGCACTATAGCTAGCCGCCATTTAAGTATCAGCAGACATGCTTGATCAGGCACAGGTTACTTTGGCGTAATTTAGAACTGCTAGGAGCATAACAAAGGCTGTACCTGTTTGAAGAATGAAACATGATTGCAGCCAATGCTATTAGTGAATGTAGATCTAGATGTATACAAAGAGCACATAAAGAAACAGATTTCAGTGCTCACGATGTAAAGAAGTGGACACAGCAGGACGAGTGACACATTTGCGTGTCCTTTTGAGAGAATAGCTTTTTGGGAGAAAATCAGAATGAATTGTAGAACAGAAAAAACAATCAACATTTGCTACACTATGCTACATACCCAGAGACTGCATCAACCATCATTGACATTAATGCCAAACATTGTCTTATAATACATATTATACTTTTGACTTTTTTGACAGTGTGATTGACAAGCGAAAGGCACTGCTTGAGTGACTGATTTGGACAAGATGTGAATAGGATGTAAGTATAGAGGTTGAAGGTGATAGGGAGAGAAGAGCTGGGGGCACACCTCACATCTCTCTCTCTTTTCATGATTGAAATAAGAATATAGGTGTTTAATCTAACAACGTGCATTTTACAACCACACATACAATTGGGTCCAGGAAATCTAATCTTTATTGTATACCAGATACCTACAAATCTTTCTACTAATTAAAAAGACTTAAAAAAGTCATTCACATTTTGTTTTAATGTATAAACAAAACAGTAATATTTTACAATTATCAACCTCCATGTACTAGAGGACTGCATTGGGATGCATGTCCCACGCGTCCCATGGGACCCGCCAAAAAACTTGTGGGCGCGGGCAGTCTTGCTGGTGTTGCAGAATTGCTTTTTTTTCATGTTTTATGGACCTTGCTTTGTGGACTCGGGCACAGTCATGTTGGAATAGAAAAGGGCCTTCCTCAAACTGTTCCCACAAAGTTGGAAGCACAGCATTGGCCAATATGTCTTGTATGCTGAAGCATTAAGATTTCCCTTCACTGGAAGTAGGGGGACTAGCCCAACCCCTGAAAAACAGCCCCATACTATTATGTCTCCTCCACCAAGCTTTGCCGGTGGCACAACATAATCAGGCAGGTAATGTTCTCCTGGCATCTGCCAAATCCAGACTTGCCCATCAGACTGCCGAACGTAAAGGCGTGATTTGTCACAGAACACGTTTCACTGCTCCAGAGTCCAGTGGCTGCATGCTTTACACCACTCGATCCGACGATTGGTCGATTGTACTTGGTGATGTGAGGCTTGCATGCAGGTGCTCGACCATAGAAACCTCCTCTATGAAGCTCCAGCCGCTCAGCCAATATTAATGCCAGTGGAAGTTTGGAACTCTTCAGCTATAGAATCAGCAGAGCGATGGCAACTTTGAAGCACCATGAGCCTTAGCACTCGGTGACCCCATTCTGTGACTGTTCCTTAACACTTTCCAATAATACCACTTATAGTTGACCAAGGAATATCTAGCAGGGATGAAATTTCATGAACTGACTTATTGCAATGGTGGCATTCTACCACAGTACCACACCTGAATTCAATGAGCTCTTCAGAACGAACCATTTTTTTCCACAAATGTTTGTAAACGCAGGCTGCATGGGTAGGTGCTTCATTTCATACCCCTGTGGCAATGGGCCTGAATAATATATAGGTGTGTCCCAATAATTCTGTCCATATAGTGTAGATTAAATCAATGATACAAAGATATCACAACACAACATAACATTTTGAAACTAACATACATTTTATTTTAAATTGAAATGCCTGTTTTATGAAAAATTACCGTTAATCTTACCCTTATGGGTTTTTTGCCTCTTTGTTCAATGTTCGGCACTGTCTATATTTTAAATATACAATTGTAGCAACAGTATACTGTAAGTTTGGTGCCTGCTATTTTGGGCACAGTCTGTTTGGGGACCAAATTGGTTATTTATATACCTCAGTTAGCATCAGCACAGCACAGAGGCATTTTACTAGCTTTCAGCTGAAATCTGAAATTGTTCGTTTGTGCACATGCATGATTGAAGATGGGTTAAAAGACATTATGAAGTTCAAAAAATCTGAGATCTAAAGTAGTAAGTATTGTACAACACAGGGAGCCATAAACATGTTTGAAAGCAGGAAGATAGACTTTAATTACTTGCTTTGCTTCGAGGGATGGAAAACCATTTCAGTTATAGGATTTAAGAAAGAAGTAGAGTCCTGAATGTCACGAAGCAACATGCCTGAAGACGAGACCTAAATTGTCTTGTACTCTAATTCTGCTTAGCCAATAAAGGTTTCACCTTGACTCTACTTGTTTCCTCTATTTCCATGGCTAATATGGTACCACTCTCTACTTGTACCAAAATAAAAGTTTGCCAGTAGTTTTGGACCTATGAATGATGCTTCACTAAGCCTGGCATGGGACTCAAAATGTCCCTACCATAGTAATAAAAGGTGTCAATATTTACCTTTTTATCCCTTTTCTTAGAGCATGTCTGAGTCTATATCAGGTGCCTATTGCCCCTTTCCCCTTCCTGGATCCTCCAATGCATCCTATCTAGACTAAGTGCAGAAGCATGATGGCACATTTGACAAAGTCAAATCAGGATCGAAATCTATCTGACTGCCATAATAAATACCCTGCTATGACAGAAGAAGGTGACAGGAGGGGACACAAGTTAGAAAAAATAAATGACAAGGCATGTAAAACAATCTCCGCTACCTAGACCTAAATACCTTGCTCTTTTCACTAGTAAAGGAAGGCATCACTAATGTTAAATCAGGTAGTCCAATGCATTAAAGACTGGCAGGAAAGGCATAGACTTGAGAAGATTATGAAGCCAGGTGGTAAGGTCAACAATTCAGTGTATATAGAACACTGGAATGGTACAGCGATGATACTAAAGTTAGAAATACAAGCCACAGTCAGAGGCAGAATACAATTTCACATACTGTAAACAAAACGCTTACTATAGCCCACCAAGTTAAAACAGTGCATAGGTAAGCAAAGCCAGGAAGTCTAAAGAGCATTAAGGCTATGAGAGTCAATCCTACCCTTGTCGCCACTAACAGCACCCCGAAAGAAGTGGGGGTAAGTTCTTACAAGGCATTTTGAGTATAGGATTAGCTAAATAAATTCAATAGTATGCTTCTGCACCATTGAGGTCCTCAAACTATTTTGCATGTCACCCAACCAGAAGAAGAAAAATGCAAGTCCAATTATATTACAGCATTCATTTATCTACATGCTAGAGCGCCATCCACTTTACTAAGTGCTGCCACAAGCTATACATCATATACTATTATTCAGCACTGACCTTGAGAACTGAACGTCAAAATTCTACACATACCTCCCAGTACAGCATATCCTGGATAATTGACCTAAACACTAAAGTAGGAAAGGAGAAAATAAAAAACAGGCTAATCCAGAGAAACTATAGTTCAAAAGAACATCTATTTCAGAGAATCTGCTAAATTGGAATGGTGCAACACAATGTAACAAAACAAAAATATAGATCCTGGCTTGATCCAGACTTGCAGATGTGGCTGTTAGAGAACATCGTTGGAGTTTATTGGCTAGAGAGAGAGAGATGCCAGGAAAGTCAACTCACTAACTTAACTTTACATTCAATGAGTTTCTGCTTCAAGAACAGCTTGGATGGTCCTGTGTAAATCATATCTAAATCAAAAGGATTTCTTGAAACTCACCATACTGATTAAAGTGAATTCACAACTCTCCTGAAAATGTATTTTTTGACCAGAAAAATCATCCTGGTCAAACCCCATTCTATAGTACAGTGATTAACTAAAGATCAGTCATGATTCAGATGAATATTATATTTTTTATTTGTTGACATTATATTCTACAAAAGGCCAGAAGAACTCTCCCCACATCCCTTATGTAGGAGTGGCTTTACCATTCTTGTAGGACAACATAAAATGTGCTGGCTTTTCATAGAGGAGATTGGGTAATTTAAATAGTCAACTCTATCCACTATCAAGTGGATATATTGGCAGTTTCAATAAAACATACAGTAAGATCTGGGTAAAACAATGTAACGATTAGATGTAAAATGGAAATAACTTGTTGTAGGAGTAGATGGCTAACAAAGATATGCACTCCACAGCTACAGCTTGGAACAGTCCCACGGGAAATTGGGAGAGTGAGGTTTAGAGGAAATCGAAGTCTCTTGATAGTATTCACGGGTAATTAACAGCAGGCTGGAGCAAGGCAGACTCAAGCTCAAAACCTAAGCCATTACTTCCCTGTGGAAAGGTATGTGGGTCCAGTATTTGAATCTTAAGCAAAGGTATTCAAGAGCAGAATTCTGAATTGGACATTATTGTTTTATCTTCCAATAAACCTCATTGAGTGTCGTTGGGGTAATTAAATTATAGTAATCTAGTGTGGTGTCACATATTAGATAGCACCAAAGATGATATAACCAATTCTATATACACTCACATACCAATTCTATGCATATAGAAATACACAGACTAACATTAAGCACACAGAAACACACACAAACACTATACATACACCTACTAACACTGTAGAAATGTTGCTGCCACCCTTCTACTGGAGGGTCATGTAATACATGTAATATGACCCCACTGAGAGTATTGGCTACCGGGCAGCCAAGTGTGGGGCACCCACGGCACCTTCCTCAGCGCTCCCCTGTGGGTAAGCACGGTACGAGAACAGGGAGTAGATTGGGGCTTCTTAAATAATAGATATAGGGCACTGGAAATACACATTGGTCCACACCTATGGAAAATGTGTATATATTCACAAAACCCAGAAATATTTACCAAATGCAGTTTAAAAAAAATTAACTAATCACTCAAATCCCTTTGAAATTTAATCTTAACTATAAACTAATTTGGACGTGCAGTCGATTTATTAAGTGGCTATATTATATTCTATAGGTTTTCCCGTTGCATGCCTTTCTTTTGTTTTGGTCTTTAAGATATGATTTGTGCTAATGTGCCTCAGACGTCATTTATGGATGCTTTAAAAGTTAATTCAATTATAATTAATCTTGATTTATATTTGAATACATCCTTTAGCTAGGCTTTTATCTTTATTTTATTATGTCAAATGAGCTGTAGGTAATTTCAGATTAACTGCAATAACTCTAACTGCGCAGCAGTTTTTAAGCTATTCACATTCCATACTATATCCATATATTCAACCAAAAGCTATATTTTTTATAAAGAGCAGTGAACATCACTTAAACTACATTGATAACGTAGTGATAAAAGCTGGATGAATTGTCTTGTTTTATAAGCTAATGTATAATGTGTCTAACATAACTCGCCATTTAATATGTCTCCTTTTAGAATTATCACACAATACATCTAGTCTTAATGGACATGCATGGAGCCACGGGGAATGGAAACATGGCTCAAATTCAGGTTTTTTCTTATATCTAATTTTCAGTCTGCATATCAATTCATCTCATGCCCCATTATAATGCTGATTATGTCATAAATATCCTCATATACAGTACTAAGGCTTCATAATTATTAAATGTACCTATTTAAGGATTTGTTATTAAGCATCGTTTTCCCATCTTTCCTGTTGTTAACCATAGCTGGTCTTCGTCCCCTTACTGTATCCGAATGGAAGTGGGCCATAATCTGCCTCTATATTGCGATACTATATATTTTGTTAATCAGAAGCTATATTTTTTATAGTAAGCCACAAAAATCAGTAGAACCACAATTTTAACATAGTGATAAAAGCTGGATGAATTGGTTCCTTGTATAAGCTAATGTAAAATGTGTCTCACATAGTTCACTATTTAATATGCCTTGTTCTGCAATCATCACTCAAGGTATCTCATCTTAATGGACATGCCTAGAGCCACAGGGAATGGAAATAGAGCTCAAATTCAGAGATTTTTTATTTCTAATTATTAGGCTGCATATCTGTTCATGGTATGCCTACTTATAATATTGGTTTTTGAAATCCCTCTTTGGTGCCTTGGGGTGGCAGATGATGTGCTATCACCATATACAGTACTAAAGCTTCATATTTATTAAATTTATCTGACGATTTCATATTAAGTGTGGCTGTTTCTCTACTTTTTGGTCTCATACCCTTACTGTCCTCCTATTTTTCATTACTTCCTTAGATATTTTAAATTCATATGAATGAGTAATTCTTCACTTTCTTTTTTCACTTGAGATGACCAAAACCCTTGACGGGTCAAACTTGGCTCATGCATATACTGTACCGACAAGGCAAAGCCTGAAGGTTTGGTCCATCCTGGGTCAGCTTGGGCTGGCTCACCCACTTCTGTTTTCTACAATAGAGTTCATGGTATACATCAAAATTAATTTTCACATTTATTTAATTATAAAAAAATAAGAGGCTTCAGTAAACTAAACACAATGAGTGTCTTTTTATTTTGGTGGGAATGGAGCGCGTCTCTCAGCAACCGCTGGAGTAAATCAATGATATCATGAAAATAATGGGATGGGTGGTACCCAAATATAGCTCCATTTTGATGCACATTAAATATCTAAGTTATTAAGACTGCATGAATAATATACAAAAGATAAGATGTGATATGGTAAAGTGCAATGATTTTCATAGTCCCATTCTACACGGATTAAAGTGTTTCACCCTCCCCCGCCAGACAATCAAATTTTTTGCATACTTTTTTGTTATTTCACCTAAACCGCCTCATCACTCTATCCCAATCATACTTAACATATAATTTTAAAATAACACATTATTAATAAGATTATCACATTTATTAACATATCAGACTTTACACCTTGCTCCTTCACACCTATCACACCTTACTCCCTTACTACCTTTCCTAAACTGGGTGT
Source organism: Sceloporus occidentalis (assembly GCA_023333645.1). Lineage (NCBI taxonomy): Eukaryota > Metazoa > Chordata > Lepidosauria > Squamata > Phrynosomatidae > Sceloporus > Sceloporus occidentalis. Next base: position 6,187,055 of record JALMGF010000046.1, read on the forward strand.
AGTTTAACTTGTCCAGAAAAAATAATATATAGGTTTTCTAGTTACAGTATAAGCTGTTTATAGCTATAGCAAAACTGCCAGAATTGGCCCTGCACCCCACAGTGAAAAATGTGTAATGATGATGATGATGATAAAACACACAATTACCACATATCACTGCTTAGGAGGAAGGTACAGGATTACATCCTGGGGAACTCTCTGGATTTCATAGGAGGCTCCAGAAATATGTTTAGTTATGCCCACTCCACCGCTTGTTCATGTCTACTTGGTACCAAAGCAACCCAAGCTCAAAAGAGAGTTCATTTAAGTGAACAAGTCCAAGGTGGGTCAGAAGTTACATTTGAATAATGAGGGACACATTTTTAGCCAATTGCAATTTCCTATCCACCGTCCACAGTCCAAAAGAAACATTTCATTTTCAGTTACAGGGAGCTGGAACATTTTCTTGTTAAACAGTACTAAAAACCCAACTTAAATTAGTATTTTGTCAGTATGTAAATGCTGTAAGCTGCCTATTGTAACATGATTGCTGGAGGTGATACTGTGTACCTACAATTATCTTGATTTTTGCTAACATAAAAAACACAGCGGCTCATAAAACACTTTGAAATCACGATGCTTCTTTTTATCCGAGTCATTGGGCATTACAGTTGCGATTCTACATGCCATTGCTGTCTTGGATACAAAGAAATCCTAGCTGCATTTGCTGAAGAAATTATAGACGATATGTGTGTGTCAGTCAAGCACATATTTTTGGCTTCCTACCAACCCTTTCTCCTTTCATTCGTACTTTTTCCTTTTGTGTTTTGCACACATCTGGTGCTGAATTCTTCCTGCCATGTACATCATTAACCTGTTCATCTTGCATCTATCCCTTGCCTTGAGCCAAAGCCAATCTGCCAAACTCCCCTACCCCATCTGTTTCATCAAACTGGCTTCTGTTTCCCTGCCGTGGACAGTATGTGTATGTTTGACAGCACCTATGTGCAATATAAAATGTATTTTAAGACACACACTGTCACACTAGACTATACTTGACTTCAGGGGCGTAACTAGACGCCTCAGGGCCCGGGTGCGAGAATCTGTTAATTTTGCCACAAAATCTTTTGTCTTACCTTCAATAGACCTGCTTAACTAAATAGCCTTAAACTTTACCAAGGACTTCAATGCTGACATGTTACGAACCATAATATATAAACCACACAGCTACTCCTGCACTACTTACACTATTAAGGGGGCTGAAATATCACTTACAAGTCTCATCACGACAAATGCACCTCTACCTGTTTCCACATACACATCACCCCGATTTAATACCACCAATCCCACTGTTCAAATAAGTTTACAATGTGTAATATGGTAAAAAAATATGTAGAAAATTGTGGGGGTTTTTTTGGTAAAGTTTACGAATGCAGTGTTTGTTGTATATGCAATAGGCGTATTATGTATAATTTACTGTGCAATGCTCTCCTCCTATACCCTCCCTGTCAACTTTCTCAGTCTCTATCTAAATATCCTTAGCCCTGTGTTTGTTTATATCGGTTATATGGAAAGGTGGCTGCAAGTTGCCCCATTAGCTGTAATCAGCATTTCCTGAGGCAACAGCACACTTTGATGTCGTTAGGATTTTTCCTTTTATCTAATCGGTGGTTAAGTGGTTTGACTAATTTCATGCTACAACTTGTGATATGATTGTGATGCATTTTGGCTTTATTTTACCCAAATACAGTGCACCTCCTTTACGTCACTCAACCTTCCACCCTTGTCCTACGAACTGTTAGCTACATTATATAGTTTCAGACTTATTAAAGTCTGAAGTGACACGCTACAATACAAATCCAAAGCATCTACTATATAATAAAACCATTTTTTATTGGTAAAAATATACCAGTAAAATAGTGATAAATTGTGATAAATGCATCACAATTTTATAGCAAGACAGGAGGCTTCATATTTTGCATAACCTTCTTTACTGATTACCTCCAGCAGCAAAGGAGTTAACAACAAACAATAAAAACAACCAATCAGAAACAAGTAAAGTCTATATCAATCTCAGCAAACTGCAGCTCCTCCTCTTTCTTTGCTGCTTGCCTCCAAAGGTGAGAACTTTCCATGTTATGATATTATTAATATCTTCCAGATTGAGAATATTGTTTTCTTTTGTGTTTTTACCCTTATTTCTGACCTAAATATATTTCTCTGTTTTATTCCTTCATATTCATTCCATTATTTTGTCTCATTTGCCTATACTTTTTCTGTACCGTACTCCTTACCGTTATCTGTCTCCTCCGTGGTCCCACCTCGTCGGCCCACGTGGTTTGCTGCCTTCCTCTCTCCTCCCTCTTTCCGTCCGGCGGTGAGTTTCTTCCTTTCCCATCGCGTGGGCAGTGCTCTGCCCTGGTAGTTACTCCTGTCTAGCTCGGTGCCGCGCGGGTTTTTCTAAGCCGCGCCGGCACCGTTACTTCCTCGACCGTCGCGCGTCGCGGCTGTTTGTTCAGCCGCCCCGTGGTCGATTGGTTCTCCGCGGCGTGGTGCCGGCTCCGGACCGCGGTCGGCGGTATCCCTTGTTGCCGCACATCGTGCGTTTGTTCCCGCCACCGCGCCGCGTGTCTGGGCCTTATTCTAGCGCCGTTTTCTTTGGCCCTCGCCCCACGTGGTCATTTGGTGGGGCTGTTGCTTAATTTAATTTTTTTTTTTTTGTTTTCTTTTGCGTCTAGCAGGTTTTTGATTTTCCTTTAGGCTTTTTTATTGTCTGTATTTATTGTTCTATCCTCTACATGTCTGCTTTTTCATGGATATAGGTGAACCCTATACCCCTGTATGTGTCTAGGCTTCGGCCTAGCTTGCACCACGTTGCCATTGAGTGATTCTCTCTGTTTATCTGCAGCCATTTATTACTGCCCTTACTGAAATGTTGCGGGGGTGAACCCCCCTTTTTTGTCTGCCATGTGCTTTTTCTCCTGGGTGAACCCCACACACGCTTCAGGGGTGAACCCCCAAGATTCATCTATTAACCATGTGTTTTCTGTTTGTGTTTTGTTCTACCACAGTGACACATTAAATACATACACTATGTCTGAGGAATCCAACACACAGGTTCCTGCCGCCTTTCAGGCCTGGCTTCACTCTGCCTTGGCTGCCTCTCTGCCAGCCGCTTTGGCCGAAGTTCAATCTTCACGCCCGGATCACCTACTTGCCTCCCCCACTCGGGGCGATGGTTCTGAGGCGGACCCAGAGGGCTCGCGCAAAAGGGCCTGGAATGACATTCCTCCCACTGCAGACAAGGGCAAGGCCCCTTTGAAGAAGGTCAGGAGCGTAGCTCTTCCTTCCTACCAGGAGCCCGATGCCTCGCCATTCCATGACCTGGCCGCGGAATATGAGACCCTTGATGAATACCATGCGGGTTCCTCGGGCCTCGCCTCCCCTCCTACTGCTGATCCAGACGAGGTTCCCGTTCCGGAACGCGCCGGTCCCTCTACTGCTGTTCAGGATCAACCCTTCAACATCACGGTCTAGGCTGGATTGCCCTTATTTGATCCTCAGCGAAGTGGACCCCTTCTTCACACATTGCTGAGTTCCTCAAGTATTGGCTCCTCTGTCTGCTCGAGAAAGAGGTTCGTCAGAGGCTCCGGTCTGAGTGCCCGCGCCCGACCATCCTGGCCAAAGTGTCTAACACACCTGAATTTGACCAGACATTTGTGACCTTCCTGACCAGGAACGGCAAAGACCCCCGCAAGGGGATTGAGTTGGTCCTGCGTACATCAAGCTCCTGGATGTAGCGGGTCCGCTCACCCAAGTTTTCCAAATTGCCGATGAGGCGTTGATTGATGGATCGCCGCTCGATCCTGGCCTGGTCCGCGACTGGATCCAACGCGCTGTTTGCCTGTTGGGGAACGCCAACTGCGCCATCTCGACTGAACGTCGAAGAGCGGCCCTTTTTAAGATGGATGCAGTTAGCAGAGTTAGCAGAGCTGGCTCCCAAGGAGTTGGGTCCCGACGCCAACGGCCTGTTGTTTGGCGAACGTTTCCTCAAGGACCTGAACCAACACGTGAACGCGTTTATGTCTCTCAACAAGGCGCAGGTGTCCATGCTGCGAATTTTTCGGTCTGGGAATCGTTTTTCCCCCAAGGCTGATCGGCAGAGGGGTCGTGCCGCCAGCAGAGCAGCCTCATTCGGCGCAAGACCCCGTTTCCAGACGGAGGCTTCCACCTCGTACCGCACGCAATACCGCTACCCGGACACCCGTAGTGCCTACAGAGGACGAGGCTACACGCCCTTCCGCGGGAGATCATCAGCTGCTAAGCTTTGTTCCCTTCCTCCCTCATATACCTGTCGCGGGCCGTCTGGCTCATTTCTCTCATGTGTGGTCTTCCCTCACCTCGGATCCTTGGGTCCTTCAGACCGTGGCGGGTTTTCGTCTCGAGTTCCTTTTGGCTCCTTTTCAGTCCTCCCCTCCATCTTTCCCCAGGCTTTCTCGCGACACGGCGGCGCTAGTGCACGCAGAGCTTGCTTCCCTGCGCGCCAAGGGGGCGATAGAACGGGTCGCAGGGCCCCCATGCTTCCTCAGCAACGTCTTTCTTGTGCGCAAGAAGTCAGGCGAGTTCCGCCCTGTCATCAACCTGCGCTCCCTCAACTCGCACATAGTGTACAGGCATTTCAAGATGGAGGGCATCCATCTGTTGCGCGACATCCTCAGGGAAAACGATTGGTTTACCCGCCTCGACCTAAAGGATGCTTACCTTACAGTGCCCATTCATGTAGACGACCGGAGATTCCTCCAGTTCCGTTGGTCGGGCCAGCTTTGGCAGTTCACGTGCCTCCCCTTCGGCCTGAGTTCCGTGCCCTGGTGTTTTACCAAACTCCTCAAGCCGGTCATGGAGTCCCTCCGTGCCCGCGGCGTTCGCTCCATCATCTATCTCGACGACGTTCTCCTTATGGCTCGCGATGTGGATACTCTTTGGGTATGTCATCAACCAGGCGAAATCTGTCTTAGTCCCCACTCAGACCATTCAGTTCCTCGGCTTCACCGTGGTCTCGGTGGCGACGGTGCTCAGACTTCCTCCTTCCAAGGTCGTCTCCATCAAGAAGGAGATTCGGCGGCTACTCAGGTGCTCCCTTGTGTCCCTCCGGGACCTGGCCAGGTTTGCTTTCCGCGTCCATTCAGGCCGTCTTCCCAGGACCATTGCACTACAGGGCCCTTCAACGTCTAAAGACACGGCCTTCGGGAATCCCTTTCCTACGACCGTGTGATTCCTCTGTAGGACGAGGCCCGCTTGAAGCTTCCTTGGTGGTTGACTCACATGGACGCCTGGAACAGCAGGGCCATTTTCGGGTCGTCCCCAGACTTCGTCCTCGATTCAGACGCCAGCCTGGGTGGCTGGGGGGCGGCTTGCGGCAACTCGGCTACCGGGGGTTTCTGGACCCCCGAGGAGCGAGACTTGCACATCAACTGCCTGGAGTTGCTGGCCGGGACTTTCGCGGTGCGCAGTTTCACGAAGAATGTTACCCACTGTCCGCATGGACAACGTGTCCGCGGTGCGTTATATCAACCACCTTGGGGGTCCCAGGTCCAAGCTCCTTACGGAGCTTACCAAGGACCTTTACCAATACTGCCTGGACAACCACTTGTCCATAAGGGTGGAATACCTTCCCGGCAAGGACAACCAGGTGGCGGACTGGTTCTCCCGGCACTGGAGGGATGCGAGCGACTGGCGTCTCCTTCCCAGCGTGTTTCACTCCCTTCACCTCTCTCGCGGTCCTCTCCACTTAGACCTTTTTGCGTCCCGGGCCAACAGGCAGACCGACGCTTTCTTCAGCTGGCTGCCGGATCCTCTCTCCCTAGCAGTGGACGCGTTTCTCCAGCCCTGGCCTCCCCGGGGAGCTTACGCTTTTCCCCCATTTGCCATGATCCTTCGGACTCTCCACGCTCTCCGCCGGCAGGGGGTGGCGATTGTTTTGGTGACTCCGCTTTGGAGGTCTCAACCTTGGTTTCCCCTCTTGTTGGAGATGTCTTGCGAGGATCCTCTGATTCTTTCGTGCTCTTGGGACCTGCTTCTGGATCCCGAGGGGAACCCTCATCCCCTCGTCCTTCAGGACCGGTTGCTTCTCGTGGCCTGGACTGTTTCAGGGGTTCGCTGGTGTGTGGCGCAGCACCACGATCCCTTTACGGCACCTATAGTTGCGGTGTTACATTTCTTTGCCCATCTGTTCTCTCAGGGCAAGTCTTATCGCATTTATATCAACTTATTTCGCTCGGCCATCTCTGCGGCTCATGTTCCGTTGCACGGTCTCCGGGTTGGCAAGGACCCGTCGGTTTGCCGTCTCCTTCGCGGCATTCGCGTTTCGCGCCCTCCATCTGCTCGGTACTCCACCTTTTGGGACGTCTCGCGGGTTCTCGACTTTCTGGAGGGCTGGCCGGATAATGACCGCCTGTCCTTCAGACAACTCTCCGCTAAAACGACGCTTCTCTTATGTCTCGTGTCTTTCCGGCGGGTGTCGGACATCCGCGCTTTTGACGTTAATTTGTTTTCTTTTTCCCCGGAGGGCGTCCTGGTTTCGGTCCGGCGCCCGACCAAGTCTCGTTCTTTTTCGGTCTCGTACCCGTACTTTCCGGATCGTCCGCGTCTTTGTGTCACTAACTGTGTCCAGTCCTATCTTGCCGTCTCTCTTCCGTTTCGTTTCTCTTCTTGCGGTCCTCTGTTCACCTCCTACGTTCGCCCTTTTAAGCCGGTTTCTTCACCTACTCTTGCTAGGTGGATCCGGTGGATCCTTAGTCTCGCCCGAATCGACGGGGCTTTTGGGGCGCATTCAGTCCGGGGCGCAGCAGCCTCGGCTGCTTTCTCCGCGGGCTCTTCCCTGTCGGACATTTTGGCGGCGGCGGACTGGTCTCGGGAATCTACGTTCCGAACCTTTTACTTTCGCCCCGCTGCGCATGCCGCTTTTTCTCTTCTTTTGGGGCGTTAAAAATGCAAAATATGAAGCCTCCTGTCTTGCTATAAAATTAGGGATTAACCTAGCCTTGGTGTAGAGTTAATCTAAATTTTATTAAAGACAGGAGGCGAGTATTCCCCCCCCCTTTACTTGCTCTGCCCTGCCCTTATAGCTCTGTTATTGGTATTTATTGTGTGTGTGTTTCACGTGTATATTTTTCTTATCTCGTTTTGTGGGGGCTGTGTCCATATTTTTATGTGGTTGCACTTGTGTCTGTATTTTTACATGCGCTGCTATTCAGTTCGCTTGGTGCTCTCATTCTGCACTTCTCCTTTCAGGACGTCCTTCTGCGACTTAGTTTGCTGACTGCAGGATGCTGAGGATTTTCCTTCCTTTTCCGATGGTTCCGGTTCCATTCTCGTTCTGTTCCTGTTCGGCATTTTCGCAAAGAAAGAGGAGGAGCTGCAGTTTGCTGAGATTGATATAGACTTTACTTGTTTCTGATTGGTTGTTATTGTTTGTTGTTAACTCCTTTGCTGCTGGAGGTAATCAGTAAAGAAGGTTATGCAAAATACTCGCCTCCTGTCTTTAATAAAATTTAGATTAACTCTACACCAAGGCTAGGTTAATCCCTAATTATATCACAAGGTAAAAAGGGCCTCTGTGTGCTGTGTGCGTGCTTTATTATGCTGCGTCTCAGTTTGACCATGAGAGCCCAAACCCCTTAAATCAGGCATGTCCAAACTTTTTTCGAAGAGTGCCAGATTTGATGAAGTGAACATGTGCGAGGGCCAACCATTTTGCCTGACATTCTTTGAACCATTAAAATTAAATGCAAATTAACTATTTTATGCAAAGTTTATTGAAAACGGCATACTTTTCATTTTGGGACTTGGATGACAAATCTAAACAGGTGTTAAATCACTCTGCCTTTAATATCAAAAAACAAATCTCTATTTGGGCAACTTATCTGTGAGGCCTTATCAGTCCGGAACGCGGGCTGCAATTGGCCCTTGGGCCGGACTTTGGACATGCCTGCCTTAAATAGTGGTGCATGTGAGTGTGCTACGTGTTGCTGAGTAAGGATGAGTGTAAGTGTGGCTCAGTATGGCTGAGTGTGATGTGTGTGAGCTTGGCTCAGTGTGGTGCGAGGGTGGCATGCAAGCTGAATGAAAACTAGATCAAAGGACTGGAGAGCATCATCTGACAATTCTTTATTGGCCATTAACAGATAAGAGACAATGCATAGTATACATAGAACACTAACCACCATTACATACAGGTATGGTGTATAGAATATATAAATGTAAAATGTGGGATTTTGGAAACAAAGTGTCTCTTTAATTACTGTATATACTGTTTAATGATGAGCTTACTTTACTATTCTATCTGAAAATGAACCAATTTAAATATTCTTACTAACAGGGCCAGGATTGCTTTAGTTTTCTTTCTTCACACTAGTGAAAATCATGCTACAACATGTAATTCTAATTAAAGGCTGTGTCTACAGATCACACCAGCAGGTATTTATACTTTATATCCAGCTGCTCATTAGAAAGGCTCATAAAGTGCTGCCTATTCTATAGTATTTAACGGATCAAGTTAAATATAATTTGCAGGTCCGCTCTAAGTCCATGAGACACCCTATACGAAATCTCAATACATACCCTGTGTACATAATGCATGGATGTGAACAAATACATGTATGGACACACTCATGTATGTGTCCATGCATAAAACTGGCACACCATACTGACTGCCAGCCACATTCGATGCTGGTTTGCACAGGAGTTCAAATAAAAAGACCTGCATGTGCATGCACAGAAAGAGCTCCCATTGACATCAATGTGAGAACTTTCCTGCCACTCAATGGCTGCTTCAAGTAGCCAACCGTGACATGAAAAAACGAGACCAGGGGTTTGGTGTCTTGCAGGTTCTCCTAAGAATAAATGAATGATCATTTTTTGTTTACTTGCAACATGTTAATGCTTATTAAAGTACTTATAAGGTACTCTAAAATCTTCATTGGTGGGGCTGTATGGGATACAGAAATGTCCCTTGAAGTTCCCTCATTTTAATATGTGTTTCTCACTGTGTTGTAGTTTTGGTGTTTTGATTTGAGAAAAAAAATGGAGAATAATAAACTTTTTTATACTTTGTACTTTGGTTAAGTTATTGGCTCCAGGGTTCTTACATTTGCAGATATGGCAGAAGGAAGCACAGTTTAAAAGTGACTTTAGATAAAACGTCAATTCCTGGATCCTTAAATCCTAGTGATAATGCCAGGACCAAAGGTAAATTTTACCCAAATTCAGTACAAAAGAGATGCTATGAAATCTGGAACACATAATTTATTTCTGTTCTATGATGCCAAGAGTCATTGGCTCAAAAAACAATTTCATTGTGGACCCAACACTGAGAAGAATCCAGATTGAGCAGGCACAATTATATGCTAATTGAATTTGTTCAGTTTACAACAATTTTGACTGGGAATATATTTAAGCTCAAATTATAACTGAAATAATGTAAATTAAATCTTTAGTATTATTAAGACCACATGACAAATGTTGTAATGCTATTAAAATAATTTGAAGCAAACCTTATAATCTGACAGAGGATTATACTAAATTATTATTATTATGGATTTGTTTATATAGCTCTCTTATAATATGCAGTGCTGCACAATAAGACACAACGACAATAATATATGATAAATAAGTTCCTCTTCATTGTATAATGTAGGCAGGCTATAATGCAATGTCATGACTCCTCCATTCATAGTGCCATGACGTCCACATGTGGTTCTGTCACCATTTTATATACCAACAGATGATTGTAGTATGTGGTAATCATTTTCTTATTTAGTATTTTATGACAAACTTTCAAGAGTTCAAAAACTGAACGCAACATTAAAATACCCAAAGGGAACTTTAGCCCTTTCTGCCCATCACTCCCCTTTCTAATTAACCCCTTTATATCGCTTTCTAATTACCCCCTTTATAACGCCCCTCTTTGTTCTCTTTATCTCAACACCCTTTTTAATCTCTTCTCCCCTTTCTATGTATCTCTCAATTTTATCTCCTTTCTCTTTACATCACCCTTTCTATCTTTATCCCTACCCTTTCTCTTTATCTTTATATCTCCTCTTCTCTCTTTCATCTTTCTCTTTATCTCTCCCCTTTCTCTTTTATGTCCCCCCTTTTCTTTGATCTCATATTTCCTATTTCTCTTTGTCATCCTATTTCACGTTATCTCTCCTCTTATATGACTTTATGTCACGAACCGAGGACACAGGTTGATAAGGAGCCCAGGTGCAGGGGATACGAGGGGCTCTGTCTGTACCCCACGATGATTTATGGTCTGGGGTTGTTACAGACAGGCGCAGGAATAAACCACAGACAACAGCTCTGGATCAAGAGTTGTATTGAATGAGGTGGTACAACAATATATATAAAGAGTCACGCGACTTGGCAGGAAGCCCACTTGCGGGGCACACGGCAGATAAGCCCACTTGCGGGGCACACGGCAGATAAGCCCACTTGCGGGGCACACGGCAGATAAGCCCTCTTGCGGGGCACACGGCAGATAAGCCCTCTTGCGGGGCACACGGCAGATAAGCCCACTTGCGGGGCACACGGCAGATAAGCCCACTTGCGGGGCACACGGCAGATAAGCCCACTTGCGGGGCACACGGCAGATAAGCCCACTTGCGGGGCACACGGCAGATAAGCCCACTTGCGGGGCACACGGCAGATAAGCCCACTTGCGGGGCACATGACTTGAAGCCCTCTTCCGGGGCACACGGCAGATAAGCCCACTTGCGGGGCACACGGCAGATAAGCCCACTTGCGGGGCACACGGCAGATAAGCCCACTTGCGGGGCACACGGCAGATAAGCCCACTTGCGGGGCACACGGCAGGTAAGCCCACTTGCGGGGCACACGGCAGGTAAGCCCACTTGCGGGGCACACGGCAGGTAAGCCCACTTGCGGGGCACACGGCAGATAAGCCCACTTGCGGGGCACACGGCAGATAAGCCCACTTGCGGGGCACACGACTTGAAGCCCTCTTCCGGGGCACACGGCAGGTTGCCCACTTGCAGGGCACACGGCAGGTTGCCCACTTGCAGGGCACTCAACCAGGGTAGTCCGCTAGTGGGCAGTCATCCTGGGAGTCGCGATGCAGGGCACTCCTCTTGGGAGTCCACTTAGTGGGGCGCAGGCCGCAACTCAGGAACACGGCAGGTACTGGAACAAGGCAGGTACTGGAACAAGGCAGGTACTGGAACAAGGCACATGGCAGATAAGCCCACTTGCGGGGCACACGGCTTGTAGCCCTCTTCCAGGGCACACGGCAGGTTGCCCACTTGCAGGGCACACGGCAGGTTGCCCACTTGCAGGGCACTCAACCAGGGTAGTCCGCTAGTGGGCAGTCATCCTGGGAGTCGCGATGCAGGGCACTCCTATTGGGAGTCCACTTAGTGGGGCGCTGGCCGCAACTCAGGAACACGGCAGGTACTGGAACAAGGCAGGTACTGGAACAAGGCAGGTACTGGAACAAGGCAGGTACTGGAACAAGGCAGGTACTGGAACAAGGCAGGTACTGGAACAAGGCAGGAACTAAACAGGTAGTCCTTGAACAAGGCAGGTACAGGAACAAGGCAGGTACAGGAACAAGGCAGGTACAGGAACAAGGCAGGTACAGGAACAAGGCAGGTACAGGAACAAGGCAGGTACAGGAACAAGGCAGGTACAGGAACAAGGCAGGTACAGGAACAAGGCAGGTACAGGAACAAGGCAGGTACAGGAACAAGGCAGGTACAGGAACAAGGCAGGTACAGGAACAAATCAGGAACCAAACAGGTAGTCCTCCAACTTCAATGTCAAGGCCCAGACTGCAGGGCTGGGCAGGTTTATCAAGGCTGACTTGATCAGGTAAGCCACTGCAGCTGGACCTGATAATCAGTCTGAGATGTCCTGATTGGCTAGGGCGGCCACTAGTGGCAGGAAACGTGAAATGAAAATGGAAAGTTTGAACAAGTCCAGCTAGCGCATGGTGAAACGTGACACTTTATCTCTCTTCATTCTCTTTATCTCCCCCTTCTTGTCATCTCTCATGATCTAACTTTCTTTTTAATCTCATCTCTCCTTATCTTATATCTAGCTTAGCCTCATACCTACCCCATGCTTGCTAATTGACTTATCCCTCCAGGAACATTAACCCTGTTGCAAATCTTTGTGTCATCAGCAAAAAGACATACCTTACCATCAAGACCAAAGTACAGAGGTACTACACTGGTAACAAAACCTTGTTCCGAATATACTTCAATGACTACAACCCTCTGTTGTCTGTCACTCAGCATCTGCCTAATTGACTCAACAATATTAGGATCTAAACTCAGAGACTGCTTTTGTTTATTGATAAGTCTTCTATGTGGGACAGTGTCAAAAGCCTTACTTAAATATTCCCGAATATAGGCCGCACCCCCCCACTTTAATTCTTTAAAGTGGGGATGTGGCCTATAATCGGGGTTTAGCACAGGGATGCACAATATATATTTTTTATTCTTTTTCATTTAGCCCTGCTGTGGGCAGCAGGGTTCGGGTCCAGATCCTCCGCACCTGTGTGTTACCTGCTCTGAGTACCTGTAGCCTGACCCTTGCATTGTTACCCTTTTTCTGAACGTTAGCTGCCTGCCTCGACCTTTGACACGTGACCCGTTTCCGATTGATGCTTGCCTCGACCTTTGACCCATGACCCGTTTCCGTTTCCGATCGACAGCCGCCTGCCTTGACCTTTGGACCGTGACCCTGACTTCTCTCTTTGGATTTGCCCCTTTGTACTGTTGCCTGGACTTTCCTATCTGCTTCCTGCGCTCCACTCCGCAAGCAACCCTGACATCTAGCTGCTCTCCTATGGTGGCCTCCACCTCACTCACACTCTCAGACCTGATGACAGAAAGGGTGGCGGTTTAGGCTTCCTGCTTTCCTCAAATTGCACTTTTCAACCTTTTCCCTCCATCACTCTCTTTTTCCTCATTTGAGGTTCATGTTATCCTGCTATTCAATCCCATATCTTTACACAGTGTTGTTGTATATCCTTCCCGGCCCTGCCAATATCTTTCTTGACCACTACTTCTCATGGCTACCCCACTTCCTCTTTTCTGATGTTGCTTCTGTCATCCTTGGAGACTCCAAATTCCCAGTAGACACCCTTTGAGTCAAGTTGAAGCCTTCCATCTGTTTTTTTCTAGAGAGTGCGCTGCTCTCTGGTGAAACAACAAACAACCCCCTTCTCCATGCATTTAAAGTTGCATTTAAAACTCTCTTGAACTCTTTGACCACACGCTGCTAAAAGTAGATTAATCCCACATGATGGCCTTTTTACACAGTGTAGTTATGTATAACCTCCCCTTTACATTGATACAATCTGTCACACTGTGGTAACATATTTCAGATGCACAACTACAGATACACTGATTGCAGAGATAAGAATCAGTAGAAAAATAAGATGAATCAAAATCAAACTAACAGACCTTGACAGTTAAGGTTATATATTTTGTACTCAGATGATCGCCACCTTGTTTGAATACTTTACCCATTCTTCCTTGCAGACATTACTAATCTAAGTGAAGGAGCACTGCTTTACAGGGCGCTGTATTGTCTGGAATTTCAAACTGCCAATGTGCCAGATTATGCAGCTGACAGCTAAATGCCTGCTGTTATCAAAGTTGTTGTCAAAGCTGCAATTCAAGATAAAGAAAGATGGGGAAAGATCAAAGAAGCAGTATCATGTAAGCAGGGCTGTGTATCATGTCACTTGCTGCAGGCTATTCTTTTCTCCCTGTACTTTGCATTCGATATTTGAAATTGGCAGGGAGTAAGGAAGCAACGGCGTACTTTGGTACTATCAGCGCTACAGGGAGCAGGCAGGTATAATATCTGCTCAGTTATGGGAACCTTTGATTTGAAAAGTAGTCACACTCAGCCCAAGCAGTTTGATAGTATATCTGCAAAACATGTATAGACTAAGGACAACATTATCTACTATTCATTCATTTAATATTCATTTGACACATGAACGATGCTTATATATATATATATATATATATATATATATGTGTGTATATATATAAATATATATATATATATTCATAGATACATGCACACACATATCAGAAATGAGCAGCCATGCTCACATTGTTTTCAGGAACTGTATGATTATTCCTTCCCTATTATTATGTTACTGTCCCTCACGATATAACATCTCGACTTCTTTTCAATACATTGAAAAAACTGTACTGAATGCAAAACAAAACAAAAAAGATACAGGTAGTTTGAATAAAATAACTTGGTTAAAGCCATAATGGCGACAACTCCTATTTAAATACTTTCCGACTTGTTAATACATATGCCATTTTTTACATGAAATGGCATGTTTTATTTTCTCAATATTTATATATGTTTGTATTTGTATGTATTTCAATTTTAACAAAATTTGCAAATTTCGACAATTCATTTAAGAATCTCCAAAAATGAAGAGGGACTCCCAACTAAACAAATGAAAAAGCTCTGAATTTTTGCTGTTTCTTCCACTTTCACTCACATTCTCACTCTCTCCCACTCTGGCTCAATGTCTCCCTGCCTTCACCAGCCACTTCTGTGTCCTTGTCTCCTTCCCCTCAGCTCCGCTTCTTCTCTTGACACTTCATGTTCTTCTGTCTTCTTTCTTTCTCTGCTTTTTCTCATGTCTTTTTATTTCCACTTCTCTGTTAACCTGGCCTTCCGCAAAAGGGGAGAGCCCCTGGGCACACCCTTCCCCCCGACTGGAGGAATGGGGTGCGGAAGTGCACAGAATAATGCAGATAGATTCATGGAGAAAGAGAGGTGCAGAAACGCTTCTCTTTCTTCGTAAATCTGTCTTCATTATTTTGGTCTCCTGGTGCACTTTGGCGAAAGGGTGGAGCCTCCAGACACAACCACTCCATATATATGTTATCATTCAGTAATGCCATAGGTTGGCCTTTTTTTCCCTGTACCTTATTTATTATCATTCCTAGCCAGAATGTCTAGTTACCGGATATTCCTACAAAATATTATAGTTGTTCCTGACTAAGTGCAGAGGAATTGGTTAAATTCAGTTTTCCTGCTACATTTCCACAGCTGATGTTAAATCATCAGATTACAGCTGCTTCCAGCAAGCATTCAAAGATATGAAATACTTAGCCAGAGACAATTAAATATATTTCCCAGGGATGCAGTAATTACAGTTCTGCAAAACTAAAGATTTGTTCTAAACTACTACCATTGTTTCTAACATTCATATCCACACAGAATAATAACAAATAAACCAAAAACAAGAATTTCTACTGACCTCGGCTTACATGTTTTCTACTTACATGTTACCCATTCTGGACTGTCTGACGTTGCTGCCTTCTCCTACCTACTGACCTTGGCTTGCATGACTATGAATAATAATTTTTGGTTCCAGTCACTTGGCAACCCTGTCATACTTAAGACCAGATGGCCCCTCTAAGCTCAGGGGCTCAACTCTTCTTACCCGGGTGACGAGTGGCTACTTCTGGCTGAAGACCTTGCTAACCCAGCTGCTGGACTCCAAACCTGCTTAACATCAGTATCATTACAAATACACTTAAAACACATGGATTTGTAGATCACAGCACAAGACATGACAAACGGTAATACTGGAATAACAGTGTACATTAAAACTCTTTGAAGATGGAAGAATTTTCCCATCATTTAATAAAAGGAGATATTTGGAGTGTGCTGTACAGTTTTATCATACCCAAATGACGCTATAATAAACATTCTGACAAGTTAGGAGACAAGGTTTTGCCTCAGCAAATGTTTTATAAGCTGGCTTGATGCATTGAAAGTACACATCTTAAAGATGAAAGGGAACTGTACATCTTTAGAATTAAGGAAGCAATCCACAGCTGTAACAACTGCATAGGGCCCACTTATGACTGCTACAAGGCTGGATCACAGTAAAATTTTCCATGTGCAGAATGTAAAATTTCAGTAACAATGTTATGTTCTGTTCAGTCCACTTTTTATACACCTGTCTGCTGTGCAGTTCTTATGCCTAGGTTGAGCTGGGTAACTCCCACCAACATCACCATACTAAAATGCCCACTCACTCTAACACTGTACACTTATATATATATAAATACACACACTATCTCCCTCCTCTCCTTTGGACTGCTAACCGTAGGTTTACCCCTAACACAATATGCTGACATACACATGCAGACTTCAAATACTAACAAATACACATACTAATACTAACACCATACACTAACACATCCATATAGTAACACATACTTATGCTAACACACACACACTCTCTCCATCTCCTGTTATCCATGCAGTTCACACACTTCTCCCACCCTGTTTTTCCCTCTCCCTCACTCTTATCTCATCTGAAGCTTTGTCTTTCTTGCAGCTCATGCTCTCTGTGTGAGCTGTGTTTAACACTCCCCTGCCTACTTATGTTCTTGCACTTTGGAATATCATGGTGAATGGATCTCCATGCTTGAGGACTTCCCAGAGTAGACAACCTGGAGCTCCCCCTCTTTTTGGGAGTGGCAATATTAGGTACAGAGCTCGCCACACATAGGGTTAGGACTAGTCACACACAGGGAAAGGGCTAGATCCAGATAGTCTTAAGTGAGCAGACAGAAGGAAGGGAAGTGGGCAGGGAACTAGGCATGGCCAAACACCACTCCCCTGCCCAATGAAAGTGTATAAAGACGCCAAAGACTCCGGGTTAACCCCAGAGAATTCCTAGGTATATGGATATACCTATAGTATATGTTTGCAAAGAATTTAGTAACATTGCTGACATTTAGTGTAAAATTATATCTGCCTATAATACCAAAGATTTTATGGTACCATTGACAAGGCTCGGAAAATATAACCAATTACGCCATTTAGCTGATCTAACAAATTTGACAATGAATAACTATACCAATAAAGTTGTAACTAGAAAGGAATATAGTTCTTCTGCAATTTCTCCAAATCGAAGAAAATAGCTTAATTCACCATGGTGTCTGTTGTATTTTTAGGACAAAAAGTAAATAAACCAAATTTGACAGCTTGTGTTACATATTGTTTCATTGCATGACATTTTTCCATAGCTTGCTTATACGTTTGCAGAAATCTTAGCGTATCAAGAGAAAATGCTGTGGGATCTCGAGTATATCCTGAAAAAAAACAGCAATGTCAAATCCTTTTACTGATCCATTCCCTTTTGTTTATCAATCAGACAACCTACTGTACATGCATTCTCCTTGTTAGCCCAGTGTGTACAATTTTTCCCCACACAAAGTTCACTTAAAATTAAATTAAAAATGTCAGCACTCAAAACGTTATGCAACACGGTCCAGTCCTTATGTTACAATTTAAATTATGTTTTCTGTTCTCTAAGTATTGATTTTCGTGTGTATTATTTGATTGCAGAGGTTATATACTGACTGGTGCAAAGAACTAGAACGTTATCGTGTAAATTGATTCACTATAACAAAAATACATCTGACAGTCCATTATTTTGCAAAAATATAATTATTTTATTGCAATGTAACTCAATATACTGCCCACTAGGCTGTTAAAGGGATATTTCTTAATAAAATATTCATATCTGGTACACGATCAGCAGGTCTGACTTCTTTTAGCTCAACTGTGAGTGCTTAAAAAGATATATATTTTAAATATTTTCTTCAAAAAAAATTAGATTTCACTCCTTCACTTTCACTCTTCTTAATGAGTACTAGAGAACAAGGCAGGGGTAGGCAAAGTGTCCGTACCTGGAAACCATAACAAGGCTTGTAGAAGTTAGTATTGTTTATATGACATCCAATGACCTTCAGAAAGATTGTTGCTGCCTACCCCTATGATGTATACAGCTTTAGCACATATGTTAGACACCATATTGAAAGTGAAACTCTTAATCTGCTTCAGCTAATTTAGAACACTTGGGCTCTTAGGTGTTGGAAGCCTGGTGCAGTCAAACATATAGAAGGAAATGAATATTAACTACATAAACTACATTGTAAAAGATGTTGAGCTATTTTGGTACATTATTGCCATCATCAATTTTTATTTCCTAGTCCTTTTTATAATATAATTCAGCTAGCTACTGTGCTGTTCCTGAATGCCTAATGCAATAATGCTTAAATGGATTCTTGATGCAAGCTAGGGAAAAAAGTAATGAGAAATTAAACAGAACGTTGAGTGTTGTTGTTTTAAGTTAAAGTCTGAATAAGCAGCAGACCTGTGTGATAATTTATAAAAAAAAAAAAAGAGTTTTAATTTAACTGCACTTTTTTTGCTGCATTTTCAAGAGAACATCATGAAGGCATAAATATGCTAAGAAACTGGGCTGTTTCGAGATCTAGAGATCAATGATAGTATAGGAGTATTAAAATGGCATTTAACTTTTGGTTGTTCAGGTGGGATAACTTCGCTGGGGTGTGGGGTTAGAGGTGGGCATGGCTATAGTCAAGGTAAGGGACTAGACTATCCACCTATCCTACCAATACAGCTATATACTGAAGCAAATTGCTGTCATATGACTTTATACTATGGCACTCTGCTTTAAAACATTGTAAAGATGACACAAGGAGCTCTGACTGAGGTCTCTGCTGCAAAAGTACAGACCTTGATTTATTTCACAGCTGAGTGGGTCAGTCAAGGGGGACCCTCTTAATATACCTAGCCAAACCATGATTCTCAATGCCCCAAAAACAAAACTGTGGAGCTGCTCGACAAGACAAACCAGAAGTCTCACTAAAAACAGGAAACCTTGCTGGTTATTCTATTTTTCACCATTATACTCCAGAGAAGCTGGGGACACAAGGTGGATAAAATAGCATTAGCTACACAATTTCCTCTCCTGAAGTTAACATTTTGAGAATACTGCCAAGAATTAAATAACCTGGTTTCTACAACATGCTTGGGAAAGTAATTAAAGGAGAACTACAGTTTTTGTGGGAACGTTTTGTGCTTGCAACAGATGCTGAAGGTATGACAGCAGATTACAGGTCCTCTGGGGCAATATTTTACTCTGCTGGTGGAGGAGCCTGCTCTCCCCACTCCACTTCCCAGGTCCACTTGCTCCCCACCGCTTTATAATCCAATAGAGACTAACTAAATCAAATGTGTGGTTAGTCCCCACCTTCCCAAAGTAACTCCATCCTAATTGGAGTTGGATTGGTAAGGTCCATGGGAACCAGGCTAGGAAGTTCCAAGGTATGCTCACAGGAGCTGGGTCCTTGAAATGGTATCAGAAAGTATAAGAGGAAAATGTTTCCTGCACCTTACTCTAAAAACATTGATACAATTTCAAATATCTTGTTTTCTGTAACAAGAAACATACATTTATTCTATATTTAATTTAAAGCAATAACATTTACTGAAACATGAACAAATGCATGCGTAGTACTTATAAATAGTGTAATGTTTTTTTACAATGAGAACACTTTAATAAATTATCATATTAGTTGTTAATAAAAATAAATGTCTGTGTGAATTTGCATAATAGCCTATTGCTCCTGAATATTTTTCACAATAATATTAATTTTAAACTGAACTCTTAGCTGAGGAGGCATTAATCACATTATTACAGACTCTTTTTATTATGAGCAATGACCCAATAATCCAGGATAGGTGAAGCATTCCCCCAATGCTTTCTTCCCTAGCTGCTGGGTTTATGATTGAACCCACCAGCACCTTGTCAAGTCATATGTTCACCTTCATGCTAAAGAGTCCAGTGTAAGCAAAGAGAAGGGGCTTAGCAGCCCTACCGAGTGCTTTACATAAAAACATAGGGAGGCTGGAGGAACTTGACTTATTGGCCTTAATTAAAGTAATGTAAATTAAAGAGGGGCATGTGTTCCTTTAATGTGATTTTTTTTACTGAATAATGAGTATTACCTTACCTTGAATTCTTTTTCAATGTTAGCCAGCTTAGCAAGCTCATTGCTTAACTCTAATGCTGTGTGTACAGGATCTTCACTGGAAAGTGACAAGTAGGCTGGACTTGCCAATCCTTTGTAGGCATTTATCCTTGACCTTGAGTGGCTAAATGAGTCATGCTTCTGTTTTTCAGTGCAGTCGTTGCACTTGCAGAAATAATCATGGGGCCTTTCGATCTTGGCACCCTTTATTAACAGCATATGCACAACTTCGTATTTCTGACAATGAGCAGCAAGAATGATGGGGGTGATGTCTGGGGAAAACCTGGTGCCATCTTCATCATAAGAATAAAAGTCATCATCCTGAAGCTCCTGTTCACAGGGGCTAAGGGTGAGTCTTTTGCTAGCTGCAAAAGCTGAATGGTTCAATATGGCCTCTACTATCCTAACATATCCTTTGCTGATTGCAAGAAGCAGAGCATCTCCAATACGTGCCAAGTTCTCTTTCTTGAGCAAAAGCTCTGTCACTTCTAAATGTTCATTCCCCACTGCTAACTGGAGGGCATTTTGACCCATGTAGTCTACACAGTTTACATTCAAGGTCTTTGACTCCTCTAGCATCTTTCGGACCACAGGGATGTTTCCGTACTCAGCAGCATCCAGAAAACGCTCCTCCTCTGGAGTCAGGTTTGGACCTCTGTTGTTGAACATGAATGCTGGGCCTCGAACAGCCTGCCTTCTTCCCTTTTCTCTCATCATCGTAACACGTCTCATGGACGGGCTCCCTTCACCTGCTCTGAAGGAGAATGGAGAGAATATTAACCAGGTGGATATTACAGATCTATGCAGGGAAAAACATGTTATGCAATTACCCATAGAAATGATCTTTTCCTTTCCACCATGACAGAATCAACACGTAAACTCCGATGACCAGATATCCCTTTTAGAGGGATGATGCACAATTTTGTATCAAGCTCTGGTCACATTACTTAACTCAAACATGTTAGTTCTCAGCTTAGTATGAGCATATGTAAGAGAATATCTAAGATAATGTAATAATGGAAAAAGGAATTACTAGAGAGCATTGAGAAGATGCTCTATCTACCACCAATGTTGAGATGATCACATGAGAGGTATTCTGGTACCCTTATAAACCATATTAGAAAACAGAAGATCCTTTTATCAGAGTTCCAAGAATATATCTAGAGAACTGTATTTATCTTAGTGTCACTTGTTACCTGACATTAAAGGAGGATTATTTTCAACTTTTTCAGGCTCTAGGTTTGGGGATTAAAACAAGAGTCATGATAAGCATGCAATCCTAAATGTTAGAAATGTGCCAGAGCATGGATTATATGAGAGGCAGGGCAAGTACAATGGAAATTCAGTGTTTATAAATGACCATCCTTCTGTCAGACTCCTAATGTGATCTGCCATAAATTAAAGGAAATATTGATCAGAACAATACGAAGGATGTAAGGATCAATGTCTGTCCAAAGTTTACAAAAAAGGCATTCTTGGTAACGGTTCCTTAACCTGTATAAACTGATTACAAAACAAAACATGGTGTCATCTCGAGATACAAAACTGTAACAAATATTTAATGTCAATGTTTATCTATTACACTAAGAATGTGTGTTTTGGTATTAATCCTTTAAAATGCACTGGATTGAGTTGGATTTATATGAAAAATAAAGAAACAAAACTTTCTAAAAAGATACTGTTTTGTTCTGGGAAAGAAGTCTTGTAAAGTATTACTGTGCACAAATCACAGGAGAATTGCTGCCACATGTGTTTCTTTCCAACATGCTTAACATAAGAAGCAGCCAAATTCTTAGAAAGCTATGCAGTACGCAGAAAGGAGCTAGCATGATCAATCATCACAAAAGATTGGCCGTTTCCTAACCCAAAGAGGGAAGACTTCATAATACAATGTTCCAGTCTTTATCTAGGTGTAAATTTATGTTATTCTGCTATTAATATGACATTAAGTATCGGATCTGCCATTATTTTCATCAAAAGCAAATGTACACAATGTTTTAAAAAATATTGCAATTATAATCTTTTATTTTTATATTTACCAACACATTCCACAGGACTGTCTGTTAAATGACATTGCCTACAAATACGACATAAGGTCTTGGACACCAAATTCCTTTTGCTGAACACATTTTTTCTTTTAGCTGAATCTTTCTTTTCTGCAATATGATTTGGTAAAGCAGCTAATAGGAAATGTTTCCTTTTTGCAGTATTTTTTGCAGTATTGACCTTGGATGCAGTACCTTTAGAAGATATATGAACATGTGCTGCTTTATTGAAAATGATAAATGTATACTTTATATACTTGTGGAATTACCACTTACTTGCAACATCTTTTATTTGGTTCCATTATATCAACTATGATGACCACATCAGACAGTCAGGGCTTTTGTGGACAGGCGGACCGCTTTAGGGAGCCTGTAGTGGTAGCACATAAATTGAAAAAAGCATTTCTTTTTACAAACAGATGCTTCAGATGTAGGTCTTGGGGCTGTACACTCTCAGATTGCAGGTGAGGAGGGACACCCAGTGCTCTATCTGAGCCATAAGCTACTGCCCAGAGAGCAACACTATGGAAAAGGAGTTCTAGGCCATTAAGTGGGTGACTGAGACCTTAAAATGCTATCTTTTGGGTAGATCTTTGACCTTTATAACCAACCATGCTTCTCTAAAGTGGAAGGATAGTAATAAGGACAAAAATGTGAGGGTCACCTGTTGGTTCATTTCTTTACAGCCTTTCAGGTTCTCTGTATAGGGTCATAAAAGAAAGGTCTAAAGGCTGTAAGCCTTGTGCCCAGAGACCCTATAGAAATTACTGCGTGTAAACCTGTTTTTGATATTTTCTCTGTTTTTGTACTCCATCCGGAGTATCCATACTAGAGATGACAATTTCTGTTTAGAAGCCGTGCTAAAATATACAATATCTTATGTATAATAAGCACTATAAAACCTTATCTGGATGGCATCTCACATTATTCCTTCTATTATTATGCCTTCATGATGTTCTATGCCGTCAAACAAGGTTTTGGCACATTTTTCATGACAGCATTGAACGTCATGAAGGTTATATATACCCTTAGCCAAACTGATGATAAGGGTGATGTGAGTTGTGGCCCACAAAAGCATGTGCACAAGAAAAGTAAAAGGCTGGCATACTTGCGAAAATGTTTCTTATCTAACCTGTGTTTGTATAGTTTATTATCATTTAACCCTTTGTTTTCTGTGTGCCTACCTTGCCGTATTCTATGTGCTGCTGTATAGTGAAATGAGTGTGTCCCTGTAATGTTCCCTGTAGATTTTTTTAAAAAAACACACAAAAATCATATGCATGTAGGGTATTTCTGTACTCTAGAGATGTAGTTGAATACATTTGGTGGGTTTCTTTAAGAAACATGGAAAGTTTGGTGAAAAAAGTAATGAAAACTAACATTACAGCTCCATATGCCAGAACTTGGAGACCAACTGGTTGCATTATAAGTGCTCCTAGTGGTATACCCAATGGCTCCTAGTGAAATACCCTGGCTTGTGTTAGACCAAAAAATATATACTTTTGTGAGGTCATTTGGAGCTGATGGGCTGCTAAACAGTCCCAAATAAGACATAGACCTCACAAAATAAAATGTAAAAATGTCAAGTCTGGATAAGGGTGCAGGCATGTTCCAATTCTTTATATAAAAAACCTGTGCCTGTTGGGTTTTTTCAAATTCAGGATTATTCCATTAATATATTTTGTGGTATTTTGATCAACTGAACTGGTTTAGGGACCATTATCATAGTAAATTATGAGAAACATTTTAATTATTTAATGGTATAAAAAAAAGCTCTATCTAAAAAAAAACAATATATCATTTGTGTGAGAGCACAAAAAAATTAAAAAGGAGAATCATGCTTAAGCAAGCAGTGTAAAAAGCTAAGTCTCAGGTTTTTGGACACAAAGCACCTTCAGTAAAGAAGGGGTTAAAATCACCAGCCTATAATATTCTGGCTGTGCCTCTTTTAAAATACGCTTTATGATACCTTCACTGAACCCTTGTGTGTATACCATTAGGACCGTATTAATCTTAAGTGTTTCCAGTTGCCCTATGACATCTTCTGGTCACTTATCTGATGAGAAAAATGTTATATATAGATTTTTCTGTGAATCCACCACCTGAACTTCATTATTTTAGATTTATTACACTCAAGCGATCGTATGCAGTTTGTGATGTCCACTTTACAAATACAGAATGCAGACCCCCTATATACATTTGTCCATTCCCTGTGTCCTCCAGCAATTTGCCCTACAGACGATTTGTTCAGCCAAAGGCATCTCCTTGTACATGATATACGTATCTCCTGCCAGCTCCAGCTCTGGCTCAGGAGAACACTGTGGGCAGAGGTCTACTGAAACCGGAGGTGGAATGAGCTCCCGTCAATGAGAACATTAATTGTTGCAATGCAGAATGCTTTTTAATAAGTTAAATCAGCTGATCCACAAACTATAGATGTAGATTAGCCCTTTATTCTGAACAACCTTTTGACTGCACAACTCAACAGAATGCATTAAATAGTATTTAATGAGGCAACTGTTTAACTTCACACAATGGTTACTTTCGTATCTAGAGTGTATGCATGTATGCTAGTCAATTCGTTTGTTATACCCCATACATCGTAAAACACTGTGTAAATTATATATATATATATTACATACATACATTTACATGGGCACACACAAGTGGAAGACTTGAGCCTTAAGCTACTTTAACCGCAACAGCATCCACTTTCTACCTTTTAATACATTTTCGATCTAGCTAAAATGATTTCCCCTAGGCCTAGTTCACTTATTTTCACTTATTTTGTAGAACAATCCCCTGTGTGGCGCAGAATAAAATGCTTATGCAAAATCGAAATAAACTTTATTTACCTGATCTGTGTCCCTACTCACTTGCTCATAGAAGGCCCATGGGGAAATTGTGGTAAACCACGTTGGTTTATACTGAGTTATAGTTTGTTTTTAACAATAAATTTCAGCATCACATCCTACTTTATTTTTAACATTCATATTGATGCTTTTTATGTAAATCTTATAATTAATTTCCCTCGCTGTATTGACCACTTCTGCTAAAAAGCTTCTCAACTTTAACCCCCTTCTTAGTAAAGCAAGATTTTCTTAAATTACATCTTAGCCTTGAGCCTGTTGGATTTATTTGCTACATATATATAAATGTGTTTTAGCTCTGTTATCTTAGCCCAATCTACTAGACAAAACCCAATGTGTTTTCAATGTGACCTTTCCTGAGAACAGGAATATCTATCTATCTATCTATCTATCTATCTATCTATCTATCTATCTATCTATCTATCTATCTATCATATCATAGATACTAAACTGTGCAGTGTGGGCTCTGGGAAAAGTAACAAATCAAATTTTAAAAAGAAACACCATTCTCTAAATTACAGAGAGTGACCTTTTTAAATAATTAAAACATCTGAATTTAAACCTACTCTGTGGTCCTAATAAATTGTCCTTTGTTTACCCTATATTTGTCTATTATGCATTTGTGTTCTTTTCTTTTGAAGTGCATATTTTTTAAATGTCATATCACAGTTCTTTTTATTTTAAGTGACCTATAATCGGTTTCCCCCTGGTACAGTTTGAGCCAAGGAGCACAAACCATTTCTTTTTCTCTTTATTTAACAAAACCTATTTTATCATTAAAAATTCCTACACGGCGCCACAGAATCATTCATAGATAAAAAGGGATTATAGAAAACTTCACTACTTTTTTCAAATCTAGGTTCACAAATAAAAAAAAAACCACATGGTATTTTAACTTAGTAAATTATTCTTTAATACGATGACTTGTACAGCAAGAAGCTGTGGAGCTTTACAGACAATAACATGTATGGCTTTAACGTATTTGTTTTTGGTCATAACTTTAAATTAAAGTAAAATAGTCATAGAAGCCATTGGAAAAAAAAACATTTTTAACATTTAATATTTAATGTATTTTTAAAATAATAAAGTACATAAAAAATATAGACATTTCTATTAATAAGGACTACCTCTTTATAAATCTGTGACCATATGAATTTATGCGCTTTAGTTGTATTACTGAAGTGATATATGTAAATGAATGCATTAATGAGATATGTTGTATGTATGATAATATATCTTTATCGTCATCGTAATAAGGACAAATATTCATCAATGATATGTAGGGCTGCTTTTTTCCCTTAGTGTCCTTGTGAGTTTTTTGGGGAATGTTTGTAAAAATGTAAACAAAACACAAAATAAAAACACGGAATATAAACTACTTTACTGTAGTAGCATTTAGATAAATATGATTTTAAAATATAGTAGCATTTAGATAAATATGATTTTAAAATATATTTCTTTTTTTGATATACTGTGTAATCATAGCTGCAGTCATAAATCGATAAAGCTCTTACTATGCTCGGGGCATTACACTTAGAAGGTGATCAATTTACATTTGGCACTACAAAGCAAGACAATCAGAATTGTTTCCAGGCTCCAATTACTTTAGTTTACCTAGAAAAAAAGACAAAATTGCTAGAGATGCTGAAAGCAGATTCCTTTAACTTTGGCCTTAATTACACTTGGCATTATACCAGTATGGATCAATAAGGAAAGGAGTTAAAAAGACAGGAAGAAACAGATCCTGCTATTTTATCCCAACCAATTTGCATTTTTATTTTTTTATTTTTAAGTTATAGTGCTTATAGTTATAGTTATAGTGCTTCTTATAAACTCTAATACAGGTGCACAGCATTTTCTTAATACGCTCTTCTGTACCTTTTATGACAGTAAGCTTAGGATATCATTTCATATTCTATATTCTAGCACTCTGTAGAAACATTATCTCTCTCTTGCCTATACGGTTTGAAAAATGCAGACAAGTTAATATATACACATGATGTAGGCTACCATGCCTAAGAATCTAAAAACACAACTCTATGTATTTTTCACACCAATCTCTGCTGATTATACAAGGTGTGTGTGATGTGACTAAGTAACACATGATTATTATTATTTATTGATTTATATAGGACCCTCATTTTCTGTAGCACCGTACAAGCGTAAACAGGGCATACCATAATAGTGTAGACGTATAGAAAGAATACATGATGAATTGAGGTTATCATCAAGATTTATCCCATGATGTAAGCATGATTTAATTTTAAATTGTCCTGTCTTGCTATCTGATTTTACATGACCAGATGGCTCCTTTTAAACAAAGAAATTCAAATAAAATATACCATGTGGTCTTTCGTTATCCATTGTCCATGTGTCCTGGTCAAAGGGGAAACCTGCTAAACCTAATCTGAGGCCTAGACCGATAGGCTCTAACTAACCCATCTGTACAGGGTCACCACAGGTCCTTTTCATATTATATTTAGAGATTACATTTACTGATTCAGCTTGATTACGAAATTTAGTGTTCTAGGGACAGACGTTTGAGTGTACCTAGTTTGGTACTTAATTATATTTTTAGCTAAAAACAATGATCAATTATGAAGGAAGATAAATATCTTTGTTAACCTTGACAAACATGCATTGTTACAATTGAATATTTAATACATATGTAGCTAAACACTTAAGGGTGTGAATAGTATCAATGAAACAGTTATCTTAATAATATAATAATGATTTCTACCAGAAGGACTCAAGAAGATTAATCTATATTGATTTAATATACAGAATATTGTTTATAGACTAGATACAGTTGTCTTTTAAATTTCTAAATAATACAAGAATTGTCCTGCTAGTGCAACCATGCTCTTAATAATCAGCCAACCCAAGAGGCACTGGGCGCCCCTCCAGAATAATTATAATTATAAATAAATATAAAATAAATATATACACACACATAAATACATACTATATTTACTTGATTATAAAATGACCCTATAAAATCTTGTATACTCATCAGACAGTGGCTCCGAGATGAGTAGCACATCTTTTTCCATGTCCCATGATGCTCAGTCAACCTTAAGGCTGCCTTAGAATCAAGGAATATTTAGTCTGCAAAGATCTGACCCTGTTTGAACCAACTCCTCTCCTCTCAGCTGCTATATAGGATTGTCGGCGCAGATCTGAGGTCTGAATAAAAGACAACCTCGATTATAAGACAAGGTCTTTTTTCAGATAACCTTTTCCGGATCTGGTTTTACAGTCGAGCAGATACAGTATACGTCTATACACAGATCATACATTGGCAAGCCATTGGCTGCTTATTGTAGCTTAATTACTACATTGCCTTTCTACAGTTCTTTTATTTTTTATTCAGAGACAGCACAACTTAGCCTCGGACTGGAAAGCTCCATACAATATCATATCCAGGAATCATGCAAAGCGCCCCCCCCTACACACAAAACTGCATGCCAGCTAACCAAATGTCCTCATGTAAAAAAAAGCTTAAAAATATTTTTTTATATATATGTCATGGAAGCTGCTCAGCCCCTACAAAAACACATAACGCTGTCAGGACTTCCCTGAGATCCAGAAACCGTGTGGCTGCATCCTCTGCTCCCCCTCTGGCTGCTGCTTCTTCCCCTAAAGAATGTTTGTGACATCATCAGTCTGCACCCCACATCCCTGATGATGCCCTTTCTTGGTTTACCCCTCAGATTCGCTCCAGTAGTGTTCTGTCCCGTTCTCTTGTTTATTTTTACCTAGTGTGTCCTGACCAGTGTTCCCTCTAAGCTGTGCGCTTGTGCGCGCACATAGCTTTCAGAGGGAGCGCACACAAACAAAAATTGTGCGCACAACCAGTAGCGTACCAAAGGGGGGGGGGGGGGCGGTCCGCTACCGGTTGTGTGCACAGCACCCCTCCAGAGACAGACAGTAGTGTCCGCCGCTAGATGAGCAAGCTCAGTTGTGGAGATCAATAATCTCCCTCCAACCGGTTTAAAATCAATCAAGGGAGTGGGAGGTCTGTTAATACAGACCTCCGACCCTGCTCCCTTGCGACAACTGATGCATGTCAGATCCGGCGCACAGCACTGAAGCCATGCCCACCGTTTTTACTGCACCGGAAGGAGAGGACATAGAAGAGGAAGAACGAAGAGGAGGAAAAGTGACAGAGAAAAGGTAGGAAAACATTCTGTGAGAGCAGCGGCGTCGCTACAGTTGCCCCCCTGCTGAATTTGGAAAAAAGTCGCAATGCGACTTTAAATCCCATCTTTTTTTTTTTTTTTTTATGCGGAGGAGAGAGAGGGGTGCCTAGCAACCGCTCGGTACCCCCAATTCTCCTCCACGAGGCCTCTACCTCCGTCGCGGTGCCGGCATTTCATCCTGAGCGCCGAAATATGACGTCATATTTCGGCGCTCAGCAGTGAAGCAGCGGCCACCGCAGCAGAGAACGAAGACAGAAGCCTCGTGCTCCCGTCGCTGGACCTAAAGGTGAGAGAACTACAAAGGGGTAGGGTAGATAGTGAGTAGGGAGAGGGGTTAGAAAGTGATAAGGGAGGGAGAGGGGGTTAGAAAGTGATAAGGGAGGGAGAGGGGGTTAGAAAGCAATAAGGCAGGGGCGTCCAACATGCGGCCCGCGAGACCTCGAGGTGTGGCCCGCGTAAGATCACCAGCCAGTGCAACCGATCTTACGCGGGCTGCACCTCGAGCATGTACTGGCTGACTTGGCATGATAGGAGTGTGATTGCTAACAGCAATCAAAGTCCCATCATGCCTAGGTTCCAGCACTTACACATCCGACCAGTAAATGCTGGAACCTAGGCATGATGGGACTGTGATTGATGTTAGCAATCACACTCCTATCATGCCAAGTCAGCCAGTACATGCTGAAACCTAGCTAGCATGTATTGTGTAGCCCCTTGTGTATTGATGCTGCCAGCAGTATGGGGTCTACACATCACTTACAGCCACCCTGTACCAGCATGTACTGGCTGACTTGGCATGATAGGAGTGTGATTGCTAACAGCAACCACAGCAAGCACAGTCCCATCATGCCTAGGTACCAGCATTTACTGGTTGCCTGGGTATGATAGGAGTGTGATTGCAGTGTGGACGCCAGGGCTGGCTTTGGGGTATGCAACCTGTGATCTATGCGTGTAATTTAGGGGGTTTTAAATATACCTTTTAATGACGTGTTTTTTTGTGAATTCCAATTGATCTATACCTGCAAAGCTGGGGTTGTGTGTTATTCTGTAGATCCATATCTGCTATGCTATGTTTCCATACATTATTTATGTATACCTGCAAATACAGGGTTAATATGTCTTATTCAGTTGATTAATACCTGCAATGCGGTTTCCATGTATTTATTTGATCTATATCTGCAATGCTACGTTTCATATACTATTGTATACCTGCAAATACAGGATTTGTATGTCTGATTCTGTTTATTTGAGATCACAAGTGAATTTCAGTTGATCTATACATGCAAAGCTTGGTTTGTGTGTTAATGTGTTGCTCTATACCTGCTATCGGCAACTGGGGCTAATGTTAATATATATGGGCAGCAGGGGCATCAATACACAAGGGGCAAAAACACTAAGGGGGGTATAAACGACAATGCAGTGTGAAAAATCCATCCTGATGTAGACGTCTGTGACGTAGATTGTGTCCTGCTGTTTGTGTGTTTTTGGTTATCAGTGTAGCAGAGCCTGTCCTCAGTGTGTGTGTATAGGTGTTGGTGTGGCAGAGCCTGCCCTGGTGTGTGTTTGGGTGTTGGTGTGGCAGAGCCTGTCCTGGTGTGTGTGTTCGGTTGTCAGTGTGTCAGAGCCTGTCCTGGTGTGTGTGTGTGTTTGGATGTGGGTGTGGCAGAGCCTGTCCTGATGTGTGTGGGTGTCTGTGTGGCAGAGCCTGTCCTGGTGTGTGTGTGTGTTTGGTTGTTGGTGTGGCAGAGCCTGTCCTGGTGTGTGTGTCTGGGTGTCGGTGTGACAGAGCCTGTCCTGGTGTGTGTGTTTGGGTGTTGGTGTGACAGAGCCTGTCCTGGTGTGTGTGTCTGGGTGTCGGTGTGACAGAGCCTGTCCTGGTGTGTGTGTCTGTGTCACAGAGCCTGTCCTGGTGTGTGTGTCTGGGTGTCGGTGTGACAGAGCCTGTCCTGGTGTGTGTGTTCAGTTGTCAGTGTGGCAGAGCCTGTCCTGGTGTGTGTGTCTGGGTGTCAGTGTGACAGAGCCTGTCCTGTTGTGTGTGTGTCTGTGGGGCAGAGCCTGTCCTGGTGTTTGTGTGTGTTTGGTTGTCGGTGTGGCAGAGCCTGTCCTGGTGTGTGTGTCTGTGTCACAGAGCCTGTCCTGGTGTGTGCGTCTGGGTGTCAGTGTGACAGAGCCTGTCCTGGTGTGTGTGTTCAGTTGTCAGTGTGGCAGAGCCTGTCCTGGTGTGTGTGTCTGGGTGTCGGTGTGAAAGAGCTTGTCCTGGTGTGTCTGTGTCTGTGTGGCAGAGCCTGTCCTGGTGTGTGTGTTCAGTTGTCAGTGTGGCAGAGCCTGTCCTGGTGTGTGTGTTTTGTTGTCGGTGTGACAGAGCCTGTGTTGGTGTGTGTGTTTGGTCATCTGTTTCCTGGCACTTAACTTACAGTAGGAATTATTTAATTTATATTTATCCAGAGATAAAATGCCCTCCTGAAGTTGTAGTGACTTCAGGGGACAAAACGTTCAAGGCCCTGAAATCATTTAGTGGAAAAGTTATTTATTGTGTTATAATATTTATTTCAAGGATTAGTCGCACTCAATTGTGGCTTCAGGCTTCTCATGTTGAATGATCAAGTATTATTTTAGCCCAATAACAAAAGTATAATTCCATAGCACATTACTTTTGGAAATTATTAATGCCCCCCCAGTTTGACTGTGGTATCTTGTGTGCCCCCCTATATATTGTTTCTAGAGTCGCCACTGTGGGAGAGTGAATTAGTAAGTGTGTGAGCAGGGCCGGCCCAAGGCAAAATGCCGCCCCCGCCCCTTATCTACCCTTCCTCTCCCTCCGTCCATGCCGCCCCCCACCCATTATCTACCCTTCCTCTCCCTCCGTCCCTGCCGCCCCCCCCCCCCTTGTACTTACCTTTCAGCAGTCCTGCGGCGAGTCTCCCTGTTCGGTCTCGGTGCCGGCTTGTAATGCTGAGCGCCGGAAATCTTCCGGCACTCAGCATTACAAGCCGGCACCGAGACCGAACAGGGAGACTCGCCGCAGAGGAGAGAGAGAGGGCCCCTTTCTCTCTCTTTCGACTTTAAAAAAAAAAAAAAAAAAAAAAAAGGTCTTGGGGCGGCAAAGTGCCGCCCCTTCAAAAGTGCCGCCTGGAGCGGTTGCCCCACTCGTCTCCATTGTCGGGCCGGCCCTGAGTGTGATAGCATGGATGTGTAAGTTTGTGTGGGGGGGGGATAGCATGGCATAGGGAGGCTGTAATCATATTCCTATCATGCTCAGGTTCCAGCATGTACTGGCTGCCTAGGCATGATAGGAGTGAGATTGCTGGTAGCAATTATATATTTTTTTGTTCAATTTTGGTGTGTTAACCACAAGTAAGTAACACACCAAAATTGGACAGAAAAATTTGATAACACTATTAATATATATATATATATATATATATGATTGCTAACAGCAATCCCACTCCTATCATGCCCGAACCTGGGCATGATAGGAGTGTGATTGCTGTTAATCATACAGATCACCACATACAACAGTTATATAGGGTACAGTCAGGCCAAAACCATTGGGTGTAAATTACGCCAGACCCTCTATTATGTGCTTACTACACAGCATACATTGTACCTCCTATTATGTCTGTATCCAAGCCCTCGTATTATTATCTATTTTGTTGAAATTAAGATCTTTGCTCACTTCCGAGGTGATGTAGTCTTGCTAAATTCCTTGCATAAAAGAGAGTGTCATTACAAATAATGTAACCAATGAATATAATAGTCAGGCATTATCCTCCATAATTTAATTCTATCATTTCCTTTTTACTAAGATTATTTCCCTAAATAAATATTAACATTTCTCTGATATATGTCATGCATAAAAACATATATTTTGGTGCAGGTTAAAAACATTTAATATGACTATAATTGAATTCTTGTCTGAAGGCATCATAGATGCAAATGTCATTACTTTTTTGGGGATTTTTTAAAATTAGATTTAGTCCCCTGAAGCCCAGAGTTGAGGTAGAATTGCATTGCATTGTGCTACTGTTATAGGGAAATTCACAGGAGTGGATACTGTGATCTTTTTTTTATGATTAAATATGATTGGTCCCCCAATTTAATTATCTCTGTAATGGAACCCAGAACAAAACCTAAAGGACAGGGACAACAAATGGTCAAATTTCATATTTTGTAGCCATGATTATGAAATTAATATACACTTCAAAACCATGACACTCCTGTGACACGTCACATGGATTTCATAGGCTTAAGATGTTTATACCCATGTTATTTATTAACCCTCCTAGACACTTAGAGGGTATACACAGAGGGAGATGAACTTGATGGATTACCCACCAGAATACTTTAAAAAGATGCGGTAAAATTACCATTTCAATTATAGTCTCTTTCTAACATTAAATCACAATGTACATTTTTTTTTTTTTAAATTATATTAATTTACTCACTGTTTTATTCACAGTTTAGGACCTAAAATCCCTTGACTAATTATTGAGCAAAAATCTCCAAAACCTAGTGCCTACTTGAGCTTCCCAAAGCTCCACAAACCTAATTCTCTGGTCGATGCATGCAGTACCCCTCTTGTTTCAGGGAACCCACTTACACAGGATAAGTAGTATTAACGCCATCAACAGTGTGCATAAAATTTCCCGCATCTGTTGACTGCATCATAATTTCCTACTGGATTTAGAAATCCCAGCATGGATTCCACAATTAAGTCATTTCTCTCTCAATACACCTTCCCAGGGACACATTCATATACATGATTTATGTAGCACAAAATCAAAACTAAATTTGTATAAATTAAAATGGGTATGTGGAAAAGCAAATATTTTTGAATCTCTTGCACTGGAGAGTTCCAACAACATACAAAAGGACTCCAGCATTCTGCGGCTGCCCGAGTATTGCGTGTGAATCGTGCTGCAACAACTCAGAGACTCCCATGCAAGTTTGCACCTATGTAAGATGTCTTTTTCCTCCACACATAATGCACCCAGTTCCAAGACACACCACATTGCTGTCCAGAAAACTGAAGAATATTCTTGCACCCCATACTTTTTTCCACACCTTTTATTTTCAGGTGTTAATGCAAATTTTAAATGCTTAATATGTTTTCTTAATGCTTAAGTGGTTTCTGTTAGCTGGAGTTGACCAACAGTTTGAGTCCATCTTTGACCCATATGTGTACATTTGTTTTACCTGTATTTCTGTATTTCTATGTAACTTATGGATGCACGTCCCTTTTAAAACTCAACCCTATTAAAAAATGTCAATATACAGTAGGAATCCAAAAGAAAACGTAATTTCTGGAAGATAAAAATACATAAGAGCCCCGCAAATTGAATAGATACTACCCTTTCTTCCTCTTTGTATGTATGCACATATGTATGTATGTATGTGTGTGTGTGTGTGTATATATATATATATATATATATATAATCTACTTTGCCTACAGATTCACAGTTGGATTAAACTAGAAGAAACATTTAACATTTGCCGTTTCAGTTATCAGTTAGAATACAGATTTGTCAAGTCAGGGTAGATTTATAAAAGAAGTACAACTGCTGGAAAATACTGCTATTCAGAACCCTGAGAGGTTTTTAATCCCCTGGCATCTAAATGTGAGTGTTACAGAATCTACACAAAATAACAATATATCCTATCACAATGCTTTTTTCTCCCGAGTCCCACACAGTTCACAATACATTAACCTACTTTTTCCATCTTTCGGATTAGCATGCACAAATCTGTAAATTATTTCTGCAAGGGACTGGTGTGTGGGGGGGGTTATATAAAATGCATCATTGATAAATTTAGGATCAACTATGTAACTATGAAATACAAATGATTTGGTACTTCAATAGAAGTGAACATCAGTTTCCGTCGAATGCATTTCTTTGTTACTGAGCAATCCTTATTAAAAGGTCAGTCACTCCACTTCTTCAGGAATCAGTGAATAACATGATGTTTGCTCTTTTGTCTCCCTGAACACCAAGCAGTGCTTTACAGGGAAACGATGTTCCTTTTACTTTTTGGTTAACTGTATACTGTATCAGCCACAAACGTTTTGGCTTCCCATAGCTGGGGCACCCAGTGGTGTGTGACGTCAACAATGGGTTGGCCCATTGTAAGTGGTTGGAATTTTAACATCGTAGTACAATGCATCGACAGTATGTGGGCAGCAGCTTAACATCACAACTTGCATCTCTCTTGTCTGTGCACAGCACCCAAATTTGGAATTACAAATACGTTGTTGCCAGTAGACATGGGTGTCGGTGGAAGAATCGCGTTCGTTTTGGGGGGGGTCTTCATATTCGACAAAATTCGTCCATCACCGTCTTCGGTTCGGGCGAAATTCGTCCAACATTTTCTTTTTCAGAAATCCCATTCGTTAATGGAAACAAGAAATAAACACACGAATGGCAAGATTCTCCTCCTGTTAGTATACTTACAATGGTGGCCGCTGCGACGAAAGAATGAACGAAGATTTCGTATTGCGCACATTCATTTATTTCGGTGCATTCCTTCATTTGTTCGGACTGATGGACGAAACAGTAAAATTTTGCACGAAAATGTATTTGTATGAAAACCGGGCGATCCAGAAAAAAAGTCTGTTTTTTGGAAAATGTTGGCACCACTTTGGGACATTTGATAGCTTTGTAGTCAGGCAGGAGCGTTATTGGACATTTTGCCATTAATGAACCCAATGGCATACCACCCTTGTATCCTGCCATCAGCATTGGAATGACTAGGCCATATACAAATAGAGGGTGCTAAAGTCCAAAAAAAAGTGATGTTGAGGTCAATATTTTACTAAATTTAGATATGGCCATTCCATCAACTGGCACTGCACAATATAATGGGATGTAAAAAAAGGCAGCTGTAGAGTGTATGTATTTTGTTTTATGCAGTGATGCCTATGAGAGTTTTGCCAATAAAAAAATACAGTAGTTGATATTTTATTCAAAGAAATAATTAATATGTGCATCAACATACTTACTAAAAAAAGAATATTTGCCTTTGATTTAAAAAGTAATTTTTCAGATCTTTTTTCCCCTCGTATTTGTGTTGAGTTATTGGTCCCAAGATGATCTAATTAACTCAAGTATTCAAGCTACGGTTAATGGGTACAGGATGCAACAGGCAATGTTTTTTTGTAATTAGAGAAGGTACAGGAGTTTGCAAAGAATCAGCATGAAGTCTACGGTCAAGTGTGAGTGTTTGATTCACATTCGGAACCTCATTTTTAAAAACTGAAATTTTAATATTCGTGTCTTTGAAAATACATTTATTTAAGGCAGTGTACCAGCCTTTTCTACAGTGCTTTGATGATGACTAGACAAAGCAGCTTTGAAGAAATACCCAATACAGAAAATTTTGTTAATTTCGGACAGGATAGGTCTACGGCTCTTAAAGGTCAGGTTGGACATTATATTTAATGTGTATGTATTTAAATACATGTGAAGCTTTATACCAGGTAGGTTTTAAGAGTTATACAAACTACACCCCAAGGAGAAATAATTATATATAAGAAGGAATAAGATGTAATTTATCACTATTGGTTATGATCTGAATAATGAGAAAGAAAAGTTTTGATGGGATATGTGAATGCAGACTTGTTCTATCAGCAAAGATTAAAAGTGACATTTATACATCTTTTGTAACATGTGTGATGTAGCTGGCTGGCAACTTCAAGAGACCAGACCATCAAGTGATGGTCAACCTTTTCATACCGTGACCAACTTTCACCCAGCCTGCGGAGATCCTTTGCCAGGTGACTTGTGCTTTAAAAACATAGAAATATACCCTACAGACCTTAATAAGTCCTTGGTATTGTCTCATAGCTGTATGCATTCCACACGCATGTTTACATTATTTTTCTGTATTAGTCTCTACCACTTCTGATGGGAGACTGCTCCATTTCCTGTGTCTACCACCATCTCTTTTCAATGAAACAAGGTAACTGGGCAGTCTACTGTGACATATTGTAGTACAGATTGCTCTAGTACTCCCAGCTCCACACCATCCTACATAAATGAATCAAGATCTCTTAAACATCAACCAATCCTCAATACTTTATTCAACAACCTTGGGACTGCTACTGCTAACTTTGGCAGATGTTTTATAATAATTTTTACTATTTTGAAGGTTCATGTTTATACTAAATATTTAGTAAGCAATACTAGAAAACAAATCCTAACAGTGATGAGGATTCTGGAAACTCAGTGATGTATAGTCAAGTTTGACAGTGCTGTCCAGCAGGGGGCACTACAGTAAGCTTACATAAACTTCAAACAACATATTATACAATATATTAAATAAGTAACTACTTCAAGAGACATTAAGGCACTAACTATGACACATTCCAGGCTTCTGCTATCTATTTTATCTGTATTTAAAATAACCAGTGCCTGTTCCTATTGCTGATTACAGAAATGTGTGTAATTGCCACTGTAAAGGTTGCTAAGATATAGTTTGTGTGCAGTTGCTATTACATTTCTGGGGAAACACGTAGAGGTTAAGGTTATTAAAACATGGTATATAGCTTGGGTCTTTCAGAAAGGGCTGGTGAGATTTTATAGAAAAAGGGAAAAGCTGATTTACAGAATGGCGCAAGAGAATAAAAATGACACCCCTGCAAATACAATTACATCTAAACTCCCCAGGGTATTTCATAAAGAACATAGTTTGGAAATATCCCTATGGGCCTCCTGTTGTCAGTCTATAGTACTTTCTACATGTGATTAGACAGAGGAATCCTTAAAACCTGGCCTGCTGATGTTTTGTAAGAGCACACATGAACAATCACATACTACAACACTATGGAATAAGCTTCTTCTATACAAACCAATCAATATAATAATAATAATAATAATAATAATAATAATAAAAGATAGAATATACAACATGAGACATAACAGAGTGGAATAATAGGTATATGGCCAATAAAAAGATGCAGATGTAGTATGACTGCTTAACAAGAGAATCCAAAGTATTAATATTTCTATCTATGTGCTTCACAGCTGTGCTCTACGGTGTGTTTCAGTTAAGAGAGCTATAGCTGAGATGTATGATTTGCAGAATTGCAATGGACATCTAATGAGACAAATACTCCTCTTTCCATTATATCAATTCAGAAAGAGGGCATGTGATATGGTAGGTAGCTGGGAATCTCCAGGATCTGGTCAGAGAAGATATTCTAAAGCTAATTTCTGCAAAAATCAGTATGATCCCTGAGATTGTTCTCCAGCAGTCTGGTACAGGCAGAACTGCCATCACATTGACCAACACAGTCACCTCTGTGAGAGGGGAACCTATCATGCATTTTAATGTACCTGGACACACTATTATTCTGCTCAGCTCTCTCTGATGTCATATGTCTTATGACCATTCATACGCATTAGCCTGAGCTCTGTCACTTCCTCGATATAGTAGAACATGTATAAGCAATAATAATAATAATAATAATAATAATATGACTGTCACCAGGTAGGCTTATATGAATACACCGTGCTGGAAACGTCTAATGTGGATTTTTGCCTATAGAACATTATAAATCCCATTTACAAACATTTTTTTCATTGACAAATCCTGCCATTGATTAAATAAGGCTGATTTACTTGTGGACATTTTGTCATTTTCCGATCCCTCTAGGGCTATGAAGACATTGAAATAGAATCACGAAAGTTCACAGTTACTGTTAGAACACCAGAGAGAAAACAACAAACATACACAACATTTCCTATATCATAGAGCTTGCCATTTAACCCCTTGTGTGTCAAAGTAACCAAGGAAATCAGTGCATTCCTCACCTTCCGGCACTCGAAGTGTTAAAGCAGGTACTGAATTGGAAGGCATACTTCAGAGCACTTAATGAATTATTAAGCTTGGGTTTGTAATATCTTTTTAACCCTCTGCACGCCTCTCCAAATTTAAAATAAAGAGGATATCCAACCCTTCCTAATTCATGTCCACTACAACTCTCAGCATGCCTGGCTGGGTTGGGATCGTGTTTGGGAGGTTGTTGTTCTTGAACATAGGGTTAAACTATTTAGCTGCTTGTGAAAGACACAAAGTTCCCAGGCTACCTGGGTGCACCAGTTTTATTAAATGCCATTTATCAGTCAGTAGCCAATAAAATACGAAGAGTTACGGCGTGCAATGGGTTAACGTGCTGGTGTATCTAATGGGCTGCTGGCTGTAACAGCCATTTGTAGGGTAAGTTAACTTCAAAGCACAGCATTGCTTAGTGGGGAGCCCCAGTAATGATAGTCACACAAACACACAACACACTTGTAGCAGTGTATACTCACAAAGAGTGAAAGTGGTAGCTGTCACTGTGAGATCCCCCAGCCATAAAAGAACTGCTCTCAGCAGGCAGAACCAGGACTCCCCTGGGTTGGGGCAGCGGAGCCCACTGCCCCCCGTTCTTTGCCAGCCATCCCCCACGCTCTCCCAAGTCCGGAAAGCTGACCCTGGCAGTGGGCAGCTCCTTGCATTTTCTGCCCTTAGTGGACATACAGGAATCCACGGGACGGATACAGCCACCTAATCCAAAGCAGGGCAAGGCTTGAAAGAGACGTAAGTGTGCCAAGGGTGTACTCGGCGCTGGCACGGAGGCAGGCAGTGTGTACAGTAGGGTAACCAGAATGGATGCAATGGCAAATAGAGTGTGAGTGAGAAACAAATGCAGAACCAGTAGCAGCTGCTCCTCTGCTTCTCTCCTCCCTTCTTACAGTCCTCCTCCCCCCACTTATTTTTCTCACCCCTTCCCTTTCTGCCTGTCTTTTTCTCTTACTTAGCCATCAATTGTGTTCCTGCCTGGACCACATCATTACTCAGTGACAAGACAAAGTCACCCAGCACAGGAGCCACTGTTTATCAGATCAGACAGCGGAGTAAACAGGGGCCACGGAAAGAGAACAGTGCCGGGTGGGTCCACTTTACCTTCCTGCCGGAGAGTGGACCTTGACTATTAGGGTCACTGGGATGACACTGCTGGACTCTCTGTAACTAATGGGTTAAGTGTACACTTATGATCCCTTCAGCACCATAAAAGCCTCCTATGTGCTGCAGGTCCACCTGGCAGTTAGATGGTTAAGAGGGCATTTAGTACCCCCTTACACTAATGCTCATCCAAGATCCAGCACATATCCATTTTACATTATCTCCATGCATAATAATCCATTTATTAGATATCATTCTTTCAGATGTGTTATCCACCACCCTGTCACTTGTATTTCTTTTTATGGCACAGATTATATATGGTGGATAAATATAAAAGGGTGCACCAGCTAAAAAGTGTGTACATGATTTTTGTTCTTGGGCTATTTCGTTTACTTGCATTCAGATTGCACAATTCCTATGAATCAAATCAAAATGTTGCTTGTTCCATTTGCTTATAAAAGGTAAGACAGTACAAATATTTTGATCTGTACATTGGATTTGTCCATAGCAAAATAAGAAGGTGTATGGGGCACTTAGGAAATGTAAGCATTACTATTAACCAATACAGATGACCAAATGATCTGTATTAAGAAGGTGAAATAAGCATTACATTACTCGTGCCCCTGTCATCTTTTATAGCAGCATCAAATGGGAGACGCTATAAGTTCAATGACTCTCACCGGCTGCTTAAAAATCATGTAGGAGCTATAGAACTACAAATTGTTTCCTCTGCTCTGTATGTGTAACATCGTTGAATTTGTAAATTTGTGTCTGGGCAGGCACAGAAGAGTCAGGAAAGGAAGATTAACTGGGATAGTAGATTTGTAACAGACTGAAGCAGAGAATATTTTACTGAAACCCTTGGCACATATCTATAATTGCATCCAGTTATGGCAAGGTCCAAGATATCATGGCCCTCATTGCTTTCTGTCTCCTCTTTAGCCACAGTGGACATTCATCTTTATGGGCTATTTGTGTCATCTCCATCAGCCCTCTATGTATTACCCAACTTCAGGCATATTTCCCATTTTTTGACTCATTTCAGGTTTACTCCATTCACCTCCAACAGCATTTTCCTACCACCCACTAACTTTATCTTTATCGTCCTTAACTTTTTTCGCCTTCGATCATGGTGATTTAGTAGAGGGAGCCGAGACCTGGGTCTCCTCTATCACCTCATTATAACACGGAATCCATGAAGTCGCAACAAGGCCGGCAAATAAGACCTGAAACTAAGTAATGTATCTTGTGGCAAAATACAGGGACAGAAGATAATGCACAATCTGCCCCTTCTTAGAGCATCCTTAGGCTTTTCCCATCCATTCCATAATGCCACACAATCTATGGTCTGTGATATCAAATACATTATCTTACAGGTTTTATTTTAAATCATGCTGCAAGTTTAATAAATAT
The DNA here is from genome assembly GCA_023333645.1 of Sceloporus occidentalis. NCBI lineage: Eukaryota > Metazoa > Chordata > Lepidosauria > Squamata > Phrynosomatidae > Sceloporus > Sceloporus occidentalis. Next base: position 6,228,436 of record JALMGF010000046.1, read on the forward strand.
TATTTCATATGTCTCTAATTAGTAGACTTCATTTAATCAAATATTTTCTTGAATCATCTATAAAGCAGCTTTGTCACACAAACCTGGACAGTTACAAAACCTTTATAAAGTATGCAGCCTGATTTAGACCTGATATTGGTTCAATAAAGGGAATGGGTCAAAAAATGGACTACTATATGTTAATGTTTTTAATTTTTGTTGAACCCTTTTACCCCCTCCAGATAGATGTTTCCAAGCCTAATCCAAATATTGTAATGATCAACAACCATGGCTGCTTCTTTGTGTGGAAGGTCAATACTGTTTCAACATGATCCTGCTATGAGTATAGGCAATTGATTGGGTTCAGTTCTTTTTTTTACTGGCGTCTCTTCACTTTTGACATTTCTCAGAGCTACACAAGAGCAATTAATTAGGAGAAACGGAAGTTTGCATTAATTCCACATCACAAGGCAATTGTGCATCCTACTGATTAGCTAGCCCTTAAGTATGAGTCGCAATAGTAATAACTTACTAGTTAAAACCATCAAGTTATTACCGTATATACAGAATAATTTTTTGGGTGCATCTGAGCTGGTTCTTCATTGATTTATTTGATTTTTATGACCATTGGGCACATTTAAAGTTAAATTCAACCACTTCTTTATACATCAATTTCACTATTACTGAATGAATTCTGTGGATTAGGATGAGTTCTAGTACGTGCTGGATCAGGGAAGACAGTAGACATTACTCTTGTTGAGAAGTCTATATATTTTGCCTGCCATATTAATGGGCAATGTAGGTGCCCCGGCTGCTATAAATAAAATACTCATGTTCTATTCTAGAACTACCAACCAATATATTGAATAATCATGGTTTTAGTACTGTATTTTATATAAAGCATGATAGTTCACCTGCCAGTATTACTGGAAACCCTGTAACAAAAGCATTATTGGTATACAATTGCCACTACATACCCTTGCTGTATGTTTCACTAGAACTTTTTTCCTAACGATACTATCTCTTCATGCATTTAATTCGCCTTTAAAACATTTTCTGATGCTAATCCAAGTTTTTGCCGCTTTGTTGTTTGAGGATTGCTCTAGAAGGATCAGCAGACTTGTTTTGAATCATTCCTTTCACCTTGAGTCACTGATCGATTTGGATTCACACAAGTTTCTATTAGTCTATTTTGAGACTCTGAGGGAGATATGTAAAGTATGCTACGCTGTCTTTTTTTTAGGGGCTACACTAAGTTTGTAGTTTAATGATAAAACCTAATGATAGTTTATGACCATTAAAAATATTTGTTATTCTTGTCAATAGCTTTCCATTTAAAATTCATTTTGCTTTATATCCAGTATTCTTTGGATAAGAATATCCAAAACACAAAAATTTTGGGGTCATTTAGAGGTTTTCATGGAAAACAGGGGAATTTCTAGCTGTGCTAACATAATCCCAAAAGGGTTTCCTAATGATCAATTAGCCTTTTAAACTTGGATTAGCGAGCACAACGTGCCATTGAAACACATACACATATATCCCGCCTCCCGCCTCGCTTACCTCTCACCGCCCCTGCAGGTTTATCTCTGGCTGTTCTCACACTGTGCAGGCAGCCTCGGTTTCACTACAGGGTCACATGATGTCAAGTGACCCCGATACGTTCCTGTCTCCCCGTGCTGGTTCAAACTAGTTTAGAAAGAGCCCTTCCCACCTGGATCGACATTTCTAAACTATTTTGAAGTAGCACGGGGAGACAGGAAGAAGGGGGCACCGGGCCCCCTAGAGGCCAGTGGATGAAGCCATTAATTCTGACAAAATCCCCAACTCTATTTGCAGAAATGCACCCCCAAACTTGCAAGAAGCCTCCACCAGCACTTCGGAGAACAAACTGCCTTCTGCTACAGCCAAATATTTAAAATTTTGACTCATCAGTCCATAGCACCTGCTGCAATTTCCTGCACCCCAGTTCCTGTGTTTCTGTGAATAGTTGAGTCGCTTGGCCACATTGGAGGTATGGCTTTTGGGACGCAAGTCTTCCATGAGACCCACTTCTGACCTCTATGGACAGTAGATGGATGTACCAGAGTCCCACTGTTTTTTGTCGATGTCGAGCTGATGGAATTGCTGGACAACTTTGAATTGCGAAGGGAAGTAACCACTCCGCCGACCACTTTGTTTATGGTTCTCAACATTGCATGTTTCTTTGTTCTACAGCACATCTGGAGACCCCAAATTTTTGCTTGCAAGAGACCTTGCTGATGTAGTATTGTTGTCTTGTGTCTTGTTGCTGTCCTCAGTCTTGCCATGACGTTTGACATTAAACTGTCTTCAGCCACCTCACCTTGTGTCATACCCCCCTGTGCGAGTCCCCTAAACGGGTATCCAGGAGCCAAAGTGGCAAGGTAACCAATGATCCAAGATGGCAGGAGCCATTAGGAGGAAGAAATGCCCCACACTGCAACCATGTGATGGCTACCACCAGAGGGCATACTCAGATCCCCCTAGGTTCCTAGTGATGTAAAAGTTGCTCTGGCAATGTTGTAGCAACGTACCAGGAAGTTATTTTCCAGAGCAAAGGTGACAACCCTGCCATGCTTTAAATGACTACTCCTCCTCTCCTTCATTGCTTTATTATTTAGAAGTTACCAGTCTGTGTTACCAGTGTTCCTTGATTACCTGTTCCCTTGATCTCTAGATTCACCTTGACCATGATCCAAAGCCGCCTGACATTGTCCCTGTTTTTGCCCTTTTTCCTGCACTTTTGGAATTCACTTACTTACCCTGCCTCACCTATTCACTGTCATTGAAGATGTCTCTATCTCCAACTGTTTGGGACAATGTTTACGTTTGCATGTGTGTGTGTGGTTCGTCACCTGCTCCTGGACTCCATCTTTAGAGGTAAGAAACCTCAACTTGTTAGTGAATTTGGCTGTTCTTCACCCAGTTTTATTCCTCCTACATAACTGTTTCTGTTTAAGTTATTGATTGTGTTTCAACCTCCACATTAAATTGATTAAACCTGCATTAAACCTACATATTAAATTGATGATCAATAGCTCCTGTAGGTTTAATTGTTTAATCATACACCTATCTATATGCCTTCAAAATCCCTGACTTTGTGCAAGTGTATCGAGAATAAAAAAATACTGTTTTCAAATGGAGGGGGGTCATACCAAATATTGATTTGATTTAGATTTTTCTTTTGTTCACTCTTTACTTTGCATTTCATTCAACGCTACAAATAAATTATTCACATGTCTACTTTTGAAAGCATTCTTACATTACAGAATTTTTTAGCTTCTGACAAAAACTTTTGCACAGTTCTGTATATATTCTGCTTAATCAGCCAAGCAAGATGGACCTGTACTACACACGTTCAATATTGATCCCTGGGAGATTTCTGGTTCATTTAGAGCACTTTACACCCATGCACAGGGGATTCATTCTATGACATTTCAGTTGACCCCAAAACTCCTGCTGTCATCTTACATTGCCAAAGTTCCTTATCATACTATGCCCTGAATTCCACAGCAATGTAGTGAGCATTTTGGGCATTTTATGCCATCTCACCAGCCATGCATTGAGTTTTATACATTCTCGTCACTAATTACAGCATGTAGGTGAAATTTCATGCCCTACAAAAACCCTCTTTGACATTTTTAATAACAAGATTAAGGGTAGTAATGACTTTCAGATGGTTTGGTGCTGCTTGTACAAGCTGTGAAGCTTTACAGAAGGAAGGCATTGGGAATAATGTACAGTATTACAACTGATTCTGGTGCAAAATTGGACAACTCATTTTACAACCATAGCAACCAACTTATTATTGTTAAATCCAAATGTTGAGTGGATCATTCCTTTGGTTGCTACACTGATGAAACTATTCAATCACTGTTTACATACAACCCCTAATATCTGCACTACCAAACTGGTGTTATTAAAAAAAATCAGACATGGGAGTATAGATTCTCCTTATTTAATATACCTTTAATATTTAGAAAAAAAATTTGCAATTGGGTCATCATTAAATAGTGTATCAAGGCATTCAGTGGCAGCATTAGCTTTTTAGCCTGGAATATGCTATACTTTTGGAATAGGAAAGGCAACCCACCAGTTTTTAATTGAAAAAAAAATCATTTACAGAAAGCAGTTCATCTACATATGACCCGGAGAGTGTAATATTTCCCACTCGCTTTCACAGTTTATTTGGAACTGTTTCACACCGAGAGATCTGACTCTCTTTACATCAACCCTGTTTCATTATTCTGGCTGCGAAGGAGGTGCACATATCTATGGAGGAAAAAATCATTTATATATTTTCTTATGATCATTTACAGTAGCTAGGATTTTTTTCCTCTTCAAAACCAATGGATAACGATATCATTTTTACCACTGTCACACTCTTGGTAGTTTAGGACTGCAATTAAAATACTAGCCAATTACTGAATCTGAGCCATAATATTTTAGTCTTGTTTTTAATAAAACCCAATGCTTTTTTTAATCCTTAAACTTGGTTCTCATGTATTCCAGTTGAACCCTTTAAATGTATGTTAGAGATGTCAAGATTTTCATTGCTTGGGTGATCATAACTATTCTAGGTTTCTATAAAGGGCTATTATGGTCATTCCAAGGTTATCAATATCAACACTTTGGTGGACCTGCCTTGAGGTGGACTGTTGGGTAATTTAGAAGAGATCTGATATCAGGGATAATTGAGGGACAATGTCTCTGGACCATGGCTAGTAATTACTATATAAAAAGATTATGTGGCTGCTTAAGGCCCCCATTTGTCTAAGAAGCTCTCTAGATGAAAGGAAGAGACCTATACCAATATGATACAGATTCCTCATAATGACTTATCACTATCTCTTTAGTTTTCGTTAAAACATAAAGATGGGTGGTGAACAATCTTTTCACTTGGGACCCCAGCCTTGGTTGGCTTGTAGGCTCTCAGCTGTTTTCTTTTAGACAGGTTGTAGTGGAGGTTTCTAACAAATCTTTGACCTCCCTGAAGGCTATAGTAAGGGAAATTGGAGAGATCAATTATATGGATTATCTGACATCTCTTATCCATAACCCTTATACAAACCTAGTCTCCTGGGATATTAGATCTCATGTTGAATGCTTAGTACTAGTCACACGTGTCAGCTTTTCAATTAACACATATATGTCCTAACCTTATTCTAACCTCCGTGCCCTATGTTTTTTATTGCTTACACTGCACAGGGTATAATTACCTATAGAAATCCTAATTTTTAAGATAGAGAAGAATGCTACTATGTACTCAAAATAAATCTGAAGCAAAAGTACTTTACAGTGGAACGTTATGAGACAAAGAGGGATATAAGGCAGATAATGTTAAGGCTAGCATATCAATGGCAAGATATTCTTAAAGGGGAACTCCCAATAACTTTTTTTATCACTATTTTCATATCCATTATATCATACATTTTTTAAATATTGTGAATTTGGGCTGCTTTCTTTTTCAAGACACTTCTAGTTTTTGCATAATATCATGTTTTCAAGCAGCTGCATATTAGCTGTTTGTATATGTTCTAGCAGCGACGGGCTGGCCTTGGGACCAATTGTCCCCTGGACTGCTCAAAAACTACCAAGACTATTAAAAAAGGGCTGAAATGAGTTGGAACGGCTCACTCGCGGAGACAGGGACTCGGTAGGGTCACATAATGCAATGTAACAAGTAGAAGCAGTAAAAGCGCAGCTGCACCTAAAAAGAAGGCTTTAGGAAGGTAAAGAGATGAGGGGAGGGGGAAGGAAGGATTGAAAGAGAGAGTAAGGGGGGTGAGAGAGAGGGCAAATGAATGAGGAAAGGCGTGAGAGAGAGTGTATAAGGGAGTAAGCTAAGAAGTGAGAAAGCATGATTTTGTATTAGCGTAAGTCTGTTTAGCATTGTTATTAGCATTGCCATAAAGAATAAGCTGAATGTCATGTTTGGCCAGGGAAAGTCACCCAAAATATCACATGACTGACAACAAAGGCAGCCTCCAGGTCTGCAGATAAAGGCATTTTATTGGATCAAGATTAAAGAGTATTTTGTCTGTTTTAAACAACATTACCGTATACAGCACTGAATCTTATGCCCAAAGAGACCTCATAGGTCTTCTACTAAAGCATCAATGGGTCTGTAGACTCTTTGACCATAACTCATATTACCTTAGCCACATCCTGTTTAATTTGAACAACACCTTAGTAGCAAGGTGTATTACCCATTTCAACACATAAGAGGAGTCTTATACTGTAAATTCTAGGAAGTATAGCCCTCATTCCATAAAGTAACAAAGATAAATACACATGGCCAAAGACAAAATCTAAAATAGTATGTGATTGATACTGTCCTCCGTTTCCACATGTAATGCACGATTCTTGAAATCCTAAATTATCAGTACTGACAGAGTGGGAGACCATGTCAAAAATTTATGAAACTTTAGTTGAGAAGTAAATTATAGCAATGAATTTACTTTTTTCATATAAACCAAAATGAGATTGCTTGATACAACCATATATGTGTATAAATACATTTTGCGGAACCTACAGGATCAAAGAATGTGAAGATATTTGGATATGTGGAATGTAGGGAAAATGACATTGTGAGGTGAAAGCCACCAGACTCTGCATTATTACTTAAATTACATACAAAGGTCAAGTCGGATTTTACCTTATAACTATGATATGCTATTATTTCTGTCCAAGTTGACAGTTAAGCAGCACATGAAGAGAGAAAGATGCACTCAGCAATGCAGAGAATCCGTAATTTAGAACATTTCAACCATCATTATGATATACACAGCAGGTCTTAGGGAAGTCATGACAACAATCATAAATATTATTTTTGAGTTATTTCTAAAGTTAAACACTAGACAACATTCTGGTTCTAAAATAAAGTTACATTCGACAGTCTCTAAAAATGTTCTTGTATGGATTTAGATTAAAATATAATTTATGACATGCATTTTTCAAGTATTACACAGTAAAGAAAATGTAGTAAAAAGTAGAGAGCATTATTCAAGGGATTAAATACAGAATAAAGTGGAGCCATCACTCATGGTTAATTTGCTGTGACTAAAGCAAACATTTTCTTGTATATTCTGAGCTAGCCAAGTTGATATTTTTAGTCCTTTTTTTGCATTTCGGTACCTTGTGAGTAATCTACACTCCTGCATCTCTCAACTAGATAGAGTAGGGCTTTGCATCCTATAATGTACTGGACATTCAGCCAACTCATCTGAGAAGTAGTGCCCTCCACTAATGTTGATCACATTTGGTAAACATGAGCAAAGAATTCTGCGGAAAAAAAATGTTTAACCCATTGATATTTCCTTCAAAAATACACACAAATACTCTGCTTTCATGGGGAACAAAATTGTTATATATATATATATATATATATATATATATATATATAGCACAAATTTTCTGCACCACTATGATTTCATATGAGAAAAATATATTTCCAGTATATTCCCATTGATATTTTACACTTTCTAGTATATCTGAGTGACTGGGAACAGGAAATTGTTCAACCATGACTTCCTATTTCACAGGCTAACACATAGGCCAAATTTCCTTATTCATTCATCACAATGGGTAACACCAAGGAATAAAGCAGTGATGTGTGGCAAAAGGTTGTTGAGCTTCACAAAATGGGAAGTGGCTATTAGAAAATAGCAAAAAATTGAAAATGCCCATTTCCACCATTACGGCAATAGTTAAGAAGTTCTAGATAACTGGAAATGTTATGACTCAATCTGGATGGGTGTCTATATTGTCTCAATGCACTGTGGAGAGGATGGATTACAGCTGGAATTGCAGAAATTAGTTGCATTTTGGGGTCAGAAATCTTCAAAACTACAATCCGACGTCACCTACATCACCACAAGTTGTTTGGAAGGGTTTCAAGAAAAAGGCCTCTACTCTAATCCAAAAACAAACTTAACCGTCATCAGTTGCCAGACACTACTGGAACTTAAAATGAGATTGGGTTCTATGGCAGGATGAAAACAAAATAGAGCTTTTTGGTAATAAACATCAGAGGTGGGTTTGGCACACACAGAGACGTAGCCATATGGAAAAGTACCTCATGATCTGGACATTTTATTAGGATACATGGCATCATGGAACCTATCAAATATCAACAGATATTAAATGAACATGCCATGTATTCTCCAATCTAATCAGGCATTATAGGAAAAGGCTCAGAGCTGTTATTTTGGCAAAGAGAGGTAGCACAAAGTTTTGACTAAAAAGGTGCCAATAATTTAAAATGATTCTAACCTTGGTTTCCAAATGCAGTTTACATAGTTACATAGGCTGAAAAAAAGACATGCGTCCATCAAGTTCAGCGCTTCCTATATCTGTTAATTTGTTGCTGTTGATCCAAAAGAAGGCAAAAAAAAACCCCGGTTTCGCTCTTTCGAATTTTGCACTAACCAGGGAAAAAAATTCCTTCTTGACCCCAAAATGGCAATCAGATTTCTCCTTGGATCAATAATAAAAATTTTAATAAAGACAGGCGAATATTTTGCATTATCTCTCTTTACTCTCACTGATAGCAGCAAAAAAAAGAGTTAACAGTAAACCGGTATGTCAGGTAAGGGGTGCGGAGCGTGGCACAGGCACCACTATACAGAGTCCAGGAGCGTAGCACAAAGAGGGGCAAATCCAGGAGAATAGTCGAGGTCACGGTACAAAGGTCAAGGCAGGCAGCAGACAGCATAAACGGAATACAAAAGCCAAAAAAGGTCAGGATACCAAGGATACGAGTACTAGAGGTAGGGATAAGCAAGCACTTGAAGCTTAACAAAGAAGCACTGGTGTAGAGGTTTGGGGAGTTTATATAGGGGCAGGTAATTAGGCTTCCACCCCCTATCACCTGTACTCCTCCCACCCAAAGTGCCTGTCTCCCTCCCCCTTGCTACACCTGAGTGGAGGGAGACAGAGCTGGGTCTATCTCCTCCCCCTCCCTCTGGTGGCTGTGGGAGAGGGAGGTTTGCATCAACGGGGTTAAGCCCCGCCCCCCTCCTCTCCGGGTGCGCGGCTCGTGCTCGGCACTTCGTGCCCGCAGACCGGGCGTCCGGGAGCGCGGCCTGCCACGAGGCAGTGCCGCGCCGTGATCGGGAGGTCCGCGGGCAGGATTAGACCTCCTGCTCGACGTCTCCCGCGACGCCGGACCCGATACCCTGCGTGGCGCACGGTCCGGTCGCGAGGAGGTCTGCCGGTGGGGATCGCGCTCCGAGGCGGCGGCCCCCGCAGCGAGGTAGGTGCTCCCGGCCGGGCCTGACACTGGTAACAACCAATGAGAACACTTAACAGAGTATATAACACTGCTCCCCCTTTTTTATCTTCTTTTGGGGACCTGTGAAGCTGAGGCTGTCTGTAAACACACCTCATCCAGCAGGGAACTTACAATGGAACCAGGCAAATGTGGTAGGTCTGCCAATGGGCACAAATCTTCAAGCTCTAGCTGCCAACTCAAGCTGAAAGAAAACATGACAGGATCGCAAAACGCCTAAACAACCAAACATAAACTCTACACCCTTCCACAATGTCACCCAAAACACACCAAAACGAACCGAGATACAGATAAAACATAACAGGAAGGGAAAGGGCAGGAAAATACTTGCTTCCTGTTTTTATTAAAATTTTAATTATTTGGACACCAAGGCTACAATCATTTTTAATTTTAAGACAGGAGGCTCCTATTTTGCATTTTTTAACTCTCCAGAACCAGAGCCGCAGAAGGCAAAGGACGTAAGTAGAAAGACCAAAAGATAGAAGTGAGAGCCCAGTTGGCTACACATAGGATGTCTGCCAGTGCCCCCCCTCAGCCAAGAGGGCACTGGAAGCGGCTGCATCCCTAACCGAGTGGGGCCCGAACGCTTTGTTGACGCCAGCCAAGGAGCGAATCCAACGCACCCAACAAACGTGGGTGCTACAACTGGCCGGAATGGAGTAACATACGAGATCAAGAGCTGCGAAGCACTCCCTGACCTAAGAGCTGCCGTATGGGAGAGGTACGTACAAACGCACCTGGCCACACACAGGTTTGGCTCCTCCTGAAGATACGGATAGGAGACCAAACCCCCCCCCGGGAAAAAGGAAATGGCATCCGCGTCAAACGCCCGGTCATCAGACACCTTGCGGAAAGACAGCAGACAAAGCAGTAACCAGAACCGGGAACCAGAACCGGGAAGCCGAGAGGCGGAGAGAAAACAGTGCCCTGTGGGGTAAGTCTCTCTATTGTAATAGAATGTGGCAATTACTAAACCATGATAATGTAATAATAAAATCAGTACTTAACTGGCAATTTTTATTCTTAGAATGTGCTTATAACATGCAACCATTTTCTGCTGTGCTATGTAGTAGGGAAATAATACATCCTAAAATTAACCTCAACAGCTTCAAACTAATGTAAATGCTGCTGAGGACTATACACGTGAGCTTATAGAATCTACAGCAGTTATTTGAATATTGGTAAGAAAATGTCATTATTGAATTATAGAATATTAGAGAGCTCAACACTATTGGGGATAATGTAATTCCATCACAATGAGTAAAAAGGAAATTAAAAAACTTGTACAAAAAGCCATGTCATTATGCTAAATATATTAGGCCTCATTCAACGAATGTATTACTCTGAGGCGCCATTTAGTCCTCGATGGGTAGATCTTTTTTTGTGCGTGGGTCTTTATTTTTTAAATTATCGCTGAAACACACAATCATTATAAAGATAAATATACAGTCGTAAATATACATATACTAAATTGTTAGTATTGAGTGCTGTTTTTTAAGCTAACTTTAAGCTGATGCTAACTGTTCCTGATTATTATCTGAGGCTCAAACGCCAGATGTTCTCTTGACCTCAACTATTATTTCACAAAGAGCAAATACGAGGTCTATAAAATCATCCATTAAAAGAAGCAAAGAGCAGTATATTGAGTTTAATGTATTGTCAAAGAGCCAAGAATGTTACTAGTAAAATTAAAGTATGCTTCATGATGGAAAGCAACATATTTTTGGTGTTAGAGTCTCATGCCACTTACGCCCAAACCACACAATTTCTGATGAAATTTCAGTTCGCCATTCTATCGATTTTAAAATGCACATATGCAGCAATGTGATTCACCACGGGGGGCCCTTAGGCAACTGCCCAGTGTGCCCATACGTTTAGAGGGCACTGTGGCAATTGGTCCTGCAGCTGGGTTTTTTTCCAAATTCAGTGGGGGGGGCAAAAAGGGGGCAAGGAATTATCTAGGGGCAGCGACGCCTATGATTTTCTAAGTCTTGGGTAGATAACGTGAACAGTTAGCTATAACCTACATTAAGGATACGGGTCAGGGCAGAAAGTATGTGAAAAGAGACATATCTATCACAAGGCACTATATATATTATAAATGTTTTAAAAAGTTTTCTTTAAAAACTCCTTGAAATTTAATTTAAGCTAACCTGCTAACTCTGATAGCGGATGTTTGGGAAATTAGTTTATTGGGGCAGCATCTTGCTATTTTGAACCGATACGAGGAGACAGGTCCCACTGGGCCCCCTGGAGGCACGTGCCTCATTGACTGCTGCAACCCCTGTAGTTATGCTACTGTAAAATATATTTTATGTCTTTATGACACTAAACTGACGAACCATAAATGTATTTTAGTATAAACCTGGATGTTTCTGATCTCACTGTGTCTTCCAATCTCCCATACAGGGTCATATTTTCTATGTGGCAGACTATGCATTTGTGAGGCGTACCTCAGGAAGCAAAAGGTGAGTGGCTTAGTGGTAGGTACAACCAATCTGCTTATACCCTTCCCATTTTGCACCAATGCCACAAAGCCCACAAAAATCTAGGTTTCTGTTCATATTATGCCTGGAATGTTAACATGTCAACGCAATGCCGGCCATTGATGTAGGGGTTTCTAAAATGCATTTGATCCAAGACATGAAAGTGTTAGCATCAGGAAAGACATTGTCTAAAAATCAGGATAATATGTAGCCACACAATTGAATGTGTCCCATGCATCTGAGTGACAGGCTTGGTCAGGGTTGCTGCCCTGGGACCCACATGGGCTACTAGAGGTTATTTTATCTTGATATATGTACTATGGCTGTTTACTCATTCTGATGTAACAAGAATATTGCAAAAGATCTTAATTGATGCATAAATAAAATATCAGTTATTAAAAAAGCATTTGATCCAGTTTAGACATTAGCAATCACAGTAGAGTGGTGTAGTTACCAATCCATAATATATAGTATTATTGTTATCATAAATGTATATGGTACCAAGAATGTATGCTGTCTGCTTTCAGGCCTGCATAAGAAGCTGTGTGAGGTGGAGGCCTTGTTGGAGAAGCTGTGGGCCTTGACTGGTCATCATGGTGAAGATTTGCGGGGCCTGCCTGTGGCGTTTTCACAAGGTCGGGTAGTGGTAGGCCATCTAGGTCTTCGAACTGTCTTCTACGCCCCCCACATCGAGGTACAGATGGCCTGCGAATGTGGCTGCAGGGCAGGATGGATGCCCAGAGCAAGCCCAAGGACCAGAACGTGGGGCCCACAAGTAAACTGCTGGTGTCACACGAGGCCTGAGCTGAAGAGCCCCCAAGTCCCCTCAAGTGGATTACTCACCTGAACCACATGGTCCTTCTCCTGGGTTGGTGATGTCATCCCTTGATATTTTCCTGGCTCCAGATCTGAATGAGGAGTTGGTGGATCCAGCTAAGGGTTACAGGGAAGTGTCAGCTAGTGTTGATTCGGAGGTGGTACTGGCGGCTGCAGCACCAGTGGTTGGTTTCGAGTAGGTCCGCCTCAGAGGCCTCTGGGGCTTTGGGCCTCGTGGTTTAAGGCTAAAGGTGGCGTGCACTTAGCAGCCCCTTGTTTCAAGAAATCACAATAAGCTTGGAAAGGAGCTGAAGGAGATATTGTTAGGGTGCATGACCGGGCCCTTTGAAGAATCTGGGGATGTCCCTAAGCAGCAACCAGGTAGGTTTGGATTGATCCACCACCTGTCGAAGGGTTTCTTGGTCAATGACGAAATTGATAAGGATTTTGAGCATAGATTGTTTTTCTGATTTTTGTATACTATGAGTTTTTGAAAAAGAAATGCTACATTCTACACAGGAAAGCAGATGACATGACTTGCATAATGAGACAGAAAAACATTAACGAACATCACCACGGAAACAGAACCTACTGTGACAGGAGATTTCATGATTTCAAAAGTGCTTTTTTAATATCTCAAATACTAGTATATTGGGAAAATGTTCTCTTTAAAAGACAACCCACCGTTGCTCCTCAGCTGTCAGCACTTTCTACATCATACATGTGTCATTATGATTGTTGCTGCGTTGATAACTGTTTGTGGTTATTTCCAAGAATTTCCGTTTTCCTGAAGATCCTGTACAGATGAAACATACCTGAGAGCCTTCTAAGCCGATGCTGAGACTCTTTAAATACCGTATTTGCTCGTTTAGAAGACGACCCCCCCAAATCTGAATATTAATTTAGGAAAAAAAGAAAAAGCCTGAATATAAGACGACCCTATAGGAAAAAAGTTTTACCAGTAAATGTTAATTCATGTAAACTATTTTTTTAATAAAAGCTATGATTGAGAAAAATATTTTGGTTTTATTTCCTTCTATTTTCCAACCTGCCCCCCCCCCCCAGTTATGCACATCTGCCCCAGAAATGCCTTATACCCCTTATATGCCACTGTGCTCCATGATATGCCTTTTAACCCTCTAAATGCCACTGTGCCCCATGATATGCCTTTTGACCCCCTATGTGCCACTCTGCCTCCAGAAATGCCTTATACCCCTATATGCCACTCTGGCATTAAGGGGGTTAAAAGGCATATTATGGGGCAGAGTGGCATATAGGGAGGTTTAAGGCATTTCAGGAGGCAGAGTGGCTTATAGAGAGTTAAAAAGGCATTTCTGGAGGCAGAGTGGCATTAAGGGGGTTAAAAGGCATTTGATAGAACACCCTGCCTCCAGAAATGCCTTATGCCCCCCATTTAACACTCCCTCCCCCTCCCTCCTCCAAACTTACCAGTGCTTCTCACTCCCCTGTCATGTAGCAGGGGCAGCGTGTAGAGCTCTACGCGATTCGCGTAGACAACTTATGCTGCAGACGGAAGGAGGTGTGGCTAGCAGCAGGGGTTGTCTGCGTCCATCGCGCAGACCGTCCCCGACTGTCAGAGAGAATTCTCCGCACCAGTGCCGGTGCCGCACCGTTGCGGGGAACTCTGATCTCTGACAGCCGGGGAAGGTCTGCGCAATGGACGCAGACAACCCCCGCTGCTAGCCACACCTCCTTCCGGGGGCAGCGTGTAGATGTCTACGTGATTCGCGTAGACAACTTACGCAGCAGCTGGAAGGAGGGTTGTCTGCGTCCATTGCACAGACCTTCCCCGGACTCAGACCTTCCCCGGACTCAGAAGCACCGGTAAGTGGGGCGGGGGGGCAGGAGGATCCAGGTCCCCTGCAGCTGCGGGGGATCTGGATCTTAGTCGTCTCATAGTCTGACCTATTTGAGGTCTGATTATAAGATGACCCCGATTATAAGACGAGGGGTATTTTTGAGAGCATTTGCTCTGAAAAAAACCTCGTCTTATAATCGAGCAAATACGATATTACCACTTTAATAGTGAATCACAAAGCCATTATTTTATAAATATATGTATATTTAACTACGAAATAAATAATAATACACTAGAAAGGGTCATGACCTGAACCACCTGTTTACAGGGGATGAGTGCATAATTGCCAACTTTTGCTCCGGGTGCCCTGGGACATAAAGGGGATGTAGCCTAAAATAGGTGGAGTTATGTGGCGCTGTATGACACCCCATACTTTAGGCTCCACCCACTTACATCACAGGGTATCTGGAGCTCAGTTAGCAGTGTTTTGGCTGTGTGTGTGTCTCTAAGAAATACACAGCTGAAATGCTGCCTGTGCACAGTGTAATGAATTCTGCAGTATGTTTATTCCGAGAAAGACCCACATTTGACGGGACAGGACCCAAAAAGGGCAAATTCGGTACTGTTGGCAGGTAGATGAGTCCTCTCTGTTCCCCATCCAGTGTGCATTAAGTTATAGAATGTTCGGGCAGGCAACTCTGGTCCAGTCATCTCAGTCTTGTTAATCCGTAGAGGGCCAAAACTTATAAGATATGTGGTTTGCAAAATGGGTCTAGATGGCCAAGATGTGCCCTCCAAGCACACTGGTGCTAGAGTGTCATGGGTGAGTTTAGGCTTAGTGGTACATGGAAGACAAGAGAAGGAGATTGTGTGTGTGTATTTATGTGTGAATGGATGGTGCTAGAGTGGGTTTGCATGTAAGTATGTGTCAGTGTTTTACTAATGAGGCGCCAAGAAATACAGCATCCAGGTGTCAACACTAGGCTTACCCCTGCCACTAATCTATTGTTAGAGATAACTTGCTGTGTTCAGACATTGTGCTGTATAAAACAAATGTGTTTTCTGCACTTCCAATAAATATATAATATACAGTCAAAAGTAAATAGATGGATCTTTCCCAGATCATAGCCAAAGTGAGTCATGTTCAAACTGTCAGGCAGGTAACTAGGGAGAAACTAGGCACCGCCTAGGGAGAAATTTCCTTTGCGAAGCTACTTTTGACTCTTATCCAGCACTTTTGCTTACACTGACTGCCCCCCTGAGCAACGTACACTGTGAAATTAACTTTTGGACTTTATATCGAGCGATTACACTTATTATTTTTATAGTGCATTACAGAGGAACCTATAGAATTCATGGGATCATACTGCATATTTATTGATGAACTTTGTTTACTGATTAGTTTTACCTATTTATTCTTTTTTTTTTTTTATTAAATCAGTTTTTATTAGCCTCTGTGAAGCGGGTCAGTACATACATAGGTACATAATCAAGTCACAAATGGACATCACAACAATGGAGCATCACATCAATGCGTACAGGAATACAGTAGCGAACATAGCAAAACGTTACAATGTTACTGATGCACGAGTTTCGCATAACAGTACTGCTAACATGTATAAAGTAACCCAATCATGGAATAAAGAGTATCGAGCCTCACAAAGGTTTTTCGTTTTGTGTTATGTGGAAAAAAAAAGTAAGTCATAGAGATAGGGGATAGAGATCCGAAAGTGGGAAACGAAAAGAGAAAGGGAGAAGAGACAAGGAGAAGGAGATGGCAACTCTAGCAGGAGATGTGGCTATTTGGAGATGGAGCAGAGTCGACTTGGCGGTAATATCCGTGTGTACAGCGAGCCATGGTTCCAACACGGCTTCAAATTTGGGCATCACAATGAGGTCCCATATAGCGGACTGTATTTCGGCTGAGGTCGGCGGTGTCCCCTTCCATTTCCTTGCAATCGTAAACTTAATCGTTGCGCAGATGTGATGAATATGTTTGTGATTATGGGTTGATAATCCCGGCTCCGCGGCGTCCATCACCAACAAGGCGACCTCTGGAGTTCCATTGAGCGTAAGACCCAGGGCCTGGGAGAGCTGGTGGAAGGAGTCCCGCCATAGCGTTTGGATAGATGTACAGGACCACCACGGATGTAGATAAGTACCTGGCACGCCACATCCTCTGAAGCAGGTTTTATTAGTGGACTGAAATATATGGGACAAGCGCAAAACCCCGTTCGATGTCTACCCAACGGAGAGTGCCTTCCGGGAGGGACCAGGATTCCAGCTGTGAAACTCTAGCTGCTAGATAATAAAGGTAAAAGTTAGGTGCATTGAGGCCCCCTTATGTTTGGGCATGTACAACGTACGTCGGTTGATTCTGGTCCTTTTAGAGTTCCATATGAATCTGAATACAAAGGATTGCAAGGAATCCAAATCGGCTCTGCGAATGGGGATAGGTAAAGTGCGGAATAAATATAGCAGGTTGGGCAAGATGTTCATCTTGATCGCGTAGATTTTCCCAAGCCAGGAGATGAAATATTTTGACCATTGTGTAATCTCTGTGCGTAAAGAGGTCAACAGTGGTGTGTAGTTTGCTTGGTACATCGGTGAGTGATGTGGTGAGTGACGTGGGTCTCCAGGTTAATGTTTAAGGCCTCACACTTAGTGTCATTTACTTTGTAGCCCGAAACTTCTGAAAACGTGTGTAAGGTGGAGTACAAACGAAACAAGAGGGTTAGTCACAGTAAGTAGGACATCGTCTGCGAACAGACTTAGTTTGTACTGATGGCTCTGGATCTCCACACCTGCTACATCTGGATTAGACCGTATCGCAATAGCCAGTGGCTCGAGGCAGATGGCGAACAGGAGAGGCGATGGCCGGCAGCCCTGTCTAGTGCCATTGAGAACCCGAAATGGAAGTGATTCGCAGCCCATGAGTGCAATCGTCCCCATCGGGGAGTCCTATAATGCTTGAATGCCCCTGAGAAATTTGCCTTCAAATCCAAACGACTGCAACACCTCCCACATATAGTGCCAATCGATGCCTTTTTGGTGTCCAACGCAAGGAGCATCATCGGTTGGTCAGTCGAAATCGTCACTTCAATCAGATCCAGTGTTCTCCTGATATTGTCAGGAGCCTCTCTTTGAGGAATAAAGCAGACCTGATCCGGGTGGATTAAGGGCGAGATAATGGAGCTCAATCTTGTTGCCAATATTTTTCGCATATAGTTTTGTATCTGCGTTTATAAGGGATATGGGGCGATAGCTCCCACAGTTCGCACAGTTTCCCTTCTTTATGGATCACGATAATTCTAGCAGTGAGCATGTCCTGTGGAATCGGCCGTCCATCTAGAAAGCCGTTAAAAAGGGTGAGTAATCTGGAGCTTAATAACGGCGAGAACTTCTTATAGTACGTGCCCGGCAGACCGTCAGGACCCGGAGCCTCTTAATGTAAGAAAAATATTTTTAGATTTTAAAATAAATATATTTGCCATTTATTAGCTCTTCTGTGCCTCTGCTGCATACACATACATCTTGAAGAATCAGATCCAGAAAAAGAGCACAGCTACCCTAAGGGTCTCAATTCCACGCGAATTATATGGGCAGTAGACTGCTCAACAAAGAGTGAGTTGCCATTTCCCACGCTGAATTGAAATAATGTACATAATGTACATGTACATGTTGACTGTATTACACTATATTTTGTTATCTATATATACATATGGAGTTTACGTTTGGAATCTGTAAGGTGCCTTTTTCTTATTACTTATAGACTTGGGTGTATAAAGCGCACTATGCCAAGTTGATTATATATATTTTTCTATTTTTGGCTGAGACAACCAGAGCGAAGGTGCAGCTGGCCTGGTGAAAGGCACAGTGTACACAACACTATTTTATTATTTCTTTTTTCTTAAATGAAAAGAAACAAATTCATGAGCTGGTGTTGACTACTCCCATAACTCTCAGCCAGAAGAGAAAGAGTCCAGAGGGTTTCCCATAAAATATGTGCACCACTAATGAAAAAGCAGGTCATATGTAATTATGGCAACTAACTCTAATTTATGTGTGCCACTACTGCAATATGTTGTACTTTCATCTACATACATACATATCTACACCGATCAGCCAGAACATTATGACCACCTGCCTAATATTGTGAAGGTCACACTTTTGCCAGAAGAACAGTCCTGAGTCATGAAGGCATGGCCTCCACTAGACCTCTGAAGGTGTTCTGTGGTATCTGGTATCAAAACGTTAGCAGCTAATCCTTTAAGTCCTGTAGGATGCGAGGTAAGGCTTCCATGGCAATAGTGAGTGCAGCTTCTTGGTAGAATTAAAGATGCTATCCTATCCAGTTTCCCTCTAGTCATGTGTCTAATCCCCTTTTGTCTCGTTCAAAGACATGGACAAAAAAGACTTCCCAAAAATCTTCAGTACTTAAATGCAACTATAAAAAAAAATCATATCATTTTGCTACGGTCATTATTTTATTTCACAGAAGTACAGTTTCTGCCAAACAGCTGCTTTAACATGGCATTGATGAGAGGTCCCTAATGGAATATCTGTTTCTGAGTGACATGTGGTGACAAGCAAGGGAAACTGAGCTCACCTTTCCGGGTTATAAGCATGGGACTGTGGAATTGTTCTGCAAAAAAACAGTATGATTTTTAATTTTTTTTTATTTTCAGTTTCCAATATAAGTTGTATCCAGCTATTTCCATTGTTTAATGTTAATTAGGAGAAAATTGCCTTGAAAGCACCAAAAATATAAATTTATCTATGCTTTAAAGGATTCAAAGTGTATTACTGTACAGAGCCAGTTTAAGAACAGATGAAATATTGGTGTAGTTTTGGTCTGTGTGTGTACTACAGGGGAAACTACATGTGAGGGTTCTGCAGTCAGACTATTGATGAGTTTCACATTTTGTAGTTTGCTAAATAATGTACTGATGGTTTTTCTTTTGTATGTAAAGCTGGAGTGGTCACACAAACAAGAGAGACATTTGTTCCATCTTGCATGGGTGTAGGAACCGGGGGGGACGGGGGGACAGATCCCCCGCAGTAACTCATGCGGGGGGGGACTGATAATGAAGAAATCCCCCCCAGGGCCGTAGGAACCCCCCCCAATAGAAACGGCCCGCGAGACCTCGAGGTGCGGCCCGCGTAAGATCGGCAGCCAGGGCAACGGATCTTACGCGGTCCGCACCTCGAGCCCTGCTACTTACCTGTGGGAGGGTCCTCTGTACTGCACAGAGGAAGCAGAACCCAGCATCACATCCTGCTTCCTCTGTGCAGTACCAGAGAATGCCGAGGGAGGCCGCGCCCCCTGCTGAAGTCTGTGAGCGGCATCGAGGAGCTGCAGTGTAGGTAAGGGGGTGGGGAGGGTCTTTGAATCAGTATGCGTGATTGAGGGAATGAATCTGTGAATGAATGAGTATATGAATGAATGAGTGTGTGTGTGATAGCATGGATGTGTAAGTGCTGGAACCTAGGCATGATGGGACTGTGATTGCTGTTAGCAATCACACTCCTATCATGCCAAGCCAGCCAGTACATGCTGAAACCTAGCTAGCTGCCCCCCTTGTGTATTGATGCTGCCAGCAATATGGGGTCTGCACATCACTTACAGCCACCCTGTACCAGCATGTACTGGCTGCCTGGGTATGATAGGAGTGTGGTTGCTGTTAGCAATCACACTCCTATCATGCCAAGTCATATTGCTAAATTTTTTTGTCCAATTGTGGTGTGTTACCTACTTTTATAAAAAATGTGACGTTTTTTTAATTATTTTTAAAGGTGGGGGGTTATTTTCGGTTTTGGCTAAGTGAACCGTGAATATTTTGGTCCAGAATTTTCATTTTGGTGCATCCCTAGAATAAATAGAATTATTTCATTTTTTATTATCCTGAGTCCTGAATTTTTAGTCACAAAACTTTCTAGGCCCAGAAATCAGTGAGAGGAAAAGTAAAGGTTTTGTGTCATTTACTTTATTTTAATCTGCATATTTTATTAAAGGCCATATTTTCTCACAGTGAAAAATGAGTGCGGCCCGCGCACGTATGCAATTCTGATGAAGTGGCCCACTACAGAAAAAACTTGGACACCCCTGGGGTAGACAGTGATAAGGGAGGGTAGGGAGAGGGTAGCTAGTGAGAAGGGGGGTAGGGAGAGGGTAGCTAGTGAGAAGGGGGGGTAGGGAGAGGGTAGCTAGTGAGAAGGGGGGTAGGGAGAGGGTAGCTAGTGAGAAGGGGGGTAGGGAGAGGGTAGCTGGTGAGAAGGGGGGGTAGGGAGAGGGTAGCTAGTGAGAAGGAGGCGGTAGGGAGAGGGTAGCTAGTGAGAAGGGGGCGATAGGGAGAGGGTAGCTAGTGAGAAGGGGGTAGGGAGAGGGTAGATAGTGTGAGAAGGGAGGGTAGGGAGGGGGTAGATAGTGTGAGAAGGGAGGGTAGGGAGGGGGTAGATAGTGAGAAAGTGGGAGAGGGGGTAGATAGTGTGAGAGATTGGGGAGAAAGTGGGGATCTGATGGGGGGAAACTGCTGTCCCCCCCAGATTTTTAGGGGTTCCTACGCCCATGCCATCTTGTCTGTTTTTTTTTTTTCTACATGCTGTTAAAACCTTAACAACCTTTAGCTTTTAGCATATTGTTAGAATATTTGAGTGTCATTTAATACAGGCCATAAGTAATGTGGTTAAAGCAAAAGACATTACGGTAATTTTCCATTTTTTTCCTAAAACATTATGAAGCCAATACAGCTCATCCTGTTACCTTTCATGGGTCATATTTTTGGGCTGATTTTATTTCAGGTGACCAAACATGGACAACTTTGTTGGGGTGAAATGGTTAGAGGAGAGGACGAGAGTAAGACCATCTGCTAATCTTACCAATTTACCATGTATTAAAGAAGAACACTGGAATATGACAAAATATATAACCACTCTGGTTCGAAACATTATAAGGTAGACATGTGGGAGCTGCTACAGACCTGTGCCAATTTTATAGCTCATTGGGCTGGTCAGGGAAGATCATCTTCCCCATGATCCTCACTGTCAGCAAAAGTAAAACACTTGGGAGGTTTGATAAAAATCTCACATGAGGCATTCCAAATCACTTGGCTTCAGTATTATTTTTATTTGGTCTAACCCCATTTTCTAAAGCTGTCTGGGAACCCAACATCTCTTGTTTTGGGCTTGGCAAAGGCTCATGAATGGCTGACGCCTTTGGCTATTGTGGAATTAAGGTAGGACTGGCGGAGAATTGGATATGCATTCCTTTATGTGAGTTTAATGGAAAATCTTGACTGTTAGCATTATTTATGAATATATACACTGGTTTTAAACCTTCTCACATAATTTAAGAAAACTAAATTAAAGAGTTATACATATACAATCTTCATGATTTGGTTACAAGAAGCTTTCTATAGAAAATAAAGAGAATTGTTTAAAATAGCAGAGTGGTGCGGTGTATAATGCATAGTTAAGCTAGTGTGGAGAGTCTTCAGTGTTACCCTTAATGAGTACCTTCTTTTTTCCTCACTGATCACACTCTGGGAATTGAGACTCTATCTATTCAATTACCCTTGAGACAGGAATGGGACCCCATGAATCATGTGGGGCCACATATCACCCAGGACAATAAACATTGTGTTCATGCTGCACAGGCAAATAAATATGCTGTGCAGGCAAATATATAAATGGCATAATACCGTGTATGCAGCAAGTGAAGGCTGTGCCCATTTTGCCCCCATTGTTAATAAGCCACTAAAGGATATCTGGGAAGCCTTTATAGCTATCACATTAAAACAACATTCTGCTTACTACAGTGCAGAAAACTGTAATATCCAGCTGACCATAAAGCAACTTCATTTAACTTCAGTACTGAATTAGGTGCTGCTAACAGCATTTGTGTAAGTTTTACTGACAAAGCTGAAATTACTACTGGAATGTTCTATTTTCTGCTATTTATGTGAAATATATGTAAATGCCTCCTACAAGCTTTGATCACGATAAAAGGAGTTTGCTCAATGATGACAACGTTTGGAAGGCATTGCCAGCATAAACTATTACTCTTACAATTTCCCCAAAAAATCTTACTTTAAAATGCATTAGGGATCATGCGTAAGCATTTCATCTTCAAATGACAACTCTGAATACAAAGACAAAGTGCTGAATCTAGTAAATTGTTTAGTATTATTGTTGGTAATGCACAATTTTAAAAACGTATTAATAATAGGTTTAAAATTACTGTTTACTTTTACGAAAATGATGGTGTTTGATTTACAAATGAAAGCCGCATTTAACAAAAAAAAAATTTGAGTACACTTTGCCACTGTTTGGTCACACAGCAGTAAATAACTACTAAATGAAATAAAATGAGCAGGACTTTCCTATGAATAAAGTTTCAAGCCAACATCCTTTACATCAAAACCATCTTCAACCAGTAGATGTAAGGAAAAGAGAATGGTCACGTGGTTATGGTTTGAATGGACCAATCAGTTTTTCTTTCTCTTTTCTTGCCAAATCTCCCTGCACCCTAAAATCATATCCCCTATCTAAATAACATTTCCTTTGTGGCCTAAGTGTCTGCCCTGACTACCATTTTTGGGCTTGTTGAAACGTTAGATTTTAGCTCATTTATTTATGACAGTTTTAAAGATACTCCAGAATGAAAATGAAAGATTTTTAGATATCCCAAATAATATGTTTCAAAATGATTGCCAAACTACCATGCAAAGGGAACTGTGGTATTGTGTGTTTGAGCAAGAAAAAGTGAGTAAATAAATTAATTTACATGTATATACAGTGGCAAGAAAAGGTAAGTGAATCCTTTGGAATAATATGAATGAGTCTCTAATTTGAAAGGACCTGCCCAGGACTGCTAGAAATATCCCCAACCACCACACCACCTCTTCCCTTCTTGGTTGAACTAAATGGCTGCCCGATGCGACATGCCCCAAAGAAAGCCCAGGAGAAAGCCGAGTAAAAAAGGCAAACCTCAAAGGCTGACAGACACACTGCCTCAGTGAGTATAATGCAACTGGACGATGCCTATCCTTGACCTTATATCCACACCAATATTCCTTGAGGGCCTGACACACACAGAAGACCTTTATGATGTTCGCAAAACCCATAAACTTCAACAAAGAAAGCCAAGGCCTTTATATGCCTATTTATCCCTGAAATCAGCACCCCCTCCGTGAACAGAAAATGCACCTTCAGCGGGTCCACCCATGAAAGACATGGAAAGACATTGGACCAGAAGTAAGCTCCATTCTCCCCATATCCTACTATACACCTCCAAGGCGCTTGCTGCCATCTCTTGATCAACGGGAGGGCTCCGCGCAGCTCAACCTCCATAGCCACACTGGACACAGATCCCCACAGAGCCAGCCCCCACAAAAGGAATGTCTCTGTTGGTGACCCCCAAAACATGCAGTGCCCTAAAAAACACATTACCCACTCCGAGGAAGCCGTATCGGGCGAAAATGTATTATTGATCCAACATTTTGTGAACTAAGCGCAAGTGGCCAATTTCTAGACAAGGTTTCTATTTATGGTCTAGAAACTATGTATACAATTGTACTCATTTACACTATGCATGCCCAGTGAAATTATATATTTATCTTAAAGTAGCGTATTTGGATTTTGACATGTAGTTGAATTGGCAACTATTTATTTTCCGCCACCGTTAGCATTACTTAAAGCTTCTGTTCTACTTAAATACGTTAATTACATTACATATATCAATTGCATTTTCTGATATGTTAAGCAAATATAACAAATATATATTAGTAGATCAGTATTTTGTCCTCAAGCTTTAATAACATAAAATTGACACATACAGTATTAAGAAGCTCCTTAAGTGCCACATAAGTGTTCCAAGTAAAAATTATGAAAGACGTATTTCTGGGAAATAAATGGGCATTCAACAGCATTATGGATGTTTTAAAAGCTGCATTTATTTGAAAATGTTCAGGAGAGTACGTTAAGTAACCCATTTAATGTTTAGGCAGCTAATTGAATTGAGCCCCTTGCGTCTGTGCTATAGGTCAAGGAATTTATTTTTAATTTTTTAATGTTTTGTTCTCTACTAAACAATTATAGTGAGGCGGGGGTACAGTGAACATTTCCCATTTCTCTTTAAAGCTGGTGCTTGACTAATTTTTCCAAAGGATTGAGGGTTTGGGAATTATTTTCTGCTTATTTTGTAACCACATTGACCTGATTGCATTTCACAGTACCTGTTTCCCCCACACCCAGCACAAGGACATTGAAACAGTAAGGGGGTTAGGAATATGCCCCCATTAGAGTCTTGGTGTGTTAGGTTAGATTGTTTGTTGCATACTTAACCCTGAGGAGGTTGTCTCTATACATTTTGAGAATAAAATATAAAGCAGTCCCCAGAGGCTGAACATAGTTCTTTGAAACAAATGCAAACAGTTCATCTTCCCATTCCTGTTTTTTATATATAATATTGCAGTGCAACTAAACATTAAAAACCACCAATCAATGTGGTATATACCGTATTATAAAAATGAGAATGGTCTATGCTTGTTTAAGAAACTATTGTATTGGGTGCAGTATCTAGTAACAGCCAATTTTCAGGTATTTTACAAACATATCTGGCATTTAAATCAGTTTGAAAAGAAAAACTAGAGCGTCATTGCTGTGAAAGTAGACTAACCTGTGATAAATTCTCAGGGCTCACATGGCATGAATTAACCAATCAATGATGGCTTTAATAAGGGCAGTCATCAGAAATCTTGGGGCCCAGTACCGGCTTAATACCTGGGCCCCCATCAGTCCCCCCATGTCCACCCCATTGTCCCACCCACTGCTCCACCCATCACACTGCCTTACAATCTTCCCATAAGCATACCTTATGAGAGCAGAGGCGAATCTAGGCTTAACAGCATCTAGGTGCGTTATTTCTTCAGGGCCCCCTTTAATTAACAAGCGTACGTACTAACATGCAAAATCCTTCTAACACCCTCTCACTCTAACACCGTAAACTTACGCACAAACACATTCTTTCTCCTCCTCCTCCTCCTCTTTCAGGCTCCAAAATCCCTAGGCTCAATCCTGACACTCCAATCCACACGCACATGATAACACCACTCACTAACATACTCTTAACACCATACAGTAACAGGCACATACATGTTAATATCATATGCTTGGAAACACTAGCACCATATAACAACGCACACACACACTAACACCATTCACTCATACACAGGAAAGATACTGTACAGATGTACCAATAATGTTAGCCACAACTGTTTGCATTCATTGGTCAGGAGGCTGCCTGGGATACTTGAGTGTTCCTTTAACAGGCTAGAGAGCCTAGTTAATGTTTTATCTAAGTGGAACTGCACATT
Organism: Sceloporus occidentalis; assembly: GCA_023333645.1. Classification (NCBI taxonomy): domain Eukaryota; kingdom Metazoa; phylum Chordata; class Lepidosauria; order Squamata; family Phrynosomatidae; genus Sceloporus; species Sceloporus occidentalis. The sequence goes on from JALMGF010000046.1 coordinate 6,254,224, forward strand.
TAAATGGTCTCTAAACAAATCTGAAAAACTTTGGTTTGCTTTTGCATGCTCTTTCCTGTATCTCTACATCCATTGTTTATATTTCTTTCATTGGACAGTTTGTTGGTTTTTTTTTTTACCTCGGACAATACACCTTGAAGGTTTCTTTTACTTCTAGATTTAGAACGATTTCCCACAAGAAAATACATTCCCCTAAGCCGTATATTGTAAATGAATCTGGTGAAATAGCTTGGTATCATTGTCCTCATGGTATCCACTGTCTATCTAGTGCACCTCTTATTTATTACATGGCTTTAGGTACGTCCAGCTTTAGATTCCATGTGACAGTCTTTGTTATGTACAACATAAAAGAAACTGACATAGGCATCTTTTCTTGCATCGTACTTAAAGAAACAAAATATATCCTTTCACTATAAGGGCATGTTGAAAAGTGTATCATAATTAAAATATAAGCTTTTGTTCATTTTTGTGGGTAGCGTGCTTGTAACGAAGTGCAGCAGTGAATCTAAAAAGCTTTAAATAGGCAGCTTTATATATATATATATATATATATATATATATATATATATATATATATATATATACACACAGTACACCACTCACATTTTTGTAAATATTTTATTATATCTTGTCATGTGATAACACTGAAGAAATTACACTGCTACAATGTAAAGTAGTGAGTGTACAGCCTGTATAACAGTGTAAATTTACTGTCCCCTCAACATAACTCAACACACAGCCATTAATGTCTAACACCTTGGGAACAAAAGCAAAAATGGTTCAGGAATGGTTTGAGGAACACAACAATGAGCTCAAGCTGTTCACTTGGCCTCCAAATTCCCCAGATCTCAATCCAATCGAGCATCAGTAGGATGCGCTGGACAAACAAGTCCAATCCATGGAGGCCCCTCCTCGCAACTTACAAGACTTAAACGATCTTCTGCTAACCTCTTAGTGGCAGATACTTCAACATACCTTCAGAGGTCTAGTGGAGTGGAGTCCATGCCTCAGGGCTGTTTTGGCAGCCAAATGAGGACCTACATAATATCAGGCAGGCAGTCATAATTTTATATATATTTTATATATATTGATCAGTCATAACATTTTATACACAGCTAAATTTAACAGTATGCTAAAAAATGTATCGCTGCTTTAATAACTCTGCTATCTTATTAATACTGTTTAAAACTAGTGAGTTTAATAGAAAATGTGTCCCAAAAAGGTGTCTTGCACTAGTCAGGTGGTAGGAAGAAAATTACTTTTTTCTTTCTTAAATAACTTGAAACCTCAACATTCATAACGACTGCAATCTGTCACCAGATTAATTATCCTTACAAAAAAGTAATATCCAAGACAGTAGAAACCCATCTAATGATGTAGGCAAACAATGTTAAGCCTCCCAGCTGACTTCCCTTCCGGAAACATTGGATTTGATTATGCATTGCGTTCTAATAAACATTATTCCTAAAAAAATAATTCCCAAAGTCATTTATTTAACCCAGAAACAATCCAATCATCGGTAATCCTGTTACAGCACTTCCAAATTTTGTTAACGATGTAGTATAAAGCCAAAGATTACAATGATATAACAGCTGTTATATGAACCGTTACATACTAATCAGCTAAATGCAAATCTTGCCAGACACTTGTCTGTGTTGTCGAAACATTGACCTTGGAGTAGAACATAAGCAGGCAACATCTCTAATGACAACAGTGACTTTTTAACGTATATAAAATTGAAGATTTGATTTAATTCTCAAGGATGCTGGCAATGCACAAAGATGGATGCCTGCTACTGTATTTTCATGCTATGGATCAAATTAAACTTGGTAAGGTATTCTTGAGGTGTACAATAATACTCATCGTTGGGTAGGATCAGTCTTGTACTCATTATCTCTGAAAGATCAGTGAGATTTTCTGTACTTCTCACTATATATTGCCAGTAGTCTATGCAATTTAATCTTCTTTCCTCTAGAGATCAAACAGGCAATTACATTGGACCTGATAGCAATTCAGTATGTATGTAGCGTGACTTGTGTGGAGAGGAATCCAGTATCAATTCACTATTAGCTGTTATCTTATAACAAATGAATCGAGCACATGGTGGGCTCCTTTTAGTTATTGTAATGCATTTCAATTAGATTTGTTCATTTGTCATTAAATAAAAAATTTAATTATGGTAAATTAAAGGTTGGACATTACAAAGTCCATATTAGGTGATGTATTTTTAAAGGATAAAAATACTAAAAAAAATAGCAACTGAAATAAAGATTCAGATTATTCATACACAATGACCGTTGAGTTTTTTGAAAATAGAATATTTAAAAAATGCTTTTGGAATTTTATCCAGATCTCAACATTTACCAATAAGAATGTGAAAACCTATACAACTATAAAGAACTTTTGCCTTTTGGCTAGTAGATATGAATAATTCCACTTCAGCTGTCGGTTTTCTAGTTTCTAAAATGCACTTATGTATTATTACATTTTATTTGTAGAACGCCAGCAGATTCCTTAGCCCTATTACTATATGGAGAGTAAAAATTAAGATTAACATTAAAACTGACAACACATGTCAAGCCATACTTGTACAGAAAGAGATTATTATTATTAAATTATTGTTGTATTTGTATATTTATATGCCCCCAAAATGCCTGCTTTAGGCACGTTAGGGTTCCTGGAACCTGCCTACCATTGACCCATCGTTCATCTGCTACTGGCCACAAATCAACTAGATATAATAATTCTGGTAAGAAGCCTCTTTGGGCTACAAGCTCAGTATAGTCTCTTCACTGGAAATTATGATTTACCCTTCCAAATCAACGGAATATCAATTGGTTCTTTGCAAACCACTATAATCCAAAATTTAAACCTACAGGTTACAGAACCATAGTTCTGAAAAACATTACAACTTCACGTGGTATAGGCACACGTGTGCTGTGTTATTCTCTTTCACGAGTTCATTAGTGAAAACATGTGACAAGCACTGTATATTATTCTGAATTCTAGTTAGAAGTAATAACAAAGACAGGTTTATTCTCATGGGGCATGTAATATTTCCATAAGAAGATAATAGATCATATGTATGGCAGATCTTGTATAAGGTTTGGTTTTTCCATGAAATGCACACTCTGTAATAATTTGCGTTAATTGACTTAAATTTTGTATGTAATGAATGCCAGTAGGAATGAGAGCTGTAATTATTGCTGTCCGGAGTTTTCTTTTGAGGGCTAATATTGCATCAAGAAATCCATCCAAAAGAGCATATGAGTCCCAGTAGAACTTTTAAATTACAAACGCACTGTCAATCGTGTAAGTTATTTATATAAGGTTAGATTGCTTAAATTATATATAGTGCAAGGATAATTTGTTTTTATAAATAGTGAATTAATGTGTATAATTTGACCTAGCAGTAAACAAAGAATTAAAAACATTTGTTTTACCTATTACCCAAAGTGAGCTTACTCCAGCTCCCTATTAGAAAATGGTTTATATTAGTGTCAACTTGGCCTCATATCCTTTAAATGCCTTGAAAAATAGCCTTTCACTGCAACTCTTTGCAGGCGCAGGTTAAAGGAAACTGGTGTCACTGTACGTGTATCTATTCGGTGATAATAGATACCAAAAAAACGTGAATAAGGTGCTCAAATAACATTAAATTAAGATAAAGGCATCAGTGAATATTACTCTATTCCTTTCTTATTTACCCAAAATGTGGACAATTTGTTGTTAATGCAAACATTGTACAGCACTGCAAAATATCATAACACTATAAAAATTAATAGAATTATTATTAATTCTCTTGTTTTGGAGGGGCACTCTAGTGTCCTGTGTAGCGTCATCAATGAAGAATTCTTATTTAAGTCGTTTGCTTTCAGTAAACCTGTAAAAAATAAAATAAAAGCATTTATCTTTAGGAGAACAGAACAAAGCCCCCTCTGTGGTTCTGTTGTTGCGCCGTTGATTGAATGCTTGAAGCAGACAATCAGTGGCATGAAAGTGTCTCCTGGAACCCTTGCTGAGCCAGAGGTGGTAGATATATCATGTAGCAGGATATGTGTTTAAGCCAAATAGTTGGGGGGTGGGGAGAAAAGCAAATGTATATGGGGGAGTCTGTATAATCCCTCCATGTATTTGTAACAGGGACCACACAAAAATGTAAAGAGATAACTCTATCATATGCATATTAAGATTGGCATATGCCTTTAAAATATCCAGAAATGTATAGCTTAGATTGGTTATGTTAAGCAAGCACAATACTTAATTGGGGGAGAGAGTTAATAAAATATTTATGAAACATCCTACATTGTCCGTGGTCATTTTAAATAAAGAATGTGATCTTGTTGAGGAAAGTTTAATACATAGAAGGCTTAAGAGGGAATTATATAATAACTAAAATAGCTGCCTTATCAAAGTCCAGTGAACAACTTCTGTGGCACTGTGCCTGAATTAGTTCAAATTCATGGCACTGTAGTGTCAGCACTGAACTAGCAAGATTGTTTGCGCTATTAAGCAAGAAGGGGATTTAGGAAGTTCTGATCACAGAATGTAGATTGGTTATTACACTGGAAAGTAACAAATAAGACTGCAGGCCATTTCTCCGCAATCACTACTATCAAAGATTTTCATGCCCAGATCTAGGCAGTAACTAAAAACCAAAGCAGCATGTCCCACAATCCCATATTTTTCGCCAAATAGCTTGTGAGTGCCCCAAGCAGTGTATCAGTGCCATCCTATCCACCAAATACTCTGCCTGTGCCATGTTTGCCCCCGATCAGCTGGTTTGTGTTATCATTACCTTCACACAGCTTGTCTGTGCCACCATTGCCCTCAAACAGTTTGTCTGTGCCATCATTGCCCCATACTGCTTTCTGTGCCTTCTTTGCCCCAGCTTATCCGTGCATTCTATATATACATTCATGCTCACAGATAAAAACAACCCATACTAAAACAAACATTTAAACACTCATGCTAACACACACTCAATCTCACACCCCTTACCCATACATATTCAAACACAAGCACTTACACATTCATGCTCATACATACAAACACTAGCACATACACATTCATGCTCACATACACTTATACATAGACATTCATGCTCACATACACATTAATGCTTACTGACATCTAGTATGTACCCCCCTTCTAGTCCTGGGGAAGTGTTAGCCACATATAATGCAGGGATAACTCCAGATAGCCTTGAGTAGAAAAGAAAGTAGGTAGGGAGTGGGCATGACCAAAAGCTGCTCCTCTTACCTGGAGAAAAAGGAAAGTAATCTGGAGACCTGGGAAAACAGAGTTCCCAGACATGTTTATGTATTTATACATTAAAACCTTATTTCTTTTGATTCACAATCCAAGTCTTAACATCTTCACAAGCATACATTTAAAATATGTGCTTAATCATTTTATAACCCTAACTCAAAAATAAACTGCAAAGAAAAAATAACTAAAACAAATATATTACACAGACTGCAAAAAACATGAATGTACTATATTATTTTTTACATTTGTGCATAAGAAATGCGGCATGTTCTGACAGCTGATAGACATTGCATCATAATAGACATAATTAGAGAGCATATTCTTGATCTAATTCACTGTGAAGAAGCCTGTCATACCAATCAGCCAAAAATAAATAATTGTTTAGAAAAGCACATGGAATGCTAAGCTTTTTTCTAATAACTTTATTTGTATGACATAATGTCACTGGCAGCACATTTATCCTTATGTCTTCCCACAGCTCTTCCTTATAAATGTATATATTCCTATTTTCCTCAGATTCCCATGAGATTCGCAGTTTTTATCTCAACTATTAGAATGGCTAGATTCTAGTGGTTGACATTTGCTAAAAGCCTTGCTTTTTCCTTGTCGGCTTGTGTTTCTGTAGTTCTAATAGACTTGTACACATGAACCAAAAATGGGCAGAAAGAGATGAGTTTGTGCACTTCTCTTTCTCCGCAAATCTGTCTACATTATACTGGCCTCTTGGAGTACTTCCGCAAAAAAGGCAGAGCCATGGCTCTTCTTTTCTTTACGGAATTGCTCTTAGCGGCCTGAAGAACACAGCGGACAGCAGGGAGGAGCGGCCCAAGAAAGAAGCAGAGCTGTGGAACATTGGACAGGGATATGGAAGCGGAGAAGGTAGGGAAACATTGGGACAGAGATGAATGAGCGGGGAAGAGAGCGTGAGAGACAGTAAGAGAGAGTGCGTGAGAGAGTGCGTGAGAGAGCGCGTGAGAGAGCATGACAGAGTGTGAGTGAAAAAAAAGCAAACAAAACTTCTGAGCTCTCTGCTTAATTTTCGTTGGTTTTGTTAGGGTCCTTCCTCAACATTTGTAAAAATGTACAAAATCTGCAAATTTAAATTAAAATCGGTGATTCCGAATGCACTCTTTCTGAAAGATCTAACTATTCATTTTTTTATTCTAAAGTCAATGGCCAATGTGACACGTAATCAAGGTATAGTTTTAAATCAATGACAAACATTTGCATAGGATTATTAAATATTCACATGTAGTAAACAGTTTCTATGAACACTCAGGTGTATGTGCCACTAATTAATCGATGTAGTTCAGAATCTATTGAAAAGGTGGTGAGAATAATTGTAGTCACAGTGTTGTCAGGACCGCAGTTTCTATGCTGGTTTTTGAAGACCATTTGTATGTAGTTGAAATTCTTAATGTTATTTAGTATCTCTTCTGTTTACGTTTTTTTCTCCCCTCAGACACAGGGAGTAGAGAGTTACTGACCAAGTATTATGGAAATAATAATACAGTACACGCATTTGGTTTTAATTAGCTTTGATGTTACTTCAGGCGATGGATGAATTTCTTAAAGCAGTTGTTGGAGTGATCAAAAAAATCTACCCCTTAGCTGCTGCTTAATTACTATACTTCTGGAAGTAGTGCATAACTATATGACCCTGCTGATGTGCCTCTGGCTCCATGGTAGCTGGCATCTGACAATTAGTTGAAATGTTGGCTCATTGTGGAAATCATTTCCCTAAAAACAATCCAATTCTACTCACACTTTTGGTGATATAACATACATCATACATCTTCTTATATACTACCAAATAAACCTATTATATACAATTGTATTATTATCGTCTGCTATGAATAATTGTTGATAAATTTTGTTAATTTTCTTCTGCAAACATAGACATCCCATTTCAATACCATGGACACAGTAATATGCACCTGCACCCCCCCCCCATCACCTTGCACCTATAGCATCCTCCATGCTTTTGGGAAGTGTGTCTGTGGGAATTTGTGCCCATACAGCCAAAATAGCATTTGTAAGATTAGGCGGTGATGTTGGAATCAATGAGTTTAAGGGCTCTGGGCAGGCCACTTGAGTTGCTCCACACCAAACTCATGTCAAATCATGTGTTTATGGATTTTGCTTTATGCACATATGCTCACTTGAGATCAAGGCAATATGGCAGTGTTTACGGTGACGTCCTCTCCCACAATTGAAGGATCGGGGAGAGGACATCACTACAAGCACTGCCATTTTGATATTGATTAAATTGAGTCTCTTCACCCAGTCCATACTTTTGAACGGTGCAGTCTACTTTCTTAAAACGTTTTTTTATGGCAGTGTAGGAAAAGGTGCAAAACGTGTGTATCTCCAGATACAGTGCAACAATCCATATATACTAGAAGTAAGTATTTTGATTACTTATGGTTTCTGCTACAATCATCCAACACGCAAACTAGATAAGAAGACGACTTATTTCAAAAAAGTAATTTGGATTAATTATTATTTTCTACCTTTTTAGCACAGTTTACATTTTTAGAAGGGAAACGGTATTCATGTTAATAGCTTCAGAGTAGAAGTTTTTGTATAATCCTCTGTATAAACTGTCACTGTGTTCATCTAAAACTTTCGCAAAAAACTTCAGGATTGAAGCTAAGGATTATGTCTGATTAATGCAGGAATCTCCATTAATGATATGCTTGGAGCTTAGAGTATGCAATTTCTCTGGAGAGAGATACAAACACATTGCCTTTTATTTTTAGATCTTTTCCCAATCAGTTATAAAATTGTACTTAACTGCTTCCCTGCTGGCATATTGGTCTGTCTGAAGAGAGAGTGAAGTTATAGCACAAAAAATAGTCAGTTTTATAATATAAAAATATCTTAAAAAGTTGATTATAAAATATTAGACTTTCTTAGAGTAAACTATTAAAAAGATGAGAGCTACAGTATATCAAATTTAAAAAAAGTTAAGATCACTAGTAGCGGGAATTTCCATGTCTCTATTTTAATATTCAATTTAAGGGTTTTTAAAATATACTGTAAATTTATATAGTTATCAATATCACACTCAAGAATAATCAAATTAATTAATCATAGTATATCTTAAAAATGTTTTCTTCACTGAAAATGAAAAGGGACCGTTGATCAATGACCATAAGTTATGCTATACAGTATTTCACTTAAATAGTGTTTTAACTTTTTATTTTATTATTTATATAATGCCGGTATTTACTACACCAAATAGAAATGCAATCTGCATAATTAACTTTGTTTTGGAGGTCTTGTATTATAAATTGTTATTCTCTTCCCTTATATACTTTGCTATGTACTCATATAAGTTTTGGTTGAGCAAACCAATAAAACAATACAGAGTACAGGGCCTTTTAGAATATCCTGAACCTCTGATCACCAATTAATTTCAGCACTGAGGTGCTTATGGCAACTACTTTTGTGTTTGTTTTACCCAAGTATGTGACTTTGAATATATATAGTAAGTGAATTACAGAAAGTCACAGTGAGCTTGAAGTCAGAGCTGGGCAACAGATAACATTCAAGGTTATGTTACCTTACCTTACATAAGCTTTTAGGACCTCGGAGGTATAATTTTCAGATGATTTATCTTCAGATTTACATCTGTTGAACTTTTAGGATTATGCCACTACATAGTTACATGGTCAGACCTCACCTAGAGTTTTGTGTATAACTCTAAAGACCCCATCTCCAGAAGGACAGTGACATTCTGGTAAGAGTTCAGAGGGGTTACAAAGTACAGAATAGAAGTGTATTTCAAAGGAGAAACATTAAAACAAGATGTCACTCTACTAGAGGGTCAGAGGCTTAGATGATAAAGTGAAGTTTAACTTTACTGTAATACATTAAGGGAATTTAAGCATGCATGGTATATGCCTATCCCGAATCTAAGATGAAACCAAGGGACAACAAAGTTCTTTACAAAGGGAAAAAAATGGGCAGACTAGATTTGTCAAATGGTTCTCATCTGACATCAAATTAAATGCTTACATGAAGAAGGTGCATCTGGAACAATATAGCCATGTCCTTTATAAAGAAAGAAGTATACAAACTCACTATGAACAATGTTATGTTTTATTAAAGATGATGTCACTCAACACAAACCAGTTTCAATGGCTTCAGATGGGATTTGGATCTTATACACCAACTGGAACAAGATATTGAATTATATGATTTCAGGTAAAATAAAATAAACTAACCAGCCCCTATGATGACAACAATGCAAATGTTATGCACATGGATATATCACAAACTTTTTGCCTTAAGGAAAAAAAAAACATGTTTATTACAATATTGCTCTGGGTTGGAATCAGCTGTTGCCTTCTGTTGTTAACCTCTATACACCATTAAAGTTAAGGGAAAGAAAACAGAAATAAAATAGAAAACGAAAGCAAAAAACAAACAGAAGGATGTTATATATGAAATATTTCAATATTTTGAAATATACTGTATCTCTCTTATTGCAAATAAATCTGAACAAACATTATCGTGTAACATTATTTTAATTGTTATTAAACACCATATATGTATTAAACACAATATATTGCATAATTACTACATGCTATAGATCCCTAACCTAAATCCTATATCCAGGCTATTCAGACATAGGGTTGCTACACTGGCATGAATTATTAACTAAAAGAAAAAAAAAAGTTTGGTTTCTTGGGCCACAGCTTTTTAATATACTTCACATTTTTTTCTTATTTGCTGTTGACCTTATGCTGGTCTGTTTAATTAAAGATGAAGCTTCCCTGCATATTTGAAGAATAATGTCACTACAGACAATTCCTGAATTACACTATAACTCTGGCTTGCAGTCAAATTCTAATAAACTGAAACTAAGTATTTTGAGATTGCTTGTTTGTTAGATTTCCCCGATGAGTTAGCTGTTTTGTCCAACCATGGATTTCTCTGTAAACATTTCCAGAATGACATCTCCTTATTATACGTATATATAAAAGGTCTTTAATAGAACGGGAGAAAAGCAAAAAACACACACACCATTCAAACCCTCCACTCAACGATTACGTACTAGTATTTCAACTGAAGCAATATGAAAATAAATCTTGTGACCAATTTTGCAATTTAAAATGTAATCTTCAGGCCATTCACAAAATGGATTTGTTTTTAAGGTCTAAAACATATACATTCCTATATTATTGTTGAATTCCTGCAGTCTTGGAGAAAAAAATAGTAATTCCATTTAACATGTGACAGACCGTGTTAGCTGAGGGCCATAAATGTCACTTTTAGTGATCTTAAGCACGGTCTCCTAGGGCAATAGCTTGCAAGAGCAGGACCCTCTTCTCCTTTGTACCAGTGTGTTATTGTGTAATTCTGATAATCTTTCTGGGTACTGTAGTCCTCCCATTCCCCTTATTACTCTGGTTGCCCGTCTTTGAACCCTCTCCAGCTCCACTATATCTTTCTTGTACACTGGTGCCCAGTACTGTACACAGTATTCCATGTGTGGTCTGACTAGTGACTTGTACAGTGGTAGAATTATTTCCTTGTAGTGGGCATCTATGCCCCCTTTGATGCACCCCATGATTTTATTTGCCTTAGCAGCAGTTGCCTGACACTGGTCGCTACAGGTAAATTTACTGTTAACTAAAACTCCTAAGTCCTTTTCCATGTCAGTCGTCCCCAGTGTTTTCCCATTTAATACATATTCCCAGCCTGGATTTTTCTTCCCCATGTGCATAACCTTACATTTATCTGTGTTGAACCTCATCTGCCACATCCCAGCCCAAGCCTCCAACCTATGCAGATCCATTTGTAATCGTGCACTGTCCTCTATTGTGTTAACCACGTTACAGAGCTTAGTATCGTCTACAAAGATTGATACTTTACTATACAATCCCTCTACAAGGTCATTAATAAATATATTAAAAAGAATAGGACCCAAAACTGACCCCTGTGGTACCCCACTAGCAACAGTAACCCACTCAGAGTATGTACCACCATTAATAACCACCCTCTGTTTCCTATCACTGAGCCAGTTACTTACCCACATACACACATTCTCCCCCAGCCCAAGCATTCTCATTTTATGTACCAGCCTTTTATGTGGCACCGTATCAAATGCTTTGGAAAAATCAAGATATACGACATCCAGCGATTCACCCCGATCCAGTCTTGAGCTCACCTCCTCATAAAAGCTGATCAGGTTAGTTTGACAGGACCGATCCCTTGTAAACCCATGCTGATATGGAGTCATACACTTATTTTCATTGAGATACTCCAAAATAGCATCTCTTAGCATCTCTTAGCGGCTGCAAAACGTGTACAAAGACACACAACAAAAAGAATCTTCGTGTTCGTCTTCGTTTACTAATCTCCCTAGTCCCTTCCAATTGGTTGATGCCAGAGGAGGCCCCTGCAGGCGACCAATAGAGTGGAACTTGGCCTGGGGAAACCATTGTCTCCCCGCTCCAAGAGTTAAAGGTCCGTACAAGCGATTCTATTGGTCATTCGTACGGACCATTAACTCTTGGAGCGCGGAGACCAGTGGTCAAGGTGCGGCACCAGGATTTTAAAAGTCTGTACAAGCGACTCTTTTGGTGCTGCTTTGGCAGAGTAGGCCCCTGCCGGCGACCAATAGAGTTGGTCGTACGGACCTTTAAAATCCTGGCGCTAAAGCTGCTGCGTAGTGCGTACCGCGTTAACCCTTTATTAACCCCTTCTACAAAAAAAACAAAGAAAAAACAAACACGAAGAATGTACACGAATATTCGTCCGAACAGAACACAGGAACGGGCGAATATTCGTGGAATACGAAGGTTTTTTTCCCACAAAGACGAACACGTAGATGAACACAAAGAGTTGGCCAGCACCCAAGTCTAGTTTAAACTGAACAGAATACAGTCAATCAATATAATGCGGAAAGAAAGATAGGGAAAAGGGTAAGAAGGCCTCAAAACATATTATACCCACAGCGCCGGCCGAAGACTTAACGCCGCCTGGGGCGAAGTTTAAAATGCCGCCCCCCGCCGAGGGGGGGGCGGCATTATCTACCACCCCCCACCGGTACTTACCCTTAAACAGTCCTGCGGCGAGTCTCCCTGTGCTGCCACGGTGCCGGCTTGTAATGCTGAGCGCCGGAAATTCACGTCACTTCCGGCGCTCTGCATTACAAGCCGGCACAGAGACCGAACAGGGAAACTCGCCGCAGAGGAGAGAGAGAGGGGCGCCGAGCGGGTAAGCGAAAACCACTCGGTGCCCCTCTCTCTCTCCTCCGCTTCAAAAAAAACAAAAAAAAACCCGCTTGGGGCGGCAAAGTGCCGCCCCTTCTGAAGTGCCGCCTGGGGCAATTGCCCCAGTCGGCTCCATTGTAGGGCCGGCCCTGTATACCCATCAAATATACATTTTGCCTGGGGAAGCAGTACACTGTACCCAATAAAACCAAGATTTTTTAAAGTGTTCTACTTGATCATCAGATTTAGCAGCAAGTTCCTCCATAGCCCAGGTATTTTCCACTCTCAAGAGCCATTCCTGGTATGTTGGTGATGATGCCTTACCCTAGTGGAGGGGGATTGAAGCTCATTCAACAGATTTGAGGAAGTGAGGGGGTGATCTGTAACTTCTTCTTGAGTAGTATGTCCTTTGACCAGAAGAGTTTCAGGGCAGGACACTCCCAACATATGTGAAGCATGGAGCCAGGGGAGGCTCCACACCTCAAAAAAGAGTGTATCAGAGTTGGGGTACAATACCAATTTAAAAGCAGCTTATAAGACATTTCTTCTTGTCTCGTCTTGTTACTCAATGAGCATTTATGTGTAAGGATATACATCTTTCCAGTGAGATCTGCAGGCGGTTTTCCCATTTACCAACAAGTTGGGCCAGCCTGTTGTGCCACTACCTAAAAGTAATTGATATAGGAGCAAGACCCCAGTGGAGGCATAGAGTCCCTCACCGCCAGCCCAGCTCCAGGGGAGTTTAATGCCCAGCACCTGTGCCTGATGTAAGCTTTATCAAAGTCTTGGACTGGGTCCTGTAAACCGAGCTTGGGCATTCAGTCTGCTACAATACTGTAGTTAGAACATTGGCCCTCCCTGCTCTCCAAAAGTTCCACCCGAGGGACACATACACAAGATTTCTAGATCATCTGTGCACAAAGTACGCACAGATCATCTCCCTGGGGCTGTACAGTGTCACACATAATTATTTTAATAAAACTGCATACATCCCACAATAAATATATCTCCTTCCAGCATTTTTCCAGATGCATAATTATAGTACCTATATCATAAAAGCCATTTTCTATAACGAAAACATGCAAATATTTATTATTAGTTCCAAATACAGGAACTATGATGAAATTAACAAATTTACCACTGGAATGTGCAACAAACAGTTATATATTGTTATTGTTTTCATGCAGCCTTTTGTGCTTTCCTTGAATGTTAAAATAATCGCTAATTATAGGGTCAGATGCCAAAATTGTTTGGCATTTTATTTAGTTCACCTTAAAATTATCAGTACAGTGGCATTTTGAATTACTACATACTGATTTAGGGTTTAAGGCATATGCCACTACGAATAAGAAAAATGTCCTTTTGTACAATTTTTTAACAATCATCTTAATATTTGCATTATATTCTTGTTGAGCCTCTGGGTCCTGAACGCTGTGTGGGAAAGCAAAGCATACAGGTTTAAGGATGCCCAATTTGTGTGCATATTTTTAATCTTCGGGCTATGCATAGGCTATATTACTGACACTGGATAAAAAAAATATATCAAGAGCAGGATAAGGAAATTATTAAGAAATACTTATTAGATTCTAAATTACCTAAAATTTCAAAAGAACAGGCGACACAGTTGGATAAGCCATTTACAGAAGATGAGGTCTGGAAGGCGATAAAATCATCAAAATTAAATAAAGCTCCCGGACCAAATGGCTTTACAGCATTATTCTATAAAAAACTTATTAAATTATTATCACCCCAATTAACAAATATATATAATTATATTAAAAACACCAAGAATTTCCCTAATGGAATGCTAGAGGCCTTCATTCTCCCAATACCAAAACCTGGTAAAGACGGCACAGAAGTGGCTAATTATAGACCGATTTCACTAATTAACGTGGATACAAAAATATATTCAGCCATTCTAGCTGATCGCCTAAAGGTAATTTGTCCCCAATTAATTCATAAAGACCAGACAGGTTTTATTAAAGGAAGACAATCTAATGATAACACTCGTAAAATAATTGACTTAGTGGAATATGTATCCCTATATAAAATTCCCTCTCTATTCTTGGCCCTTGATGCCGAAAAGGCATTCGATAGAGTAAATTGGATTTTCCTTGAAGAATCTTTGCGAAGTTATGGATTGGGAGAAGGGTTTATTGACTCTGTATTAACATTATATACAAATCCGACTGCAAGGGTAGTAGGCCAGGGCTTCAGCTCAGAATGGTTCAACATAAGTAATGGTACTAGACAAGGTTGCCCGCTAGCACCATTATTATATATACTTACTATAGAATCTCTGGCATCCAGGATCAGGAACAATGTTAATATAAAGGGAATAAAGATAGGTGATTTAGAAAACAAGATGAGTTTATATGCAGATGACGTTATGATATATCTATATGATCCAGTTCATTCTTTAAATGCATTAACTAGAGAAATATCTTATTTTAGCAAATTATCTAATTATAAGTTAAATACAAGGAAGTCACAAGCTGTGACAGTATGCATTCCAGATCCGATAAGAGAAAATTTGGAAGAAGCTTATGATTTCTTATGGGAAAAGAATAAGATTGATTATTTGGGCATTACTATTCCACTCAAGATATCTAACATCATTGAAATTAATTATAATAAATTGCGAGTGGAATTGCTAAAACAAATGTTAGCATGGAAAGGACTTTTTGTGTCTTGGCTAGGCAGAATAAATATTATAAAATCATATATAATCCCTAAATGGCTATACATGTTAAGAATGATCCCTATTAAGCTCCCGGAATATTGGATACAAGTATTTCAAAAAAATGTAGAGAAATTTATTTGGGTAGATAAGAAACCCAGAATTCCCAGGAAAATCTTATATGCAAAAAAAATCAAGGGGGGTCTAAATGTGCCCTCCTTAGGGAGATATGCACAGGCTAGCCTTCTTATGCACACATTAAAGATCCAATATAAAAATAGTACCAACGAAGATTGGTTTTGCATAGAGCAAGAACTAATAGGAATATCTAATTTAGAGTGTCTATTATGGATGCACCATGACAGATTTCATAGAATTGTAGAAACTCTCCCCATTTCTCTTAAAAGTTCAATGATATTTTGGTATTCCTTAAAACATCGAATAGGGTTGAGAAATAGAATAATTTCATCAGCACCGTTAGAGACATTACAGAATAACATCCCATCTTTGAATTTAAGGAAATGGTATAATTTCAGAAATAAAAGAATTAAAGATATATTGAATGTCAACGAGATGCAACCATTTAATCAAATTATAGAGGAGTTTAACTTAACAAATATTGAGTCCTTTACATTAGTAAGGATCAAGTATTATTTAAATAAACATCTATACGTAGAGGACTCAACTATACAGATTAACGATATTTTTTCACGTGAGATTGTTAAGAAGTGTTTGAAGAAATGCTATTCCATAATAGAAGAATTGGATATTCCACTATGTATTAAAGCATGGAATTCCTGGCAATCTGATCTGAACATACAAGTAGATCAAAAACAATTGATAAATAGCGCAATAGAAATAAATAAAGTCTCCCATTGTCTCAATATGTCAGAATTACACCTTAAAATTATGCTTCGATGGTATCTGATTCCTGTTAGATTAGCTAAGATTAAACAGAATTCACCTACTACATGTTGGCGATGTAATTTAGTATATGGAACATTCAGACATAGATGGTGGGATTGTGGAAAAATTATACAAACTTTGTATGAACTGTTTACGTTAATCTCTGATTTTATTAAAAAAGATATTCCACCTTCACCAGAAAAAGCATTACTTCATTTGAATTTGATTAATACATCTTTTAATCAAAGAGCACTAGTAATACAGGGCTGTTTAACTATGAAGATAATCATAGCAAGAAACTGGCAACAAACAACAAATATTTCCGTAAAACAGGTGGTTAATCAATTAAAATTTCAATGCTTAATGGAGCATGGATACCATCAAGCGCATCAGAGTTTACATAAATTTAATCTAATTTGGAAACCCTGGACAGATAAATATCCAATTAGCTATAGTAACTTACAATAAACTAATCTAAAATCCGAGCTCTTTATTAAGTGTGGATGTGGTATGAATGATTTGTTTAGTTTTGTTCTGCTAGATTATGAGATAATATGTGAGGTATCTCGATCTAGCTAATTTATGTACTATTCAATGTTAAGACGTTAAATTACACTACAGATAGAACATAGATGTCCCTTTGCTGTTTAAAGTATTTTTACTATCTGTTTTATTGTTTTATATATATGTTTTTTGTTTGTTTTTTTTCTCTTTATTAATAAAAATAAATAAATATATATATATATATTTAATATTGTTATAGTGTATCTGTAATGAGTATGTGTTCTAGAACAACATTAACTAGTTCAGGGGGATTTATATACATAACAGTAATGGTGTTAAAATAATTGTACTGTTGATTTCTTCAATCAATGAAGAAAATGTGAATTGTCTATTGCTGTGTAGTATGTTTTAGGTGTCTAGCGCTACCTCCTTAAGCCAGACATCCTGTCAGGCTCCATTCAGGCAGCGGAGCTGCTTCTCTCTTGTTCCCCCCGTCTCGCTAGATTTTCCCCCCATCTCGCTAGAGTTTACCCTTTGCTGTAATCCATTCCTGGATTTCCATATGCTCTGTTCTTCTGATTCCTTGATTCCAGTTTTGCTCTTTGCTTGAGCTCTGTTTCCTTTATAAGGTGTGCCCCACCCGTTTGTTATGTTTGTCTCAGTCTGCAGTCTAAAGGTATGTCCTTCTTGGTGTTGTGTTTACAGTCAATGTTTAGTTTCAGTTTATTAGTAATTCAGTAGGCAGGGTTTAGTGCTAGGACCCCCGAATATTGGAGTAAATTGGTGTAGTGGTGGGCCAAGCATACTATGGCCATATGATGTGGCGAAATCTCCAATTGTTATCACATAGTCCTAGGCTAGTTCCTGTATTCATGTTTGTCTGTCTCTTATGTGCCTTTGCCCTCTATTCCCTGAATCATCTGAGGATCTCGGTTCCTCTCCCCATGCACCAGTTAAGATTTCCTATACTTGCTTATAGGAGAAGCGTCTGAGGATCTCGGCTCAACACCCTGGAGAGTGCAGTCACCTGGCACCAGGCCCTGTCCAAACCCGCTACTGCACAATAACTCCTGAACACCATCTTTGGGCGCTCTGGGTCATTACAGTCGTCTGTATGGACCTACTCCCCGACACACCCCGTTGCTGCCTCCTATAAGGGGCAGAAGATGGAGATCTATTGGGTCCAGCCCTGGGAAGTCATGATATGGTAAACAACTGTGATGGGACGACCTGTATCTCGGCTGGGTACTTCTGCCAAACTCTGCCTCTTTCTGCTGAGACACCAGGAGCGCCAGGAAGAACCAGCATTGTAGAGAAGTAGGGGGATGCGGTTTGACTGAAGCTGCGTTGGCGCTGTAGCTTAGCGTATTCAACGCTTGTACTGTCAGTGAGTTACTATAGCAGCCCACCAACATCAGACAGAACCAATGTTGAGGTGAGAACAGAACTGACTTTATTATACACACATACATGTATTTATACACAACAAAAGCAGCTGACATACAATGGAACAGAAAAACACACAAAGTCCTGCTTCAGCAAGGTCCAGCAAGGGGGATACACAAACAAACAATACATTGGGATGGTATGATTATCCCCCTGGCACCTGACTCTGGGACCCCCTCTGGAGACATAGTCTGGGCAACACAAAACATGCCATTTTGGGGTTACTGTGACAAATATGTCTGCTTGGGGCAGATTTGCCAAATACCTCATAGTAAACCAAAATCATGGTCTGATTAGTCGATTAAGTTACCTTCCAGGCAAAGTTTAACAAGAAATAAAATATTTTTCCCAGTATTACATTATACTGATGCACACATTCTTTTCCTTGGGATTTTCCCTAAATCTACCAATTACACCTAATTTTTAAATTTTTCTTAAAACCTAAAAATTGCTGGTGATTACTTAACAATACTTAAGTAATACCATAGTAATTTGTATCCTCTGCTCCTCCTGCAAGAACTACACACAACACGCAGTAAACCAAATAATCTGTACATTAGCTGTGTCAAAGAGCACCCAGGTTACCAGATTATCGTTTTGGTAGCTTTGGTATATTCGGTAGTTAAAATCCATTGTCAACTTGAACCTGAGCATTAATGGTAATGGGGCAGTGGCTGAAAAACTACATTTAAGACATATGGACTTTATTATCCTTGGTATGTTACACCAGCCACAACACTATATAAATATTGTACAAACAAGTAGATCATAAATTGTGTAAATATTTTACAATTACTGTGGTAAAATAATTTATCTTAATATCCCCAATATGGCTAGCGCCATAAATGTAATAGAGGTATGAGAGCTTTATTTGAAGAATGGGAGCACATTTAAAGTATTATTACTGTGGATAACAATAACCTGAAAACACATCAAGAAATCAATTCCACACTCCACAGTACCATTAAGGGAAATACCACCATTGCCCCAAGAGGAATATGTTTCATTACGCAATTTAATTCAGCTACAAAGCAACTTAAGAAAATAATGCATTGCCACTGAAATATTTATCTTTTCAATTCTAGCTGCAGAACCCAAAGAAATGTACTGAAAGCGTGTAACATGAACAATGTTCCAGTTAGTAGTCATTTGAAATGTTGCCTTCCAACATAACTTTTAAAGGTGTCAAAGACGGTAAAATAAAGTACATAACAAAAAAAACCAATATTGTACTAAAACTTACAAGAAGCATTTAATCAAACAATATACTGTAATAACAGCCTTGCTGCCACTGTATTTCTGTTCCATACATGTCCCAATGACATGCTGTGTCAAATCTAGCCCTTTACGAAAAATTACTGCAGTTTTTTCTGAAGTAATACTGCAGTTTTTTGGACATGAAAAAACTGCAATACTGCACTTTTACTGCAGTATTACTACACATTTACTGCACTTTTACTGCAGTATTACTGCACATTTACTGCACTTTTCTTTTTTATATTGCAAACCTACAGTTTTACTTCAATGTGCTGTAGCTTTATTGCATTTGTACTTCCGTACAAAAATAACTGCAGTACAACTGCAGTACAGTGAAGTACAAATGCAGTAAAACTGCAGTAAATGTGCAGTAATACTGCAGTAAAAGTGCAGTATTGTAGTTTTTTCATGTCCAAAAAACTGCAGTATTACTTCAGAAAAACTGCAGTATTTTTTTGTAAGGGACAGTATCAGAACACATAGGAAACCTGAAAAATATACAAGATACCAGAAAATTCTTGATCGAAACATTTGTTTATTTATATGTAACCACATGCTGGAATGGAAATTAAAACATATAATGGAAATGCTGAATACACACGCTAGATATTACGGTAATAGCTTCAGGGTGTAAGAGCGGCAACTGCCCTAAGCACCACAATGGGAAGGGTACACTTGAGCTGCCCAGTGGCAATGCCCCTGTACCTCCTTGTGGTTGCAGAACAGCACAAGGTAAGATCTCCGATCCTGCCTTTACAATGTTTCCAACAAAAAACCCGAGCAATTTCTTGTTTTTGCTATGTCTTTATTTAACTGTGATGTCCCACTAGCTCATTTAGTACACCCTCAATAAATTCTATTTTTTTCCCCGAAGACAAGCAGGGCTTTCTTTTGAAATTCACAACTAAACTGAGAAAAAACCCTGTGAAAATAGCACAGGGTTACATGTGGTTGTTGGGGAGCATAGTTAGTTTGAAAGGGTTAAGTCACAGGGGTCAAGCAAAGGACACCTAGGAATATTATGGAATGCGCTCGCACCGCTTAGTTTTGCCTGCCTTTTTTGTGAAGATGCGCTCGTGAGCAGCTCGCGCCGCTTAGTTTGCCAGTGTTTTTGCATCCAGTTGCGCTCGCAGACAGCTCGCGCTATAGTTTGGGCGGGATTTCGGGTTATAAAAGTGCTGTCTCTGAGGCGTTTGTTTCACTACCCCAGGCTAGCGTTAACTGACTGCACTGACTTTTGAGTCTGGTGAGCGGCAGTTTTCAGCAAAGCCACGAGGAGCAGCATGGAAGAGCTGCTGAATTGTTGCCCGCCCGCCCTCCCTCCCTTATTTCTGTTTTAATGTTATGTTACAAAAAATATATATATATATAAAAATATATTATAAAAAAAAAAAAGTGAATATGCTTATATTTCATGTTGTGGCTTTTATTGGGGTAGAGTTTCTCTCTGTAAAGGGAGTGAACATTTGGGGCTTGTTCAGTGACAGGCTAACCGGCTGTTGAGGCAGTTGGCCTTGATTAAAATTATTTTATTTGATACCATTCACACATTTTGATACAAAGTTGTTTTGATTGTTTATGGTTGGAAAACTTGTTATAAGCTAAATAAAAGACCACGGCATTTGCTCATCCAAATTTCTTATTTATTATATATTTGATTACAAGCATTACACCATACAACCACATGCAAAAACTGTAAGGCTTTTAGTTTAATTATGTCAATAACTTTATAGGATCTTGGGTTGAGTATAAATAGTGATAGTGGTTCAAAATAAGGTAAACAATATTCAACTATTATAGTTTTAATCTGATTTAATCAGTACAACAAAGTGGGGACATTTTTAACAACAAACCACACATTTGTGATTAATTAGTATTACTGTTAAGTATGATATATATAATTATGCAGCTCCATTCCATCTTGATAACCTTATGATCAGCAGAAGTATTTTAGCCATATCCACGTTTGGTATCTGTATACTCAGGAGACACAAGGTGATCACATTGGGTATTCATATCCTTGATTGCAATTATCTTGAATGAGAAATTTGATGCAAAATCCAAAGTTGATTTAAATGATGGAGAAGATACAAAGCCCCTTTTTTCAAATATGATTTCAGTCTATATTTTTATGGATAGATGTGTAAATGTATTTAGGTTTGTAGTATCTTCTCTAGTACTCTAG
The DNA here is from genome assembly GCA_023333645.1 of Sceloporus occidentalis. Classification (NCBI taxonomy): domain Eukaryota; kingdom Metazoa; phylum Chordata; class Lepidosauria; order Squamata; family Phrynosomatidae; genus Sceloporus; species Sceloporus occidentalis. Next base: position 6,275,702 of record JALMGF010000046.1, read on the forward strand.
TAATCTTTTTAGACACAATTTAAATGCCCAAAAGCATCATGTTGTGAAAGCCACTTCAACTTTAATGTTAAGAGCAATATTGTTTCCATACACATATCTTTTTTTTCAAGATGTTTGAAGGCTCTTTGATTTCATCAGTGTATTATGATAATATGTCGTGTTCGTGTATAATGGTTTATAATGCTGTAGCAGATCTGTATTTTCTGTGAAGATAGCTGTCTGCTTTGGCAACAGTAGTAATTAAAGTAATTTCAGGATTGTTTGCCAAGGACTTTTGCAAGAAAATAAAATAACTTTGGGGTGCACCATTGTATTACAATTTAATTTGCATAAGACTGCAGAGTTAGCTGATGATATATATATATATATGTTGCAAACTTACTTTTTAATTAAAATTAACAGTTTTGTTACCTACAGCAAAAGGGGGAAAGGCTATTGTTAACCATTGCAATGCAAGAGATATCTATACTGAGGGATCTCCGATCCCTTTAAAACTAAATTTTTAATAATATTTTTAAAAATCTCAACCAAAACACATACTTATATTTGAGAAGTGCAAAGATGGGGGAAAAGATGCCTCCTCTCCTCCTGTGTTTTTTTTCTTTCTATGCAGCAGAACATTGTCTCACATACTGACTCTCCCCCTCCTCCCTGTCAGCATGGTCTCTGAGAGAGAGACGGAGAGAGAGAGACACGTATTTTTCTAATTTTGTCTAAAACGAAAGGGGAGAAACCAAAATTTGTTGTCTGAAAACAAATTAGTAAGAAACCAAATGAAAAAATGTCCAAAATGATTTTGGACATTGCACACAAGTCTAGTGCTAACAGACCTCTGCTGCTATATGGGATTTTATGTTTGACAAAATGGTTTGTAGTAGGGGCTCTAATTATCAATAAAATGGTCTTGTAAGGATAAGTTTCTATTCAAGTGGAAATTGCATTTTCATAGGGTATTCTAATTAAGGTGATCACATAAGCCTTATTTCACAAGACTCAGTACTTGCATTCAATGGGGAGTAACGTATCCCAGCCAAGGTTGACTAGGTAAGAGGGCAGATTGTCCTCTTGGGAGATCAGCCCCCCTGGTGTGCTGATGCTCAATGGGTTGGTTATAGTGGAGCACAGACGATGCTCGCCTTTAGGACTGGAATATGACCATATCCCTGCAATCTGTGTCTCCAAGCGCTCAGTGCCTTTTAATACAGTGAAGATGGCAGCCTTGGAAGGCACTACAAGCTGTCTGCAGGCCACCATCTTGAGCAAGGCCCTTTGCAAGAGATTGAAAACAATATTCAATCCCATTTGGACTACTGTGTCTGATCTGCAAGCAAGTTTATTAATTTATATTATATGTTATTATGCATTTTCCCTGTATAAATACCAAATATGTATTTTGGCGACATTGTTTATTTTCATACCTGGGAACTTCTTTGCTCCGCCTACTCCTTGCGGGACGCGGCCAGGACTGCCGCCGACGTCAGAGAGCATTCCTGCTGACATCACGGTAATCAACACCCCCCCCCGCTGACATCACGGGAAACACCCCCATTTAAAGGGCAAATGGGCGGGGAGCCACCCGGAGGATGGCTGCTGGCCTTAAAGTGCAAGAGCTGCCTCATCATCCCCTGTCTGGGCCCGGTCCCAACAATTTATAAAGTAATATTTTGCTGTTATAAGCCCCTGTCACTTTAACCTCTTAAGGACAATGGGCGATCCCTAAACCCATTGAAAACAATGCATTTTGAGCCTGTACATGTACGGGCTTTGTCATTAAGGGGTTAATTAATATGTTGTTTTTATATTAGTTCAGGCAAAGAAGCAACCTAATTCATGCTGGTCCCTTGTGGAAGTTTGTAACGTCCCATTATGTTAATTAACCTTTCATTGACATCATTCTTGTGTATACTCAATTACCAGAGCATTCTGACTTTTTAGGTTTATATCAGGCATAGTTTTAATCTCATTTGCCTCCCGCAGCCACTATCACTTAAACTACGTAGTCACATACAGATTTTGCGCTTTAAAGCATGCATTTGGCCTCCTCTGTAACGCTGCAACATCTGAAGACAGCCTTAACTGCTAATAAGCAAATATCTGGGTCTGTGCGATATTTTAATAATGGATGCTACTGTCATAAATTGCTGGACTGTCCTGTTATTCAGTTATAACAGAGCGTATTACATATGATTGATTACCTATTGTTAAAATGCATAAACATGAGTCATAATTGTGCACCGTTTACTAATTTAAGCCAGTATGTACCATAATAGCAATGGTTTGTAAGGTTTAATGGAGCAATGAATCAATCCTGATAACTGGTTTAGAGAGGAAGATATTGCGCACCCATTGATTATATGTTCAACATTCCACTCGCTTCCATGACATTTATTCAGGTTGGACATTTTAGTAGTCCCGCTGTTAATGGAAGCTAATTATTCATGCTGTAAACTGAATAATTAACTTAATACACCTTTGTGTGCATCCTTTGTTGGCCTTCTTGACGCGGGCCAATAGCTGAGGGAATACCAGCTTGTTTATTTATCAGTTATTAAAAGGTCAGCTCTAAAAAAAATGTTTTCAGGAAAAAAATACATTGTTTTCTAATGGCAGCAAGGAACCAATGCTATATGTGCATCAGTTGTCATTTATAAAAGGGATATTGCTGGGCTCATGTACTCAAGTGACAAACACCCAGACCACCTTGCTATTGCTTCCAAGCTATTTAACTACCGTAATTAAAACATTCTGAAAACACTAAAAGGAAAAAATATGATGTATTTAGACACTATTTTCTTCATTTATTGTTATGTACTATTATAATAGACCTATATGCCTGTTTAGGGTGCATGTGTTTTGTTGATACACTAATATATTATGGTTACAGATGATATTTTTACTATATGACATTTGTAAGAACTGGAAGATTTCATGGCAGCTTGATGGTTTTTTCAATTGTGTTTAGGGAATCTGGGTCTCAAATCTTTTAGTTAATTATTTTGCACTTGCTCGCCATACGTCATTCATTTAAGGTATGGTTCGCTATGACAACTCTGGCCATAAAAACAGGGTAATATCCTAAATGAACAAAGCCCTTTATTCTGGTGTGATAAAAATGTAAATGTATACACTACAGACCGAGCCTAGAAGGCTGGTGCTAAGTGTATACAAAAATAAAAAGAGCTTGAAGGGTGCAGGAGTGATCAGTGCTATTACCAACGTGCTCAACATTGGTGATTAACAAGAAGATTAAGAATGTCACGGTGGACCCATTACTCGCTAAGACTTGGAGCAAATACAGGCTACAATGCAGAATATCTCCATTGTGATTTCTAATTCTTGATGTATGGATTACGTGCATGAGGAGTGAGCAGTGAGGGCTTGCTCTTGTTGATTATGACAGGCATGTGGAGAATTGAATTCTTCAGTGTCCATAGTCTGGCCTGTTTTAGGGTAATGCATGGTGAAGTAATGCTTCACCGTTTCTCCAGAAACTTCAGCAAATTAGTGATTTGCAGCTACTGGAAATTGGAAGTCAAAGTGGATACCAGTCTCTTCACCAGTTGTAGCCCTTTTTCCCCAGAGGTTGAACCCCTGGGTATCCAGTGGCTGTCTGTAATTGGAACCTCAGGCATGAGGTAGGATACCAGCTAACATTGTCTCATAGAATGGGCAAAGGGGGACTCAGTAACATATATGCTGAAAGTGTTGTCGAAATAATGTACATATAGCATCAGTGCATCAATAACTTGTAAACAAACTGCATGTATTGGGGCAGCACTAGCAACAGTGGCCCTATTATCTTTGGGGAGTATAGCAGGAGATCTGTGCCTCCATGGGAAAAGTCTCTTTTGCCACCTCCCAAATGGGGAGAACTTAATGTCTTGCAATTCATCTGAATGAAGCTTTCCTTATAGCAGCCATAGCTCATAGTAATGATAAAAGAAGAGAGTAAGACCCACATAAATTATAAGTTAATTTGCATATGCAAACCACCAGTCAGTAGATCTTGAGGGCCACCAGAGAATTAATAGAACAGTTGGAAATCAGTCACCAAAAATGTCAATTAGGTAGCAAAGGATAACCATGAAAAATTTGTTTTTGTGCTAAATAAAACGACTGCAGTATGGACACAGGGACTGCCACTATTTCTTAATGAAAAAGGGTGAATAGAAAGTAAATATAATGAGTTATTTTTCTGGGCAAAAAAATGGACTTGACCTTTGGTGTTTAGCACAGCAGTCACGGGGCCTTCTAGGCTTAATTATACTTGTTCAGCTGATTTGTTTAGTTAGCATTGGATCCCGGAACCCTAAATGCATATAAAATAATATTTGCAAATATTATTCTCACACTGGTACACGACCCGATATGAAGAAAAACAAAAATATTACCATTTCAAGAAGCCTAGAGGCAGCATATAACCCTTCTGTTTGACCTTGAATGATCATAACTTGACAAAAATGATAATACTTTCCTTTTTTTAATATAGAACTCATGATCATTCTAGTTAGAAAAAAACAGATGACAGACAGGAGTGCTGTGTCACATGCAATCATGGATTGAGTTTCTCCACGTACCTAATAGAGCAGAAAGCCAGTTCTATCTTCTTTACTGTAAGTCTGGGAGCCAAAATTTTGGACACATCTTAATTACTTTTATCTCGTTCACCAGATGTGGTTTGTTGATATATTTTATATTATGGCCTCATGGCAAGCTCCTTGCTAGATACAACGAGGAGCTGAAACAGTACAGTTACAATTTCAGCCTTAATTCCAGCCCAAAGTACTGGATCAGTTAATGAATTACCGTACATTGTTCCTAACTGAGATAAATGTTCTAACTTCCCTGGTTGCTGCAAAACACCAAACAAAAGCACTGATGTGTTTAATTAATTATTACACTTCCTATCTGAAAACCTCGTAAGCTGCATAGTTATTATCTAATATACCCTGCTATGTCTTGTAACACATTGGTTCATGGTCATGTGGCTTCTCCAAAAGTACAATTCACAGGTGCTTTATTTTAATTATACAGAAACATAAGCTAATGATAAATAGAGGTAACTTGCTTCAGTGTAATAATGGCTTATGTGCATACTGAAAACACCTTAAGATGTAATACACTGAGGGGTATTGGGTGCAGCTGTGCAACTGGAAGAGAGAAGGGTAACAGTACTGAAAGCTACAATAACTTATAGAACAGACATGTAGCCCTGCTCAGAGTAACATCAAGATGCACCAGATGCAAAGCTGAAATATCAAGATAATGCAATAGAACCTTAATAGCAGAACACAGCCTGTGATGTCATTGGAAAGCTATGACACACGACAAATCCCAGCCTGTATTTCAGAAGAAGACTTTTTTTATACAGTTAAATCAGTAAAGTCACAATGCACCAGCCTTGTCAAATAAAGCTGAAATACAAGCATGCATCCACATTAAACCTGTCACCGCTTAAATTAACAAATGCTTAATGGTATTAAAACTGCAGAGAATTAAAACAAATTTCCCCAAACCCAGTGATTTATTCACATTTTGTGCTGGTTAAGGACTGAGAAAGTGTTTTGCATGCGCTTAATGGGATATTAAGGGCAATGGGACAGTAAAGTAACCTTAGGCATGCTGTTGGTTATATACTAAAATCCCTAATATGCATGTGCATAGCCCTCATCAGCATACAGATAGCGAGACATAGATATAATACAGTGTAGCTCATAGTGAGTCTGACAAATGTTATACAGCATAATTCTATTACTATACTGTACATTGAGCCAGACACTGATGGTTGTACTACATCACTTCCATGATTATATATTAAGCAAGACAATGACAGTGGTACAGCATAAATCCCATCAGTATACAGCAAGTCAGACACTGACGGTGGTATAGCATAGCTCCCATCATTAAATAGTAAGAAATGTACTGAAGTGGTACAGCATAATTCACAACACTATATACTGAATCAGACATTGATGGTGGTACAGTATAATTCTCATTACTATATACTGAGCAAGAGATTGACAGTGGTACAACATAAATCCCATAACTATAAATGAACCAGACAAATATTTGTGCAGCATAGCTTCCAATATAAACTCCTGCTGAGAACAACCCTACCTATGATGCTCAGTAAGTATCTTTTGGCTGGCTGGACACCATGAGGTCTTTCTCCCACTCTCTTACTCACTCATACTCACTCTCTCTCAGTTTTACTCACTCTTTTTCAATGTCTCCCAACCTTTTCCACTGACCGCTTGCGAGGATTAAAAATAGATGGAAAACTCACAAACACAGGCCCCTCTTTTCCTTCTGCACCAGTCTGTGTTAATTGTGTTAGTTATTGTCAAATTTGTATATTCTCCATATAACTGTTATTGTTCATTTTCACTCTCCCGTATTGTAATAAAGATACAGAATCAGCTGGCACTTTATAAATAAATGTAACATAATGTAATGCAGTACATGGCTACAGTAACAAGATAATGGTTTAGACAGGAGCCTACTTCATCTGCCCCTACCATTGATGTAGGTATGCACTAATACAAAAGTATTACAAAGTAACCCTTTGAGGCCACCAATGCCTCCCCCTCACCGAGCAGAGCACAGGGCATCAGCAATTTGGCTTGATAACTTAATTCGACATAACCTTAAGTGAAAAAAATATCTTTATACAGGAACTGGAAGGAAATGTTGTCTGTGTGACAAGGGGATTAGGATAAAGCGTCATCGTGTAGTCTGGAGACCATAGGTGGTAAAGCCACGTAAGGAACTCAAAATATCTTAATTGGGACTACATTGAGCTACTCCCAGTCATCACTGGTTGCAGGATTTATTCACACTCTCACGCTCTCTCACATCATCTCTCAAATATCATTTGACTGTAATATTTAGTATTTTCACCTTCTTGTTTCCATTTCTTTGTGTACTCAGAGTGACTCACTGTCCAGTCTGTGTTGTCTAGATAATCCCTTGCTAGTATGTTATGTGTTAATTATGTTAATCCTTTCCTGCTTCCTGTCTAAGTCAGCTCTTTTTCCCCTGCTAATATGGTTATATAAACCACAAAGTCCCAATAAAGTGTCCTCTTGCATCCTGACTGGTGTATCATGTTGTGTCTGACGGTACATCTCTTTGGGAGATCCTTTTTCCCATCTTTACTGAGGTCCTGAGCAGATACTCACCTTGTAGCCTGCTTTCACAACTAGGAAGGCAGCAACGACGGCCAGGGATGTCCCGCTAGACGCCCTGGTTCTCATCACGCAGAGGGTGATCTCTTATAACTAATTGCTGAAGTGCATACTCTAGTGCAATACTTTATTAATAAATATCTGTGAAAAGCATCTTTAAGTGGTGTCATTGAGTTGATTGTTCATTAACGCTATCATTCTTTGAGAAAGCTGTCCTACCTTTCGGTTAGCTATGCATTCCTATAATGAATACATTATCTTTATCCAGAGCTTCAGCAATTCATCTATAGACAGCTTCTCTGATGTTCATGGTAGCTCATACTAAGAAAAAAAAAGTAAGAGTAGGACAAGGAAATTAAGAACGAACAAATTTAAGCAAAATTAGAGAGATTCACACATCAGTAGATAACTGCATACATTATTAATGCAATGTTCATGTGAGCTTTCAAAGGGATATGGAGGTGTAAGCATGAGTAAACCAAGGAAATGTGAAAAGCTCAACAGCACACAGACAATATTATTTATTTATTGTGCCAATGCTTTTTCAAAATATTTCATGCAATTAAGCTCGCAAGTCAACGATACTTATAAATGTTTCCCTTAACTTTTGACATGATTCATTTTCCTTCTATTTTGATAAATAATATTGCTAAAGGGGAACTATAGCATCTGTAGTTAAAATGGAAAGTCTACTGCCCCAGACAGCTTCACTAATAATAAATTCACATTTTATCTACAAGTGGAAAAACACCACTGAAGCCATTTCAGTTCTAGAGCTCTCCACAAGAAAAAGGAGAGGAGAAAGGGGATAGAACTAAGGGGAAAGTAGATGAAGTGAAAGAGGAGATAAGAGCAAATAGCGAAAAAAGAAGATAAAAATGATTAAAGTGGAGACAGAGAGAGCAAAGCCCTTTAACTGTCTATGAGTAATGACATGTGGACTCTCCTGCAGTTGTTTAAGACAATAGAAAATACACACACTACACCCATTTGTTCAAAGGCTTCCCAGTGTCCTCGCCCCATGGAAATAGGCCTAGCCATAGGCCCAGCATTTCCCAGGACATAAAGAGTTAAATGCAGGACCCCTGACTCGACTCTTTACTCCAGGATTGGACAAGTCACAACCATAGTGTTAAGCACAAGTAGAGTCTGCCTAATTGTGAGGGTTGCAACCCTTTTCTCCAAAGAATACTCACCATACTTGTGGATTGGTGACTGGGAAGCTACAAAAGGGCAGGGCTAACAAGGGTGCACTGCGATAGAAGTAGTGAAGGTTTACCTGGAGCACTGGAGCAATGTCTGACCACCTGTGACACTGACATTCACACTTCAGGAGACTTAAGCAGAGCCAGCGCATTGGATTGTGCACTGTGCACGTGTGTGCCACCAACATCAAATTTGGTGGCACACATGTGCACGGCGCACAATCCATATATATATATATATTCTGGACCGCAGCGATACAGGTCGGAAGGGCACTTTCTAAACTATTTTGGGGAGACAGGAGTGTTTCGGGGTCACGTGACCCCACGGTGAAATCGAGGCTTTCCACACAGTGTGCACAAGCAGCCAGAGCTTAAGCTGCAGGAGAGTAAACGGGGACGGGAGGGATGTGGGATTATGTATATCTGTTTGTATATATGTATGTATGTATATAGATATATAAGCAAGGCTGTGTAATTGTGTGTGTGAGCATGGATGTGTAAGTGGGTTGAGATGGAGTGTGTGTAATTGGTGTGTATATATGTTTTATTTTGGAAGGAGGGGGCAATGGGCAAAGAAGGCACAGACTAACTGTTGGGGGCCTGAGGGGAATGTTCGCATCAGGGCCCGGTGGTTTCTAGTTACGCCTCTGGTTGCACCGTGGGCTCACGTGACATAACATGACCCTGATATGATCGTTTTAAAAGCTGTAACGCGAAGACAGAAACAAGTGCTCAGTGTAGTATGTAGTTATGCTTGTACATTTCCACACACATTAAACTATGCAGTATACAAAGCCCCCTCTGCCCTTGTTCTTGTTGAAACTTGCCATAGTTGGCCCTTTTTAATGTATAATCAAATCTGCTAATTAGAAATTAGCATCCCGACTCTCCAGTCAACTCTCACTTCAGTAAATCAACTCATTTACGAATATTTCTGTAAACAGCAACTTTCTGCCACAGATAGGAAGATGTTTTTTTTTTCTTAGAAATTTTGCTTTTGGACCATTTTCTGATAATGATCATTTCAGTTTCTCCACAGTGCTGCAGTAAGAAATGTAATGAGTAATATATAATGTTAAAAACTGGCTCAGATTATTTCTTTAGAAATAGCTTTTTGGGTTGGGATTCCATCAAATATTTAAATAAATGTCTGTGGTTATAGGAAGAAACATTTTAATATTAATGTAAAAAAAACAAAAGACACAAATATGCAATTTGCTGTTTTAGATTATGTCTAGTCACTGTAGGATTCAATGAGTTTATAGACTTGTTGTCCCTGGACAAATTCACAGCTTTTCTGATTTCTCAATAAACTTAACAAATAGATATCATCCACGTTTTATAGCATTTAAATGCATTGACTGCTTCCTGTCTCCTGGCACTGGGCTGCCAATAGAAGGCAGTAAGGTAAGTATTGAATTTGTAATTATGGTCTGTTAATAGATTCTGGGTTCTACATACCTCCAATGACAACAGCACAAAATACATACTATTCGCAGGACCATCTTGATCTCAATACTTAAATCCTCTAGGATTTACCTGTCTGCAACTTGATCATCACAGACCAAATGATGCTTTTCCAATGTCCAACATTAGAGACATGTACAGTAACGGGAATAGAAGAAAAACCACACAATAATGTAATATTGTAATACATGAAATTCATCCACATGCACAAAGTATTAATTCCCATATGCATATATATCCATCTACCAATGGAGGGGTAAATCAAAAATGATATAAACTGTGTGTGCCAATTTCAGATTAATATGAAATTCCAAAAGTGTAAATTTTCATACACATTTTGTAAAATTATTGCAATTGTCCAGATAACCGTGATATACCTCCCAACCGTCTACGAGCATACGTGGGAGCGGCGCTTCTCAGGGTCAGTGAGGGGAAACTCCGAGTTGTAGGAGCTGCTTATACCAAAAGTATTTTCTTCTGTAATTTGTTATGGAGGTACAATATATGGATATAAAAAACACAATGACAGGTGTCATTTTATGCTCAGACTGTTGGCTAGCTGTTCAAAGCTCTGAATGCCTAGAACAGAGGTTGGCAGCATTTATTAGCCATTTTGCATTACTTTAAAAGGGGACCTAGTCTCACAAATATAGGCTTATAGGCGTATCTACTGAAAATAGCGCCTATGGCAAGCACTGAAATTGCGCCCCTGTCCAAATATCTAAAACCCATTTACTAGCCCCTGCTGCCCATGTATATATAAATATTAGACCCTGCTGCCGATAGCAGGTATAGATCAACACACAAACCCAGATCAATTGAAATTCACTTGTGATCTCAGCACTGAAGGTATATATCAAATAAACAGAATCAGACATACAAATCCTGTATTTGCAGGTATACAATAATAATATATGAAACGTAGCATCGCAGGTATAGAACAAATAAATACATGGAAACAGCATCCCAGATATTAATCAACTGAATAAGACATATTAACCCTGTATTTGCAGGTATACATAAATAATTTATGGAAACATAGCATAGCAGATATGGATCTACAGAATAACACAAAAACCCAGCTTTGCATGTATAGATCAATTGGAATTCACATAAAAACACGGCATTAAAGGTATTTTTAAAACCCCCTAAATTACAGGCATAGATCACAGGTTGCACACCCCAAAGCCAGCCCTGGCGTCCACACTGCCCATATAGAACCTGACAATCACCCAGATTACACACACATAAGATTTGCCATCTTTGTCCCCAAATAGCCCAGCACAAGTCAACTTTGTCCCCAAACAGTCCGGCCTGTGCCATCTTCGTCCCATAAACACCCTGCCTGTGCCATCTTGGTCCCCAAGGCTCTAACATCCTGCTAGTGCCATCTTTGCCCTTCCACAATTATACATCTATGATACACACAAACACTTTTACAGTCACTCACTAATTCACACTTTCATTCAGACAACTCATCCACACATTAACTCATGCTCTCCCTCAGACAATTCATCCACATATTAACTCATGCTTTCCCTCATTCAGACAAGTTACCTGCATATTAACGCATGCTCTCCCTCATTCAGACAATTCATCCACATATTAACGCATGCTCTCCCTCATTCAGACAATTCATCCACATATTAACGCATGCTCTCCCTCATTCAGACAACTCATGCTCTCCCCCATTCAGACAACTCATCCTCACATTAGCTCATGCTCTCCCTCATTCACTCAATGCATCCACACATTAATTCACACTCTTTACTTATATCTACCCCCTCTCCTTCCCTCATCACTTTCTAACCCCTCTCCTTCCCTTATCACTTTCTAACCCCTCTCCTTCCCTTATCACTTTCTAACCCCACTCCCTCCCTTATCACTTTCTAATCCCTCTCCCTCCCTTATCACTTTATAACCCCTCTCCCTCCCTTATCACTTTCTAACCCCTCTCCCCCCTTATCACTTTCTAACCCCTCTCCTTCCCTTATCACTTTCTAACCCCACTCCCTCCCTTATCACTTTCTAATCCCTCTCCCTCCCTTATCACTTTATAACCCCTCTCCCTCCCTTATCACTTTCTAACCCCTCTCCCCCCTTATCACTTTCTAACCCCTCTCCTTCCCTTATCACTTTCTAACCCCACTCCCTCCCTTATCACTTTCTAATCCCTCTCCCTCCCTTATCACTTTATAACCCCTCTCCCTCCCTTATCACTTTCTAACCCCTCTCCCCCCTTATCACTTTCTAACCCCTCTCCCTCCCCTTATCACTTTATAACCCCTCTCCCCCTTTTGTAATTCTCTCACCTTGAAGTCCTGTGACGGGAGCATGAGGCTTCTGTCTTCCTGGACTGCTGCGGTGCCCGCTGCTTCACTGCTGAGCGCCGTAATATGACGTCATATTTCGGTGCTCAGCAGTGAAGCAGCGGGCACCAGCGATCGGCTTTTAAACACTGTCTTTTTTTTTTGATGCGGGGTAGAATGAGGGGCGCCGAGCGGTTGCACTGCATCAAAAAAAAAAGACAGCATTTAAAAGCCGCTCGCTGGTGCCCACTGCTGGATAAACTAATGCTGGGCCTTTAAATGCCAGGGTTGCATTTTTTTCACTCAGAGGATGGTCACTCATGTTCCTCATTGCCTACCCTTCCCATGCCCCTATACTTTACTAGGCACTTTACTTTACTAGGCACCTAGGTGTCTGGTGTCCCTAGCACACTTCAACTCTCAATGAGATCTCCCTTCAGGCCTGCCCATTTGGATCACTGAGGACTGTGCAGATCTCTGTAATTTATTTACAGTAGGTCCTAAGGTGAAGCACTGGGATATATGACATCATATCACACCATTCAAAGTGAAGAAAGAAGCCAGAGCAGGAGAAAAGACTACCTCTGAATGCAGAGTCCTGTCCTGGGTCAGGCCAAGTGCAGTAGCCCCCATAAATACATCACTGCCAAATGTACATTACATGCAATGGACATCTTATTATTTATAAGTGGTAAAGCAAAGCATATTCATTTTTTTCTGTAAATAGTCTCATACTTTTCTCATTAAACTCATAATCTAAGGACTTGATGTAACATAGTAACATAGTAACATAGTTCATAAGGTTGAAAAAAGACCAAAGTCCATCAAGTTCAACCTATATACATATTGTGTCCCTACTGTGTTGATCCAGAGGAAGGCAAAAAACCCTTATGAAGCAGATGCCAATTGCCCCATACCAGGGGGAAAATTCCTTCCCGACTCCAAATATGGCAATCAGAATAAATCCCTGGATCAACGTTCTGTCCCTATTAATCTAATATCCATAACTTGTAATATTATTGCTTTCAAGAAACACGTCCAGGCTCCTTTTGAACTCTTTTATTGAGTTTACCATCACCACTTCCTCTGGCAGAGAGTTCCATAATCTCACCGCTCTTACTGTAAAGAACCCCCGTCTGTGCTGGTGTAGAAACCTTCTTTCCTCCAGCCGTAGAGGATGTCCCCTTGTTATAGATACAGTCCTGGGTATAAATAGGTCCTGGGAGTGATCTCTGTACTGTCCCCTTATATATTTATACATAGTTATTAAGTCCCCCCTAAGCCGTCTTTTTTCCAAACTAAATAACCCCAATTCTGATAATCTTTCTGGGTACTGTAGTCCTCCCATTCCCCTTATTACTCTGGTTGCCCGTCTTTGAACCCTCTCCAGCTCCACTATATCTTTCTTGTACACTGGTGCCCAGTACTGTACACAGTATTCCATGTGTGGTCTGACTAGTGACTTGTACAGGGGTAGAATTATTTCCTTGTCGTGGGCATCTATGCCCCTTTTGATGCACCCCATGATTTTATTTGCCTTAGCAGCAGCTGCCTGACACTGGTCGCTACAGGTAAATTTACTGTTAACTAAAACTCCTAAGTCCTTTTCCATGTCAGTCGTCCCCAGTGTTTTCCCATTTAATACATATTCCCAGCCTGGATTTTTCTTCCCCATGTGCATAACCTTACATTTATCTGTGTTGAACCTCATCTGCCACATCCCAGCCCAAGCCTCCAACCTATGATGATCCATTTGTAATCGTGCGCTGTCCTCTATTGTGTTAACCACGTTACAGAGCTTAGTATCGTCTGCAAAGATTGATACTTTACTATGCAATCCCTCTACAAGGTCATTAATAAATATATTAAAAAGAATAGGACCCAAAACTGACCCCTGTGGTACCCCACTAGCAACAGTCACCCACTCAGAGTATGTACCATTAATAACCACCCTCTGTTTCCTATCACTGAGCCAGTTACTTACCCACACACACACATTCTCCCCCAGCCCAAGCATTCTCATTTTATGTACGAGCCTTTTATGTGGCACCGTATCAAATGCTTTGGAAAAATCAAGATATACGACATCCAGCGATTCACCCCGATCCAGTCTTGAGCTCACCTCCTCATAAAAGCTGATCAGGTTAGTTTGACAGGACCGATCCCTTGTAAACCCATGCTGATATGGAGTCATACACTTATTTTCATTGAGATACTCCAAAATAACATCTCTTAGGAAACCCTCAAACAGTTTACACACAACAGAAGTTAAACTAACAGGCCTATAATTCCCCGGGTCACTTTTTGTCCCCTTTTTGAATATTGGCACAACATTTGCTATGCGCCAGTCCTGGGGAACAGACCCTGTCACTATAGAGTCCTTGAATATTAGAAATAGGGGTCTGTCTATTACATTACTTAACTCCCTTAGAACGCGGGGGTGAATGCCATCTGGACCTGGTGATTTGTCTATTTTGATTTTTTTTAGGCGGCACTGCACTTCTTCCTGGGTTAGACAGGCGACATGTACTGGGGCATTTATCTCATCCTGCTGTATATTACCTGGCATTTCATTTTCCTCTGTGAATACAGCAGAGAAGAATATATTTAATAGATTAGCTTTTTCCTGATCCCCGTCTATAACTTCTCCCTCATTACTTTTTAAGGGGCCAACGCTTTCATTGTTAACCTTTTTACTATTTATATAGTTAAAGAACATTTTGGGGTTTGTTTTACTCTCTTTGGCAATGAGTCTTTCTGTCTCCAATTTTGCTGCTTTTATCTGATTTTTACATATTTTATTTTTTTCCCGATAGCTTTTTAGTGCTTCCTCACTGCCTTCCTGTTTTAGTAGCTTAAATGCCTTTTTTTTGCCATTTATTGCCCCCTTTACATTTTTATTTATCCACATTGGTTTTCTCTTGTTCCTGACTCTTTTATTCCCATACGGTATGTACCTTTCACAGTGAGAATTTAAGATATTCTTAAAAATCTCCCATTGAGCGTCTGTACTCTTGTTTTTGAGGACATTTTCCCAATTTACAGTGTCTGCTCTTTTCAGAAACATAGCTCAAAGTGAAACATTTTACTTGGTTAATTAGCTATAGCCCAGGCATCGTTTCAACAAGAGTCAACCTTTTTGACTTTGGGGGAGAAAAATGATCTTACTCAGTAACATCGAATTCAGTCATCCAGACCTGTTGTTTTAAAGATGGTTCATCTTCACTCTTCTTACAATGCAACAAGGTCAGAAAAATGTGTCTTCTCTCTGTGGATTTAAAACACTCTTACTTTGGAACTAAAAGCAAGAGTGACTATGATACACCAGGCACTGAAGTAGGAGTGCTAAAGAAAGAATTGGTGCCTTAACCACTGATGTTATGGAGGTGCTGACACAAAATACTGGATCTTAATGGCTCAGATTTACATCAAAACCCAGCTATTGGTGTGTTATATTAGAGCAAACATAACAGTTAAGTTTTGCACACAAATAAGTCAGGGATCTCTGGTAATACAATACAATAATTACACAAGTCATTAGCAGCAGGTGCCATTGTGCACCAAGAAACTTTGAGGGCCCACCTAAAAAATCTGAGCCCCCCTGGCACTGCTGGGACTTACACTGCACACCAAGGGAATGGTATGCAGAGGAAGATGAAATAGCTTTCACGATGCTTAGAAATCTGTAAATTCAAGCCGTCTTTACTTGTGACAATAATATAAATATATTGTACTTGGCTGAGAAAAATGTTTGCATTCATTTGCATTGGTGCTTTTTGTCATAAACACATCATTGTATTTCCTTCTTCTGTATTTCCTTCTTTCCGCGCACACAAAACATGTTACTAACAGACGGCATATTGATGACCTCAATGTCAGCTCTTCAAAATCCAAACTTTAGTTGAACAGTTTCATCCCTACTTACCTGCAAAGTATTTTCTACATCACTCTTTTCCCTGAGAAAAGCTGAAGGTGAGTTAAAGTGTTCAGTTCTCCCACTCCTCAGGTGAAAAGATAAAAGTGGACAAAGAAATGCCATACAGCGTGAAAATGTACTTATCTCCTACAGAAGCAGATCTGCTCGCTCAATGATTTCTATGGTTTTGGAAAAGTATCTTTCTACTGCAATTCTAGTTCAGCATTGTGCATGCTTCTAATATCCAGGATAGATGGGGTGCAGGGCTCTGGGCAAATTGACACGTGTAATAAACACATCACCCTTTATCAGAAAACACTGTAGGAAATGCCCTTTTAAGGATGTGCAGGTGATGTCATCAAAAACATAAAGCTCTTTATGATGGAAAGTTGCAACTTCAGGACACTTGGATGGTTTTATACAGCCTGGGGGCAGCATGGATACATAGGCATAGACCTGTTTGGGGTTTTATGCACATCACCGAACCTGAAAGCTGTGGACATTAATAGGGTCTTTGGTGCACATTTCCGCAAATGCTCCATATGCACCTGAACCCTCCATACGACTACTCTTTACTCTTGTGTACGCCTTGTACTTTCTGCAACCTCTTTCTCTACTTGTCGTCTGTATCTGTCAATTTTTGCCTTATTCATAATTTTCCATAGAAAGCTTAAGTATCTTTTTTTAATTTGTTGGCAATGATTTTACATGATTAAACCTTCAAAACAATGAAAACAAGTATACATGTTAAGATACAAAATGTTTTGTATAAGTGGAACAGCACCATTAAAAAATCTTAGCGTAGAAGATGTTGTCCATAACCCACCACATTTCAGAAAACCAAAAGGCATTAAGAGATTGCTGTCATGAAAAATGTTTTAAAAATGTTTCATCGGTTTAGAAATTAATCATGTAACTTTTGCATATTGTATCTGCAACATGAATGAAGGGTAAAATAATTTGCATGGAGTAATTAACAAAACATGAAATCTGTTTCCTGGAAGCGTACACATCGTGTTTAACAGACCTTAAACAAAACTTGTCTGTTGCCTGACAGAGCTTAATAATACTGATGAAGTCATCTGAATAATTGTCTCCTTATGACATCCAAATGACTCAATAGCCAATACACATATGTCTTACTTCTCAGAACCTAACACTAAATCTACATTTTATGGGGGCAGTTTTCTGATTGAAATATCTGGCCCGGATACTAGAAGTATACAAAGAGGACGCACTTTCTATGCGTACAAATGTATATGTAGGATGAGTAGGATATATAAATATTATTATAAATATTTATTAGTAAGTATCTCAGTTTTGTTTCTTGAGTGGCTCTTGCAAGAAGTTTCTTTTTCTCCAGGCAATAATGAATTTATACATATAGACAAATAAAGGAATTTGCACAGATACAGTAAGACTCCGGGTAATTTTTCCAATAAATCACTATATTTAACCCCTTTAGGGCAAAAGCTATTTAATACTATAGTAATTTTCATGTTTTTGCTATGTCATTCTTCAACCCTAATTTCCCTCCCCCCACACACACAAATTATATAAGCGGGGCTCTCTTTCGAAACCACGGTCATATATGTAAGACAATTTTTTTATGAATAAAATGTAGAAAACTGTCAAATATTTTTTTTTTTTATCTATTCACTGGTATAAAAATTATCCACAGCTAGTGAAAATGGAAACAATACCAAATTCGTTAACTTGCTCTGATTTGGAAACCAGCCTATGCATCTATGCAATTTTTTTTAACCCTTACATAACCATAAACCTAACAACTTCCCCACTTACCACCAATGAAATATCAAAAAAATACCTTTAAAAAAATGTATAAAAAATCTCCAATGAAAAATTTAATAAAAAATATGTTATAAAAAAAAAAAAACAATCTCCTTTAAGTTTGCATGCACATGCAAGCATCTTCCAGCAGTATCTGGTTGTTCTGTGGAATTGCGGACATGCAAGTACAAGTTATGGAACCAAACTCAGAATCACGCGACGCCTGGCAGGCATGTAGAAAAAAAGGAGTATATTGTAAACAAAACACTTTATTATTATTTTAATGTCCATTCTTCTGCTGGCTGTTTCACTACTATTATTTACATATGCACTGTTCCTGCCATATATTACTTACTTTAATAAAGTATATGAAACATAAGTGTTACTGTGCATATATTTATATAGCGACAGCCGATCCCATAGCGCCATTACAATAGGGGACAGTGAAAATATTTGACAATGATAAAGACAACATTACCACACTATATGCATCACAGCGAATTAAATGGGTCGAAGGCATTTAATAAAGAGATAATACATTCTAATATATATTAGAATTCGAATATATATATTCTAATAAACACACTCTATATATATATATATATATAAACACATATAGTTTCTCTTTTCCTGTGTGCCCAATGAGATTAACGCACACGAAGCGGGAGCAATAAACAGACAGCAGGCAGACACTGTGTATTCATTGCTATGGGACTAACATACTGCACTTCTCTGCCTGTTTACGGACTGTGTTGTGATATGTGATCGGCTCTGTGATTGGTTACTGTAACTCAGTAGCTCCCCATGGCATTGGTGGAAGCACTGCCGTGTCCTCCTTCCAGTACTTCCGGCGTATGTTGTCATCGTACATTGGGCGGGGCCTCAGAATTGGCCAAGATGGCAGCGGTGTGTAGAGATGTGGGTCGGGTGCGGTGCTGACCCGTAATAATTATAGCGAGGGATGATTTGGAAGGGGAGGAGCAACCAGGTCCGGTGAGAACTTTTCAGCTGCTATAAACCGGGGGGACGACAGAGAGCTGCATGTTTATTTCACGTGAATTATACAGCCGCACACACCAGTGTAAGCCTTCTCTTATACAAAGCTTATTATGAGTGCATGTAGTTCCTTGGGGACTTCAGTTCCTATCACTCTCAGCCTAATGTCTCAATGTAATAAGGATTTTTTAATTGTATTAACTTGTGTGTCTGTGTATACTGGGGTGACAGTGTTTGTACGAACATGTTATCCAGATTGGATGTCTGGGTTTGGACTCTGAACTAGTTTGACATGAGTATTATTTGGGCTCACTTTGTGAAAGAAATGAGAAAGTGTTTAAAGGACTAAGTCATTTTCTCGTTGGCGCTTTACATATACAGAGGAGATGTGTGTGTGTAACAACTTTTACGTTATGTGGGAGCCAGAAATACACAATAGACTATTTTTTTTGTTCTGTATGCCTTCAGATTATTGATTTAGTTTTACAGATTAAAAATGTATTTTTGCAAAATATCCCAGCCATTCTACTATTTTAAAGCAAATTCTGCTCTACGTTCCTTAAGATAGGTATATTTTACGCTAAGTAGAAAATATATCCATTTTCTGTTGCAAAGTTATGACTTGTAAGTAAGTTTTGCTCCCTTGATGGTGACTCCTTTGGTTGAACAATCTCAGACATTACTAGTAAAGCACAGATAGCGATTGCTGCTAATTAGACAGTGAGTTGAGTGCGCAATGAACCATGCACACAGTATGTGCTATGCTATTCATACTTACCATTATTAACAATATACAACAATGTATCCTTTAAAACCCAATGCACAGCGCGGGTGATGTATGAAACCATCACTTGGTGATTACGGCATCATCATGTTAATCGCAGCACCAGATCTTTGTGTGAATGTGTAGCGCTGCTTAACATCTTACTTTGCTTCTGAATCACTTGATACATTGGCACCGCTGAGTTTTATAAAACAAAGCAAGGAATGAGCGCAGACCCAGCAAATGCTATTTAAAAGCACTTATCGAAAGCATAAAGATTGGGGATTCCATCGCACATAGTTATCATACTTGAGAACTCTCTGGGTTTTTCCTGAACACTCCAGGTGAAGTGCTGCTGTAGGGGGGGCGACTCCGGGATGCGGAAGCGGTGTAGTGGCACGCTGCACTCTTTGCCCCCTTCCTCATTCAAAACAGGGTGTGCCCCGAGGCATCGGCCGGACCGCCCACCGGCAATGAATGCCCTCTCTAGACATCATTAATGAGTTACCTTGTATGGTATGTGGGGTGCTTAACCCTAAGGTCTGGTCAGAACCTGCAAATATACCCTGAAAAGCATGTAGTTTTAGCGTGCTGCTGAGTAATACGTATAATACGTTGAATGGGCATTGACAGGAGAAAATGATTCTTTATGGATTTGACCCGGAGATCTCCGGGTGAAGCACCGCTTCTCTGGTTTTCCAGGTGAACACCCGAATCCTCTCTGTCAGTGTCGGGGTCTTGACACCCTCCAGCTCTCTGCCCATTTGGCCTTTAAATGGGGGTCAGCGGGAACACCACCGACGTCAGCAGCAACGCCTTTTCATAAAATTGTTTAATTCTTTAGAAGTTCCTAATTTTGTGAGCCTGAAATACTTATGAATTGCATTGTAAATAAAATTGACAGTATATAAAGAAAAGCTGCATTCAAAAACTTTCTAATACCAGAGGATACAGAATCGTGTATTTTTCAGTAACTTAATATTCTATAGATTATTTTAATATTTATGTGAAAGAAATCCACGGTAGCTTTACTTTATTTACTTTATTCCCTAGTCATACTGGGATCTTGCTCGCAAACCATACTTCATTAACACAAAACTTTCGTTGAACTCCTTTGACTTGATCCATGTGGCATATTGACTATATCCCTTATCGTTATTAGTTTCATTCTTCGTTTTTTCTTTTTTTTTTGTGATGCTAGGAATGTTTTTCTGTTATTAGACGTATTTTTTTTTATTTATTTATAACATTTGTTCTCTTGTGAAAAAGGAAGCTATGCTGAAAGATGCTTGGCACACACAGTAACAGAGGAAGAAAAACATCCTATTTTCTGAAACGACATTGCTTGTAACATATGATTTAAAAAAAAAAAAATATTAGTGATAAAAAGCTGTAATAAATATATTTGAGCCTAAAATAAAATTCCTTATCTAGAAATATACAAGGATTTTTATTTTTTAAATTTGGCTGCACATGTGAAAATGTGAGAATCCATTGCATCGCATCCATCATTTGATTAATGATTTGAATTCAATTTCTTATGAACATGAATCAATTAAAATTGATTATAAAAAAAAAAAAAAAAAAAAATAGCCATTCTCAATTTGTGTTGTTGTAGCTATGTTTGTGTGGACCAAATTCCTTGGAGATCTTATTTTGTCCCTTATTAGAAATTAAATATAAAAGAAGTGAGGGATGTGACAGTTAATCATAAATAGGTGAAATGTTAGATACTGGTGATGTTATATATAATATGTACATATAATTTTAATTGTTTAATTTTCTATGTGACATGAAGAAAAATACCTTACGGCGGCAGGCTGCCAAACATTTGTAGATACTTAAAGGTATCCTGAAAGATCTCTCGGCGTAGAGAAGAATGCACGATGTGACAGAAGCATGTAAGCACACAAATGGATTATATAATAGAGGATTTGATTTCAAATAAAGGTATATGTTGGTACACAAGATCGCAGTCTGAAACGAGAGGACACAGAGGCGTGGATGTAATGAAAGGGAGTTTTACTTTACTGAGTGGGTGGTAGATAAGTGGAACAGCCTCCCACCCGGAGTGCTAGAAGTTATTATAGCAGGGAACTTAAACATGCATGGTATAGGCATATGAATGAATATAATACAAGACCAAATGCCGAATGAGGTTTGAGGCTTTTATACTAGGAGGAACCGTTAGACAAGATTAGTTGAAGGTTCTTATTAGTCGTCAAATTCTATTTTTCTAAATGGAAATACATAGCTAACACTTTTTTGGTTTGAAATGTCACTTTCTTGGTGTGGGGAATTCTAAATCCTAAATTGCTTCTGTATTAACATATTTAATCACATTGTGGTGTTATAACTTTGAATGTGAAAGACACAGGATATTATGAAATGTGGAGAGCAAAAGATTTTATAAAGAAAATAAAATGCGTAAAACAGGGGCTTAACTAGAAGCCTCAGGGCCCCGGTGCGAGAATCTGTTAAGGGCCCCCCCAACCCAATCTACCCTCCTCTCACACCATCTACCCCCTCTCCCCCCTTCTCAGGCTATCTACCCTATCCCTACCCCCTTCTATCTACATTTTTTTTGTTGTTTTTATTTCCTTTTATTCGCCAACCTGACCCCCCCAGTTATGCACATCTGCCCCAGGCTTGCCACTCTGCCCCCTTATATGCCTTTTAACCCCCTATATGCCTCTCTGCCTCCAGAAATGCCTTATACCCCTAAACGCCACTCTGGTTAAAAGGCATATAATGGGACAGAGTGGCATATAAGGGGGTATAAGGCATTTCTGGAGGCAGAGTGGCATATAGGGGGTTAAAAGGCATTTATAGAGACGGTGGTATATAGGGGTTAAAAGGCATTTATAGAGGCAGAGTGGTATATAGGGGTTAAAAGGCATATCATGGGGCACTCTGCCTCCAGAAAAGCCTTATGCCCCCTATATGCCACTCTGCCTCCAGATATGCCTTTTGACCCCCTATATGTCACTCTGCATCTAGAAATGCCTTATACCCCTATATGCCACTCTGGCATATAGGGGGTTAAAAGGCATATCATGGGACAGAGTGGCATATAGGGGGGTATAAGGCATTTCTGGAGGCAGAGTGGCATGTAGAGGGGACACACTTACATACACACACATGCCGATTTTTTTTTTTGTTTTTAACAAATACAAAAAAATATTATACGGTTTGTACAAAAAATACATTGGTTTACTGACCTTCTACTTCTCTTCACTTCCGTCCTCTGGTAGCTGCACACTGTTCTCTTCTCTATCCTGACAGGAAGTCACTGACACGACATCCGGTGCTCCAGCAGTCTGAGTGCGAGGGGGCGGAGCTTTCACCCTTCACTCTGCGGCCATCAGATTGCTGGGAATGTAATCTAAACGGCCGATGCGTGCTGATGCCGCCGGCCGGAGCTACTTTAACACTTTTTTTTTTTAATGTAATATGGCAAGCTGAACCGTCCGGCGGCATCAGCACGCATCGGCCGTTTAGATTACATTATCTGATGGGAGCAGCGTGAGGGGTGAAAGGTCTGTGTGCGAGGGGGCGGAGCTTTCACCCTTCACGCTGCTCCCATCACTAGGCGGCCATCGCACACGGCTGCTGGGTGCTGATGCCGCCGGCCGGCGCTGCTTTAATACATTTTTAAAATTTAATATGGCAAGCCGGACCAGCTTGCCATATTAAATTAAAAAAACAAGTATTATAGTAGCGCCAGCCGGCCGGCCGCATCAGCACTCAGCGGCCGCTTAGATTAGATTTCGGGCAGCCTGGGGGGCAATTGTCCCCCTGCCCAGCCCGCCCCTGGCTCCGGAGGCGGCTTCCAATCCCGCTCCACCGGCCGAATCTGCGGGCCCACCGACCCCGGTAGTTCCGCCACTGGCGTAAAATACAAAGGCATACAAAGTCTTTCACTGTCTCTCTCTTTCCTTCCTCGATTATGTTCATATCTTACAGGCGCCCAGGGTTTGTCGAGCCTTTCCATACACTAACGTGTATTTATACACTTCAACGCCATGTGCTAACATCTTATGCTCGCTAATACCTTACAGTAACACACACACACATGCCACCATACACATGTACACTCTAACACTATGATGAGACACACTCATTCTAATGCCATACTATAGCACTATACGCAAACACACACACTGGCTAACACTATACATATTTAAGATTATACACTGTAACACTATGGACACATGCGCAATACAGTAGACATACTCTGACTCTGAGAATATATCATAGACACATACACTACTCCCCTGCCCAAAAAAAATGTCTGGATTTTACCCATTGGTCAAAAAGGTTCATGCATTTTGGTTTGTTTTTGGAAACAAGACATTAATTGTGAAATTTGCCTGTATTTGTTATTAATCTCCCCTGAGGCTTATAATGCACACAGTAAAGCAGTCTTGTGCTCCACGGCACTTTGAGATAGAGGTCATAGGCAGGTATTATCAGGATGTCTCCCATGTAATTTGATTACCTTCATTAATGCATGCACGGCTTGATTGTCTACATCACTAATTCATGACATGGCTCTTTGAGGCATTGATTTCAACATATTAAAATGTGACACACTTAAGGGTCATGATTTTGTTTTTGAAGTGTGTGGTATTATAGCTCTGTGGGATTCTTAGATTGGCTGCAAATAAAGTTCCCTCTAACACTTAACAGTTATATGGTGATCATGCAGACTTTATTGTCACGGTTTGCCAACTTCAGGTACACAAGTGCCAGGTTTTAGGGCCAGGCATTTATTGGCCCTTTATGTTTTGTAAAATAAAGAAGCACAAAGCACTTACTTGGTATCTAGTCAGTATATCTGCTTGCTTGCCTGCCTATAGCACTAACTTCTACATATAGGATATCTTTCATCTTTAGCATGCCTTGAGTCTCTCACTACTGTGAGATCCCTCTACCTAAACCCTCTGGCCACACCACTGCTAAATTAAGCTAATTAGTCCCAGTTGTCTTACTGCCTGCTTTAACTTTTGACCAACATAAGGAGAATCATTTCTGTGTCCTCTGCAACAGTTTAGTCTGGTTCTGGAGGTAATATAAGTCAAGGGGACACTCCAGCAGTTATATGCATATGATAGTTGAGCAGCACCTTAAAGTATATGTGTTGTTCCAATGCAAATGCATGGTGGGATTGTGCCAAATCTGTATAATTTGACCCTTTTCTTGCACAACTCCTGACATGTGATATATTTATCTCCTATGCTGGCTGGACAAATGTTGCTGGTAGAATCTAACAAGACTTTCCGCGCTTTCAAAGAGAGCACTTTACTGCCACTGATTGGCTTCCTCAAGCGACCAATCAGTGGCTCGAGTTGTCAGATCCTGGAAGAGCCAGGAAGCTGCAGATTTTCCCCAAGATAAGTACTTTTGTTATAAGTACTCCTAAAGCGCTTTAATATGCATTCTTGGTGAGATGAGGTTCCTGGTGCAATAAACTGTTCCTAAAAGCTGATATAGGGCAGCATACAATGTGAACTAGAATTATATCACATGCCCTCTGAGGAGGATCATTAGAAGGGATGATGCAGCCCTTGATAATAAATGCGTAATGTTGCAATGTTTTTTATCTTCCTCAGCTTTCGTTAAGTTTTAGGTTTGTTAGCTGCATGAGGAGCTTTCTTCATTGCCATGCATTTTTCAATGTATATAACTGTTTAAAATGCCTTTAATGAAGCTTGATTTTAAAGTGGTGCTATACTCCCAAAACAATTAACAACTTTAAGAAAATATGCATTAATCAAGTATACAGACAGAGAGTGTCGTGTAATACTTTTTGCTGTTTTGAGTCATGCTTTATTGTAATGGGACATACATTAATGACAGCAAGTTGTGGTTTGTTGTAACTATCAAAATGATGAAACATTGGGCTAATATGATAGGGGTCTCCTCCCTCATACTGTAACGGTATAGCTTTTGACTTGTGCGACATAAAATCTTTCTGAAAAGTTCCCTTGTGTCCTTCTGTGGTTTGAAGAGTTGGCTTCAAGGGATATTCAAATACCTGTCTGAGTTCTTTAACATTCCTGCCATTCACCTGTGCTTAACCTATTTAATCTGCCGAGGGCTTCGGTTAACCTTGTTCCTGGAGGGGCTTCTTAGTTTAGTGTGTGTGTGTGTGTGTGTGGATGCTAAGATGGATGGTAAATCCACAAAAAAAGTTTCTATCTAGGGCTACATGTCAACAACACTGATTATTTTTCATCAAATGTAGGAAGAAGCACGGACATGAACTTGTCAACAAGGCAACTTGTATCCCTTTTAAACGAGACTCACCTATGGGTAATACATCCTTCAACTATATAAAAGAGACGTGCAAACAATAAGCGTATATTTTAATTGAAATCTTAATTTCAATATTTAGAACGTTGGTTTGAGCAGTCATGGTATTTTTTCCAAGTATTTTATGTCAGGTTCCATACATTAGGCTGTGCCCACGACTTTATCCCTTTAAATGCAGTGCTACTCGGCTGGGAGGCTGCTGTTTACGGGAAACGGAAGCCTTGCAGAATTCACTCCTAGTTACGGTGCACTGGAGACATGTTAGACTTTACTATAATTATCCCTGTTTTTTGGGACATTAGGTCAAGTCCCCATGATGTCAATTTGCATGTTACAGTCCATTTTGCATGGACAGTGTTTTTACTGCATTCAAGTTGCACGCATTGTTTAGTGATTGGAATTAGAAAAGGAGATTTCCGTTTGATTTAATTGCCCCCCCCCCCCCCGCTGCAGAAAGCATTAGTAGCTAAGCTTCTTGCATGTTCTTGGTAGCACTCTCATTGAAACAAATAAAACAGCAGCCAATCGCATATATGTTAGCAAAGCTTCCTGTAAAGGGCATACATGTGATTGGCTGCTGCTACTCCCATTGACTAGAATGGGACTTCCACTGACCTTGCGCAAGTAGAGTACCGAGGCATGTCCCCTGCTTTTGGTAGAGGCTGCATGAAAAATGGATTTAACATGAAAGTTAGAGTGGCCGTTTAAATAATGAGTTGTCTCTTGAAATAAGCTGTCTATTACATGTAAACTTGCCCCCTGAGAGCTCTTAGTATGATATGTAGTTAGACATAACTGTAATGAAAAGCCCTACGGTGAGCTTACAAAGTACCGTATTTGCTCGATTATAAGACGACCCCCCAAAATCTGAATATTAATTAATGAAAAAAAAGAAAAAACCTGAATGTAAGACGACCCTATAGGAAAAAAGTTTTACCAGTAAATGTTAATTCATGTAAACTATGTGAACAATTGTTTGTTAATAAAAGCTATGATTGAGAAAAATGTTGTTTTTGTTTTTATTTCCTTTTTTTCAACCTGCCCCCCCCCAGTTATGCACATCTGCCCCCCGGCTTGCCACTCTGTCCCAGAAATGCCTTATACCCTCTAAATGCCACTGTGCCCCATGATATGCCTTTTAACCCTCTAAATGCCACTGTGCCCCATGATATGCCTTTTGACCCCCCCTATGTGCCACTCTGCCTCCAGAATTGCCTTATACCCCTCAATGCCACTCTGGCATTTAGGGGGTTAAAAGACATATGGGGCAGAGTGGCATATAGGGAGGTATAAGGCATTTCAGGAGGCAGAGTGGCACATAGAGGGTTAAAAGGCATTTCTGGAGGCAGAGTGGCATTAAGGGGGTTAAAAGGCATTTCACAGAGCACTCTGCCTCCAGAAATGCCTTATGCCCCCCCATTTAACACTCCCTCCCTCTCCCTCCTCCAAACTTACCGGTGCTTCTGAGTCCCCGGTGCTTAGTCCGGGCAGCATGTAGAGCTCTATGCGCTTGAGCGGAAGTTGTCTACGTGAATCGCGTAGAGCTCTACACGCTGCCCGGAGGAAGCACCGGTAAGTTGGGGGGGGGGGTAACACAGGAGGATCCAGGTCCCCTGCATTTGAGTCTCCGGTGCTTAGTCTGGGCAGCGTGTAGAGCTCTACGCGCTGCCCGGACTAAGCACCGGGGACTCAGAAGCACCGGTAAGTTTGGGGGGGATAACACAGACGGAAGATCCAGGTCCCCTCCATCGCTGCGGGGGATCTGGATCTTAGTCTCATAGTCAGACCTATTTGAGGTCTGATTATAAGACGACCCCGATTACAAGACGAGGGGTATTTTTCGGAGCATTTGCTCTGGAAAAAACCTCGTCTTATAATCGGGCAAATACGGTAGTTATTATTGTCATAAGACTAATACCGTTCTAAAGTTAATGTTATCTATAAACATTCTTAAAGCATGACCTAACTGCACAGTTCAAGGGAAACGGGATACATGTTATATTTTGTAATTAGTTTTAGGCTCTAAGCAGGTGATGGTTGCTGTCAGTGCCGTGTTACGCCAGAAGTTCTTGTGATGCTATGTACAGTTCCACCCCGACCCAGCAGTTCCTTATTCTTCAATATATAATGTGTGCTGTTATACTTATTCTGTTTCCTGTTTATCATACGTATTTCTGTTATATATGACTTTTTTTTCAGTTAACCGTTTCTAAGTAATTTATGTAGATTGAATTTCTTGTGGAGCATCTCCGCCGATAGTAATTTGTGAAAATTGTGTTGGTGACTATGCACTTGTGCCTAACTATACTGTCTCCAGAGACGTTGGGAGGGAGGGCAGGTCTAGTTCTTTAAAGAATGTGCGTAGTGAAGAATTGTTCATAGGAGGCCAACCAAACATTAAGGAGTTCTGTTGTTTTATTATTATCTGCTTCCAAGATAAGAGGGCCAGGGCTCTCTTTCCCCGGGTGTAAGGAAGTTATGTTTAGTAAGCTGGTAGACTTTTAAAGATTCATCTTTTACCATTGGAAAAATCTGTTGGCTATGGCTGCACTGCGCACACTTCTTTGAAGTACTGTATTGTGTATATACAATACTATTGTCCGATAGGCTAAGGTGTCCTAGCTCTGCTTGGTGGTGACCAGTTGCTATTTTTACAAGTCCATCTTACATTTCTCTTAAAGTGATCCCTATTAAACACTGCCACATCCAAGGACTATTGAGAGGATGGACCAGAAGTCCAATTTGTGAGTGCTGCACATACAGTCTGTGAAAAATGCTCCAGACCGGCAAACTGCTAAAACTTTGGCTTTTATAGAGGGGGTTACACTTGCTGATGATCAATTAATCAAGGCCATTCGATTAGCAGCACCTGTCCGCTACTTAGCATCTTAATTCCTTAATTGTCCAGCATAGCCCTCAGCATTTCTCCAGTCCTGTACCGTCTTAAAGGAGGCATGTATCGAAATTCACAACCTTTTTGAAAGCTTTAAAATAAAGGGAAATTTAGCCATCACTCTAGAGGTGACCTACCTGGCTTATTTCTAGTGCTGTCCAGTAATCCTATATTAAGCTAATGTGTGTAGAGCAGAAGCACTAATTTGGCTCAAAATCTGTCCCCAAAGTACTTAAATAAGTACTAAATATTTAACACGACTACCATATGAGGTATGCAGACTTTCTGACAGTAGGAGGGAGCTTGTTTATTTTATGTCCTTAGAGGAGTTTTACTTCTGCATCTTCAGCAGGACTGCCAGAGTAGCAATCTACACATCCTAACCTAAACCAAGTGGCTTTCTCATTCTGTCAGTGCACCGATTCGGAATGATACTAATGTTCAAAGTTGAAAATAGAGAGCTTGAAATGACTGATGGTAGAGCAGCCCTAAAAGCTCCTATCTCCGTGGAGAGATCAGATATAGCGAGGCGCGTTCCCCACATGTAGAATGAGGTCTTTGTTGGCAGAAGATAATTTTCTCTTTAGATTATTCTCTCAGACATGAAGTTGCAGCAGGCATCACTTTATATGTTTTTTGTATCACTTTATATGAGTCTGATTGATAGGTGATAAGGCAGCAGTATAACAGGCATTGTACTGACTTTAGGCTTTAAACTTGTAATTGGCAGATAACGAGCTTCAGGCACTAGATTTGTCTCAGACTAAGTTTGTCCATATGAACTAAAACCGCAAAACTGTTTAGAAAGTAACAAAGTTCCGTTTTTTTTTTTTTGTATTGTGCAAAGAAGTGCCTCCTTAGCCTTTATTAAACTACATGAAGATTATAAATTATTAGTTTTGGTGAAAGATGAATGTAAGGTTTATGTCATTGTACCTTGGGGCATGAATTTAGGACAAAAGATGTTTTGCTTTGTGTTCTTCTGATTCAGGGGAGGGGGAGTCGGGCCTTATTTTCGGGGCTTTGTACGAATCGCCAAATTTATGAAAATTCTGTATTTTTTTTATTTTTTTTTGTGGGTCTGAACGTACAAGTCTAATACAGTGATTAGCTGTGGTAAAAGTCAAAGTTTCATTGCTTAAAGTGTTCACTTCTGTACTGTTTGGGTTAGGAAGTTGTGAAGAACCATGTCTGATCTTCACTGTTATTATTATTATTATTATTATTATTATTATATTTATGTGTACCCTGTTTGAATGTGGCTGTAGCTCCAGCCTTCAAAGAGACGATCCTATAATCTGGCTGGGGCTCTTAATCAGCCAGCACAGCCCTGTCTGCCCAGACGGCACCCGCACTACAGGGGGGATAACACAGGTGGGGGAAATACCCTGTATACCGATGGGATTTGTTATTGGATGTGGCTGATGGGATTGGGGGTTGGGTTCGGTGCACAGTGAATGGAGATTGTATATAAGTTCTGTGTGTTTGTATTAAAGGGAGTTCTGTTTTTAACCTCAAAGCATGAAGTCTTGTCTCATGATTCAGGGGAGTGCTGGTCTGTGACTGCTTTCTTCGGACAGCCGCAGCGTGTCCGCTTACTGGGAGAGGGAAGGAGCTGACGGGCGGATGTGTCCAGTCTGGGGCACAGGACGATCCGTCACATTGGTGGCAGCGGTGGGATCTACTCCTTCCAGACCAGAGCGGACCAAAGCAACTAGCCGCAGAACAAAGTTATACCCTGGCGAGGAAGAGCCAAACGGATCCACAGATGGAGTGGATTGAACAGTCACCGGGATGCGGGGTGACTTGGATGGGGAGATGAGACCCTCGAATCGGAGACTACAGTATGGGAGTTTGAGAGACGGACCCGAGCCCGGCTCGTGAGATGGAGAGCGGCCCTAGAAAAGTGGAGCGCCCACCAAGGTACACATCTGCCCACCCTAGAACAACGAATCAGGGACCAGGTGAATGGGAGGCTCTGCTTGTTCGGGGGACCTGCGTCTCCAGGTGAGGTTGCAGAGCTAGAGAGGCTGGTCCGACAGGAGATTGGGCTCGAAGAGGAGTACCGAGCCATATACTGGGAAGCCCGAGGCCCACAGCGAAAATCCAGAAAGCCCCATTCTCCGGAAGGGATGGATGTTGGCGGGCCTGGCTTGTTGTGGGAGGCATTCGAGGAAAGGGATGTCTTTGGCAATGGCAACATGGACCGATGGTGGGACATTAGTGACAAGCGCCGGAGAGCCCTGCCGCCCACTGCAACAAGTGAACTCAGCCAAGACCTTGAGAGACTAGTAGACAGAGAATGGTGCCTTGAGGCAGAATACTTGGCGCTGTTCGAGGGGCGCTACGCCCTGCAGTGTGAGCCGACAGATGTCACAGAGCGAGCTCCGGAGGCCGCTCACTGTAATTGGCAAGCCTCCGGACTTGAAGGTTCAGCCATTCTGCCCCTGGTATTGCAGCCAGAGCCCAAAGAGGTGAAAGTGGGCAATCACTTTTGGGAGGAAGTCTTCCGGGCGATTATGGACCGCATGCAGTCGCCGGAATTTGAGGCAGCGGTCTATGGGTTTCCACTAGAGGCGGCAGAAGCGCCAACAACAGGGCAGAGGGACGCTGTTCTCTGCCCAGCACCATGCGCTCCTCCTACTCCGGCTGAAGCGCCGGCAGCGGGGCAGAGTGCCGCTGGCCTCTGCCCCCCCCCCACAGTGAAAGGTCCCTGCCTGCTAGCAGGGACCCACCAGAGCAGTGCGACGCGATCCTCTGCCCAGCACCGCAAAATGCCAGACCGGCAGAAGAGCCGGCCACGGGGCAGAGTGCTGCTGGCCTCTGCTCATCCCCCAGCACAGTGTACCCGCCGGCTAACGAGGACCAACCAGAAGTGCTGGCACCCGGAGAGAGAGTCGCTGACCTCTG
Organism: Sceloporus occidentalis; assembly: GCA_023333645.1. Classification (NCBI taxonomy): domain Eukaryota; kingdom Metazoa; phylum Chordata; class Lepidosauria; order Squamata; family Phrynosomatidae; genus Sceloporus; species Sceloporus occidentalis. The sequence continues at coordinate 6,307,457 of JALMGF010000046.1, forward strand.
TCCTGCACCAGCAATCCTCGCTCTGGCTGAAACGCCAGCAACAGGGCAGAGTGCTGCTGGCCTCTGCCCGCCCCACAGCGAAGGGTCCCAACCTGCTAGCATGAAACCACCAGCGGAAGAGCTGGCCACAAGGCAGAGTGATGCTGTTCTCTGCCCAGCAATGTTCCCTGCACCACCAGAAGCACTGGCAACCGGGCAGAGCGTCACTGACCTCTGTCCTGCACCAGCAATCCTCGCTCTGGCTGAAACGCCGGCAACAGGGCAGAGTGCTGCTGGCCTCTGCCCGCCCCACAGCGAAGGGTCCCCACCTGCTAGCAGGGAACCACAAGCGGAAGCGCTGGCTACAAGGCAGAGTGACGCTGTTCTCTGCCCAGCACCGTTCCCTGCACCAGCAGAAGCACTGGCAACCGGGCAGAGAGTCGCTGACCTCTGCCCTGCACTGCTTACACCCCCATTATCTGGCGCTCCCCAGCACGAGCATCCGGGAGGGGGCGCAGGCGGCGACCCTCCCCAGCGGCTGTCACCAATTATGGGAGGAAGGCAAACCGGCACTCCTCCCCAGCGGCATGGTCCAGTGGGCAAAACGAGCCCCAGCTCGGAGAGCCAGGTAGGGGTAAGTGAAACTGCTGCTGCTTTGGAGTGGGCTCTTGTTGTTTGGGTGGGGGAATGTGGAGCTGACTCGGGACAAGCCCATAGTCAGGGTAACCATGGGAGGGTTCCATCAGGTTGGGAGGGAGCCGAGTCTGGGCTGAGGGCCCAGAGGGGAAAGGAAGCCTTGGAGAAAGGTCTCCCATGCCCGCAGAGGAGACTAAAGAGGGCTGCCCACTGGAGAGGCTTCTGGGCTGGCCTCTTACCCTTTGACTACGGGCCAGGCCTAGGAGCCTGGGTGACTGACATGGGGCTGCCAGGGTGCCCCAGAGGCCGCACGCCCGCTCTCCCTACCCCGCAGGACTAGAGACAGTAGAGGCCCGGTCATCCCCAAGCCGATCCGTTAGGGATCTGGCTGTGTCTGCCGGACGTTTGCACAAGAGGGGAGTAATGTGAAGAACCATGTCTGATCTTCACTGTTATTATTATTATTATTATTATTATTATTATTATATTTATGTGTACCCTGTTTGAATGTGGCTGCAGCTCCAGCCTTCAAAGAGACGATCCTATAATCTGGCTGGGGCTCTTAATCAGCCAGCACAGCCCTGTCTGCCCAGACGGCACCCGCACTACAGGGGGGATAACACAGGTGGGGGAAATACCCTGTATACCGATGGGATTTGTGAGGGGATGTGGCTGATGGGATTGGGGGTTGGGTTCGGTGCACAGTGAATGGAGATTGTATATAAGTTCTGTGTGTTTGTATTAAAGGGAGTTCTGTTTTTAACCTCAAAGCATGAAGTCCTGTCTCATGATTCAGGGGAGTGCTGGTCTGTGACTGCTTTCTTCGGACAGCCGCAGCGTGTCCGCTTACTGGGAGAGGGAAGGAGCTGACGGGCGGATGTGTCCAGTCTGGGGCACAGGACGATCCGTCACAGAAGTTTTATCATTGTCTGCGTCCTAAGTGCACGGAGTCCCAGAAGTGGCCTCCTACCCTACTGCTTCATTACATTGTTGCCTTAATTGAGTCAATATGGCTACAATACTAAAGTTGTAAAGATGCGTGTTACCAGAATTAATGAATTAATGTTAGGTGTGAGTTTGTATATCCATAACCTAGTTTTACTTTTATTGCATCTCCTGACTAAATGCATCATGTATGCCCGTAAATTCTTTGTTGTGGAGCACCTTAGATTATGTTCCCATTTTTTCATTAGTTGCCATTGCTATTTTCTTTTCCTTTAACTGGTTTGCACACTTGATTTTCATATTACCTTCTATCAATAGAAAGTACCTGAGCAACTCTTTCTTTGAAAACATGCCTTAATAGAAAAAATAATAATGACTTGACTGCCCTAAGTCTTTATTCTAACAAGATAAAGGGATATGTTTTCATGTAGTTGAAATAAAGTTCTGGTTCCGTTTGTCATTTGTTATTAGTTCTGCTATTAATATCTCTCCGTGTGATTGTGCCTGATCACTAATCTGAGCAAAAAAAACATTATTATCGTAAATTACCTAAAATTCTGGGAAAACATTCTCCCTCTAATAGAGTGTCCACCAGTCTTGGAGCAGTTTTGGGCCGTCAATCAAGAAGCCGTTTCACAAATATGGTTGTTTTTTTGTATGTAACGAGCAAAACGTTCGACAATTTGGTTGCTGTTGTTTTCACTGCGTTTCTGTTTCCTGTTTCTATTAAAAAAAAAATGTTCTTGTTGTTTTAATGTCATGCGAAAGGTCAAAAGACCAATACAGCAGTTCTCATTTAATACCCATGTGAATGGCCTCGTAAAATGATTAAATATAGTGTTTTTTGTTACTACTTTTCTTCTTAATTGTGACCATAAAGTAATTTGAGGCTGCCTGGCTATCAAACTATCAGAGCCAATTTTTTTATTTTCCAGCTACCATTTAGAACAAGTACAAAAACCAAGAGAGGCCAAAAGCCCACAAGAGTGTTGAGCACCAGGTGAAAATAAACTAGATGGATGGGGTACATTCCCTTTAAATAGCTCGATGAGGGAACTGTTCCAGTTCTTCAGTGCCGATTAATCGTGTAGGATGTTAGAATACAAAGGAAATAGATGGACTCTTGCCTTGTACTAGAGCGTTTCTGCACTCCTAGGTTAATGGCATTGTAAAACCAACATTCTCCGCTTCCACGACTACGTAAACTTGCAGTCCTTGGAGTGAACGCGATGTCGAGAAAGAAGTCCACCTGCTGTAAAGCGGCTTGCTTCCGGGTCTTCCCGCTTCTCTGTACGCGTCTTGGTGCTTCACCCTTGCACACTTGTTAACAAGGCCTGTAAAGGCGTGACTGTTTCCTACCAGTCCTGGCCTTTTGGTTAGTTGTTGGGTAACTTTTTATAAAGCCAGCTAATGGCTGGTGCCAACTATTATACGTTTCTTCTTTTCAATCACACTTTTTTTGTTTGCACCAGTGGGGTGCAAATGTTCCCCCCTCCATGTATATGCGCTGCGATCCTTGGGTCATTTCCACTACAAAACACAAGACCCTCAAAAGATGCTCAAAAGGGGAACTGACGTGCTGGTGTTGTGCTGTTACGTGTCTGTGCTCACAAAGCGAGGGTACGCAAACAGGAATGGTTGTGCTGCAACTATGTCCTTACTCAAGAGTGTAAATTGGCGTATGCCTGTAGTATTTTTGTATATTATAGGGATTTATGTGATTTGGAAGACCTGAGGATTGAACCCAGTTACTGTTTTGCTTAGTGCCCGTTTTGCTTCCTTTAATTATATTGACGAAACTGTGGAATATTGAGGAATATTGGAATATGAGAAAAAGGCCTGAGCCTTTATAACTTAAATTATCTCTCATGGAAATGGAGAAGACAATTTCTTCTCTGACCCATATAATTTATTATAATGACATCGTATAATTTCATTAAACTCCAAATGTTATTTTCCATCTCACAAAGCTTGTAATCCACGGTCTTCTGCGTGGATGACCGGTTGTCCAGTAGAACATAATTTTTGTTCTGTATACGGTGTATTCTGTTTTTTTTTAACCTGTATGGGGGATATTATTGTAAAAATAGGGTTATGGGCTAATAAATATTTAAGTAGATTTTGTGGTTAAATCTGAGCGTATTACGAGCGTTTCGCGGTTTTTACCATAACACCAAGGTCCATAGACGGTGCTCTAAGTACTTTGCGTTTTGTGTTACAGGCCCTGACTAAAACCACAGCTCATAATGGAACACAAGAAGAATGACAGCATTGTGCCGAGCTTCGAAGATTTAGATGGATACCTCACTGAACACAACTCCAATGTTGTATGGTTGCTTGTGGGTAAGTTTTGCGTTCTGTGTCTTAAGGCTCTGCGACATTGGTAGTGGCGATGCTGCTTTGGCTGTATGCTTAACCAGCTATCCGTGAGAAGAATCTGGTTTTGAGCAGAGGTCATCATTGAATTGAGTTGCTTAGCATCTGGTTCCTGATGACACAAATTCTGTGAATGAAGCAGGTCTTGTCAGGAGCACCACGTCTGCGAGTATTCCCCGGGAGTACACTTCCAGTAACTTTCCCCCCAGAGAGTGCAGGCCTGATGTCAACGGTAACCTTTCTTTGCCGAGAAACCTGTCGGAGTGGCTATTGTGCCAGTCTTAAGAAGAGGGGTTTTATTAATTGGGTTGGGTCTATCCATTGTACCGCTACTAGCAAGAAGCACGGTGTGTTACTCTGTATGGCTGTCATGGCTTACCCATAGAGTTGTAGAGTGGAGAGACCACATTAGGTAAAGATGGTATCTTTATTGTCTGTCTATATTGCATTAGATCAAAAGCTTTTGAGACTACATTGGTCTCTTCTAAGAAATATTGAAAGCTTGCAATCAGTTAGCCCAGGGCTTGACAAATTTGTTATAAATCTAGGAGCCAGCTAAAGAAGTTAGGAGCAAGGACTTTTTTTGCCCCTGCACCCGCACTTTGCCCCTGCACCCGCACTTTGCCCCTGCACCCGCACTTTGCCCCTGCACCCGCACTTTGCCCTGCACTCAGTCTCACACTTATACTTTGACCCAGCACTTTGCCCTGCACCCACACTTTGCCCTGCACCCACACTTTGCCCTGCACCCACACTTTGCCCCAGCACTCAGTCTCACACTTTGCCCCAGCACTCAGTCTCACACTTTGCCCCAGCACTCAGTCTCACACTTTGCCCCAGCACTCAGTCTCACACTTTGCCCCAGCACTCAGTCTCACACTTTGCCCCAGCACTCAGTCTCACACTTTGCCCCAGCACTCAGTCTCACACTTTGCCCCAGCACTCAGTCTCACACTTTGCCCCAGCACTCAGTCTCACACTTTGCCCCAGCACTCAGTCTCACACTTTGCCCCAGCACGCAATCTCAAATTATTGATTGTTAACACCAATCACAGTCCTGCCCAGACTCACCCAGGTTCCAGCATGTACTGGCTGACTTGGCATGATAGGAGTACATGCTGAAACCTGGATTGCTGGCCCCCCCTTGTGAATTGATGCTGCACATCACTTAGAGCCCCATGTGCCATGCTCCTCCCCCCACTTACACAACCATGCTATCACACACACACACACACACACACTCATTCATATACTCACTCATGCACCCTCCTTTACCCCCTTACCTGCACTGCAGATCTCTCACACGCAGACTTCCATAGGGGCCCTGCTGCTTCTATCTCTGTCTCTCTGCACGAACTTCTCTTGTCCCGCCCACCGGGAGGAGGAACAGAGCAGTCATGTGACTTCTCTGGTTTCCTGCTTCCTGTGGCCACTCCAGCACAAGAGACGCTGCTTGCACATTAAGAGCAACGCACAGCTAAGCAGTGCGGCCCCTGCGGGGATTATTTTCGGCCGTTTTTTTTTTTATTTCGGCAATTTGCCGAATGTGTGTTTCGGCCACCGGTTTGGCTCACAAACACCTAGGCGCCAGGACAAAATTATCAGTCGCCATGGCGACCTGACGCCTGGGATTTGTCGAGCCCTGAGTTAGCCAATAAAGATGCTCTGTTATAGCACTGGAACTTGTTCCATCAGCGGATGACATGGTTACATTTGTAGTTTTCCTTGTTACTGTTTGGTATTATTCTGACTTCCGGCATATATGTTTTGCAAGTTTATCAAACTCATGTAGCCAAAAATAAGAGCTTTACAACTAAGCCATGCATGGCTACATCAGACCTCATCACTTCCTAACAAGATCTGAAAGTTAAATATACACCGTGGAGGCAGGAGCACTAATGCATCAGATGCAGAAGGAGCGGCAGGGGGCTGCGAGGACATCTGAGAATAACGCGAGTCATCTATGTACTCCGGCACAAAGTCACTGCTGGGATTTCTCCAGCCTTAGATCACTAGCTCTTATTTTGGATTCTATCCCTATGTTGTGCGAATGATTTTATCAGAGCTTTTTTTTAATATAAACTAGTATTTTAACTATATTTACAAGAGAAATGTTTACATGAAACAATCTTGCGTTCCATATTTAGGGATGACCCATGGAGTGGGCCATGCAAAGGAAAAAACAAACTGTATTATGGCTATCCTTGATACCATTGTTCTGTAATAAATATGTGAAGTGCAGGAAGAGAAATGTCACCAATTATTTGTGAATAAAATCATTTTGAGTTTAGCCCTCTTTTTTTCTTTTTTTTTTTTTAAGAAGCAATGTGTGAAATGGTTGTATTCAAACTTTTATAGGTACAGCGTTGGAAGCATAATTTGGATCATTACGATAATTCTGATTTAGAGAATGTCTATATTCTCAACAATATACGGTGACTTTAATCATGAAAAAAAAATCTATTTGTAATTTTGGCTGGGAACGCTTATATTTTCGCATGACACAAAAGCATGCATAGCTTGTTGCCATAGAAATTGAAAAGGTTGCTTAAAAGTATTTTTTTTTTTTTTTTCTTTATATAACTTAACCTTCAGGGAAAGAAAATGGCAGATCTGCTTAACGTGCTATTAATGTTTTCTCTAAGAGGAACAGAAGCTTTAACCCCTTGATGACAATTGCCGGTCCGGGCACGTCACGGAAATTCATGTCGATAACGACAAATGACGTGCCAGGACCGGCACGTCATTAAACGGGTGCAGAAAGCGATCTATTTTCGCTTTCTGCACCGAAACGGCGTTGCTGTAATGCCTCGACCTCGAGGCATTCAGCAACGCCATTATCGGCACAAAGGGGCCATCTCTGGCCCCTCCCCGGGGCGTCAACATCCGCCATACTTTGTATGGCGGCGGACGCCCGTTTTAAAAGCGTTTAGGAGGCGATCAACGAAAAAATAGTAAAAAAACAGTAAAATGTAAAAATAATTTCCCACTGATGTCACTATCAGGGGAACCTTCAAGTTGAAAAAAAATGTTAAAAAAAGGCAAAAAAAAAGGCAAAAAAAAAAATATATATATAAAAAATATATTTTTGTGAGCAAGTCCTAAAATTAGCATATTAGCTTAAAACAATTCTCGCATGGAAAGAGTTAAAATACTGGCATATTAAATGCCCATGGGGTGTCTACTTTTAAAAAATGTATGATTTGATGGGGTAAATTGAATTGGCCGGGTTCAACAAGGTCCCAATTAACACGGGGGGAAGGATGGCCACACATCTAATTTCCAATTAGAAAAATGCACACGTACCAAATGTGGCCTTTTAGTTCCCCCCAAAAATGACAAACCCATGCATGTGGGATATCACTGTACTCAGGAGATGTTGCTGAACACATATTGGGGTGTCGTGTGACAGCGGCATATACCAGGAGCTGTAAATTCATACATAAAGTAGGTGTGTGTGGGAAAAATACACACACAAAAATACTACTGCAAACTTTAAAAAAATGCTGGTGGTAAAATGTGTGCATGCAAAGAGTTAAAATACCAGCATTTAAAATACCCTGGGGTGTCTAGTTTTCAAAAATATATGGTTTTGTTGGGCATACTGAAATGGCCCGGCTCAAAGATGTACCAAATAGGGCACGGGCAGTGGATCCCCAAATGCCAAAGTTCAACATTGAAAAATGTGCATGCCCCAAATGTGGCTCTTTTGCCCCCGAACAGCCAGGCAAAATCATTCATGTGGGGTATCACTGCGCTCAGGAGATGTTGCTGAACACATATTGGGGTGTTTTGTGATAGTGACATATACCAGAACCTGTTTATTTATACCTAAAGTAAAATGTGTGTGAAAAAACAAATGCAAAAAAATTACTACCATAAAGTTTGACAAAGGCTGATGGTAGAATAAGTGCTTGGAAAGGGTTAAAATACCAGCATTTGGAATACCCTGGGCTGTCTAGTTTTCAAAAATATATGACTTGATGGGGTAAATTGCATTGGCCGGCTTCAAAGATACCCGAAATGGCACATGGGGGGAAGAATTACCAGATTTGGAAAAAATGGCTTTGAAATAGCAAAACGGTACCTGTACTTATTGCTCCATAACGTGCAGAAAAAAGCAAAAAAACATAAAAACATTGGGTATTTCTAAACTCAGGACAAATAGTAGAATCTATTTAGCAGGTTTTTTTATTACCTTTTATAGATGAGTAAAAGATTTTTCAACTAAAAGTTAGAAACAGTCATTTTTTTCAAAATTTTTCACCATATTTTATACTTTTTTTTAATAGTAAATAATATGATACAATCAAAACAATGTCATCTAAAGAAAGCCCTTCTTGTCCTGAAAAAAACAATATCTAATGTGTGTGGGTTCAGTAAACGGGAAAGAAGAAAATTACAGCTAAACACGAGCAGCGCAGAAATGTTAAAACGGCCATTGTCACGAAGGGTACAAAAAGTAAAATCAGCCTTTGTCACGAAGGGGTTAAAGGAATGCACACGGCGTGGTTTTCTTGGCATAACTACTTCTTTATGAGGTCGATAAGAACTCCCAGTTCTGCAGATTTATCCCTGGGGGGATATGATCATAGTTTCATTACAGCAAATGCGCAATAGAATGCATTGTATAGTACGATGGATCTTGTGAACATGGCAATTAATAAAAAAGGTAATTTTTGGGACAGGCAGCATCACAAAGAATTCTTCCATGGCAGGAGGTGTTTCGCAGTTTGGGATTACCACTCGGCTATCGTATGCATTAAAGTACATAAGACGGCCGTGGTGCTCCTTTAATACAATTAGAATTTTAGGCTTTAGGTAGAAAGCAGCTAATAAACCATTTTTGCTGTAGAAGATGAACATTTAAGGCACACTAAAACTTTGCGTTGTTTCTTTGCAGCTACCATCTTGTCCTGCGGATGGATCATTTATTTAACGTATTATAATTCTCGCAACATTGGGCTCATTCTAACGCTCGTTCTGAACAGATTGTTTAAACATGGATACATACACATTGGTGAGTGTTTGAAACGAAGTATGTTCAAGGGCTAAGTGTGTTCTTCAGGGTGTGTTTCTTTGGCATGCCTACATTTTTCCATATCTTTGTACGCTGAACAAACATGTCCTCCGGTTGCTCTGATGTTTTCACGTTCTGATCTTTTGGGCCGCTCCTCTATTTTTTCCATGTGAAGTAGCTGATATTGCTACCATAATTTATTCTCTACAACAAAAGAAAAGTACAAATCACCTTATTATAAGGTGTAAAACAGCCCCATGGCCCATCTGGTCTTGTCCTTTCGTGAGCAGCATAGCCTCCAATTCTGGCCTTTACCGCCCTGCCCTATGTCCGTAAATTTGTATTTGTGAAGGCTGGAGACGTGTGCAGATTATTAGCTCTATGAAACAAAGTTGGGTTGTTATGCTTAAATAAATCTACGTACATTGATATTTTCCCGTCAAATGAATCAGATAATGTCGGAAGCTTATTGGCAGTCTGTGTACAGGTGGTAAGTGGTATAAGTTATGTGAAGTTACGTTAATATACAGTTTTCCCTCTTTATAACTATCTAATTGTGCATGTATGAACCATGTCACCAGCTGCAAACCAGAAAACTATTATCTGAATCTATAAATGTTAAAGTAAGTTTTGAGTCTCTGTTTTCACAGGATCGTTTTCCTTCTCCGTACTCTCTGGAAAGATCATGCTGCGTGAAATTTATTATATTACAGAAGACATGTCCATTAGGTATGTTTTTGTGAAATGGGGTTATATGTGGGTGTGTTTTCTGCTCTCTTTTATTTTGTTGTACCTTTTATGGTCCATATACAGTACTTGTTTTTCTTACACACTAGTATTGCAATCTTCTTTCTTTATGGTAATCTTAGCTTGGCAGTTACATTTAATCTCTGCATGAGATATTTGCCACCTACATTTTTGTTTGCTAGAATGCTATTGTTTTGTTTAGTTTTTTTGTTAAATTTGGCTGTAGGCACCCAGTTGTTAGAGATGATTCATGGAAAAGTAAGCATTGCAAACCATTCAGACTGTGTTTTATGGTCAAGATGTTGTACTTTGTCAGTAATCTTTGGCCAGTCACCCAGTGCTCCTTGAAGTCTGTTTCTTCTAATTGTCATGAGAGATTATTATATTTTTATATACTTTTTCCCCGAAATGTCACTCCACCATAGTGAAAGAGACTATAAGGTATATTGATGGCCCTTGCATTCATAGTTTCACTTTTATTTTTATATTATAAAACAAAATAAAAAAAAAAAAAACAGTTCAGCTTAGTGACGTTTTAAGAGCGAATGAATATGTCCTGTGTTGATGAGCAGAATGTTAATATTTATGGTCATTTGTTTTAGTTTCATGTCTTGTCTGTCCCGGGTACTCAGCTATGCAGGCCGTCTGCCCAGTTCTGCTGTGCTTCGGCACGTCTTAGCTTGATCCCATCTCTTATCTCTGCTGTTAGGTTCCAAAGAGGTAATGTTCTTGAGATAACACCAGTTTATTTATTACAAAAACACGCAAATCATGTTGCTACGTGTTCTCCAACTGTGAACACGTGTTATTGCAGTTTAAATGTGTCTGCAAGTCTGTGAATTGATTCTGACGTGAATATTATGTCTTCATTTCAGGATTCAAGATGGATTCATCATCTTCCGTTGGTGGAAAATGTACAACACGAAGCAGAAACAACATGGTGAGCGTTTGTGTGTGTGTGCATATTAACTTAAGTGCACCTGCATACAATACTATTGTTAGACTTTCAGAACTGAGCACTTAATACAACTGGCACGTTTTGGGGGGAGTTACAAAGAGGGTTTGTTTAATTTCCCATCATTAGCAGAGCTTTGTATAGAGAGCATACGTGACATTGTCATCCACAACAAAGTCAGCTCTCACGGTAGCATGGAATATTTATGTTCATGCAATGTTCCATGCACACTAGACCCTTTTGTTGTACTCAAGCTTAAGTGTTTTTATTGTTTGTTTTTTTTAAATCACAGTTTATTACATTTTTTGCATAGGTAAGGTGCACTGTGTGCCCAGACATATGTGGTGGAAGAAAAAACAAAACAAAATTTAACAGACTAGAGCAATAATTGATTGCTCATTGTCAGGTAGACATCTACCAGGTTTGTCAGCAATGAGGGACATCCTGGGAATTGAGACAGTGAGGAAAGTGGAAAGGGCGCTGAATGATAAAAGTACAGATTAGTCACCCATAACTGTATTATCCAATTTGTTGTATACTTACCTATAAGACTTTCCATCATAAAAACATTACGTTCCAGTATACTCTTCTCTAAACACAATGCAAACTCCTCCATTTCACGTAGATCCTTTCACTTTTTTAACCCAAGGTCAATGGGAGTTCTTGTTGACTTCCAGTACAGAAGAAGGACAGCAGCCCATTTGACTCAAGTTCCTTCAGTAAATTTAGTAAGGATGCCATATAAAGGCTCGGTCAAGGTGGTCAGAAGCCTTCTGTGCATCCATTGAAAGAGATGGCAAAAGGGACCAAGTTGACTGGATGTAATAGGTTGCTGGGAGAGCCCCAATGGTGTTATCCCTGACCGGATACAAATCCAACTTGGTCCACGTGTAGATAGTTTAATCTCAGGCCAGCATTTATCCAGCCTCAAATATGAAAAGCACTGCTGGGTCGTATATTTAAGAGTCCCGTGTAATGCCATAGCACAAGAAGTGTCCGTATACACTAATACCATCCATGGTTGTTTGGCGTTTTAGTCAATGAGAGTACTGAGACTGTAGTGTAAACAGGACTAATTAACTATAATAATACGAATCTCGCTAATGATTGCTTTCTGTGCTAAAGCACCGGGACAGAATTTACAAGTTTTAACAAGATGCGATTAGGGATTACAGGAGCTTAAATAGTTTTACGACCTGCTTTAGATGAAACGGCTGGTCTAGAGCTTTCAATTTGTTTGTAAAAGGTTAAAGGGACACAATTAAGAGGTTGCTGGGTTTTTTTTTCCCGTTCAGTCTATTTGTATGGATGCACCTTGTTGCCAACACTGTTATAACTGGACATGTTATGTTTTTGTGTTATTATAATAACTATATAATAATTGTGTGGACGTGTACTTAGTAAGAACCCGGTTTTGTGAATGTCATCCATGTGCCATTGTTAACAAAGTCTGCGCTGGTATTCTCTCCATGAAGGCACCACGCCGCACAAACTTCAACAGCTACATCTCACGACCAAGCAGGTGGATGTGCCAGACATGTCGCGCAGGGAGAGAAGGAGCTCGTGCTAATTAAGTCTGTTATTTACTCTTTGTAACGTTGCGTATTACAGGAAAGAGCGCTTCTTTTATAATAACGGATGGATTTTTGTCTGCAGCACCTTTGCTGAGGATTTATTTCATTGGTTTAGGGATTAGGGAAGACGGGACTGTTTGCTCAGCACCATCAGCGCAGAAACTTTAGGCTTTTTGAAGTTACTCGTTTTATGTGTATCACTTTATTTGAAATTTTATTTTGTTTTCAAGCGATGTTGAAAACATAATGACAAGGTTGAGGTATACTTTTCACCAATGTCCAATACACAAGATATTGGCAAAGTCTCACAACAAAAGTAGTCTGCACCATTTCTTACTACTAGGGAGTATCAAGCAGGACAAGCAGTAGGGCAGATGGGAGCCACAAAACTCGAGGACGTGCGGAGATAAATGCAAAACATCGTCTCCTTTTTATATTACACAAATAGGAAACAAAAACATAAGTAGAATGAACAAAGAAAACGTTGAATGTCAAAGTCTTCCCACCTAACTCGTGCTAAACGTTAAAAACAAAATCATGATTAAGTGGCGTTTTGCCTTTGTAAATTGAAGATTTTAGTGCTGTTTATGGAGAAGTTATGTAAAAATTTATCTGTCTTCTTGCTAATGTCCTCTAAACTTGATTACATTGAATTTATATACACCAACAGTCATTTTATTATATACTGATAACAGATCTTGCAGCTTCCTCTTCTAAATTCTGGTGATGTGGAATAGAAAGAAAAAGGAGTAATATTTTTAGCCCTTCAGTTTTTTCTTGAAGATGTTTTGTTACATTATTTCCTGTAAATGTGAACTTGTTAAAGCACTATGCGGAGTGCTCGTTGTGGCCGTAAAGGATATAAGGTAAATAATTGTAAGCTTTCTGAGCAGGGTCCGCACATATTAAGTGGCGTCCTGTTTACTCATAACACCATATAAATAAAAATACTAAATACCTTTTTCAAAAAACTTTTTCGCCATTTTATCACTCCCAAGTTTATGGCCTTGCCTTTGTGAATCAACGTAATCTCAGAGATATATTTATTTTTGCCATTCGGTGTAGTTTGCAAGTTGACGAGACTTTATAGTTTGACTTTAAAATAGAGCTGTGAACACAATTTCTCACAGTTCTTGTATCACATTTCCTATGATGCAGTTACTGAAGCTGAGTGATAGTGACGATTTTAAGTTGTTTTTTTTTTGTTCCTTTAATATCTTGTTTACATAGTCCTTTTATGTTGTAGGCTATCTCTTTCAGAAAGTATATGTTAGGGGAGAATGAAATATGTTTCCCATATGCACTTGAATGCATATGATAGCTGTGTGGGCCCTTCAACTTTTCATGTGGTCCGTTTTTTAAAATGCATAGGGGAATTCTGCACCCCCCAAATACTTTTGTCGCTTTTGGCCAGATGCATCTCCCTTTATGTAATGTACTCGCCCCTAGTCACCGCTGAACATTGCATGCATTGGTCTGTTTAGACCCCAGAGCGCATGTGTAAAGTCCTCGTACTGATTTCACTGAAAGCACTTTCCTGCCACTGATTGGCTGATTAGGCTGTCAATCAGTGGCAATGCTGCCATTGCCTGCCAGCAGCAGCGGAGGTTGTCTGCGCGCATTGCACAAACCTCCACCAGCTGCCAGAGAGGAGGATCCGGGTCCCCTGCAGCGCTGCAGGGGATATGGATTTTAGTGTTGTGGTCCGACCTCTGTTTGAGGTGGGATTATAAAACAACCTCAAATACAAGACAAGAGGTATTTTTCAGAGCATTTGAGCAAAAATGGTTATAAAGAAATAGATACCTATAGAAGAAAGTAACCCGTGCATCTGGCATTTTATGCAGGATAAATGAGTGTGTCTTGTCCACGCCGGTCTGTTGAACACAAGCAGCTGGATGCTTCCTTCATTTTGACCCAAGATCCCGTTAACTCTATTGTATTTAAAGGGATTTTGCTGTTACATTGGGTGTTCTAGCTCAGTGACTTCATTGTGGAATTATGATGGGTCAGCAATTTTCTCCTGCTAGATGGACTGAGCCGGCCCGTGTAGTGCGGTTACATCAGTGAAACTTTGAAGCTATCGCCCCACATTCAGTATGCTTTCTGCAAGGGCAGCTCAGTGTTTCCTGCAGATAAAAGCTTACTAGGGCTGGCTCTTTATAATGGCCCGGGAGTAGTGAATACTTTTTAGTAAAACTGTGATATATTCCTGAAATAACACTGTTGCACTAAATCAAGAAAGAAAAAGAAAATTCAAAAAGTAAGTTAAGAAGTTGCAATGTATATTATAATGTTTGTCATAAATTTTCTTTAAATAACATTAGTTTTCCCGTCCCTGTCCCATAATGGAGTATTTTTGATAGCTGGGTAGGTGTAATCGTCAGACACTCTTTAGGGAAAGTGTTAATAAATACATTAATTTAAAAACCCCATCTGTCCAGTGGCTGTTGCATTGTTTGTATAGAAGCATTGAATGCGATACTGCTCTCCATGAAACCCAGGAAAAGATGGGCGTATGCTTGTTATTTCTGATGTCACTTCTTTGGCTTTTAAGCGTTTTGTTTTAATTTATTAAACACTAAATATTTCAAGTGAAATGTAACCTGGCAGTTTTGTCTTACATAATTTAGGATTACTCTTTTAATGAGGCCTAATGTTTACCCAGGAGAATCAAGTCTTGAAAGAAGCCTCTGTCTTTTTCTTTCTTACATAGCTTGACGGGGGTCCCCAGCGGCTTGTGGTGCGCTTTAATTTTCTGCGTATAATGGATCAGAGTCTCTTGGAGCTGATACTCCTAATTAATAGCCTGACTTTCTTTTCTCCTGCTCTATTAAGTGTTTTAATTCTCTTCTTTCTGTGACTGTTTTTCTGGAACAAGTCTATGGTGTATTTTCAAGATGTGCGTCTGTTTGCCTTCATTCTATTTGCATAATATAATTTCTATCAATCTGTTAATGAATTTGTGGTTATAACAACCCAAATGTGAGTATTGATTTGTAAAGCTCTAATACATCTGATAGTGATGTTCTAGCGCTGACACACTCCTTGTAATGTTATTCATGGCACAGGACCCGAGGACCAGTGCAACTGATTGGGATTCCTTCTAGTACTATGCTATCTACAGACATGATGTTACATCTACACCAGCTGCTGTGATACCAGGGACATTGTAGTTGTCAAGCCAAAGCATGCATTATATTAAAGGGGTGAGCGTAGGGTTAACGGCACCTGTTTTCAGGATTTATTCGGCCGTTTGTAAATTTTTGAATGCTTTATATCATAAGTCAATATGTAATTCAAACAGTATTAATACACTACCACTAGGTATGTGTCTAATGTCTTGCTGTGGTTATGGTGTGTGTATGTACAGTGATTTAAATTGGTCTATGCTTTCTTGTTTGCCTTAGACCCAAAAGCAGAAACCAGACTTTACATTACTGTAAATGATTTTGAGTTCCACGTTTACAACCGCTCTGACCTTTATGGACACCTCCAGGAAGTTTTTGGTTTGGATCCAACAATATTCCCTCCTCGGAAAGAAGATGATAAGGTTCGAGAGAATGGCAGAGAAAAGGCGCAGTCTGAGCTGGAGAGGTATTATTTGTTTTAGGTTTATTCGTAGTCACGAATCCAAATGAAATTACCAGTGCGTTTTGCGAACACCTTTCATTTTGTTGAAAGCAGGACGGCATGACCTATGTGCTGAAATGAAGCAGCTAAGATTCAATGTGCACCACGTCTCCTTAAGGAGTATACCGTGTGTCCTTGTTTGAATGACGCATTGTATAATGGAATAGAACAGCAGTGTTGTTGTTGTTTTTTTTATTTGATAAAATGAAAGTTGTTTCTGCTAAATACACTGTGGTCACAGTCGCCTTCTGATGCAACAAAACAATTCTTAGGACGGGTGATGTTGCGCTGTTTATACCATGTATACTATGACATCTGAATATCTCTATTATCCACAGGTATGAACTACTTTATTAAGCTATTAAATCAGTACAACAAATTCCAATTTCTTCTGTAAACAACTAATGTCTCTACATGTTCCCGGATCCATGATATACACAAAAGATTTTCAAGTCTCTTCTTTGTTGTTTTGTAGCACCAAAAGCAAAACCGAATCTCCCGATCCTTCATCATCATGGCGCTCTCTCATTCCAGTTATAAAAGTTAATATCAGTACGGTAAGTAAAACCCTTTTTGCTAAATATTAAACTGCATCGGAGCTTAACGTATACACTCCTTTTGTAGAGTTCCAACATGTCAGAAAAAAAATAGCACACAATAATTCGCTTCCGTGAGCCTCATTTAAGACAACGCAGTGACTGAAGAATTTATTAAAACATTGAAATATTCCTTTACTTTTAGGGACGCTTGGCATTTGGAAATCACTACCAACCTCAGACCTTATGTGTGAATTTTGACGATGCGTTCCTCACATATACCACCAAACCGCCTTCAAGTCACCTGGACCAGTTCATGCACATCTTGAAAGGCAAACTGGAAAATGTCCGCGTCATGCTGGTGCCTAGTCCCAGATATGTTGGCATGCAAAATGACGAGTAAGAATCTTTGTTTTCAATATCTTTTTCTCCCCAACTTCTTGAAACCCTCTCTAGTTAGGATCTTTCTACAATTTTCTGCTCTCTAGGTTATACTAACCATTCTTACCAACAGTTGCAAATAACCACAGAGCATTCTATGAACCGCCATATCATATAGAAGACGCCAAGAGCTGCATGGTCATATTTATTTGTTTTCTTTCTTTTTTCAAATGTCTTAATTCTTGACTTTCACTTACTCCTACAAAAAATGTGTGTTCTGCTTCATGGCCAATGTAAGATAAAGCCTATCCCACCCAACCCTCAACCGCATCCATCATTCTCGTAGCCTTCATTAACCGTGTCTCTGCTATGGCTGGTATTGTACGGACTTTCTTTTTTAACATTTTAATGAGGTCAGTTAAAAGACAATAGACCAAGTTTTACTTTTTATAACATGAAAATATGCATACCCCTCAGTTTTATATTTTATGCAATTTTTGATGGCAACTCACTGCCATCTTTTAACTCTTTTAGTTCTTTGAGATTGCAGAATTTGTCGGCACTGAAATAGACATTTTTCAATTGGTTTCAGAATGTAATGAATTCTATGCGTACCTCTGATTTGTTGATGCTTTAATGATGAGTATGGACCCGTTTCGCTTCTTCTGAAACTGCAGTTTTCAAAAAAGGAATGTTTTAAGACCATGTTGCTTTATTAATTAATTTCTATTATCTCAATTTCCCTGGGTCCTTAAAGTATCCTAAAATTAGACCAATCATAAGCGGCTAAAATTTAGGACAAAGAAAAAGAAGTTTGTAAAGTAGGTCTAGGTGGCACAGTGAAGAAATTAGGTTATCTGAAAAACACGTCATGTTCAGGCACTTGTTTTCCATTATGTGCTTTTGTTGTCTGATTTCCTCTTCTGCGGCTTCTTGTGTTTGTCCAAAAATTGGTGTGGAAAAGGCCAGGAAACTATTATTTTAATGACGTTAAGAAATTTGCACATGGCTTATTTAATATAATTATTATAATCCAGCTGATGAGCATCAAACTACTGTTGCTATGTCCTTGCTTTATTATTTTTGTAGAACATCTGCTAAATGTATAACTTTTTATTTATTTATTTATTGTAATTGGAAAAAAAAAAACCCAGCACCCAGCCATTTACTCCTCTGCAGGAAGTGTTTTATGCTTTTTTTTTTTTTTTTTGTCAATACTCTGTTTTGACGTTAAAGCAGCATGCCAGCTTTTCTTTTATGGAGGACAACCTCTTCAAAAAAGCTGAATTTATCATATTTAATTGCTCTTTCAGAAATGCGTGTTTATTTGTGTGTATATGTAGAAGGGTATTGAGTTAGTTAGATTTCTTTTAAATTGCCATTCCAATGTACAGTTACATGGCTATTCGTAGGTAAAAGTTTAGTGAATAAGTCCCGTCGTGTGCCTGAGATTAACCTAAATATTAACCTCAAAATAAATACATTTGTATTTATTCTTGGTATAGCTATCGGCTTTTTGAGGACAGGGATAAAATGTGCTTTATCATGAAAACATAATCTGACAGATCAGCAGCAGGTTTCTATGAATAGCCGCATTGGCCCTAACCTCTGAACTGACGAAGGACCCTTATTACAGCGCTTAATAAACACTCTGCCAAAAATCTATAAAAAAAAATGGCAGCGGCAAATTAGATATTTAGTGATATAATTTGTGGTTCATTATAATGTCTAAAGGTGCTGTTTTTAACACTGCAGATGTTGCAATATACTATTTTTTTTATTCTGTAGGCCTCCACGACTCATGGGAGAAGGCTTTGTGGTTTTGCAGTCTAATGATGTTGACATCTACTACTACATGGACGAGCCAGGTAATCTGCTTCTGGAGGCTGGAAATAGCTGGCACATGAAATGGATTGGCTCCACGTTTAATCCATTTCAGGGTGGCCTGTAATATTTTCATATTCTGTATCTCGTTCCGCTGATGAGATTGATGAACATCAGTCTGGCAGTCATGACCGCTGGATCTTCTATAAAGTTGTACATTTTAACCTAAGTTTAAGTTGTTGTTTTTAATCAGCAAACTTTAAGTCCTTGCCAGATAACAACCCCTACTCATAAGCCTATTCTCAGAATTGGGAAAGACAGTGCTAGTGATTCACTGTAAAATACATGGGCATATTTTGTTACATATTTCATCAGTTAGATTTTGTTACTGTTCCTATGTGCTTTATCTGTGTCCTCCATTCTTTTGAAGGGCTAGTTCCAGAAGATACAGGAACAAGTATTGAAGATGAAGCCAATTCAGAGGATGCAAAGCTGCAAGACTTGCCTCCATGCTGGGGATTAGACATCGTCTGCGGGAAAGGAACAGACTTCAACTATGGACCTTGGGCGGATAGGCAAAGGTACGTGCGACTACTAGGGAATTAAATAACCAACCACGAGTCAAATAATCCACACCACCTATGAACATTGTCTTGTAACTGCATATAGTTACAGTCCTGAAATGTAACTATTTTAACTGTTGAAAAAAATAGTGTCTGTACTATGGTATCGATGATTCTGACAAAACCGAATGCATTCCTTAGAAAACCTAGAAACCTACCTTATCCACCTATGTGAACTATACATATATTTTTTTCATTTTTCATTTTACTGCAAAACACTTTGTAGTAAAATTTAACCATAAAGTATACATTACGTTCATTGAAAACGCTTTACACAGCGTGTGAATGCAGTTATTGACGCATCGACCTGTAGTCTACATAAACCCTACTGTTTGGAAACACTGTGTGATAGATTATCGGATCCCATCTTATTGACAAGCTACTTTTCCAGTTCTTAGCTATTATTGATGAACAATACACAATGAATTAGTACTATCCAGTGTGAAATACTCATATGCCAGCATCATTTTTATATAATAAAGCAAATTCAGTTTTTAGGCAGAAAAAAGCTCTTCAGAACCACACCATGAATCCCTTTGGAATCTCCTGATTTATATATGAGACAATTTCATAAGGTTAAACAGAGCTTGTAAATGCTTAGTCCTGTGGCTTGCATAATACCATCCCGGGCAGGTGATGAAGGCTGTGATCTAATTCTATTCTCACTTTCTGCCTAGTTCGCTGACTTGATTGTTTTTCAAAATACCATTTTAAGTAATGTTTAGCATTCACTCATCCTGCCCTAAAAAAATAAAATTAAATTAAAAATAAAAACAAAACAAACAAACAAAAAAACCCAACTATATATATTATTTATTTATATGCATTTTTTTTTTGTTTTTTTTTTAGGGACTGTTTGTGGAAATTTTTCTTTCCTCCGGACTACCAGGTCATGAAAGTTACAGAAGTTGCGCAGCCAGGAAAGCCAAGGCAGATACAGGCCTTTGAATTAAGGATGAATATCATCGCAAATGCTACAATCGATCTCCTCTTTACCAAAAACAGAGTAAGAGTTCGTACGAAATGAGGGCTCGGCATTGGTGTTCTTTGTTGGAATAATGTGGCTGAGCGTGCAGAAGAGTTGAACACTTCATCTTCCTGATAAAACTTTTCATGTAGAGCGAATTGATCCGGCCGGTTATAGTGCATAGATAAAATGCCGTTGCTGATTTAACCGTATGTAATACAGGGTCAGCTAGTGCCATCCTGCGGGAGAAGCTCAGTGGGGTTGTTCCGTCATACTGTTGATGTCAGGGAACTGAAATAAACCGGTCTCCTGTAAAATCAATCTTTAGTGAATATCCTCAAATGTCTACTAATGATCTCTTGTGGATCATTATCCTGGGTATTGTCCATAATGCTTGACCTCCCAGCAGCAGGAGACCTCACACCCAGGAGACGTGCTGCATGTAATAATTGGATAACGCCATGGCAGTGCTTTCTCTCTCTGTGATACAGTCTCGCCCTGTGGGCTTTCTGATTCATCATCAGCAGGAGTGTTTCTCCATCAAATTAGAAGCTGTTGACTATAGATTATTTAATAGCTGAGTGGGACAGGCAAAGAAGGAATCTGCATGATTTTACAGCAACCATTTCCCCGTTTAACAATAGTTGTATTTATTTACCGTTTTTGACTTGTAGAACAGGTCTGTGTGTATTAAACAAGTAGATTTATTTTACCATGTTTCATACCCTTGCTCTGAAGCATGTTTGTGTTTTAAACGCTGAGATGAGGCTTGTTGTTTATTTTATGTATTATTGTTTGTTTAATTCATTTACAGGAAACCAATGCCGTGCATGTGAACGTGTGGGCAGGATCCTATTTGGAAGTGAACATCCCTATGACCGTTTCTGAAAATGGTAGGATTTTCATTTGCTTCTGAACTTTCTGGTTAATTTGTCAGTGTTTCATGTCAAAATGCTTGCCCTTACGCCTTTCCTAGATAAGTTCCTAAATATGATCTCTGTGGGAGCATGACGCATGCCAAATCCATAACAGAAATACTTTTCTGTGCGGTTTCATTGCATGACTTGCTTATATACAGTATATTTAATACACACACACACTATAGTATGATAATTAGATAAATGGTGCTACCCTCCAGTGGAAGTGGTAGAGGTTAATACAGTAGAGGGATTTAAACATCCATGAGATAGATCTATCCGATTATCCTGAATCCAAATAATATTGTGGTTTTTAACTGGCAGTGTGTTATGGCTGTCAGATGTTATCAAGTGTATCAGCTATCCATATGTATATATGTAATATCACTGCATGGTTTATGTGATTTCACGTATTTAACACTAAGCATTCCCAGCCAGCAGAAAACATGTCCATCCATGGAGTCCTCCCAATCTGCTACCTTTCATTAAGTGCTACAAATGTACTAGCCAAAACGTGCATCTGAATATTACGTATGTACTAAAGTTTGTTAAGAATGCGTTGTGACTTCCAATTACCACATTCAGCAATTGGAACATATGGCCCTTCATGGGCCGACTAGAACTTCCATGACTCGTAGCTGGTGCTTTCGAATGAATTTTACATTGTCCTTTTTTTCTTCTGATCTTGCTGTTGTGAATGAGTTAAAAGCATGGTCATGAAATAATAATTATTATTAACCACTTGGTGACTTTCCCCCCCACATCGATTAGGTTATTCTCCAACAATTAAAGGGCAGTTATTACACGTCGACACCACTACAAGCATGCAGTTCAGGAGCCTTCTGGAGGCAGAAATGATAGCTGTAAGTTCTCACTTGTTTTTCCATCTTAGCTCCTTGCGATGTGTACTTTTTGTGCAAATGTCATTATGAACAGGATTATTAAGACTAGAGAGAGAGACTTGGCGTCAGGCAACAGGCCGAGACACAATTAAGGCCTCGTTATCTACTCTGTGTTTGTCTAAATGTATCAGTACAGTGAATTGAACGTTCTGTGGAATTGTAACGGCTCTGGCAGTCGTCGTAGAAGGCGATTAGTGCTCTTCTCAAGAGATTTTAAAGACTGAGGCAGGGCTTTGCAGTTTTTCTGCAACTCACGAGGAATCCACCCTTCATGATTCTTTGTTATCCTGGCTCAGCCTTATAGGAGTGGAAGCCATGGCCATTATCCAGCTGTCACCGTGGGGTAGGGGCGACTCTACATCTATGAGATATTATTGTGTATACTTTTGTAGAACAAAGTGCGTAGAATTAAACATGTAATGCTGTTCTCCCCCCCCCCCCCCCCAGTTCCACATAAATGCCAGCTATCCCAGGATCTGGAACATGCCCCAAACCTGGCAATGCGGACTTGAAGTTTACAAGGCAACTTACCACTTTATCTTTGCACAGAAAAACTTCTTCGCAGGTAAGTATTCTGCTTTTTCAGGGAAATCTTGACTGATTTTGTCATGGTGTAAGCGTGAAGAATTTGAATTAAGATGCTTGTTCCCTGGGTACATACAGTGCCAGCGATGAATACAATCTGACTTTAATTGATTAGTATTGAATTTTGTACGGTATTCCAAGCTTTGTGGGAAGACATTGCTAGTACCGGTTTGCATGGTCTACCATACAATGCATACACGTACCACATCTGTAAATATGTCTGTGTTGTATAAGATACTAGCTACCTTCATCTTAAAGACCTAGTTATTTAAATATGCATTTTCGATGATTTATTTAAGATCTGATAGTTGTGTAAACCAAGTATATTCACAGCGGCGAATTCTTAATTGAACCTACGAGTTGAATGATGCAGAGCTTAGGGCAAAACTCTAACTGACTTCATAAACTCCTATCCCACACTCCTCCATACGAGTAATTGTGCCGTTTTGTCCACTTACTAGAATGCCCTGCAATGTGCGGCAAATGCAAATATGTATGAGAGATTTCTTTTCTGCTTTCTTTAATTTTAGATCTGATCCAAGACTGGTCCAGTGACAGCGCGCCCGATCTCTTTTCATTTGTCCCGTATACCTGGAATCTGAAGATTATGTTTCACCAGTTCGAAATGATCTGGGCAGCCAACCAACACAACTGGATAGATAGCTCTACCAGACAGCAGGAGAACGGTAAGGTCCCTTCTTCCTCTGTGCCATGCAATATTATTATTATTATTATTTATTGCTTTATATAGCGCCATCAAATTCCATAGCGCTGTACAATGGGTGGACAGGACATAACAAGTAGTATGTAACATAACAACAATAGCAGCTTTGTTAGGATTCCGCTGACTTTCTCGTGTAGCATTAACCCGGTTTACAGGATTCAAACCTGTAGTAACAATACAAACTCACAGGTTTAGAGTGCCCTTTTAAGTGCTCTGTTCATTAGGTTATTACGTTTAAGTGTACATCTTTTCAAAGGACTTGAGTTTCAAACAGGATTCATGCGTAACTCCATTCAGCAGATCTCATTTATAACTAATGCACAAATGAACAGGTTTTTGGACACAATCGGTTACTCTTGGATTCTGTACCGAACTCCACGCCGTTTAGGTCATCAGGCTCTGAATCACATGTTGTGTTTTACATGTGCTTATTCTTGCCGTACCTGGCTTTTCGCTTATCATAAAACAGAACCGTTCCTTTTGTCTTTTCCAAGTGCTCGCGCCTCTCTCTGCGAACAACAAGCTCCTATAATTGCTTTACACTTCTTTTGGCTTCACGTTTCCATCCATCGTGGCTCGTAAATCAATACGGAGCACAATAGCCACCATTAATAGTAGACACACAGTACGTCTGCAAGTCTCTTTTTATCGCTGCTTTCTTTTCACAAAGTGTTGAATGTTATTGTATCGATTTGTGGCTTTTTTCCCCCTGTTTTTCCACCACTCACTTTCTGTTTGTTTGTTCTTGTAGTGTATCTTGCTGCTTGCGGAGAAACATTAAACATTGATTTTGCGCTGCCGTTTACCGATTTCGTACCCACTACATGCAACACAAGGTTCTCTCTAAAAGTAAGTGCGGCTTTCTGTGTGTGTGCCCGCGTGTGTGTGTGTGTGTGTGTGTGTGTGCACCGCACAACAGGGATATTTACTATTTAACTGACAATTTACTCCTTTAGAAGTTCAAATAATGTGTCCTTCTCCATGCTACCATAATGGTCCCAATATGGACTACTTGTAACGTATGCTTAATGTTGGATACATCGATCTGCACTGCTCGGAGCGCATGTACATAGGAAAAATAATACAAAATATGTATAAATTTGGTGAATTACGATCACAAATGTATGGTGAGAGAAAAGCTCATCAAAGATAGCGATAACATTTTCATCTTTAATATCGTCGTAGAATATTCTAAAATAACAAGACTCCAATAGTGCAATATTGTTTCACCTACCTACCTCTGGCCATATACTGGGGTCCAGTCACAGGAGATCAGAGAAACCCCCCAATGAGCCCATGAAGCCTACTGTCCATGGACAGTGCCCTGAAATCAGGACTGTTTCCTAGAACACAGGACACTTCGGTTTGACTAATACAATTTTGTATGTTTGGGTTTTTTAGGGAGGCGATGTTGACCTTCATTTGTATCTCCCTGACTGCCATCCAAGTAAGTACTCACTACTTACGTTGGCAAAAGACTGTCATCCGAATAAAACCAGCCCTGACTCGTGCAACTCGGCCGAAAACCAAAGCGGCCAAAAAACTTGTAAGCCTAAATGGAGGAACGTCACAGAGTCCGGGTAAGTGTCAAAAGTAACAGGAGTGCACTTGTCTTTCCTTAAGTCAGGATTATGTTGCCTGCACATATATGATGGTTTTCCTCCAGGATTTGAAAACTATAATTCTTAAACACCATATGTATGTAATATCACGTGGTGTTTGTGAACTTTTATTTATTAACTAGTAAAAACATATTAACTAATGATTTCACAGCACCTTTTTTTTTTATTCTTCCTCCTTCTTCAGGACTGGTTGGGTGGAATGCTGGACAGTTCCGTCTGTCATTCTAAACATTGATTATACTTGGCATCCAATCTATCCCCAAAAGGCAGATGAACAACTAAAACAGTCGCGTAAGTGTTCATTTTGGTCTTGAAATCAATGCTTTCTGGCTCATTGACAGCAACCATAATATCCACATATTTGTAAATATATATATTTTTTTAATGTGTATATATTGTTCTCCTGTTCCCAGTTTCTGAAATAGAGCAGTCCATGCTGTCTAATCTGAGACCCAGTCAGAAACCATTGGAACGGGTTATCTCGTCACCAACGGCCTCCAATACCCCTATTGTGGATCCGTCGGAGCTGCCCCCAGATAAACTCCACGTGGAGATCGAGCTCTCCCCAGATTCACAGGTTGTTTTGTATGGACCGTTGCTGAAGGCATTTGTCTCGATAAAGGTATGCTGTTGTTTTAATACAGCCCAGGTTTAGCGGGCCAGTTGATGCATGATTGTGGCAAGTTACAATTGTCACTATCGTAATGCATCACGTATGATTGCTTGGTGTATTTCACTCCTTTGTTTTTCCTTTTACATCTGTTATTGGTCCTATTTTTAGGGTGGTTTATAGCTTCCTCCAAGGTCTTATTTTATTCTCATGAAATGGGTTTTTCACGTGTGCTGAAATCCTTTTTCTGTAGCACTCTATGGGGCACAAATGCGCTGATTTTTGGATAGTGCGGAATTAAGGTGGGCTTTAAGGTGAAAGCATTACATGAACCTTTTTGAAGCTGTGGGACCCTCGTCAATCCAAAGTATCCTATTTTTTCCTCCCTTCTTTTAGTTTGTTGCATTAGAAAGCTTACAGCTGTCGGCAGTATTTGGAAAAGCTTACGGGGACTGAAATAGCTGACCTCCGCAGAGCGGTATCCGTTCTCGCTGCGGGAGAGCTGCGGAGCTTTTGTAGGATGGCTGTTGGTAATAAATAAAGTGCGCTGAATAAAAGGCATGTGCCGGGCCTTTGTCTTAGACCTGCGCTGTGCAGGGAACGAGATCGAGAGCTTTCACATTTATCTCCGAGCCTAACAATGATTATTTCTTAATTTTTACAGATTTGTACAGGATATATTTGGATATATTAAAACCTTCTGTGCCTGACCCGCGGCTCTCATTAAACATGGTGTATGTATTATAGAAATCACAAAAGGCAGACGGGGACGTGGCAGAAGACTGTTTAGGTGCTGGTCGGTGGACGTATTAAAATAAATATACGGACACCCTCGGGTCTCTAAGCAAAGAGTTACATTTTTAGTGTGGAGAGATGAGGATATAGTTTATACTAAAATGGCGTCTTGAGAAAAGTAATTGTGGCTTTTGTGATTCCAGTCTTAAGAAGAAAAAACAAAAATCTTTTAATTTAGTTTAGTATAAAGATAAGTAAATTTTACATGACAAGAAAAAAAAAATGCGATGGTCCTTTTTAGTTAAAATTCTTGTTTCAGAGCTGAGTTTTTTAATTTTCTAACATCTTATCCTCGCACCATACATGGTATGTGTGGCGGTAATAATGCCTAATTCCTCGATTCATTGAATCAGAAGAGAATTCAGACAGGGCATGAATCACAAGATATGTCCTGAAGTTAGGTAATGATCAGTTTCTTCCCAGCAGCCACTGCAAGGCCTGGCTCTGTGTGTTCTCTCTCCTTTATTGATTTCCTTGTGTACCAGATAATAACACATCGCTCTCCCTCGCTCTGCAAAGCAGTGGAAACATTGATTAATCATACCACAGAAGCTTGTTCTATTCTCCCCCCTGCATATTCTTAAGATGTCCAGCGTTTACACTGATTAGAGCAGGGGCCTCTTCTCCTTTTGTACCAGTCTGTTATTGTGTTTAAATGATCCCACCGATTGTTACAGCGCTACGGAATCTGCTGGCGCTATATAAATTAATGCAATGTACGCTACCAATCAAAAGTTTGGGGTCACTTAGAAATGTCCTTGGTTTTGAAATAAAAATAACATGGATCAGAAATACAGTGTAGATGTTGTTAACATTTTAAATGACTTTTGTAGCTGGAAATGGCTGATCTTTAATGGAATCTCTTCTTACGGTAATGTATATTATGTCTCTGGAAATTTACTGGGGAAGAATTTCTCATTCCACTGGTCCTCAGAAAAACCGCTATCTCACCACGTTTTCAGATGTGACCAGTATGCAAAAGCCCCAAAAAAGGAATATATAATGTTGAAATGAAAGTTCTCGTTTTAAAAATATATTCATTTTTGACTTGCATTTCCATCGCCCAATATAATTTCGTTAGATGAGGAAAATAGAATTCACCAAGGAGTCACTTAGGCTGCAAGTACATTCAGGTAGCTGGAATGTAAAATATTTCACTTGCAGAGATGTGCGTGAATTGGAACATTGTGTGCTTGTTCGATAAATATTTCCATTAGGACTCAACTATATATATATATATATATATATATATATATATATATATATATATATATATTATACACACACAATATAAATAAATTTATTTATATTTATATTGTGTGTGTATACTATATATATATATATATATATATATATATATATATATATATATATATATATATATATATATATATATATATATATATATATATATATAGTTTATCATAAAAAAGTTCACAGTTTGCTTTTTTACTGTATGGATTAGTTTGGCTGAAAGTGATGTGTTTAAATGTGCATCAGCGTGTTTCAGTTTGGCTGAGAGTGGTCAGTGTGTTTGGTGTGTCATAAAAATGTTCCTACTTATGGGGAGGTTGTAGTTTCAGGCCCTCCATTGTTGTCTTATTTAGAAACTGTTTATTTAGACGTTTGAAAACATCTGAACCTACTTTACTTTCATGCTGCAAATGCTCGACATCTGTTGCATGCACATATACTTTGAAATAAATGACTTGATGATACTGTCTCATGTACTTGATTTTCCATCGTTGCACAACAGGAAAATTATTTTGGAGAAGATGATATGTACACAGATTTTGAAGAAGTCCTCTCCAGTCCGGTGTTGTCCATGTCTACATCTTCCAGCTCTGGCTGGACCACAGTAGGAATGGAAAACCACAAGAGAGATTATGATCCCACATCCAAAACGGTTCATCCTCTGACTCTGCGGCCATGGGACATCACCGTGCTTGTTAACCTTTATAAGATCCATGCAAAGCTCCCGGTGGTAAGTGTAAAGCATTGGTTCTTGAGTTGCTGTCGGTGACATTAGCTGTTTTAATGCAAAAGACACTCATTTAGCCCTACTATGAGTACCCCCTCTAAAGCATTAAAGCTTAAAGCTCAGATGGACCATTTTCCCAGCTAGATTCAGAAGCCGCACATAGAAGTCTATTTAGCAAACCCAGCATGTAGTTTTTGTCTTACTCATGTAAGTATGAGCATACCTACTATCGGCTGAATTGCCAAGAGCACAGTGCTCGTTGTTTCGTAGGAATGCCAGTCTCTGGGAACTTACCTTACCTAAGTTATCACATGTTTTTGTTGCGTTTCTTTGACATTTGCCGGAGCTTAGGTAGAGATCTGAGCAAGTTTCTCTATTAGTAAAGCAGGGCGGTTGGTGCTGTCCTCAGGGCATTCTAATGTAATAATACAAACATCTAATATTGTTAATAGTATCGCAATCTTGAGATTTAAAATACATATGTGTCTGTGTGTGTGGAGGCTACCACACAGTTTATAAAAAAAAAAATGTATAGTTGTGGATAGCAATTGGAGATTGCATCATGATAAAAAATAAAATGATGATAATATAGAATAAAAATGTTTATTTGTAATACAAATCTTACAATTGTTGACATTGTTCCGTTTATCATAGCACTGTGGCAATGATGGACCAGACTGTCCAAATGTCTTTCTGGAGAGGCTGTGTTTTGAAATGAAGAAAACCTATAGAGAGACATTTCTTCAACTTGTACTTTCTCCAGTTCACATATTTGTACATGACAACTATCAGGTACCTTCTTCTACATCAAGTAATCAATGAATTCTATGGTTTCCATTCATCGTCTTCCCTTTCCCTTTACATTTCTTTCCAATATGTGGTCTCCTCTGTTTGTCTTTTTTCCTCTGCCCCTATATATTGTTCTCTGTCATCCCCATTACAGTTCAGCCTTTTGGTTTTCTCTTCACGGTCCACATGATGCCAAGCAGGGACAGAAAAATTAGATGTTACTTTACACAATAACAGCTGGAGAAAGTTTACTGTTAAAGTTTACAGAGTAACTGGAGACTGTATTCGTTTAGCACTTGGCTTGTCCGCTCGTGTCTTATGGTGCAGCATAGCGTTTTATTGTACTTTCATGTACATTCTTTAATATTAAAGTAAAATGATTGTGCTTTTATCAGCGGCCAACAGTGGACGGAATGCTCCGGGAAGGACACATCAGCCTATCTGGTTTACAGCTACGTGCCCATGCCATGTTTTCTGCCGAAGGTCTACCTCTGGGTACAGACTCCCTGGAGTATGCCTGGCTGATAGACGTGCAAGCCGGCTCGCTCACAGCAGTGATCACTGCTCCCCAGGTAAGGACGAATACGTTTAAAATTTGAGCTAAATTTTATGCTATAAAGAAAAAAGTTTTGCTGCGTGAGGATGAAATTTGCTGATAAACAGATTAAAAAACAATTGAAAATGTACAAAGCTGTTATTGGATGAGACCACCTGTTTCTCCCACTTTCACAAATATATTTTAGATCTGAACTGGAAAGTGATATTTGCAGTAAAAAATAATCTGTTTTTGAGGCAATGTGCTTAACCCCTTAACGACCTTTGCCGGTTCAGGGCCGTCACGGAAAAACGGTCACTTTACGACCTTTGACGGTCCTGAACCGTCAAAACATTAAATAAGCTTAGAAAGTGATCAACGATCACTTTCTTCGCTTAAACGGTGTTGCTGTAACGCCGAGATCGGCATCGGGGGCCATGTCTGGCCCCTCCCTGGGGCGTCAACATCCGCCATACATTGTATGGCGGCGGACGCCCGATCAACGATCACCTCCTAAACTTAAATGGTGTCGCTGGAATGCCTCGATCAGGAGTCATCCAGCGACACCAAACACTTACCTCTGGAAGGACTGTGACCGCTCGGGAGAGAGCTTCACCATCAGCAAGATGGCGGCTGCCCTGTAAAAAAACCAATCAAGTTTTAAAAGTTCGCTAGATGGTCTCCAGACCCTCTAGAGAACTCTGGCTCCACTTGCAGGTTGAATACAGGTACTGCATTCAACCATGCAAGTCAATGGAGCCCAGCTTTCTAATCACAATGTGATTAGTAAAATATTCAAAAAATAATAAAAAAAAAAAATAAAATGGAAAAAAAAATAAAAAAAAATGTGGTAACATTTAAAAATAATTATGCAGTGATGTCACTAGAGGAATCATCCAGTACCAGCAAAATGTGTAAAAAAAATATAAAAAAAGTATTAGTATTAGTATTTATTAAAATAAAAAAATAAAGTTTATTATTTTGAGCAAGTGCTAAAATTTCTCAAAAATCTCAACAAAGAGTTAAAATAAAAGCACTTCAAATACCCAAGGGGTGTCTAATATAAAAAAAAAATGGCTGATGGGGTAAATTGGAGTGGCCGAGCTCAAAGATAGGGCATAGGTACAGACTTTCCAAAATGGACAAAAAAAGCGCACTTCCCAAATGTGGCATTTTAAATCTCAAACACGACAAACCCATGCATGTGGGGTATCACTGCACTCAGGAGAACACACACATTGGGGTGTTGTTTGACAGTGACATATACCAGGACCTGTATATCTATAACTAAAGTACAATTTGTGTGGAAAAAAATTACTATTACAAAGTTTGACAAAGTGTGGTTGTATAATGGGTGCATGGAAAGGGTTAAAATAACAGCATTTGAAATACCCTGGGGTGTCTAGTTTTCAAAAATATATGGTTTGACAGGGTTAAACTGAGTTAACCGGCTTCAAAGATATTCCGAAGAGATGGACGCAGAATGACCAAATGACCTCCTGAATTACGCATGCCCCAAAAGTAGCCTCTTACCAGCCAAACAATCTGACAAACCCATGCATGTGGGGTATCTCTGTACTCAGGAGATGTTCCTGAACACACATTGGGGTGTTGTTTGACAGTGGCATATACCAGAACCTGTATATCTATAACTAAAGTACAATTTGTGTGAAAAAAAAAATACAAATAAATTACTATTACAAAGTTTGACAAAGTGTGGTTGTATAACTGTTGCATGGAAAGGGTTAAAATAACAGCATTTGAAATACCCTGGGGTGTCTAGTTTTCAAAAATATATGGTTTGAATGGGTTAAATTGAGTTAACCGGCTTCAAAGATGTTCCAAAGAGGAGATGGAGGCAGACTGACCAGATTTGTTAAAAAAGGTTTGGAAATCATAAAACGCTGCTTGTACTTATTGCCCTATAACTTACAAAAAACAGCAAAAAAACATTGGGTATTTCTAAACTCAGGACAAGTAGTAGAATCTATTTAGCTAGTTTTTTTACTTGCTTTTTTAGGTGAGTAAAAGATTTTTCAAATGAAAGTCATAAAATGTATTTTTTTCAAATTTTCACCATTTTTTTTATTTTATTTTTTATAGTAAATAAGATGATACGATCAAAATAATGGTATCTGAAGAAAGCCCATCTTGTCCTGAAAAAAACAATATATAACTTATGTGGGTGCACTAAATGGGTGAGGAGAAAATTACAGCTGAACACGAGCACCGCAAAAGTATTAAAACAGCCTCGGTCCCACAGGGTACAAAAAGAAAAAATGAGCCCGGTCCTTAAGGGGTTAAATGATTTGTGACGAAGGGTGTTTTGTTTATTTTTGTCCTCAAAACACCTTCGTGGCTGAGAGTGATCCTTTCCATTTTAACACTAGCGTCTCTCGCTCTTAGCTGAGCCTATTGGGGTTTCTCATCACAGTGCAAACATTTCTCGCTTAATAAAAGTGAAACATTAAAAAAAAACAAAAATAAAGTTCTAGAAATGTTTATAGGCCTCCCGTGATGTAACATCTCTAGGGTTACCTGCAAGTTACAACAGAGATTGTTGGGATCTACAAAGATAGAAAATATTATTTTGTATGTTTTGAATAAGGTTTTCAATTTTTTGAGAGAGAAGTAACAGTTTAACAAAGATATAGCATAAGTGCTAAAAAATGCTTTCGTAGAACAGTGTGAAAGAAAGTGTCGCACAGACAAGCCTTGGTCATAAAGGGGATCGTTCAGATGTGTACAGGGTCCGACTTCTTTAGGCAAAGTATGTGTTTTGAATATATTTCATGCTCGGTCACGTTAAATAGATAGAATTCTATTTTTATAGTTGACCTAGGTAAGAAACTTGCAAAGCAAAATCTTTAGAATATTTTGACGAGGGCCAGAATGATTTTCTTTATTGGCTTTTGTGCCTGCATTTAATACAGGTTAAATTCCGTTGTCTATATGGATTCCATGATCACAATTGCAGGATCATTATCGTTATAAAGCGGGTGAAATAAAGGCTCTGTGGGACATTTTGACACAACAGATTTTTAATGGTAGGAATGTTTGTTCCTTACCTAGTGTGCTTTTTAGGTGTTTCACCAGATATTCTCTTCCAAGTAAATAATTGTCTCGATTCCACAGTCTGTAGTGCTCGGAATCTTGTGAAATCCAGTTCCTATGGAAAAAGAATAAAGAGTTTCAAAGCGCTGCTTTCTATCTTCAGTGGGATTTTAAAACAATCCAAGATTAATAATTATTATTATGGTAATTTTGGGGTTAACTTTTGCAGTCTAACAATAGAATCGCAGTGGAACATCTTATATTTATTAGCAACCAAGTAAAATTGGAACTTGCAATTAGTACCTGTAATTGAGGCATGGGCACTTTTTCCTCTAAAGCTTATAGCTTTGAAGAATAAATTCTGAAATCTAAAAACTTGTAGAAACAGAGGGGGTTGATTGTGTAGCATTCTGGCTGAGTCCTCTTGTCGTCGTCGTCGTTGTCACGCTGAGCCGGTATGTTCCTGGTATTATAATCGTTTGACTTCTGATTATACTGTACTAGTAACCTGCCATCTTACAGCTGGCGTGCCTGCTTGACTGGGGCCAAACCTTTATATTCCACGTTGTATGCAACGAGTTTCAGCTGGAGAGGCCAAAATCTGTGGTAATATGCCAACATGGCATCGACCGACGCCATTGCAGTTCCAAGGTACGTGGGATTTTTCTTCTAACTATTAATAAATTCAAAACTGATCAATAAGTGCCAACATGTGTGCAGGAAAGGAGTACTTCTTAACAGAGGAGTATCTTAAATGTAATTTACATTCACTATATAAAGCACAATTGCTCTTTATATATATATATATATATATATATATATATATATATTTATATTTTCATGTGTGTGTTTTCTAAACGTTAAGAAACGTACAAATGAAGCGATGGAGTAGAACGAAGCGAAGCTATATTACGATCCAGTAACCCACAGCTTCATTTATCATAGATGTTGTGAATATGTCTTTGCCCACCTGCCTTGTCTGTTAACGTTTTGCTTCTCTTGCTCTTCTGCCAAAGCCAAGTTGTTATCCAGGTCCGTGCCTCCCTGCCGATGACCTGAAATACAGAATGACCCGCTTGGCAGTCGACGGAGCGGAAATCTTCATGGTGGAGCATGGCTGTGCTACGAACATTAAAGTGAGATATTAATGTTGCTGTCTAAATGAATTATGTTATGAGGGCTTTGCTGTAATGTTATTATTAAATCATTATGTATTATAACCTTTTCTCACATCCTATCTTCAAAAATGGCAAATACCTTAATGTATTAGTCTCTATAACATTATTGTTCTGCGTTTATTTGTAAAAATAACAAAAGAAACAGCTTTTCTTCTATGAATCTGTGAGATTTTGTAGTGTAAAAGAACAGTCATGTCATTGTTTTGTCACTGATTTGATTTTGTTTTCCTCTTCGGTAGATGGGTGCTATACGACTTGCAAACTGCAACCTCCACAACCAGGCTGTTGGAGAAGGCATCAGCGCGGCTATCCAGGATCTCCAGCTGAGACAGTACCTCGAGCAGCTGGACAGCAGCAGACTGGGACTCCAGCCTACCGTTTTACGCAGAGCCCTCTGGCTAGAAACGGGCTCTGTTATTTTAGGGCTCATTACGGCGGATATAGCCCTGGCTGCCGATCATTCTTCCAAGCATGAAGTCCAGAGGCGCTTCTTGGAAACTCATGACAACAGAACCAAAAGGTGAGTGACAGCAGCCCTGGGTTAGGAAATTCAGCCAGCTCTGTACTTGTATTGTACTTTAATTGCATGTTCAAAGAAAGCACAGCAAGTGCAAAAAGTTTGTGAAATAGACCACTCTTTCTGGCTTTCCCATGATAAAGGGACAGCTGTAATCAAAATATGCCTGTGATACTAAAAACCTTCACAATTATTTAAAATGGTAACACTTAGGGGCTTATAAACAGAAAAGGGGACCAATTTACTCTTCTTCAACTGTCTATTATATAGGGCTGAAACAACTAATCGATAAAATCGATAATAATCGATAATGATAATCGTTGTCAACTATTTTTATTATCGATTAATCGAATCGATTTTTATCGATTATAAAAATTATAATCCGACCTCAAACAGAGATCGGATTATAACACTAGAATCCAGATCCCCCGCAACGCTGCAGGGGACCTGGATTCCCCTCACTGTCGGCCGGTCTCTCACTTCCGTCTCTCTCCCCCCTCCCATACACCCCTCTGACTCCTCCCCCCTCCCATACATCACTCTGCCTCTCTACCCGGCTCCGTTACTGACTTCATAGAAGCCTCAGCGTAAGTGAAGGGCAGTAACGGAGGCTGTCTGTGCGCATCGTTTAGACCCCCACCGGCTGACAGAGGATCATCCTCTCTGTCAGCCGGTGGGGGTCTGCATCGCACAGACAGCCTCCGTTACTCACCTTCACTTACGCTGAGGCTTCTATGAAGCTGCAGTGAAAGTTCCTGTCAGTAACGGAGCCGGGTAGAGAGGCAGAGCGGTGTATGGGAGGGGGGAGGAGTCAGAGGGGTGTATGGGAGCCACCCTCCC
Source organism: Sceloporus occidentalis (assembly GCA_023333645.1). Lineage (NCBI taxonomy): Eukaryota > Metazoa > Chordata > Lepidosauria > Squamata > Phrynosomatidae > Sceloporus > Sceloporus occidentalis. The sequence continues at coordinate 6,342,702 of JALMGF010000046.1, forward strand.
ATACACCACCCTGGCTCCTCCCCCTACCAGTCGGCACTCTGCCTCTCTACCCGGCTCCCTGGTGTCTTGTGAACCTCCGTGGCTGACAGGAGGCAGAGTGGAGTATGGGAGGGGGGAGGAGGCAGAGTGGAGTATGGGAGGGGGGAGGAGGCAAAGTTATGTATGGGAGGGGGAGGAGGCAGAGTGGTGTATGGGAGGGGGAGGAGCCAAAGTGATGTATAGGAGGGGGAGGAGCCAAAGTGATGTATGGGAGGGGGAGGAGGCAGAGTGGAGTATGGGAGGGGGCAAAGTGATGTATGGGAGGGGGAGGAGGCAGAGTGGTGTATGGGAGGGGGGAGGAGGCAGAGTGAGGTATGGGAGGGGGGAGGAGGCAGAGTGGAGTATGGGAGGGGGGAGGAGGCAGAGTGGAGTATGGGAGGGGGGAGGAGGCAGAGTGGAGTATGGGAGGGGGGAGGAGTCAAAGTGATGTATGGGAGGGGGAGGAGGCAGAGTGGAGTATGGGAGGAGGCAAAGTGATGTATGGGAGGGGGAGGAGGCAGAGTGGAGTATGGGAGGGGGCAAAGTGATGTATGGGAGGGGGAGGAGGCAGAGTGGTGTATGGGAGGGGGGGAGGAGGCAGAGTGGAGTATGGGAGGGGGAGGAGGCAGAGTGGTGTATGGGAGGGGGAGGAGCCAAAGTGATGTATGGGAGGGGGAGGAGGCAGAGTGGAGTATGGGAGGGGGCAAAGTGATGTATGGGAGGGGGAGGGGGCAGAGTGGTGTATGGGAGGGGGGAGGAGGCAGAGTGGAGTATGGGAGGGGGGAGGAGGCAGAGTGGAGTATGGGAGGGGGGAGAAGGCAGAGTGGTGTATGGGAGGGGGGAGGAGGCAGAGTGGTGTATGGGAGGGGGAGGAGCCAGAGTGGTGTATGGGAGGGGGAGGGGCCAGAGTGGTGTATGGGAGGGGGAGGAGCCAGAGTGGTGTATGGGTGAGTTATAGTGGTGTATGGGGGTATTATGAATTTCAGGGCATATAGGGGGTATAAGACATATCGATATTAGGCATATCAGGGGGGCATAAAACATATCTGGGGGTAAAAGGTATATCAGGGGGCTCGGTGGCATATAGGGGGTATAAGGCATATCGATATTAGGCATATCAGGGGGGCATAAAACATATCTGGGGGTAAAAGGTATATCAGGGGGCTCAGTTGCATATCACTGGCATATAAGAGGTATAAGGCATATATGGGGGCAGAGTGGCAAGCTGGGGGTCAGATGTGCATAACCGGGGGCAGTTTGGTAAATAAAAAAAATTTAAACAAGGCTTTTTTCTCATAGTTTTTATTAAATATGAAAAATTGTACGTTTTTTATTACATTATTTTAAATTGAAAAGAAATTAATTTTTTTATCCGATTAATCGATTAATCGAAAAAATAATCGGCCAACGAATCGATTATTAAAATAATCGTTAGTTGCAGCCCTACTATTATTATATGAATGTATTAAATGCACGTAGCCGTGTATATCAATTTTTTTATAAACATTTTATTTTTATAAAATTGTGATAAGCCCCAAATGAGAACTGTCTCACCCAGTACCAAAATAAGCCGTTTGCCATCTTTTCATAGTATGGTCAGACAACATATGAAGATTCTGTCTTTCATGACTGATATCATGGACATGAACTATTTGATGTGTGTGCACTTTGTTATTCTGCTCTTATTGTACACACCAGGCTGTGGTTCCTGTGGCCTGACGACGCTTTGAAAAACAAGAGAAGTCGCAATAAGTGCGGCTGCCTCGGAGGATGCCGATTCTTTGGTGGCACAGCAACGGGACTGGACTTTTTCCGCCTGGAAGAACTGACCCCATCTAGCAGCTCGGCGTTCTCTACTACGAGCTCAGAGTCGGATATGTTTTATGGACAGTCTTTGCTGCAGCCTAGTGAATGGATCATAACAAAGGATGCTCCAAAAGCAGGTGAAGGTATGAAACTGTGCTTGCAAATTGCATATGTATTAACAATTGGGAACATAGTTGACACTTTTTTTTTTTTTTTTTACTTTTTTAAGCAACATTATATGCATTATATTTTTAGCTAATATAAGTTTCCATAAATGAATGCACGTACGTACGTGTACTTTTTTTTTAACCCTGTGTTGTTCTGATTGGGCTGCTGTGGGGTAAAGCACAACTACTTTCTTGAACTGGCTCATTTGGTGAAAGAAAAGTGCGAGCCAGAGTTGGTTACACACATTTTATCTTTGAGTCCTTGCGTGGTTCCAGAAGAGTGTTAACCTCGGCTCATCTATGTGTTCATGAAGGGACCTACCGTAGTCACCTCTTACACCTCTATTCCTAAACAGCTAGACATCTTTCTTTTTGGTGATATCCAGACTCTGTGCACATTATAAGTTTTCATACTCTTTTACAGGTAAGACCAATGGCAGCAGAAAGAAGGACAACAACTTGAAGTCTGTGGACCTTGAGAGGAAGTCCCAACATTTAAGCCTACAAGTCCCATTGCGTTCTCACAGCTCCTCATCGTCTTCTGAGGAAAACAGCAGCTGCAGCGCAGCACTTCCTTTACTGGCTGGAGAGAAGGACAGCCTCTCGTCCGTCAATGAGGAGAGTCCTGGACAAACTGAATTTACACCCAAGGCTAAATCACAGGACTCACACGGAGGGTGATGATCCAGACTTTCTCATGTTTAAATCGACAGAGAATAGTAATGCACGACAAGATAGGCGTAAAAGAATAGATATATTTTTGAGCTTTTATATCATCCTGGTTAAAGTAAAGTGTAGCTTTCAAAATTGGAGGAACAAATAGTTATGTTTTACGTGTTGCATAACATTACAAGATTCTTCATTACTTACCAAGTTGTTGTTTCCTTTATGGTATTTTGGAACAATAAATAAGATTTATTGCTAAACTATTTTTCTCCCCCCTCAGGGTTCCAGGTGAAGCTTCTGGAAGCAGTCCGATTTCCCCAAACTCTCAGGATAGATCCGTTATCAGTTCCCCACTCCGATCTCCTCTAAAGCGCCAGGCATCTGTATGCTCCACTCGTCTGGGGAGCACAAAAAGTCTGTCTGCTGCTTTCTATGTGGACAAGCCACCTGGTCCTGTTGGCGTTCAGTTCAGTAGCGATGTCTCCCGTAGTGACGAAAATGTCCTGGACTCTCCAAAGCAGAGGAGGAGCTTTGGTTCCTTTCCTTACACTCCATCGGCAGATTCAACCTCATTCCACCAGTATCGTTCAATGGACTCCAGCATGTCTATGGCAGACAGTGAAGCTTACTTTTCTGCAGCAGAAGAGTTTGAACCCATAAGCAGCGATGAAGGTCCAGGCACATATCCAGGGAGAAAAAGGCGAAAAAGGCAAATGCAAAAAATTGATTACAGCAGGAGCTCCATTTATCATAGTGTAGAGGGACCTTTGACGGCAACATCTCAGGGTGAAGCTAGGTTGGATCCAAGGACGCTGCCGATTCGAACTCATCCTTCCCAAGCCTCGTTTGTCTCTGCTTTGGGAGGAGAAGAGGAATCATTTGAACATGTCTATGCAATGGAAGCAGAGAAACCTGCCGATAACGAACAAATCGCTCAGCAACCGATCATGTCCTGCTATCAAAACTACCTGAGTCAGTTCCAGGTATTTAACTGGTCAGTAAAACACCCAACAAATAAAAGGACTTCAAAATCTTCCCTACACCGTCCACTGGATCTGGACACGCCAACCAGCGAAGAGAGTTCAACTTCATGTGATCAGCTCTGTGTCCCAACCTTCAAGGTATGAAGAGTAGATTAAAAACTAAAAAACTAAAAAAAAAAAAAAAAAAAAAAAAAGTAATATATCTTTTAAAATAATTAAATTTAAGTTATATTTGTTTAAATATGAATTATTCACAAAGCACTTTTTTTTTTTTTATGCTTTTGCCGTTACACATAAACACAGATTAACTTTTTCTGGGTTACCCTCCCTAACAAACTCTTGTTTTGAGATTTCTGCAGTAGGAGCTAAAACATGCTGTATACCACTTTATTGGCAAAGCGCTGATGCTATATATTTCAGAGGAGTAGGTTGATGACCTATCATATATGTGTTATTGTGAAGACACATAGATTTGGCTTTTTTTGAGATTTCTCATAATCAGACCATCATATTTGTCACAAGAAGAGCATTACCGTCTACATATTTTCAATAGCCAGTAATGCTAACTGGAGCTTTCCCAACTAAAGCTGTTTTCTTTTCTTGAAGCGATAATAAACAGTTCCAGTAAATAGGCCTAAGGGTTTTAGGTGCTCTTGATAAATGATGTCTGTTGGATCCCCTCCATTATACACTTACCAATGTTGGGATGAGCAAGTTGCTGGTGTCCCCTATAGCTCAGCCCATAAGGCAATTGTCTGCAAGTAAAACGTGCTCCATAATCCGTTGGCGGTCTAAATAACATGTAATTTGTATGTAATTTGTCAATGGACCAACTGTTTGGGTGTTCTGCGAATATATTATAGCTTAAAATACAAAATATATGTGTTGCCATACTTACGCATTGACTGTGACAATCTCTGATTAAATTGAATGTCTACTTTGGTATCCAGAAAGAGATCATGAAATGTGTTAAATATGCTGTGTAAAACAGAGCACAAATAATAGGGCGCCTACTCTTAAATGGTCCTTTGTGAGAAATATTGATATCCTTGTCATTGTTGTGAAGGTTGTGAAGCAAGGTCTCTCAGCCAATGCTTTACTCGATAGAGGGATGCAGCTTATGGGCTCCTGTTCCAGGTAAGTCGCCCGGTGTTCTTGTGTACATGTACCTCTGCCCCTGTAGTCTTCTCTCCACTTCTGCCGCCATCTACTCTCTGCTGAACTCGGTGGGTCCCCGTTAGAATCCGTAAGAACGTAGCTCACTAGGTGTCTCTTTTGCTTCTTGGCAAACGCTGGGCTGGTTAAAAATGTTCGGATGAAAGTGTTACCCATTGATCTTTTTAAATCTATATTTTTCTTGGGATTTAATGTTTTTTTTTTTTTTTTTAATTACTGTCACAAATTAACTGTAAATACTGATAAAATGGTTCTTGTTTACGGACCTTCTTAAATCCAACCCATGCCAACCCCACCCTAGTTGGCCCTTTATAATGTATAGCTGTAGAAGTAAGGCATGTAGGTATAACTTTCATTAATCTAGAAAATAAAATGGAATATTAAGACACCCTATAAAATGAAATAACCAGGTTTTGAAATATTTCATACACTACTTTAACCAGACTTGACATTTTTGGTGTTGCTGTTTTGTGTTAATGGTCATCGATGTAAAATGTTTAGCACTCCATACACTCCCCTGGAAAAGAAAGGAACCGAGAATACGGATGATGAAACACTAACCGAGGAATGGACCTTGGACCAACCTCTTTCGCATACGCGGACAACCGCCATAGTGGAAGTAAAAGGCACAGTGGATGTGGTTCTCAGCCCTCTGGTAGCAGAAGCATTAGACAGGTAACATTAACCGTGGAGTAGCTTGATCTTTTGTCATTGAACTGTTAACGGTATAGATGGCATGATACACATGATAATGACCCTTTATGTAGAAAACATGATGAGCACTTATCTGATAGGGACCTACGAATAGTGGTCAGATGTATGGAATGTGATACAAAAATATCAATTAACATTCTTTGTACTTTGTCACCTTGGGAATTATTGGTCACGCTGGGCTGGGCGTAGAGCAAATTCCACTATGATTTGACCTTTGTTGTATAAACAGCCCAGCGTGACGGAGAACTCACCCAAAGGCTGTGCCATATTGTGCAATGTGCATGGCAGAGAGGGCTGCCGGGTCATGCTATGTGAAGGGAGCAGAGGACTCTTGGGGCATAAGAGGGGCTGCAAGAAGGAAGGGGGGTCCGCTGCATCATGTTGTCTACACTAAGTACAGAGGCTGCTGAAAAGTAGATAGTGGGTGAGGTTAGAAAGAAGGGTGAAGAGAAGAAAGAAAAAAGGAGACAGAGAATTAAGATAGGGAGAGTGAAAACAGATTGGGGGAAAGAAGAGAAAACGGATAAGAGAGAGCGAGAAAATGCATGTTGTTAAAATGATGGGCACATGCGCTGATTAAATTCTAAAGATATGGAAAGGGTCATGGCTACCAGACATCTGCCATATATTTCAGATGTAAAAAATGGTCTTGTACACATACTCATACTGCATCTTTACAGGAATACCGCATGCATTTTATCGCCTTCCATCTGATTAACATTGATTACATTCTCCAGGTACATTGAGGCCATGGTACATTTTACCAGCACCCGACATCCAGCTACGATTGTTGATGATCTGCACGCAAAAGTTTTAACCGAAGCTGTGCAGAACAGCAAGACCACCTTCTCGGAAAACGTGAGACCTTTTTTATTATTCGCAGAAGTATATTGTCCCCATTGAAGATGATCTTGGCTCTCGTACTAGTGTAGTCAGTCCATTTTAGAGACAAAGTTATAGTCCCTGAAGCGACACTGGAATGGCACTATGTTTTAATGCTTTCTTGACCACCTACATCAGTTTCCTTTTCTGTTTATACAAATAAACCTACTAAAAGATCTGCTTGTCTGGGGAACAGGAAACAAGAAACTGCCCGTAAAATGTATCTCATTGAATTAAAATTATTATTTCCCCCATTTATTTCCCCATTAAATGTCAATACATGTTAGGGCTTTGAAATTTTGAAAAAGCACTCCAGCCCTGAGCGCTAAGTGCGTCTCCTAGATAATGTGTAATTTATGTGCGGATCCGAGAGATACTGCAGACCACAGAAAAGCAATAAAAAGAATTAATACATTGTCGTTGGTGACTGAAGGTATATCCCGAACAATTGTCGTGTTGTATAATAAGTCAAGGTTGTTCTGCTTAATGGCATTTTTACAGAAATGGGAAATAAACATCCGAATAATGTTTGTGTTCTTGTGTTATTTAGCTGTCTTCGAAGCCTGATGTTAAGTTTTCCAAGCCAGAGAATCCTCTTACAGGAGCAACAAACCCAGGACAGACACAGACCAAACCAGCCTTAAAACAGGACAGTGTGAAAATTAAAGGGCTTCAAGCCACCGTAACTGTGCCTAAGGTACCCCAGAGCCTACTATTTCAGCATACGCATGGTTATTGTAACATTTTCCTACGTCATCTGTCCTTCCTCGTCGTCTTCCTCTCTCTTGTTGTCTTTTTCCTTGTCCTGCATTATGACTTAGTCCGTCCTTTCCTCGTTCTCTTGATCATTTGTTTTCTCTTTTCCTCTTTCTCTTGATCATTTGTTTCCTCTTTTCCTCTTTCTCTTGATCATTTGTTTCCTCTTTTCCTCTTTCTCTTGATCATTTGTTTTCTCTTTTCCTCGTTCGCTTGAGCATTTGTTTTCTCTTTTCCTCATTCTCTTGAGCATTTGTTTTCTCTTTTCCTCGTTCTCTTGAGCATTTGTTTTCTCTTTTCCTCTTTCTCGTGAGCATTTGTTTTCTCTTTTCCTCTTTCTATCTTTCATTATTTTCTCCACTCTTCACCTTGTATGTCTCAATGCATTTTCCTTTTGTTCCTATTTGTTCCCCTCTGTCTCTTACCCTTTCTGTTGCTCTTTCTTTCTAAGTAGGCATTATGAATATATTTATATAACAAAACTGTACACCGGCGAGCTGCAAAAGTATGTTTCCGAAAATCTATTTTCGGTAGCCATTACAGTATAAATAGATGTTAAATAATGCTTTCTTGCTGTTCTATAAGAACAACTGAGTCTTTGTTTTATATGTCCCGTGGCTTTTTATTTTATTGTAACCTTGTTGAAGGTATAATAAAATGCAAAGCGTGTTGTGCGTTTTTTTTTTTTAAATGATTGCAATGTCAGTAGCACCTCAAATTTTTAAAGGCACATTTTCATGGCATCGATTAGGCCAAAATAAAAATTAGAGATGCTCTTTATGGGCAAAGCTAATTCCAAAAAAATATATATATTAATGAGCGATATTGTGAATGCTTCCTGGGACTGCCAGATGTGTTCTTAGAAGATCCCAATGCTGTTCCCACCGGTGGCAGGTTATGAATCCTGCCAGTATCTGTCTGGCACGATAGCCTGTTTGGCAAGCTAGTACACTAACAGGCTATGAGACCAATGGGGCAAAGCAGAGGCTATTCCACGGCTGCGTCTGATATCAAGGGAACCACCATGACTTTGTTAAAGAGGCATTAAAACTTTTTTTAAGGTGCTTAAGGCAGTTGAGCAAACCTTATCTATATTGATGTAACAAAAAAATGTAACAATCGATAAGAACAAAAGGGTCCATCTAGTGTGCCTGTCTTTCCCGTGTAGGGCTCACATCTTAATCAGTCCTTAGTCTCTTCTTAGACTTAAGTCAATTTTGGACAGTTGTTGGTAGAAATTCCCTGCAAAATCACCTTTGATGCTCACTGTCTTTTTATCGAATATTTAAGACCTTAGTTTTAAATGTAGGGCCAGCTTCATTGTTTTCTTAAGACAACAAATCAGCTGAGATCAGTGGAGTGGATGCGCCAACCAGCGCAGAAGATAGACGTGATTTTCATGTTAATGAGAGAATAGGAGATGAATAGGCTACTAATCATTGCTAATGTATCGTTAATGTATTTTCAAACTGATAAAACATTCATGAGAAAGTGGTGCAAGGGTTTATCTTGGTGAAGTTGGAGGGATTCATTGAGTGAAGATCTTGCATTTGCAAAATGACAGCATTGATTTATTTAAAGGGAAATCTCCTTTCGCCGAGTGCCTAATAGAAATATAAGTGAGAGAGTGATAGAGCGACGTGACAGCTTTTGTTTAAAAATTGTAGATTAAACCAATGAAACGTGTGATTTAAACATTGCCTGTTGAGTGTATGGTGAAGGGTGGCGATCAGATCTCTGGTACTGTTGGTAGATGTTGTGGGATTGTATACTGATGAAGTCCCAGGACTTGGAGCCTTACAGGTGAAAATGTACAAAGCTGTTTTATTTACAGTTTTGGGCATTACGTCAATAAGCTCTTCATTTAAGATATTTATTGATTCAGTGATCTGTGTTTCTACAGGTGAATCTTTGCCTGCTGCAAGCTTCTGTCGAAGAGACTTCTAGCGCGTCGGCAAATAAAAGTGTAACCCATGTCTCTCTGGTTGCGCTTTGCTTTGATAGAATAGCGACTCAAGTCCGTATGAACAGGTAAGACAATGTGTTTCTTGTGTTTAGATACTTTCTTTCTCTACTTATATTCTGAAGAAATTAAGGACTCTATTCACTAATTACAAAGTTTTCTTTTGAGATACTAATAAATGCTAAGCCATGACTAACTTGTGTGCTCATTAAAGTGGATCCTGACAATTTTCCCTAGTTGTACAATTCAGTGCATAAAATAAGACCCTGTAATTTTTATATATTCAGATAAGCACTAAACATATATATGCCACAGGAACAGCCATCTACAAAAGTATGTGGACACCTCTCCTACTTATTGAGCTGATGGTCTTCAGATGCACCCATTGTGAAGATGTGTACAAACTGAAGCACACAGACTGCCAACTCCATAGGGGAGCATTGGCAGAGGGTTTTACTACTGCCCCGGTCCACTGGAAGTGTCTAGGCGTGACAGCAGCTCAGCCACGAAGCAGTAGACTCCACACACTGACAGAATGGGGAGTGCAGAAGTGTGCAGGGCATAAAAATCACCTTTATAACATAGCTCACTACAGAGTTCTAAAAAGCCTCTGGAAGCAACCCCAGCTTCAAGCACTGTGCGCCAGGAGCCTCGTGAAATGGGTTTCGGCTGGAGTGGTGTAAAGTACACTGCCACTTGAGGCTATTTTTAAGTGTTCCATGTTAATTCAACAGCATGGAAAGGCTTTTTTTACACAGTTGTATGCTTCCGACTTTGTGGCTCCAGTTTGGCGAAGACCCTTTCCTGTTCCAGTATAACCGTGCCTCTGTGCACAAAGCAAGGTTCATAAAGACATGGTTTGTCAAGTTTGGCGTCGAAGAGTGGCCTGAACAGAGTCCTGACCTCAACCCCATAGAACATATTTGAGGTGCATTGAAATACTGATTGTGAGCCAGGCCTGCTGTATAAATCATTGCCTGACCTCACAAATGCTCCAAAAATCTTGTAGAAAGCCTTCCCAGAAGAGAGGAGGCTTTTTCACCAACAAAGGTTAGGAAGTTTGGCAACGTCATATTGCCCGTAGTTTTGAAATGGAATTTCCATCTAGTTCATATAGGTGTGATTGGCCATATAGTGTGTCTTCATGATGATAAAGAAAAAGAGGCAACATAAGCACTGCAGATTAAAAGAAAGGAAATCCATTTTAATAGAAATTTAGAACATCTCCTACAGCTGCTTTAGGTATTATAGGTCTAAATATTTAGCATTTTCGCAAAACTAAAATGTATCCCTATAGCTTGCCTATATCATTGGTTAAATGCAGTGCTGGGAATAATCTATGTGCGGCTACAGTGATCCTCCTCACTCGCAAACTACTGTAGATCTGTATGGATCTATATAGAAGGATCTGTAGATCTGCAAATGGTGGCACGAGAGCTTCTAAAACGGGCTTAGAGGTTTCAAGGTAAGGAGAGAGCTGAGAATGACCGCTTATAGTTAAGGTGTGTATACTGGTTCAGTTTCAAGTCCGATGTGTTCTAAAGAAAAGGTGTTAAGATTTTGTAGTTTTGTAACATTTTGTCAGCTACGAACTGACGATTTTCAGGGTAAAGCTGAGCCTACTTATGAGTCAATTATATCCTTTTTAGTTGTTGTGAACAATAAATGTCATTTTTTGTTCTTCCATGGACCATTGTATTCCGGCCATGTAGGATTTTTTTTTTGATTTTTTTTTTTGGCACATAATGTTTTGAGCTAAGCAACATAATGGGATCTTGCTGCAATGCATTCCTGCGGGGGCTATTTATCAATAACAACCCTATGATAAATAGGGTCCTAGAAAATGACACTGAAGAGACGTGATGAAAATATTTGACATATATTAACTCTGATGTTCCAGAAGGAGCATAATAAATCTTCCGGTAGCAGACAATTTTTAGCTTTGACCCTATTAGGCCCATCCAAGAGAAATGCTATTTTGATAAATTCCCTTAGAAATCTTCTATTTATAAGCTAACTGGGACACCTGCCAATTATTTCCTCATGTCATTTTAAAGATGCCTCTGAAGCATTGTTTGAGTAGTAACCAAAAGGATTATATTTTGGTGTAAATCCTGTACATCTTTGGTTTTATTACAGCTGGTTAGCCATATGCCATGTCTGTCTGCACTGGCAGGAGCTCCGTTACTGGAAGTGTGGGTCTTTCACGTACTTGTGCCATTTTGTTTTTATTCTTATCTTTTATTTATATAGCGCCAGCGCTTCATACAATACATATATTCAAGGGACAAACCGATACATTAGGTGGAGAGGGCCCTGCTTGCAAGCTTACAATTTTTTTATGCTAAAGTAAGGAATATAGGGGTTAAGGAATATAGGGGTTGATCGAGCAGTCGAATGCCACCACATACACAGAGGGTGGTGACAGAAAAGAACCAATTGACCAAATTGAATATTTTTTATTTATTCATTCTTGGTGATATATTTAGGCACATCCAAACCTTTCCTTAATTCCTTTTACTTAATAATCTTCCTGGAGCACTGAGCTTCTTAAATGGAAAGTCTACTACCCCAAACAGCCATGCCATACACTCCTCTCTCGACATTCTCTACGGCTGGAGGAAAGAAGGTTTCTACACCAGCACAGACGGGGGTTCTTTACAGTAAGAGCGGTGAGATTATGGAACTCTCTGCCAGAGGAAGTGGTAAAAGGAGCCTGGACGTGTTTCTTGAAAGCAATAATATTACAAGTTATGGATATTAGATTAATAGGGACAGAACGTTGATCCAGGGATTTATTCTGATTGCCATATTTGGAGTCGGGAAGGAATTTTCCCCCTGGTATGGGGCAATTGGCATCTGCTTCATAAGGGTTTTTTGCCTTCCTCTGGATCAACACAGTAGGGACACAATATGTATATAGGTTGAACTTGATGGACTTTGGTCTTTTTTCAACCTTATGAACTATGTTACTATTCCCAGCATTTTTCTTCCAGCTTGATGCGTCCCATCATTGCCAGGAAACATCTGTCATTAAAATTAGTGGGAGCGTGAAATGTGCATGAATGAATGAGGGCTTATTCAAGAAGTCTTGTTCAGCAGTGTCTCACACCTGTTTTGGGTCAAACATATCTTCTGAAAGGCTAGGGAAAAATCAGAAGTATAGATAGGATCTTGGTGAATGCCTCTATGCATTTGGATGCAAACAAGTTGGTAACATGGTAACACTCATCCCAGCCATCACATGCACATGAGAAAGGTGCATTATATACTTGATTTGGGTAACAATTGAGAAACAGTGTAAATAAATGACTCGGAACGCTCTTGATGTTCTATGTAACTATACCAACTTCCCTTTCTAATTTTTGAAGAGGAATTGTGGAAGAAAATCCAAACAATCCAGACACTGGTCGGCCATCGGTTAACTTGGATAAGTATGCTAACGCCAGTAAGATGCAGCCGCAGTCTTCGGGATCTTTGAGGTCAAATTCTGGAATTGAGAAAGGAAAAGAAATTGCTGCCAAATTAAATGTGCGCCGTGTTCATGGCCAGCTCAGAGGTCTCGATACCTCAGGTGAGATATATGAATTCTTGCCTTTGTTAAATATGATGTTTCTGTGTTTTTTAGTTTTCCAAGTAAATTAAAAAAAAAAGATTGCACATAATGTATTTTAGAACATATTTCAATATATTGCTTATACTTGTAGATGGATATGATATTTTACAAGCAGAAGTAAGACGTAATGGTGGGCATGACATGTAGGAACATTTCAGGGAGGTTACATGTTGATGGAATGTAAAACAAACCTGTACCAAGCAGACATTCTATAGGATGTTCTCGAATTTAAAGTATTTGGTTTTTTTACTTTGCCCAGATAATTGGTTTTATTGGATGTGTGAATCACGCATGGTCCAAAATCAATTTTTCATGGTAAGAATCTAGACGAGCTGCTAAAAATGCTAATAGAACAATCTTCGTTTAAGTGATTCAATGGGGCCTGTACAAAAATAGTGCATGCTAAATTGATATATTTTAGATTACCTAGATGATCAAGAAGCAGGTGAGGAAAATATGTTAGCTGACTCTGAATTCAATTAACACAGTATTAAAGGGTAAAACAACCACACGGCACACTCGCAGAGCAGTCTGAATACACTTCCACACAGACACATTTCAATGCAATGCAGAATATTGTAAGGTATGTAGTGTAGCCTGGATTCAATGGCACACGAGGGCTTTCAACATTGTAGACTGTAAGACGGCTTTAGAAAATTCTAGAAATAACCCTTGCAATGCTGGTACCTTTTTAAAAGTAATTCAACCTAGGATCCAATATAACCCTGCCCTACAAAATATTAAACTAGTTCTAAAGGTTGGCTTTGCAATTTGAGTCTCACGCATTACTCATGTTGTGTATTATGACATTATATTAAATGTCTTTTTAGGCAGTTATCAATTGTTGTATTCATTATTAATTTACATTTATATCTTAAATTACACATTAAAAATGTAAATTTTATTACTGCTCATGTATGACTGCAACACATTTGTTAAATATGACATGGTGTTTAATTTTGGATTTATATGTAATTTGTCTCCTATGTTTTAATTTGGTATCAAGGGGATCTGGACCCATTTTAATAGCTAGTTTAGCTTGATTGAACCTGGTTGTTTAATTACTTTGATCTGAATTGGCTGCCCATCTGCTTTCATCTGCTTGGGTAAAGGGTGAAAGTTAATTGAAAATTAAATATTCTTTATGGGGAACTTTGTAAAACATGTGCGTTTCTTGACTGTATGCCCTGAGAGTTGAACTGACTCTGAGTCTCCGTATATGGCACCCCCCTCCAAATGTCTAGAATCTAGATGGATTATTCAGTTGGGACCCCAAGTGTCTCACTTTAACATACAAACTCCCCCTGACATGGGAACGAAAATGCACCTTTTTTTTGTAGTTGTCGTCCATTCTCAAAACTATTTTAGCACCCATGAAATGGTTCTTCCATACTATATTTACATTGAAATTATCAGATGCTACCATCTGATAAACTTCAGTAACGTCAGCAGTATTTCAGTGTTCTGTTTACAGAGACGTTGTTATATCTGCTCCATTGCAGATAAATTATTGCATAAATGTGTAGTTTTTATTTTCCTTCTCTCAGATGTAGGGACCAGTGCAATCACCACTATTCCCTTTGAGAAGTCAAAGGTTCTTTTCACGCTAGAGGAATTAGATGATTTTACATTTGTGGATGAAACAGAGCAGCCACCTACTACCGACGTTACACGAATTGGGCCAAGCCAAGAAAAATGGGGGTGGATCATGTTCGAGTGTGGCATTGAAAATCTAACAATTAAAGGTAATACCCTTCTTATGTTTTTAATTCCTTTGGCTGTTTCTGAGATATATTTTGTGGTTCGGTTACCTGAATTTAGGATGCGTATTTACCCGTTTGTACAGGTGGTAGACAGTCAGGTGCTATCTTGTACAATTCCTTTGGCATGATGGGCAAATCTAATACTACTGAACGGAGTGGCTTACTAAAATCGAACGACTCTTCGGATTCGCCAACTGGAAGTGGGTACAGTACCGATGTGTCTGATGATAACAACATTCCGTGTGATGGCTTCAGTCCTTCCTCGGACATCAATGGGAATTCTGTGTCAGACGAACAGGTAAGGAAGAATGTAACGTAGAGAACTTAATAAACATGTACCTGGGGATTGAGTGAGCCCACATCCACTAGTGACAAGAGGATATACTGAAAAGGAAAAATAAACAAAGTTTCCAAAGCTATAAACAAACCAATACTAAACCCATCCCCTATGTCATAATAAGAAGTATGAAAAAAGTTGACGAGAATGCAAAATGTTGTAAAATACAAAGCACAAGTCACATAAGCGTCAGAATTGAAGTATAATGGGATATGAGAAACCATGTTTATCAACATAACTATCATACAGTAAAAGGCTGTATGGTCAGATCTCAGATTCTAGAAAGGTGGGACATACCCGCATTTCTTTCTTCATCCATCATAGCACGGAATGATCTGGAGAAGATTCGAGGTGGCATTATGTTTTCAGATTATTGTGGATTGACCACATTCATGGATTGTTATCACCTATCTTTAGCATCATTTATTATGAAGACCTCTGTTCTCAAAGAGGAAGTCGCGTTTAATATTTCCTCCGTTGACTTCCTCCATGAGTCTGAAGGTCCTTCTGGGATCCATTGTTTGCATTTTAAAACCAAAGTGTTTGCCAGTAGTAGTGGACAAGAGATTATAATACATTCAATTTTACCTTAAAGGATGAGGGTGTTGAATCTGATGACCTGAAAAAAGAACTTCCGTTAATGCCACCACCCCCAGACTCGAGCAGTATGAAGCTTACTATCAAAGAGATTTGGTTCAGCTTTGCAGCTCCCACAAATGTCCGCTCTCCGGCGCTTACATTCTCCCGGTAAGTGGAGCTTAGCTGATTTCATGTTATGTTGTGTGACATCAAATATATTTCTAAGGGGGCTATTCACAAAGTCTGCAAGCCGAAATCTCCCATTTCTTAATTGTTCTGATGTTGTGAAGTCTCACACCCCAGTTGTGAACTGTATTTCCCTTTTTAGGCAGCTAAATCTTCTTAGCACCGCAACCCCAGCAGTCGGAGCTTGGTTGGTTCCTATAGACCAGTTAAAGTCATCCCTCAACAAGCTGGAGACTGAAGGAACACTAAGGGTGTGTGCGGTGATGGGCTGCATTATGACTGAAGCTTTAGAGGTGAGTAGGCCAATGCGGGAGCTGGAGAGTAAGTTTTTTGTCGCTTTTCGCTGGGTAGTAGGTTGTGGGGTTTACCCTTTAGTAAATCAGCAGGAAAAGATCCTTCTGTGTTCTGTGGTTCAGGTGCGTTATCGACACCCATGTAAGCACTATGCCTTTTTAAGAGAAAATTGCTTACTGTACAGTACAAATTCTAGCTTTTCAATGTGTTACAAAAAATACATGTGTATTGTCTAGATCACATTGCAGGAGATTAAAGAAAACCCCATTACCACCCGCATTTTGTCAAAAATGTTTCTCATTGCAGAATAAGAGCCTTCATTTTCCACTGAGAAGTAAATATAACAGACTTACTAAGCAAGCCCGATTCTTGCAAGAAAATCCATCTTGCCTCTTGTGTAACTTGCTACATCACTATCTGCATCAAGCAAATTACTCCATCATCGAAGATGCCACATTGGTGAGTCCCCATGTTCCATGGCTAACAATGGCTGTCTCTTACAATGTCTTATGTATAAAACACTATTAGTAGACATGATATTGAAATGATGTTAATTAGTCTGGTTGCTCCGCAGAGTGATGGTCTTCCTGCCCTTGTAACATTGAAGAAGGGACTTGTTGCCCTGGCCAGGCAGTGGATGAAGTTCATCGTTGTCACACCAGCATTTAAAGGAGTTCGTCTGCTCAGGCCAACTCAGCCGCTAAAGCCACAAGACTCGGTCAAGCGAGAGGAGGATAATCTGAATTTGCTGGAGAGTGGAGGTGGCCTGCAGAGTGACACCAGCGCAGATGGAGCAGAGTTTGAGTTTGATGCGGGTATGTGCCTCTCCTACAGGTTTCCTTATACTTTCATTGTAAACCTAACAAACCAGAAGATATCCTCCGGCTGTATATATATTTTAAGAAATCTCTCTGCATTGCCTGCATGGCTAAACCAGCCTTCTCCCCAACTTCAGCATTTTATACTACTTTTTCAGCTACTATCAGTGAGCACACCATGCTGCTGGAAGGAACAAATACCCGTCCCCCTCCTGCAGGGGTCTCTGCCGGTCCTGTAAGTGGTGCTGAGATTATGAGGAAGCTGTCCAAGTCGAATGCACACACTGACTCTGCTCTGAAGATAAAAGTAAGTTTGTGTTCCTTGAGAAATACTGTAAGGAGCCAAAAGGTCATTTTTCCTTAGGGAATCATGCAATGACATTTAAGGCTTCACAACATTACTACTTAAATGGGACGTATCACCTTAGTGTACAGTCACTTCAAAATGAAGATTGGATATCTGACAGCTATTATATACGATCTTTCACTTGTGTATAAACTGTAAAGATTGCAGAAAACCACAGACACCATTCACAAATGGATTTTATAAATACAACCTAAAGAAACGGACTACAATACTACCTAGGTTAGGATGTGGAGATGTTGGCAATGTATGTGGGAAGGGGGCCGGACAGACAAGTTCTTTTGGTCCATCTGTGCCTACCGCAGCCACCATCTGCTGTGAATTCAGTATATCTGTACAGGGTTCGGAGGACATTCACTCCACCCAGAGACCTTCTAGGTTTCAGCTACATGACACGTAGCTACCTTAAGCCAGGGTGAAGGTGTGCTGATTATAATTACATTGTTGATGGTTTTCAACATGAATGCCGAAAGCAAATATATTCCAAAGGAGGAGAAAAGGACGGATTAAGGTTTGAGTCTTTACACAAGGCTGATTGTATGAGCCCAATGGACTGTAATTGTGAAATGCTGTTAGGTAAACTATCCACCTAAATGATAACTAGATCTCCTGTTTTGATGATGCTTCTTTGTTGTGTGATCTAAATGCTCACCTTAGCTGGCAAATGTCCGCTCTCTTTTGCCGTTTTGCTTTTTTTGGCTTGAGGTTCATCTAGCCCGTTCTATGTTCCACCTTTGTGTTGAAGGGAGTCCATCCATATCAATCTCTGAGTTACACCAGTGGAGACACTGCCAACGATTCACCGGCGCATGTAAGCCGCTCCGGAATGCCCGTCAAAGAAAGCCCCAGGAAAGAAAGTCTCCTGAGCTACCTGACGGGCAGCTTTCCTAGCCTGCATAACCTCCTGGAAGGAACTCCTCAACGAACTGCCACAGCGGTCAAAAGCAGTTCTCTTACAAGGACAGGTACAATCATTATAAAACGTGTGTTCTAATCTCCAATATATAGTCCTGCGAATCACGTGGACATAGCATGGGTTACAGATCCTCCAAGAAACTGTAGATTGATTTCTGCCCTCCTGTTTTGAACTGTCTTTCTTAAACGTTTTGGAGGTATGTTCTCTCCATTTTAAATTGAAGGTTTTGTTATAGTTTCTAAAAAGAAGCAGTAGATATTAGCTCATAGAAGGTACGTTTTGCATTTATTGCTAATACATCCGTCTTCCTATATCTGTTACATTGCATTGTCTGTACTTTGGTCACTACCATAAGTCAGTAGAATGTAGCTTTCTTATTTATCGTTTCCATTGTAATGCGTGTGTTGCGTCTCATTTGATAGAGGAGCCCCCACAAAGTAAAAAAAAAAAAAAGTATCACGATAATTAGCATTAAATATAACGACTGACCAATTGAAGTTGTACTTTAGTTTGAAATATATATTTGTTCTTCAACCGATTTACATTGGCCATAGTGAGCGTAATGCAGTTTAAGGATGTTAATGTGTGTATTTTCTTTTTATCAGTCTGGTTTAAAAAAAAAAAAAAACCACTACATTTCGCATCTTATTAACTTTAATAATAAGATGTGAGAATGAGCATACCCCAGGATACGGAAAGTTGTCCTCTTTGACCTAATGACTTATCTAGGCTGAAATATAGGGCTTACAGAATCTGGTCTGTGATCAGCACATGCCTCGCCACCTAGCACACCATATCCAAAACCTAATAATTATGTCTTGATTTACAAAATTCAGCCTAATTGTGTGTTTATCTTTCCCGGAGGTAAGAGTTCTCTGAAATGTCTCCTGATTTATTGATACAGGGAATCCTGTGGCCACAGAAATGTTGTCAGAACACCCTTTATTGTCTGAACCATCCTCTGTGAGCTTCTATAACTGGATGTCAAATGCAGTGGGTAATAGAGGCAGTGTGGTACAAGAGTCTCCCATGATCAAGTCTGGACACAACAGCCTTCCATCAGGTATACCCGGTTAGGTTACAGCGTCAGAAAGCGTCATATACTTGCCTATGCAATGAGGCCGGGGCTGTGAAACGAGTTCTTCAGCTGCAGAAATAAGAGAGAGGGTCTTATTCAATAAGGTGAGAGTTGGCAGGGAGTTGTGGTTTCCATTATAAAGAGCCACCCCTGCCGAATTTCTCTGGGAGAATGGCTGAGCTGGCCCTGCATAATGGATAGTGCAATCACAGAGGTGAAATGAAATCTTACTCTTTTAAGTATGCTTGTTACAGGGTCACCCAAGCTATTTTTGGAACAGAAGCTCACCGAGGTTGGCTCTTCGTACGCCATTGAGATAAAACTACAACTCTCCTGCCAAATGTTGGGAGGCTTGCCTTTTTTTTTTTGCTGCTATTGTGTGTTTAATTTCTTATAAATGATAATTACCCTTTAGAATAAAGAACAACTAACTGCCAAAACATACATTGAAATAAAATATATCCTTAATTAGTGGAAATAACAGGACTTAGAATGTGTCTACACTGCATGATTGTAACAGTCATTCAGTAAAGGCTCTCCAGGATTAGCTGAATTCAGTTATGCGTTTATAAAACCGGTTATTACAAAACGTGTGTTCACTGTGCTCATTGTCTATATACATCTCTGTGCGTATCCATCTGTATATCTACCGGATATCTGTCACATTCACACTGACACTTTCCTGAAAATCACTACTATATTACATACTCGCCACTTAGAGAAATAACCTCTATGTGTGTGTATGTATATATATGTATGTATATATATATATATATATATATAATTGTGCTATGCGAATTCAAATGTTATCAATCTTATATAAAGATTATCTCAGAAATTATGATATTTTGAAGAGGTTCTTTTTTTAATGCTAAGCTACATATTGAGAGTAAGTTCAGCCTATATCCTCCATACTGCCACAGGCAACACATGCAGAACACACAGTGTGTTCCGTTACAAGAGGTGCCATGAAACTCATAAAGAGGATTCATTTAAAAATAAGATAGTGTTTTATGTCTGTAGTTATAGAATAACTTTTTTTTTTACAACTGTTAAACTCCTGCTGGAGTAATATTGGTTGAATTTGCTTTTCTAGGCACTGGACATAATCTCCCTACAATTCCTTCAGCATCTGACTTCAACACCGTACTGTCCAGTGACCAGAACACCCTGGACGGCACTCAGTCTCAGCACAGCACTAGCCAAGATGAAATAGCGGGCATTGAAGAGGGCAACCAGGGACTCTCGGCAGTCCAGCTTGCAGATGCACAGGTTAGAAAATGTTACTCTTCAGAAAAGCTGTGAACATTTCCAGTACAAGTACTACAGAAAACATAGTAAAGGACTTAGAGAAAGCTTGGGATGTCTGTAAAACTTTCCCAAAGAAAGTAAGTAATGAAAAAGCGATTAAAGGGCAGGCTAGATGGACCAATTGGTTATTTTATCACATTATCTGTCTATATGTCAAAAAAAAAAACAAGCAGAAAGAGGGTTGTGGTCTCTTTACATCTTCTGTGGCGGTGTCCCTTGTTATAATTACGGTACATGTTCTGGGTTATAGAAAAAAGAAAGACTTTACAGAAGAAGCCTAGTAACTAAGGCAGAGTGGCTACAACATCAGTTTTTCTTTAGGATCCAAAATACCTTAGAAAAGTAGCTAAGGGATCCAGGGGCCTGTGCCCTATTTCCAAGACTTGTGCCTAAACCCTAATACTATCCTTTGGCTGGATTACGGAAGTGGGGCACTCGGTGTGGCCATACATGCATAAACCACATCTGCTATATTTAGTTAGTATGCTTTACAGGTCTACCTTTTGGGCAATTATTTAGTATATATTCTGATTGCTTTTTTTCCCCCCATTACCCTCACTAATGCAAATTCAATTTGTTCTGTATTGCACAGTGGATAAAAAATAAGCAAATGTCATCCCAGTGCCTGCCTTTCTAGCTCAATGGAAGACAACAGAAGTGACATTTATTGTTTTGTCAGATTCAAAGAAAAGAACCTATTTAGAAGAAAAGAAAATTAAAAAAAATAGTTCATTATTTTAAATTGTATGTCACCAGCAAAGTATGTAGACTTTAAAATCACAGAACCACAGGCAAGTGTATAGATAAAAAAAAAAAAAAAGATTTTGGGTTTGTTTTACATCTGTGCAATCAATCACTGTAGTTGGTTAAATATATTAATGAAAATCTATAGCAAGCGAAAATTGCAACGATGAGAGCATTGTTTTTGAGTTTTTACGTTCGCTTAAAATGAAACTTTCTGCTGTTTTTAACAATGCTTTGTTCTTTGCAGGTGGTATTTAAACCTCTACTGAGTTATACGGGGATCCAGTCGCAGGATGTTGTTCCTCTCAGCTACAGAATGTATTTCGGAGAACACCTGTCTTTCTCTGGCACGTTGGACTGCCTCAGAGCGGACATTGTCGATTCAGACACTTCGAAAGAGAGGAGGAGCAAAAGAGCCAGGAGGTCTGCTTTTATTTGCACTTTTAACCCCTTCTATCCCCTATAGACGTACCGGGACGTCCAAAAAACGCCCACTAAGAAACCCCTATGGACGTCCCAGTACGTCCAGCCCTTCGTGCAGCGTCAGGGACACATCCCTGCCGCTGCACGGGAGACCAGGCTGTCGTTTGACAGCCTGGACTCCTCACTGACAGCAGAAGCCGACTTTGCCAGCTTTCTGCTGTCCGATCGCCTGTAACAGCTTCCGGCGTGAAAGCCGGTAAGCTGTTACACGTAAACTGTCCGATCGCGCAGTTTCAAACGCGCGATCGGGCATTCCCTTCCGGGTTACGTCCCTGCGGGGATATCCTGCCCTCCGATGAGGCACAGAGACGCTACGATCTCTATGCAGGTCTGTGAGGACCTGCATAGAGATCACAGTGTGATCGGTGCAGGGGGATCGCGGGGAGGGGAGTGAGAAACCATCTCTCTCACTCCCCCTCCCGGCCTGTAACAGAAAAGCTGAAAAAAACAAAACGGTTAGTCATTTAAAAATAGTATTAAATAAATCATTAAAATAATAATATAAATAATACTAAAAAAATGTATAATGTGAGCTGTGATGTCACTGTGACATCACTGGCATGTTCAGGAGGTCCCTAGGAGGACCTCTAACCATTACTGTGTAAAAAAAATAAATATATATATATATATATAAAAAATAAAAAAAATGTAAAAAAATTAAAATAAAAAAAATATATATAAAAAAAGATAATAAAAAAATTCTTAAAAAAACCTTACTTCCCATTGCCCTAGCATAACATCTAGCCAGTTTAACCCTCCTGCCCCCGTTCACAACCCCCAAACCCGTTAAGCCATAGGCATAAAAATTATACAAAATTGTACACCTTATAGTATGCTCCCTGGTGCTGGGAAAGTATGGAAAATCTATATAAATTAGGTATTTCTGAAATCAGGACACCTGAATTGATAAACTTGGAGGGGATTTTCCATCACTTTACCTAATTTTGTGAGGATTCAGAGGGAATTCGCTAGTTTTTACTAAATTTCTCATTCTAAATTTTCAGCTAATCATCCAACTATGGTATCAAACGAAAGCTCTATCTCTCCTAGTTTACATGGGTACACTATTCACAGTAAAAGAGAATCATCGCTGAACCGACAGCGCAAAAATGGCAAAATTGCTCTGGGCTTTGAGGTACCAAAAAACCCTGGGATTGAAGGGGTTAAAGAACATAGGCTCGGTACAGTTTTATTCATAAATATTGGCTGATGGATAAGTGCAACAGCCTTCCTGCTGAAGTGGTCGAGGCATCTAAGATAAGACCAAGGACTGATTACATCAGGAAAACCAGGCAGGCTAGACGGGCTGAATGGTTTAGAAGAATAAATGTGGCTGCTGTGTACCTATTCTGGGATTACATTTAAAGCAGTCTGGGTGACCGAGCATGCGCACACCACACCCAGGCTGCCATGTTGGAAGGCACCATCCAGATAACTATAACTTCTAGTATGCGGGTATATTTGGTAGGACAATGTGTGTGATACTTGCAGTCATCCACGTGCCTATTGTGGCAAATGTATGAAGCATTGTTGGAAAGTGGATACCTGGCCGCAATCTGCGTAGGTGTGTTACGAATAATTTCATTAGTTTGTGTTGAACAAGTTGAAAAAACATTATAATTAACCTTACAACAGGATTGCAGAAACTCTGGTAAATTATCTGATGAAATATATATTTGAATACCTTTTGTAATATATTTACGTCTTTATTTTAATGTTATTATCACTTTATTGTTTCAGACAAGGAGCCATCAATCTTCCACCTCTTGAGTTTAAACCAGCTCTGATGCTAGAAACGTTTAGTATCAATGCAGTGATAATGGAGAAGTCGATGTGTACCCCCCAGAACTCCACGAATGCCCTGTCCTTTCATGATCTCAGCAAGCGATACTACAACACCTTTCACTGCAACTTTACCATCTCTTGCCAGTCAATTAGTCAACATGTGGACATGGCGTTGGTCCGCCTAATTCATCAGTTCAGCACAATGATTGATGACATCAAAGCGACCCAGACAGATATTAAACTTAGCAGGTACACAGCTGGATCAGCCTCTCCAACGCCCACTTTCAAAACGAGAAAACACCGAGATTTCCGTTCCTCTGATTTCAGCCGCAGCTCTCGTGGCAGTCTAAACGGGGTCACGAGAGTAAATAACATGAAGAGCAAGAGAGCCAACAATGAAAACAACAAGAAGGAATCGCGGAACAAGAACTCCCTGGGAAGATCAGAGCGGAGAACTTCAAAGGTTTCTCGCAAAGGCTCAAAAGATGCCGTGGATCACATGGCAATTCACATGGATGACTCCGATTCCATCACCGTTTCTGAACAAAGTGAGCCTTCTGCAGAGTGTTGGCAGAACATGTATAAACTCCTGAACTTCTACTCTCTTATATCAGATCCCACTGGGTTTTTGGAAAAGTCATCAGAGCCGTTTGGCCCAGCAGGTACAACAATCTCAATGTTATTTTTATTCAAATTGAATTTATCCTGAAAATGAACAAAAGTTCCACAATCTTTTGTCCTAATTATTCTTTGCGTTCATGGCTTACAATATTTAATGCTCCATGGCCACCCGTTAGTTATTCTCAAAGATACTTCCAATGCTTGGATTCATTTTTAGGCGGTCGGAGTCCTTCAGAGCCCACGTGCCGAGTGGTGTTTGAGAATGAACAGGATAGCAACAGTCTGAATAGAAATCAAAGGAAACGCAGCCTGGTTGTGACCGAACCCCAGCACGTCACGCTGATAGTGTTTGGAATTGGCATGGTCAACCGCACGCATCTTGAAGCGGACATTGGTGGCCTGACCATGGAGTCCGAGCTCAAGAGGATTCACGGCAGTTTTACTCTAAAAGAAAAAATGAAAGGTAGAAACGCTCGTTGTCTGTGGGTACATTTCTAACCGAAGTTTGGAATTGGAATTGCGGAGTCATTTATGGCTGCCAAAAGTGCATCACGTGTTTGTTAGTGGGGGAGATGACATGTAATGGTTAACACATCCTTTACTTTTAGATGTTTTGCATCAGAAAATGACAGAGACTTGTGCTACAGCTCATATCGGCGGTGTGAATATTGTTCTCCTCGAAGGCATCACTCCAAATATTCAGTAAGTTGTGTGTTTAACGTTTTTTAAATGAGGAGTAAGACTGTTACGACTGTAGTCCAGCCATCTTTATTTGAAAAGGGCCGTTTAATGTAACATACACCCTCGCGTTTTAATAAGCATTCTTTACATGTAAGCAGAAAAGATAATTACGTTTAGAAGGACTCCCTGGAAGTCTCACGTGAGCCAGCACTGGATCTGGCCAACGGTAAGTATCTGTGCATGCGCACAACCATGCAGTCCGTCAAACGCATCTCCTCCAACGTAGACCGCTGGTGAGCAGGGAAACCATCCGAATGAATCTCTCCATTAATACAATTGTTTTGTGTCTGAATTTAGAAAAAAAAAAATATATTTTCCTTTATTTTTATTTTCACTATTATACGCAATTTTTTTTCCAGGATTAACACCCAACTACCACTACTTGATAAGCTGCCTTATCACCCTCACTTGATGGACTTGTAGTGTTTAGCAGGGTAACTTAGTCACGTAAAGAGAGCTTTATATTGGATTATCTGTTTTAAAAAAAAAAATAAAATTCTAAAACGCAAGTCCATCAGAAATCTGTTTTTCTAACATATTATCATGTTGATGTTGAGAAGCTGCAACCCGCATTCAGATTTGTTATTGGCATCTAATTCCAATTTTGCCATATTCACTTAACCTGCTGCGGAATGCTGTTTAACCATCAATACGACAACCTTTCATTCACGCGGTCTGTGCCATCAAAGCTACTTTGCAAAATCGCAGGTTTCCCCATATTGTCCATGTTTTGGCACAATGAATGTGTTGTAAGTTTATCTAAATTGTGCCCAAATATTGCTGTAATCGGCAGTCTAAATTCAATACATTGTACGCTCTGGTTTTCGTGGCACTGTTCGATGGCTTTGTTCACTAGTAATAATATTCTGTACACCCCGATCTCCGCGTGTCGTATTGGTGGGTAACAGTAAATAACACACTTCTCTTGCATGGATATTTATTCTCTATTTGGTTTCTTTGCTTTCTTTGCTTTCTCTTCCCTCTCAAACGTCATCTTTAGACTGGAGGATTTCCCTACATCTCCAACAAGCACGGCCAAACAAGAGTTTCTGTATGTCCTGATATCATATATATTCCGTGGTTGTGGTATCGTGATGTCTTGCGAGAAGCTGTTGAATTTTGTTAATTACTTCATTGTTCGGTGTCGGTCCTGCTTTTTTTTTTTTCCGTGTCTGATTGAATACAGGTTGTTCATGAAGCCAAAGCAAATAAAGCTTAATATATCACCGTCCATAGATAATACTGTCCTACAGTCCTCCATAGAAAAAATATTTACCTCTCTCCCCCGTTGTAGGGGGTCCTACTAGATCAACTATCACAATTGAAACGAGAGGGGTGTCCACATGGTGGTAATGGGCTAATTGATAGTGCCCACTTCGTTGGGGAGGGTTGAACGTAAGTGTCCAGAACCCACCAGGGTGTCAACGATCCCATGACACTTAGTGACTCTCTTAAGTAATCCTGTGTTGAACATTCACACTTTCCCTTCCCTCTTCATTTCTTTACCTTTTGTTGGAAAATCAATAAAGATTGACTTAAAAATAAGTCGATAGGTCAGCAAGATTTCGTCTTCAGTCTCCTTACCTGTTGAACTATGCATTATACCAGGCCAACTTGGACGTTTCTGCTGAGAAACTTGCCAATTTTTACCTTTCATGAAGTGAAGTGAAACAGTTGAAACCGCAACTCAATGCTGCCTTTAGGAAATAACCCCAAATCTACACAGCTATTACACAAAAATAGGAATATACGCTTCAAAATTAAGTGGAAAAAAATGGCTGCCAGCAAAATCAAAGAGTCAAATTGCCGAGAGCAGGCAAAGAGGAGATGGTCGTTCAATAAGATGCGTAGAAGTGAAGGTGCTGGGTAAAAATCCATGTTATGAATCTAAACATCCACCGAAAGGGGTTTTCAGGTCAGCGCTTCAGTAACTGGGTTATAATTAGAAGTAGGTTAATTACTTCCTTGCCGTGGTTCTGGCTGCCTGGCTTAATGGTCTTCTATCTTGCCTCAAAGCTCAACATCTGAGCATCAGAACTATGACAATTCCTAGGCGTCAGTAGTGCATATTCCGAAACCTGTTCTGGTTTGTAGCATACGTAGGAGCAGCTTCCGTTGTTGTACATGTTAGGAGCAGCTCTATCAATCCATCCATCCTTCTGTCCATCGTATGGGCCAACATATTTTGTATCCTAAAACATTATGCTATGAGCCCTATGTGCTTAGATGTATCCACATTCTTGCGCCCAAGCTGAATTATTTATTGCCAAGGTGTTTTTTAATGCAGCAGAAAATATATTCAGCTGTCATTTCATCAAAAGCAGCAGTTCCGTGGCTTACTGCTAATAGGGCTAGTAATGTGTTTCCTATAACAAGCCAATGGTAAGAATTAAATACGTGATTAAGTAGCTGCGTATGTAGCCCACGGTTTAATGGTGTTCACGTATTATTTGCAATAAATCCTTTATTAGTATTAATTATATGCTGCAAGCCCTAGTATAAACTGTATCGCTCTATGTGTTGCAAGTTATTACATTATTCTGTGTTAAGAACGCATGTAAGCAGACATGGCTGTTTAAAGCATGCATCTGGGCTTTTGTCACTTAAATATTGGTTCGAGGGCATGCATGGATAATCCTACATTGCAATAAGCTCTGAATGAATTGTATTTATCCAGGACTGTGGTAAAATGCAGCATCGCCAAATCTCAAGCCCTCTACAGTGCCCAGAGAGGTCTGAAAACCAGCAATGCCGCCGTATTCAAAGTTGGAGCGATCAGCATAAACATACCGCAGCACCCAGCCACGCTGCACAGCATGATGGTACGCAGCTCACATCAGCTTTCCAAGCAGATCTCTGACCTCATCCGACAGCCGTCTACAGTGTGAGTACCACTCAGCGGAAAAAACAAGTATTCTCTGTGTAACGGAGCGGTGACGGTATCAGTTTGGGGTTTTAAACCCTTTTTATATACCCTACTGGTGTTGCCTTCCATATTTCATTATATATTCTATATTGAAGGGGAAGTCCCGCTAAAGAAACAGAGCGTAAATAATGTGATGTAATGTTATAAAGAAAGCTTGGTTTTATCACGTTTTGTTCCAATAAATTCTTTTTGTGCAGACCTGGGGGCTGCCATTGTAGACAGTCATATAATATCTTGGATGATTTTTCTTGCACACACTGAGCTGATTCTTGCTTATCCAGTGAAATCCCTTTCTCTGTAGACTTTTATCTTTAGTCTGTGTCCGGCTGTGTGATTAAGACTGAGCCATTCTATTGTTTAAGGCAGTATGATGGGGATTCAGGGTGTTTGTTGCAGAGATAGAATAGAACACATATACATGGCCAATATGCAACTTTTTGAAAACCATCATGTGCAAAACTGGAATAGTTTAAAAACAAACCACCACAATACTTAAAAACATGGAATATATATATATATATATAATCAAACACTTGTAACATAAAAATATACGGGAAGGCCTCCTTTAACAGGCTTGTCGTGGAATGTAAGTATAATTATATCTGCTTTTAGGTTTTACCTTTGTGTTGGACCAAGAAAATATGTCTCTCTATCGTTATCCGTTCTCTAACAGGGTACCACCTCCTCGAGAGGACATTGCAACTCCACTTCTTTCCGAAAAGACCCCATCAAGTGTGAACCACACTCCTATTGAAACCAATGAATTCCCGCAGCTTCCAGAAGGTTTAGAAAAGAAGCCCATTGTGTTGAAGTTCAGTGCCATGTTAGATGGTATTGCCATTGGAGCCGCCCTACTGCCTTCTTTGAAAGCAGAGTACAAGATGGGAAGGATGAGAAGCCATGGAATGACTGGTAAGAAGATGCAACCATACACAGTATCCGATCATTATTGCCATGTCCTATTGTATGTGAGTGTGTGATGTATTTTCAACATTTTGATTGACAGTATATGAACTTTGTTGCAGGTGCCCAGACAAGGTTTACTTTCGAGCTACCAAACCATAGGCTACGTTTTACTTCAAAGGTCTCCTCTACAGACACATCAACGATTCCCCCGTCCGCCAGCCTTAACCTCCCTCCAGTCACCATGTCTGGGAAGTACATTATGGAGGAGCATGACAACTGCTCTGACCAGGCATGGAGCATGGACGACCTACTAGCAAAGCAGGGTTATTATCTGCAAGGAAACTACTTACGCTGTGTGGCCGAGGTAAAACACGTGTGCACCATCTACAAAATAGTAAACTATAACAGACTGATGAGCTTCATGTCTGACTCCTTGTCCCTCTGTTCACTTATTACATCAGAAACTCTTATGAAATTTAAATGCTATGTAGCCAATACCCGGATTAACTGATGTAAAAGAATGTTAAAATATAAGCAATATTAACTAAATTAATATTAATATTTAAGTTAATACCCTGTGGTACTCTTTTTTTATAACTCTTTATCAAAACGGGAAATTGCAATGCAGTTAAATTAAGACCTCCAAACACCAGAAGTGTTCCGGAAACTAGTGAACTGGTTGACCTTGTTTTTCCTAACCAAGAGATATGAAGTGTTTAAATTTAAAGAATTATTTGATCGATGACTGTATTTGTGACAGTCAGTCTAATGAATCAGGTTCAATCTATGTTTGTGTACTTATGAAGTACAAATTGCACTAAATTGTACAATTGGAAACTCATAGCGACGTAAGAAAGTGGGGGTTATAAAACAAAAATGACATGGCTTTATGTATTAAAAGTGACACTGGTACGGCTCAAAGTCGTCTGATCACTTTAGCAACCAATAGAATGTCCCAATCAGCTGACTTGTTTCGCTGGTTTGTATAGTGTTCTTCAGACTCTGTTTATAACTCTTACTGAAACTGACAGACAGAGGTCTGGTTGCCGTCTGATAAAAAACAACATTGGATAAACGGGAAAAAAAACCACAAAACCAAATCTCAAATATTTGATCTCCTTTTCAGGTTGGGTCATTTGAGCACAATCTAACCACCGATCTGCTCAACCATCTGGTGTTTGTGCAGAAGGTCTTCATGAAAGAGGTCAATGAAGTTATCCAGAAAGTCTCAGGTTGGCCTGTTTTTGTTATGCTCCTGAAGGTCCCTTATTTATCCCTTCTTTACTGTTAGCTTACCTAAATGATCTACTTTATAATGTGAAGATTGCCCTCAAGCATCTCGCGAATTCTGAATAGTCTTCCATTGTTCCATGAGTTTAATTTCACGTAAACATTAGGTCCCACTGTGAAGTTGGCTTTGAACAGTTACGCCTATGCTTCTTGTTGTATTAGCCATGTGCTGGATTACATTCGCACATCTAAGAGTATATTGCTTGAAGCAGGTTTTAATGACAGACATGTTAAATACCTTACATAGTAGTAAAAATCATGACTTTCTCAAGGCCCTTTACCAACTAGGTCTCCATGCAATTTAGGAAAACATAGACTAAACAAACAAAACAAGAAGTCAGTTACATGTTAATGAATCCTAAAACTTTTCTAATATCCTTGCTTTCTTCAGATAAAAAAAAACCCCAAGGGAAATGATAGTCCATGATAGAAGTTATTAACTTGGTAACTTGATTTGTATCTGTTAATGTAACTGTACTTTTTGTATGGCTACCATGTTTTACATGTATGGCCAACCTGTTATGTCCGATTACATTGTGCTAGTAGACCAGCACTTGAGGAACTTTGTCAACCAGCTACTCGGTTTACTTTAAATTCCTTTTTTTGAGGTTAATTCGGTTATAATCCTGTGGTTTAGTATATTTTATGGAACTGTGTTAACTTCTGTTTTGTTTTTTGTGATAAGGTGGGGAGCAACCAATTCCTCTTTGGAATGAACACGATGGTGCAACCGATGGAGATAAACCCAAGATCCTTCTTTACTCATTAAGCTTGAGATTTAAGGTGGGTGGGTGTACTGAATTATGTATACCTGCCGTCCTGTCAACGTTCCTACATTACATTTTATTTATAGAGTGTTAAAAAAGGGAGGTAAATTACAAGTGCATTGTAGCTTTTTTCACTACACTTAACAAATATATTTTTAGAATCCTTGCTGATATCTACTGGAAACAATTACCAATCTGACTTTCTTTATTATACTTTCCAGGGGATCCAAGTGACCGCTACCACCCCATCCATGAGGGCCGTGAGGTTCGAGACTGGACTGATAGAACTGGAGTTGTCCAACCGGATTCAGACCAAAGCTGTACCAGGAAGCAGAAGCTATTTAAAACTCTTTGGGAAATGTCAAGTAGATCTGAATTTGGCTCTTGGACAAATCGTGAAACATCAGGTTTGGGCGATTGAAAACCATTTGAAACTCATTTTGAAAACAATGCTTACACAACAGACACCGTGATCTAGAAAAAGATTGCAGTGACCATCCTGACCATATTGTAATGTCTGCGGAATAAGGCTCCCCATCAATGGCATCATTGAACATAGAAGCCCTATAAATTCTAGCAGAAATATTCCTGTAATCTAATTTCCTTCAGAAGAGTAAACAAATGGCCATATACCACAGATGATGAATTTGTTGTCCTCTATCAGTTACTTTTGCAACAACATTCGTGGATTCACTGCAGACATATGGGAATGCAGAAACAATACATTTAAAAATGTATCCAGTCACACAAAGTAGTGTAAACGAGAGATGTGCCCATGTTTTGGGAACACTGTCTGTATAGGCATTTATATATATATATATGCATATTTGTTAACATTGTTAACATCAACCTGTAGTGTAGCATGATTCCATAAAGTTTCCCTCTACTTTTTTCTTCTTATTTTATAGGTTTATGAGGAGGCTGGGTCTGATTTCCACCAGGTTGCTTATTTTAAAACTCGAATTGGCTTGCGTAATGCCTTCCAGGAGGAAATCGGTGGCTCTTGTGGCAGGGAGGCAGTTCTCATTACTCTGAGCAGGCCTATTGTCTACGCACAGCCTGTGGCCTTTGATAGAGGTAAGAGCAGCTGTGTTTCTATTCCTGTCCACGCTGGAAGCTGCAATCGGTTTTGTCGATGCCTCCCGCTTGTTATGGAAAAGCATACATTTACATTAAGAAATCAAAATCAGCACCCGATTTAAGTTAATAATTGTGTTCTTTTTGGATCAATTCTCCTAACCCGCTTTGTACCTTTTCACATTATGTGCCAACCCCTGACTTTTTCCATCACAAAGAAAAACTAAATCCATTTGCTTCCAGCAGTTGTCCGGTGCAGTGAGGATTGCGTCTCCACATATCATGTACACTTAGGGGTTATGCTTAAAGAATTATTGTGCAGAAAAACCAGAGGAAGCCACAAGAACATGCAGAATGCAAATGAAAACGCCAGTGACCTGTCCATTTTCTTACGTACTTTGAATCTCTATTTCTGTATGCTTAATGCAGTCTGCAGTGCTTAATGTTGATCATTTATGGTCACAACTATTGTGTGTGTCAAAGCCTGTGCAAATATGTCTTCCCAAACACCACTATTCGTTGTGATGGTTATTCCTTTTTTCTTTAGCTGTGCTTTTTTGGCTGAATTACAAGGCGGCTTACGATAACTGGAATGAGCAGAGACTGGCGTTAAACAAGGATATCCACGTGGCTACAAAGGAAGTGGTGGACATGCTTCCTGGAATCCAGCAGACATCTGCCCAGGCCCTTGGGACACTATTCCTACAGCTCACAGTGAACGATCTGGGGATTTGTTTGCCAATAACCAACACATTACAGGTACTAGTCTTTGCGTAGATTTAATTTACAGTGGCCCTCCAATGCAAGGTGTGTAGATGTGTAGAGAATAACAGAACTGCCTACCAATACATAGATCGTGATGTAAGTGTAGGTACTCGGGCAGGAGACCTCCTTTCCGATTGTATTAATACCCCTTGTACCCTTGATCAAAATGTCCACTTTTAATATGCCAAGTGATAATCATAATTAAAACTTAATCTGTATTTAATACTAAGGTTAAAAGGAAAAGAGAGAAATATCAAAAAAGATAAGTGGTAGGAAATAATCCTATATTATATATAAATAATCTAAAACCTGCGAGTAGGCAGCAGAGCATCCACTTATATCAATAAAGAACTATACAGTATTTTCTCAGTTATAAGAAAAACGTTTTACTAGTAAACTATATTTTTCATATTTAATGTCTGTACTTCGATGTACAGCAAGATACCAAGGTAGACTTGTGCGCATTTTACCTCCAGAGTGGCTTCGTCGGGGGCACGTGGAAGCCTGTTTATTTAAAGTAACGGGAAGAAACGTACCCCTCGCCGAGTCAACACTGTATTGGCATAAATTAGCATATGTGCATATAATATGCAGCATAGGGTCCCTCTGTGAGGCAATCTGTGTTTAATTGTAAACTATCCTTATGTGGGAAAAAAAGCATGAAATCAGCAGAATGCAAGTCAGATCCAGAAAGACCTACAACATCCACCTCGATGGCCTATTGTCTACTCTAGGGGCATTTCTCAATTATTCCATAACTGAAAAGAGCTACGTGCATCTGTTAGTGCTTAATACATATAAATATACATTTTTTTCAGAGAATACTTATTTAACCTGGCAATATATTCTCTGCCTTTATTATCATTTGTCTCAAGACATTTGGGACTTAATTTGCGTTTAACATGACTGCTTATTAATAGATGCTTTATTATCTATTTATTATAATTTTTCTGCGTTTCCAGGCAAATCACACAGCAGATTTCGATACCGGTTCTGCATTGGTACTGACCATTGAGAGCACCCTGATCACCGCCTGCTCTTCTGAGTCTCTCGTAAGCAAAGGGCACTTTAAAAACTTCTGTATCCGATTTGCCGATGGATTTGAAACATCCTGGGATGACTGGAAACCTGAAGTCAGAGCAGATCTCGTCATGAATGCCTGTAAGTATACTCCTTTCTCTGTAAATATGTTATAAAAGATATGTTATAAATACATGTTTACATGCACATTGATGCTTCTTCTTTCCATATACATGCAGTGAAAATTCCAGGTTCTGCTACTAAGAAAACATCTTGGGTTATTTAATGGCATTAAAAGACCATATTGGATAAAAGCCTAATATTCATTCATTATGAGTATATTTGTTGTTTCAGGTGTGGTTCCAGATGGAACATACGAAGTATGTTCAAGAACTACAGGTCCGGCTGCTGCTGGTAAGAGGCGTAATGCGGTTTTAATATGAAAACGTTGTATGGAATGTAAAAAGCAATGCAGTTTGTAATCCGTGACCCATTCCCATCTAAGCATGTTTTTACGTGTTGGTGTTTTTGTTTTTTTATAATTAGAAAGCAGCAGTGCAGGGACTTGGACACTAAACGTGCTATGGAAGATGTGTGGTATCGATGTACACATGGACCCAAATATTGGAAAGAGGCTTAATGCCCTTGGCAATACTCTTACAACCCTGACCGGAGAAGAAGATACTGATGACATAGCCGACTTGAACTCTGTAAACATGGCCGACCTTTCAGATGAGGATGAAGTAGACAGCATGTCTCCTACAGTCCACACTGTAAGCTTCTTTCCACATAGTTTCTCTCATCAAAATGACGGTTCCTCGTCCTTTCAGCGTTGTGCTGGAGGCCAGTGCTTGCTTGTGGGCTCGGGACAGCCAGCCATGCAAGGGATGATCAATTACATTGTATCCTTAAGAGCCAGAGAGTTAGGCTTTGTATGGAGGTGGATGACATGCGTAAAACCTCTGCTCACATGAAAATCTTACCTTGGGGCCCTAATTTCCTAGATTTGTATTCTTCACATGAAATCAGCAGTGGCTCCAGCAATGCGTTTGTGTTCATCTTCTTCCCTGGCTTTTGTTTCTCTGCTGAAATATGGCATCAGCTGTTCCAGCTGTTAGTTTGAATCAAAAGTACTCCTATTTGTATGACCTAGTAAGAAAACAATATATAGATAGATATATAATTAAATAGTATTTAATAGAACAAAAAAAAATAAATGTTTGTTATCGATATTTCTAAATGTCTGTCCAATTCTGTTTGAATTTTGTGGTGTTGGGCACTGTTCGTTGGATGTACTTTGTGGCTCTGTCAAGTTGCCAACATAGAGTTCCTGATGATTTGTTTCGACAGGGTAAAAATATAAAAATGGCAATTAGCAATTTATAGCAGATGCGCAAACTGAAATTCAAACAGAATTAAACTGAGCTTTCATTTTAGGCTATTGCGGCATTGCCTTTTTTTTTTTACAACAGGCAAGATCATTCTTACAATATACATTGATGTTCGGAAGCGGAGAGGAATGAAGCATTTTGAGTTAGAACAGTGCCTTGTCAAGCAGCGTGTGCATGTAAATTGGCAAAACAGAATATAACTGACCCTGCTTAGTATGCCTGGACGTCTTATTTAGACCCCTCATGTCATTAAAAATGTGCTCTATCAGTACAAGGGGATCTGGTTTTGGGAAGTTTCTGTTGTTTTTTGTTAACAAATGTCTTTTACACATGTGACTGTTAACTGAAAATGTCGAACTATCTAGAGTAAATCTGGTTAGTTGTAGTTCTAACGTTAATGTTTGCCGTTTAGAATTCAGAAGGAGGTTGGGTTAATGGAGAAGGCTTCAAGCTTACCCTTGGTCAGAGACTTGTAAATCACCTACTTGGTCTGAAAACCCAGCGCCAGCGTTACTCAGTCCCCGCAGAGTATCTTGCTGGTTCAGAAATGTCTGATTCTCGTGGTTCTATCAGGTCACATTCGACCGCAAGCAGGTCTCGCTCATGGGCAAATGTATGTAAAATCCAAGCGTCTCCAAATCAAATCTCTTCAGATCACTCCTCAATGTTCAGGGAAATCAAATTGATACTAATCTGTGATTGTTGCATGCTGGACTCACGGGGAGATCAGTTGGTTCCAATGTAATTACTTTAATTCGAAGAACCGTCTCGCTCGGATGCTAACTTGACATTTCCATTAAGGAGACCATAGACTACCGGCGGCCGGGACAGCTTGGGAGTCAGAGTTCGGACCCAAGAGGAAGGAAATTTGGGAAACGCTTAGTTGATATCAGGGAACTCAATGAGCAAGCCAAAGTGATTGATGATCTCAAGTAAGTCTTCATAAGGTTATTTTTTAGAACCCTCATTAGCAGCCACTATGTATGTTTGTTTAATTTCCGGTTGGGTATATAATTCGTATGGTATGTAGGCTGGAAATCACCTGTTCTTGGACCCTTTTCAATTATTAAAGGATGCATGTTTCAGACAGGCCGTGGGGTTATTTCATGTTCATTTTTAAAGGAAACTTGGAGCAAGCGAGGGTACCATTAATCAGGAAATTCAGCGTTATCAACACCTTGAGTCTGTGGCCGTGAATGACATTCGCAGGGACGTCCGTAAAAAGCTGCGCAGGTCAAGCATGAGGGTGAGTGCGGCTTACTGAAAACCCAACAAGTAAACCCTGATGAATTTTATTTCCCTCATGGTGCTTTTGTTTTTATAGGCAGCCTCTTTGAAGGATAAATGGGGCCTTGGATACAAACCAAGTTACAACCGTTCCAAAAGTATTACCGCCTCCGGCAGACCACCTCTGAAAAGATCAGAGAGAGCCAGGTACTGAGCAATTTTAGTATACACAGCTCTCTAAGTCATTTAATGTGACCAAACATTTACTGCTTCTAATACCATGAAATACTGCAAGTAACGGAACAATTTGTGACCAAGCTGTCAATATCTGAAAAACAGCCATCAATCTGATGGAGCATTTTAAAGACTTCCTCTAACGCTCATCTTCTCAACTCCTTAGAGAATGAAAGTACCTTGTATGTTTATTATAAGCCTGCAATATATATATATATATATATATACACATATAATATTGTAAGACATTGCAGACGTTGTAAATGGTTTTCCTAACTGGTTCCTTTTTTCCATTCCATTTTTACTCTTAAAGTACATCATGTGGATCTTTATTTCCCTATAGTGTGAGATATGGCTCTAATAAGCAAATCAGTTGATATAATGTGGAAATATATCGACGTGCTGTTTTGGTCAGTAAAACCAGTATTACTGGCCTTCAGATTAAAACAGATTTTGTAAATCTGCGTAATTAACCAATGTTTTTTGTACCGTGTGCAGTTCGAGGCTGGATGGTGAAGAACTTCCTGAAATACGTATTGAAGCTGCTTCGCCTGCAGGGCCCAGAGTGACTTTCAATATTCAAGACAGTGTAAGCGCGTGATAACTTTACATCCTCTGAATGTTAATATATCCCTCTCCATTTATGTGCATAAAGTCAGCTGGTAGTGGCAGCACCCATGCCAATTATATCATGACACCCATACATTGCCGCCAGGCTCCCGAATAAGCCTCCCATGGCATTTGGTAGCAGATCAAAAATAAATTGGTTTAGTGTTTGTTTTTTATTGGTACAACATCTACATCTTTGACATATTTAATTTTTGATGGAAATGTGCAGTAAATATGTGCACTTAGTATTACTATTATTTTATCATATGATATAATGCCAATGGGTTCTGCAGTCCTGTACAGTGACTGGTATAAAAACAGAGGCAGGAGGCTTGCATATCTTTGGTTAGTAGGACTTCGTTTTTACCTACCGTGAAAAACACGCATTAATTATTAATTATTTATTTAAAAAAAAAATATATTTATAAAATTACTTGTGGAACTCATGTGCTGTTTTTATTTTATTTATCTTATTTGTTTATTGGTTCCTATCCAAAAACAATTATTTCTTTCTTTTTTCCCTTTTCACTAAATGAAGTTGAATAGGACAGTTTTAGGATTAAATCGTCACTCTGGCTGTTCTTGGGAGGAAGGGTACTTTCAGGTATTTGTAATTTTACAAGCTGTGCCGTCGGTCTGTCTCTAGCGTCATGGTGAAAGTAATTTCCTTTCTTATTCTGAACTATAACTTACACGGAATGTATATCAACTGATTTTACTAAATGCTAGTGGAAATCCTAGGGATAGCTAGAGTTGGGTGAACTGGGACATTCTACCCAGAGCTTAGCCTGCCTCGAGGAGGTAGTGTGCGGGTCTAGCGTGGGACGTGACAAGGGACAATATGGCGAGCGATTGAGAGACAGCACCTATCACTGCTCCAGGGTTGGTTGTGGGTAGCTCTAACAGTCAGAGGAACAGAAGACATTTAAGTCATAAGTCCTTATAGTAGCTACATTTAGTGGTGTGGTCCTTTTTTATAAGGCCCTTGAATACAGTCTCCCACTTAAATTCATTAAATTCACCATGAAGCTTCCATAATACCTGGCCTATTAGGTGGTCTTCTGTCTTGGCTGTTAAACTACGTGGCAGAATCTCCCCTTTTACCAAAAAAGAAGCATTAGTAGAATATTACAATCATCCCTGTCATATACCACAGCGAGTCAGTGTTCCCAGGTTGCATTGATAACCCCTTTGGAATATAATGCTGTAAATCTTAAATTGGGACTAATCTGTAAATGGCTCACCTTCAGTGGTTGTTGACTAGTTTGAGTTCCACTGCTTCCATATAAATCATCTTTTGAGGATCCGCACAGTGAATGTTTGGCCCTCGGAGACTAGACATACGCATGTGCTCTATACGTAGTTTAGTTTAGCAGGTAAATGGGTAACGTTAGCTCACAGGTTGCTGTACATTTTGCCGTACACTTTCGCATGCACTTTTACCTAACTGTTGCGTTCTGGTTTCCAGGTGGTCCCGCTGAGTCTTTTATTTAATGCTACATCTTTGATGCTATTTGGTGGCTGGATTCATTGTTACTGGCTCATATTAATTCACTACATCACATTCATAACCATTGTCTGTCTTAAAAATAACAGAAATCCATTCTGCTTTTTCAATGCATCGGACATTTTGTTAATTCTTTTCTGTGTTCATCAGTGAAACCAACCAAAAAATGGATAACGGTTTTCCCTTTTGCTTTCATGCTTTTTTTTATTTATTTTTTTCCCTTTTTGAAACAGTTTCCGGAGGAGGCAGATGGTGATCTTTTGTCAGTTACCATTGATGGTCCATCCCATTACTCACCCATTAGTGAAGGTTCCCATTCTGTGTTCAGCACCCCTAACACACCCCGAGTCTTATCACCAAGCATTCCCTTCCAGACTGAAGAGGGGAAAAGAGAAGACAGTTCCTCCTCATCCTCCGATGATTCAGAGAAGGAGGAAGAACCTGACAGAGAAAAACTGTTTTATTATCGGAAAGCCCAGTAAGTATTCTGCTCTCCTTCTCCTACAGACAACCTATATAGTAATATTTTTTAACCTAAAAAAATATATTTTCCTTGTGATTTCTGTTACTAGAATTTAGTTACTCGTATGTAAGTAAATATGTATTGTATTTACACTGTTCTGAATATCGATGGCTTTTCTAACCACTTAGAATCTTCTACGCTCCAAAGAGTGCGAGAGCAGGACTCTCCAGGTCCCGCTCTTAGAATGTAATCATATAAAATATTATTTTATTGAATAAAGTGCCCAAGAATCCAGACCTACGATTACTTTTTACTGCTAGTACCTGTTTCAAAATTGTAAAAAATATCTAAGTTGTACCTGAGATATAGAACGAGAGCAGTAACTCTTTTCTCAGGCAGAGCACCCGGAAGAAATCTTCAGGTTTTGCAGCGGTCCATCAACTCTTCACCGAACGTTGGCCTACAACACCAAATCGGAACGTGTCCAGTGCAACCACAGAGCGGAACATCGACTTTGAGCTGGATATTAGAGTGGAGATTGATAGCGGCAAATGTGTTTTACATCCGACAACACTTCAGCAAGAACACGAGGATATCAGTTTAAGGCGGTATGGTGCCATAGGCATAAGGAATTTATTGTATTATTATTATTCATTTTTTATAGCGAGTGGGCCAGCAGATTTTGTATACACAATTAACAATACTCTTTAGGTTTACGGTATACAAACCTTTAGTCATGATTATGTTTTTGTTACTACTTCAAGCAGCCATACAAACTATACAAAATATGTGAAAAATAACTATGCTTTTGTACAGTCTGATTTTTATTTTTTGAAACAGGACCTATGACAGAAGCTCTCGAAGCCTCGATCAGGACTCTCCATCTAAAAAGAAAAAATTCCAAACAAACTATGCCTCTACTAGTCACTTGCTAGCTGGGAAAAAGGTGCCGTCATCACTACAA
Organism: Sceloporus occidentalis; assembly: GCA_023333645.1. Lineage (NCBI taxonomy): Eukaryota > Metazoa > Chordata > Lepidosauria > Squamata > Phrynosomatidae > Sceloporus > Sceloporus occidentalis. Next base: position 6,382,615 of record JALMGF010000046.1, read on the forward strand.
ACCAAAGCAAGTGACTTGGAGACAACAGTGTTTTATATTCCCGGGGTAGATGTAAAGGTACATTTTGTTTTTCTTTCCCCCCCCCCCTTAAATAGTATATATATATATATATACATGGATCATTTGACTTATTTTATGTAGCTGCCGGACTACTTTTTCCTTTTTAGTTAGCATGCAAAAGAATAAATGAGTATAATATTGATTGACCTTAGATAAAGTTTATGCATGTACTTGTTAAATATATAGTTACTGTACGTTGTTAATGATAAATATTTTTTGCTTATGAAACTGAATTAAAGTCAGTAATTAGGCAGTGTTTTTTGTAGTCATCTCTTATTTTTAATAGGCATTTATAAATTGTACAACATTTGCTTTGTTTAGTTTTTTGGGGCTTTTTTGATTAAACCTTTACCTGTATGGACACATACATTTGTAACACTATTCATGTGTTTTCCGATGCAGCTACACTACAACTCCAAAACATTAAAGACGGAGTCGCCGAATGCCTCAAGGGGATCTTCTCTACCAAGGACGCTTTCAAAAGAGTCCAAGCTGTATGGTATGAAAGACACGGCTACATCTCCTACCTATAGCACTGTCCACAGCAAGACTAACACCTTGTTACCTCCCCAGTCCCCTCCTTTCCCTTCAGGTACTTACTCTTTCCTGACAACTAATTGTTTCCCTTTCTTCTGTCCCTTTGTACTATGCTTAGTTACTTCTATGTTCCATCTTTCCCGATAACGTCTTGAGCCTGACCAGCTACTCCCTGTTCGCATGAATACACACCACCAACATTCCATCAATGTGCATTTTCCTTACTATAATCCATTTGGAATATTAAATCAGTATAGTGATGATGTCATACTTCCACGGTTGAAAAACATTTTCATTCTAAACAATAAAAGTGTAATATTTTCTTAGCCATGATAAATGGTGTGTTATTTCTATCTTGGAGTGGCAAGTTGTAGTTACTTTTAATTTTTTTTATATTGGACTAAGTGTATTGGTTTAAAAGCAATGTCTAGTTTGAGTTAAAATGTGCAAAGAATGGGTGTAATGTCTCTGTAAACGTAGGAATATGTTTGCTTTTCCAGCCAAAGGAAAGGGAAGCGTTAAAACGGCTAAATTATATGCCTGGGTAGCTCTACAGTCACTGCCTGAAGAGATGGTCATTAGCCCAAACCTGCTTGACTTCTTGGAGAAGGCCCTGGAAACCATTCCAATCACGCCTATTGAGAGGAATTATGCAGGTAACGTTCCTTCCTCCATCGCTTTATTGCACGGTACAAAGCCACCGATACATATAGATTGTAGATGATGTCAGTATGAAAGTGCTATCACTTTATATATTGGAAATTATCTACAAGGCATGCATGCATGAAAAGGTCGTCTTTCAGGTAATTCCTTTTTTTTTTAATAAAACAAATGTTTTTTGATAGTGTTTTTAACTTTTAGCCAAATTATTATGATTGTGGAACAGCAACACCAAAGTAAAAAAAGGGAAAGTCCAGATCTGTAGTGGCTTATATATATATATATATATATATATATGGGACAGTGATGTTAAATTGGGACTAGTATGTGAAATGCTGTGTTGTCCCTGCACCCTATCCTGTATACAAGCCATCTATTATGCAGGTGGGAATAAAGTTCAGATGGGTTACGTGGGCTCATCTGCCAGACACTATTCACTCCATTCAGATGAATATTGTCGTATTGGCCCAGCTTTAGTTGAAGTTGATGCCTTTTATTGAGTCGTCAGGTCATCAAAAAGTAGAAACTTTTACTAAAAGACCATCTAAGCTAAAGGAGCATAGTGGTCAAACTAATCATTAGCTGTTTTTGTGAGACAGTATTATAACATATAATATATAATATAATGCGCTGAGTGGACTTTGCTTCATGTGTTGCTTTAGGTTTCTTTTTGGCTCCAATCTTCATGAAAACCATCTGTATTTCAGAGTATTTTACAATTTACTGTAAGAACCCATCTTAGTCCTTTTATACTGTAAAGGTTATTCATGAGGTTAGGGGATTACTTGGTAATGTGGGAGGGGAAAATTCAAATAAGTTCACTTTTCTGTCTTTTGAAATATGTCCAAGCTTTCCATACCAAAGTGGAAATTAAACCCATTACGCCGTGTTCATTCCTCCGACATGAAGTATAATGTGAAAAACACAGCCTACCAGGCTGCAGCATGTCAGGTTTGGTAGGAATTGCGCGGTTTCTTTTATTTTTTATATTGTGGCAGGTATTCTGTAGTTCATCACTGTTCTGTATAATGACTTCTGCCATGAGTACACGCCAGATTATGTATACTGATGCACTGATGATATACAACAATATTCAAACATACTAGAGTGGAACGAAGTAGTACGCGCAAAGTAGTATCTGTCTCCATATTCATGTAACGGGCCAACTCGTTTGTAGGTATACATGCCTCCTTAATTACAGGGAGCTGTCATAAGTTTTGGTACAAAATGAATTCATGTAAACTAGTTTTCCTTGACAGTTGGAGTAATTGTAAGGACAAGGGACACCCATGTATAGAAAGAAAAGTTGGGATGATGGCAACCAGGACTTGTACACATTAAGTGGGTGGCAAATATTGTGCTTTACGAAGGGTACCGAACTGCGAAATGTCAGATCTGGAAAAAGTGACAGCCATTGTCTTATTGTGCTAATAACTGCCAGTAGCAATTGCATGATTTAAACAGTCTTCCGGATTTCCGTTCTTGGATTTATGTATTCACCAGTGGCGTTAGGGAGGAGTTTAATGCTTACAGACTTCAATCCTACATATTATCATGGATCTCCCCAATGTCTTTTGATTTGTTTGGCAGCCGTGAGTTCTCAGGATGAGGACATTGCACAGTTTGACTTACAGGACCCACTAGAAGAGTCGACAACATCATTAGTGTCTTCATCGACATCTGCTTACTCGTCATTCCCGGTTGATGTGGTCGTGTATGTGAGAGTTCAGGTATGCATATAAGTGTTTTTATACACATACATACATGCAATAGATTTTTTGTTTGTGTTTTTAAGCATTTTAACTGAAAATTGAGTATGTATATTTATCATCATTCTTTTCTAGCCCTCGCAAATTAAATTCAGCTGCTTGCCAGTGTCTCGGGTGGAATGCATGCTGAAGCTGCCATCCTTAGACTTGGTGTTCTCTTCAAACAGAAGTGAACTGGAAACGCTTGGAGCTGGGCATCCCTGTGATGGTAGTTCTGCTAATCTGTCCATGCCAAGTGGATCAAAAGCAAACATGAACAAACCAGGCATGGCAGGTATATATAAATATAGGATGCTTGCATAAACCATTGTTTACGGTATGCGCCTTCAAGCATGGCGGCCCTTTACAATAACCTCTACAATCCTGTTGTGTGCAGTGAACTTAATGCTGAGTACAATACCGGATCACATCAAAGCATCAATGTTTTGGCTGTTTTTACTTGAGCATTATAAAAGACATAGATTTTTTTATGGCAGGACCGTCCCCCGGGCTCGGCAGCCCGCTTGGAAGAACAAGACACAGCAGCAGCCAGTCCGACTTAACCAGCTCCAGCAGCAACTCTTCAGGCTTGAGCTTCACTGCGTGCATGTCCGATTTCTCTCTGTATGTGTTTCACCCTTATGGCGCAGGCAAACAGAAATCCGCTGTCTCTGGGCTGACCCCTGGCTCGAGTGGATTAGGTACAAGTTATCTTTTGGCTCACCATGTATACAGAGCAATGTCGAACATGTGTTCTTTCTAACTTAGAATGCAGCATTGAAAATATCAACAACGGGGTTAACTTTACAACATCTGCTTAGAAACAATAACCAAATACTGCTCCATTCATAGTTTCTTAGGAAATGTCTAGTTGGAGCCGGTAGTCATATGGCCCCCAAAAAAGTATATTGTTATTGTTGTTATTTATTGCAATAGTGTGACTAAAATTTTGCAGAATGGATAGTTATTTTCTGGTTTAATACATTCCTTTGCTTTCGGAACATTCTGTAAATAGGATGCAATCTATTTGGGCTTTTCTCTTCTATATACCTATTACATTCTGTAGAACTGAAAGGTACAGTTACGCATAGGCAACAACGTTTTTGTTTTAAAGTAGGACTAGCGCTCCAAATATTTTTGGCCCATAATGTACTTAGAAAGTAAAAGGAAGTTTTATGTTAGCCTTTTTCTTGTATAGGCATTTTTTTGTTTGTTTTTTAAATGCCTTTAAGCTCAAAGTGCTGTTTACGATGTAAAGTGTCTTGGCTTATAGGTCAAGTGGATGAAGAGCCTACGTCGGTGACAGGTCGTAAAGATTCCCTTAGTATTAATCTGGAATTTGTAAAAGTCAGTTTGTCTAGAATGAGGCGTTCTGGAGGAGCTTCCTTCTTTGAAGGTGTCTCTGCTAACAAAGGAGCAAGCAAAATGGATACCACTTTGATCAACATCTCTGGTAGGACTCAGCTAAAGACCTTTTTTTTCCCCTTTACACCCCAATCCCGTGACTTTTCAGAACCTTTGTCTCTGTGGTTTATTCTTTTAGCTGTGTGTGATATCGGCTCTGCTTCCTTCAAATATGACATGCGACGCCTTAGTGAAATTTTGGCCTTTCCAAGGGCATGGTATAGGAGAAGCATCGCTAGACGCCTCTTCCTTGGGGATCAAACCATCAACTTACCAGGTGTGCTGTAGAAGAGAATTTGCTCTTGTATTTCTGTAGGCCATACACGGAACTGACACACCACTCACTTTTATATCCAAGCTATGCAGATAATGAATATGAATTTAAATCACCTAACTATTGTTAGCATTCATATGGTTGGTAAGATTTTCTCAGAATAACCTTTAAATACATCTGCAATTCATGCACACTATCTGTGTTTGTGTTGCAATGTAATATCTCTGAAAAGAGCAATGTAAACCTGACCTTTTGGTACTGCAGCATCGGGTCCGGGGACTCCTGATTCCATAGAAGGGGTAAACCAACACCTTTCGCCTGAATCGTCACGCAAGGCGTATTGTAGGACTTGGGAGCAGCCCAGCCAGTCCAGCTCATTCTCCCACATGGCGCAGTCTCCCGGTGTTTTTAATGAACATGCGCCCGGCAGCAGCATGTCTCCAGGAACAGCCACCCACTCCTTGAAATCTCCAGCTGCGACAAGGTCAAGGAGCGTTTCTGACTCTTCTGTGCCTCGGAGAGGTATGTCTTTTTCATTATTATCGTTATAAGGAAAGCTTAAGAAAACATGTTTTGTTATATGGGAGGGTTACATCATCAGTCATGTGTGTATAAAATATAAAGATTCATTCTCTAAATAGGACCCGCTATGCTGTTCATTTCTTTCTAATGTTGGACTTGCATGTAATATTTGTCTATGTTGCAGATTCTGTCACCAAGCCTGCAACGCCATCATTCAACAAAGCCAGTAAAACTTCCAGCCAGCAGGCATCCCCATGGGAAACATTGGTTGTATTTGCAATTAATTTGAAACAACTTAATGTGCAGATGAACATGAGCAATGTTATGGGAAATACTACGTAAGTTGTATGTTCTTAAAGTGGGTAGCTTATAGTGGTGTATATGAGGGACAGAGATAAGATCATACTTTAAATCTGTTTTTAGGTAGAATATTCCATACCTGATCACATTGTTGTGGAAGCATTTCAAGTGGGTCCTTTCTCTTTGTTATATGTGATGTTTGCACACACAAAGACATTGATAACACAGTACACACAACACTTGCATGCACACATATAAGCAGAGATATACTTATCGTGGGTGTGCTGCCCTAGTCCTAACCCAGTGCACAACCTCCAGGACTCGCTTCTGTGGCTGCTATTCTCACTGCCTAGTGCTGGGATAGAACATTATAGCTTAGCACTCCATCGAAAGATGCGTGATGTAAGGCAGAGCACACTATGGAGGCTGTGCTGGCGTATACACAGTCCTCTCTAGTGTAAATGGGCCGGATGGGAAGATCAAAGATCTCCCTTGTAACCGGCTCATTGAGCAGCAGCGAATGGGGGGGCCAGATTCCCCAACTGGGGATGCTAATGATATGTACTATCAATTCAAATAATAAGGGGGACTGTGATGGATGTGCTAATCAATGATGGACCACTATGCGTGGATTTGGATATCGGTCGATATGTAGGTCATTACTAAAGCGATTAGTTGGCCTTGAACATATATTCTAAATTACAACCTAAGTTGCACATATGCAACTTCAAACATATTTACCAGGAATCCTAAAACTACAGAGACGTGTCCAGGTCACCCCCTCTGGCTGAGAATGGAGCTCTTTAAAGGTGTTTAATTTGCAAGTTGAACCATAGCATGTAGTCATGGCTATTTCTACAAATAATAATCCATAAATTGCCAGACTGAAAAGTGAGCAGTATTTGAGGAAACTTTGGGAAATGTTTGAAAAAAAATACCCAGGTCACACTAACTCTAAAATAAACTGCATTTCCTAAATTCTACAAATAGAAATCTATCATTTTGCTTTAAAAGCCAGAGTGCAAGTGGAGTTGCATAGGTTGGAGCGACAGTCACCTCAAGCCGGTGACACAGAATAGTTGGGCATTATAGTGCCTCGGAAACCAACAGGGGACGTTCACATAATGTGATGGTTTTAAGGAGGCCCTTAACAGCCATTTAATAGTAGACATACATCTATTACCTGGTGCAGAAATGTTTTTTGCCTCCCTAGCTGGTGGCCATCCTTTTATGAAGATAGACTTGAATGCTTATTTGCAGTTAAAATTTAGTCCAAATGAAGGTTACTTATTGAATAGTAGGAGCATAGCAAATCATATTTTGTCGCGAACGTGTGGCATTTTAATTGTGCTCGTTAAAATGGATCAAAGACTTAATTCTTCTACTTGACAGCCCATTGTTTTTCAGACATTAGTGAAGCAAGCTTTGTTTTGTTTTAGATCTGAATACCAAAGTTCAACATTCTAGACACCAATAAGAAAAGAACATCAGCAGCTGATTTGTATGACTTTTGAAGTAATTTCAATTCATTTTATGAATTAATTTTATGTCAGGTGGACCACAAGTGGGTTGAAAAGCCAGGGTCGCCTTTCAGTGGGAAGTAACAGAGATCGGGAGATTGGCATGTCCGTTGGTCTGGGCAGATCTCAGCTGGACTCCAGAGGTGGAGTTGTTGGTGGAACTATAGATGTTAACACCTTGGAAATGGTTGGTAAGTTGAACTACTATTCAGGTTTTCACCTTGTGGATGTGTTGTATATTTTTGTTTATATATAAGTGACCTATATTTTTGTTATGTAGCTCATATTTCAGAACACCCCAATCAACAGCCCAGCCACAAAATCCAGATTACAATGGGTTCTACTGAAGCACGTGTTGACTACATGGGATCGAGCATATTAATGGGGATCTTTAGTAATGCTGACCTGAAGCTACAGGATGAGTGGAACGTCAATTTGTACACTCCACTGGATACCAGCATTTCAGACAAAAGGTATGGATAGGTTTGTTCTGTTAGTTTTAGTGGAAGCTTAAAATGCACTCAGGGTGTTCAAAATACTTTGCCTAAACCTTAAAACCATAGTCTTTTTGAACATTTCCTTTGCAGTATTGATTTTTTGCAAGCACAGTGTCTGCTGTTTGTTGCTGAAATCCCTCAAACTGTTACATACGTTTATTGTCCATTATCTTGTTCCCCAGTGTTATTTTTATTCATGGAGATCTCCAGTGGGACATTTTTCAAGTCATGATCTCCAGGTCAACTACACCGGACTTAATTAAAATCGGAATGAAACTGCAAGAATTTTTCACTCAACAGTTCGATACAAGCAAGCGTGCTTTATCCACTTGGGGACCAGTTCCATACATCCCACCAAAGGCAGTGGTCACAAACGTAGAGAAGAACTCTCGTGAGCAATGTATGGGTAAAAGTCAGTCCACATCAAATGAATACGCTCATTTTGCTTTATTACAGTGTCTTTATACTACATACATATAGTGTTTTAAAATAGCATTAACTCCTATTGTAGGAGATAAACTTTAGGTAGTTACAACCAGTGTCTAATCATCCAGACTAAACAGCTGCATATGTCCCACAAACCTGAAGCTTGACCAATACGAATTTGGACAACTAAATTTTGCCAGTATCAGAGTTTTATATAAAAGTGGCAAAGTCATGAAACAAGTAGTTGAGGATAGCTATCAAAAGAACTTATTCATCAGAATTCTGGTGGTCAAAACTTTAATATGCTAGAAAAATGAGATTGTTACACAGGGTTTGTTAACCTGCTACAGGAAAAAAGCACTGGTTTGTCAGAACAGGTTACGGGAGAGTTGTAGTTTCAGCTCCCTCTCTTCACTATTCATTATTACCGACACTGGAAGGTTTCAATGTCTAGGGAAGTGAAGGAATTGCAAACTGAATAAACACATTTGTTTTAATTCACCGGTATAATCATTTTTACCATTTCAGTGAGATCATTGAATGAATAGCGTGTTAGAATGGAATGTAAGCTTTGGACTACATTTATGTTTCTTTCGTACAGTATACTGTGTAATGTGTGTTATGTTTCTTCTGTTTATATTAGTGCTGGATGCCGCTCACCATCGCCACTGGCCTGGAGTACTCAAGATGATATCAGGATGCCACATATCACTATTTCAGATTCCCTTACCAGAAGATACCGTTCAGTTAGGTGGCTCCATGAGCCTTCATGGAAACCACATGACCTTGGCGTGTTTCCATGGACCCAATTTCCGTTCTAAATCTTGGGCATTGTTCCACTTAGAAGAGCCAAATATTGCCTTTTGGACTGAAGCACAAAAAATCTGGGAGGAGGGTGAGCTTTTTGTTTTTACAAGCTGAGGTTTACATGTAAAAGTGTATATGCTACAACTGTATCACGGTATCTTAAGTCCATAAAAAAACAAAAACGATGAGCTTCTGCTAATAAAGTAAGAAAATTGATCAGACCTTTAAAGTGAAGAATGCTATGGCAGACTCTTTATTCAGAAATCTCACCTGTGACTCTTATGTACTGAGACAAAAACTTTGCACAATGTGCCTAATTTTCTGCACTTTTTGATGACATCACAACATGTTCTGTCACATGCAGCAGAAACTCATTGTATTTGGTTCTACACTGTCAAGGCTTTGATGGTTTTGTCTGGTTGCTTCTCTTTGTGTTGGTCTTTCTGTGTCCTTTCCTGTCTCACAAACTCTAAGCTTTTCTTCATTATTTGTGTGCCTCTCTCTTTCTGTAGGCAGAAAGCGTCTCACTACTGATCTCTCAAAAGAGAGAGAGGGAGAGAGAAAGAGAGCTCAGTGTGTTTACAATGAGCTTACAGGTGTGTGCTAAACATTTCCACGTGGCAGCTACACGCATTAAAATACAGTAAATGGAAGTTCCCTTTAAAGCATGGTGCATGTTTTCTGGATAACCTAACATGAGCACAGGTGGCTCTCGCACATTAGCATAGCTGGATTTGCTGTCATATCCAGTAAAGCCATCTGTGTTCACATGAGCAGAGGTAGGCACTGTTGTTTTTGCAGATGAGCTTTGAGAAGCATGCTGTCCATGTGTTCCGTAGCGCTGTACAATGGGTAGACAGGACATAACAAGTAGTATGTTACATTACAAATTGACTAACAGAGACAACAGGTGAGGAGGGCCCTGCTCAAAAGAGCTTACAGTCTAGAGGGAGTTGGGTTTATTACACAATAGGCAAAAGTGCCGTTGTTAGGGATAGACCAGCCACACTAGTAAAGGTATTGCAGGAGAGGGACTAGGAAAGGGGAGCTAAAGGAATATGGGAGTATGGGAGGCCGTTAGTGTGCTATGTTGTAAGCATCCTTAAAGAAGTGGGTCTTGAGGGATTTTTTGAAGGAATAAAGGCAGGGGGAGAGACGGATAGACCGGGGGAGGGCATTCCAGAGGATAGGGGCAGCCCTTGAGAAATCTTGTAAGCGGGCATGAGAGCTAGACATCAGAGGAGAGGATAGAAGGAGATCATTGGATGAGCAGAGAGACCGGTTAGGAGTGTATTTAGAGATGAGTGAGGAGATGTAGGGAGGGGACCTGCTGTGAAGGGCTTTGAAAGTAAGAGTGAGGATTTTGAAATGAGTCCTGAAGCGCACAGGCAGCCAGTGAAGAGACTGACAGAGGGGAGAGACATTAGTAAAGCGATGGGAGTGGAAGATGAGTCTGGCAGCAGCATTCATGGTGGATTGTAGAGGGGTGAGACGGTTAAGAGGGAGACCGGCTAAGATAGAGTTACAATAGTCAAGACGGGAGATAATCAGGGCATGAACAAGAGCCTTAGTGGTATGTTGCGTTAGGAAGGGACGGATACGGGCAATGTTTTTAAGATGAAGGCGACAGTTTTTAGAGACAGACTGAATATGGGGTGTGACCGAAAGGTCGGAGTCAAGGGTGACACCAAGACAGCGTGCATGAGTAGATGGGGAGATGATGGCACCATTAACATTGAGGGAGATAGATGTGGGAATCTTAGCATTGGAGGGAGGGAAGATGAGGAGTTCAGTTTTGGAGAGGTTGAGTTTCAAGAAACGTTCATACATCCAGGTAGAGACAGATGCAAGGCAGTTAGTTACACGATCTAAGACAGAGGGAGAGAGATCAGGGGAAGATAGATAGATCTGGGTGTCATCAGCATACAGGTGGTAGTGAAAGCCAAAGGATGAGATCAGTTTGCCAAGGGAGGAAGTGTAAAGAGAGAACAGAAAGGGTCCTAAAACGGAGCCTAACTGAGAGAGGGAGGGGAGGGGAAGTGTTACTGGAGACAGAGACACTGAAGGTACGATCAGAGAGGTAGGAAGTGAGCCATGAGAGAGCAGTATCACGGAGGCCAAGATCATAAAGCTTTTGAAGGAGAAGAGGGTGGTCCACCGTGTCAAAAGCAGCAGAAAGGTCCAGTAGGATTAGCATGGAGTAGTAGCCCTTGGATTTAGCAGTGAGTAAGTCATTAGTAACTTTAGTAAGGACGGTCTCAGTAGAGTGTCGAGGGCGAAAACCAGATTGAAGAGGGTCAAGCAGGAAGTTGGAGTCTAGAAACTTAGTTGTGTATAAACAATTCTTTCAAGAAGCTTGGAGGTGAAAGGAAGCAGAGAGATGGGACGGTAGTTGGAGAGACCAGTTGGGTCGAGGGAGGACTTTTTCAAGATAGGAGTAATGGTAGCATGCTTGAAGGACGATGGGACAGATCCAGTAGTGAGGGAGAGGTTGAAGATATGAGTTAGAGTAGGGACAAGGGTAGATGAAAGAGACTGGGTGAGATGGGAAGGGATGGGGTCAAGGGGGCATGTGGTAGGACAAGAGGAAAGAAGAAGAGCATGTACATCTTCTTCAGTGACAACAGAGAAATGAGTTAATGTAGTGAGGGGAGAAGAGGTCAGTGGGAAGGGGGGTGCGTAGGCAGAGGGACTCTGACTGTGCAGATATGTCATCTCTGATAGTTTGAATTTTATTATTGAAGAATGCGGCAAAGTCAGATGCATTAAGGTGTAAGAAGTAGTAGGGATCGGTCGAAGCAGGCAATTAAAAGTATTAAAGAGTCATTTGGGGTTGTGGGACAGGGAGGAGATGGGGGATGTGAAGCAGGTTTCTTCAGCAAGGTTGAGAGCAGAGTAGTAGGAACGTAGCATAAATTTATGGTGCAGAAAGTCAGACATGGAATTAGACTTTCACCAACTACGTTCGGCAGTGCGGGAAAAACGTCGAAGGTGTCGGGTTACAGTTGTGTGCCAGGGTTGGAAATGTGAACGTTGTGAGGAGCGAGTAGTAGCAGGTGCTACATGCTCAAGAGCGGATATGAGAGTGGCGTTATAGACAGAGGTAGCGTTGTTAGGGCATGACATGTTTGAGATTGGAGAGAGAGTAAATTGAGTGAGCAGTCCTGAAGGTTAATGGAGTTGAGGTCTCTGGTTAGGCGGGGTTGGGGTGCACGGGGGCGAGTATGAGGCAAGATTAGAGAGCAGGAAAGGAAGTGGTGGTCAGAGAGGGGGAAAGGGGAATTTGAAAGGTTAGTGGGAGTGCACATGCTAGAAAAAATAAGGTCCAGGGTGTTACCATTGTGACGGCCCCGGGTTAATCGGTACCGTCTGTAATAATTATTGGTTGTGATACCTGCATTTCCCAGTATATGTTGTGATTATGGTGTGTGCTTTTGTTCCCCTTGTTTGCTACCCTGTCCAGGTGCCACATGTCCTGCCCCTCCCTCCTTACACAGACTACAGTAGAGACCCCCTACTGGGCTGAGGGCTAATGCTCAGTCATATGCAAAGGAGGGCAGGATGTAATTCCCTTGTGTCTATTGGACGCAATTCCCTTGTGTCTATTGGACGCAATTCCCTTGTGTGTCTATTGGACGTAACTCAATCCCTTGTACTGTTTAAATGCCCCTGTGTTCCCAAATAAAGGGAGTTCCTGTTTTACCTCACTACGAGTCCTGTCTTGTTATTGAGGTAAGCCTCGGTGCTGCCCTTATTAGGGCGGTAGGGTGCTGTATTGCTATACTTCGGTATACTACAGTACGGCCGAGGTTCCTGAAGAGCTGTGTTCTCTGCTATGATCGCGTATTGTCCTTTTCAGGACGATAGCCACCCTGTGTAGCTCAGTTTCGGCTAGCCACAGACAGTGAAGGGGTTAGTCTCTGGTGGCCATGGGGCGAAGGAAGCAACGTTCGGCGGGCGTACCCAGTCGGGGTACAGGTCGGTCCCGTCACATTGGTGGCAGCGGTGGGATGCTTCCTCAGTACAGAGACAGCCCAACCACTACTGGGACTAACAGGCTTGCTGACCACGGAGGTACAGCCACATCGGCGGCAGCTATGGCAGAAGAACTGAGCCGGTGTCGGGAACAGGCAACGAAGAAGTTCCGCAACAGATTACAGAGGAGGATGGCATTCTACGGAGCCACTCCATCTGCAGAAACAGTCTGTAGGACGGTAATGGAAATGGATCGGCAGTTCAAGGTGGACCTGGATCTACAGAGGAATGCGTCACGAGGAGCTGATGAGTATAAGTGGGAAGCTCCGTTATGGGACTTTGAGACTCGAGTTAAGGTCGCCCTGACGATACAGGGAGGGCCGATTCCAGAGGAAGTACGGCTGGAATGGAGAGCCCTGATTCGGCTAGAGCTGTGGGAAGATGCCATGGAAAACTGGTACAACTGCAGAAGCGAGAACCTGCCTACCCCAGAACAACGCTTCGGGGAGCTGTTTAAGCTGCGGCGTCGCCGGATGAGATGGCAGCCCACCGAGGAGGAAGTAGCCACACTGGAGAAGTTGGTGGCGAAGGAGCTCGAGCTCGGGGACCTATACCGAGCATTATATTGGGCTGCAGCCCAGCAGGAGTGGGGGTCCCGAAATCACTATTCTCCGGAAGGTGAGGACCTCTATGTCCCTGGCTTAGATTGGGAAGCTTTTGAAGCAGAAGACGACTTTGGTAGTTCGGAGAGCTATAGGTTCTGGGACCTGTACAAGGACCGCGAGGAAATGCTGCCGCTTTCCCAAGAACTGACCCTGGCAGCTGACTTAGAAGGGCTAGTCTACAGGGAATGGTGCCTGGAGATGGAATACTTAGGGCTGCTGGAAGGCGGCCTTTCCATGACACGGGAGTCGACAGATCCTGCAGTTCCAGCTGAAGCACTGACAACAGGGCAGAGGGACGCTGTTCTCTGCCCAGCACCATGCGCCCCTCCTACTCCGGCTGAAATGCTGGCAGCGGGGCAGAGTGCCGCTGGCCTCTGCCTGCCCCACGGTGAAGGGTCCCCGCCTGCTAGCAGGGACCCACCAGGGCAGAGCAACGCGATCCTCTGCCCAGCACCGCAAAATGCCAGACCGGCAGAAGAGCCGGCCACAGGGCAGAGTGCTTTTGGCCTCTGCTCATCCCCCAGCACGGTGTCCCGGCCGGCTAACGAGGACCAACCAGCAGAAGCGCTAGCACCTGTAGAGAGCATCGCTGACATCTGTCCTGCATCAGCAATCCTCGCTCAGGCTGAAGCACCGGCAATAGGGCAGAATGCTGCTGGTGTCTACCTGTCCCACAGCGAAGGGTCCCCACCTGCTAGCAGGGACCCACCATCGGAAGAGCTGGCGACAGGGCAGAGTGACGCTGTCCGCTGCCCAGCACTGTTCCCCACACCAGCAGAAGCGCTGGCAACTGGGCAGAAAGTTGCTGACCTCTGCCCTGCCCCGCCTACATCCCCATCATCTGGATTTCCCCAACAGCCGTCACCAATCATGGGAGGAAGGGCAACTGGCGTTCCTCCCCAGCGGCTGACAGATATCCAGGGAGATCCGGCAGCCGGCCCATCTTCCCAGCGGCAGAAGGAGCACCAGGGAGGGGGTGCAGGTGGCATCCCTCCCCAGCGGCTGAGTGAGAACCCAGGAGATGGCGCAGCTGGTCAGTCTCCCCAGCGGCAGCTCACAGACCCGGGAGCGGAGGAACCGGTCCTCGCTCCCCAGCGGCTGATCCCAATGATTGGAGCTGAGGGTATTGTCCCTCCTCCCCAGCGGCTGGCAGATATCCCGGGAGATGCGGCAGCCGGCCCATCTCCCCAGCGGCAGAAGGAGCACCACGGAGGGGGTGCAGGCGGCATTCTTCCCCAGCGGCTGAGTGAGGACCCGGGAGATGGCGCAGCTGGTCAGTCTCCCCAGCAGCAGCTCACAGACCCGGGAGCGGAGGAACCGGTCCTCGCTCCCCAGCTGCTGATCCCAATGATGGGAGCTGAAGGTATCGTCCCTCCTCCCCAGCGGCTGGCAGATATCCCGGGAGATGCGGCAGCAGGCCCATCTCCCCAGCGGCAGAAGGAGCACCAGGGAGGGGGTGCAGGCGGCATTCCTCCCCAGCGGCTGAGTGAGGACCCGGGAGATGGCGCAGCTGGTCAGTCTCCCCAGCGGCAGCTCACAGACCCGGGAGCGGAGGAACCGGTCCTCGCTCCCCAGCGGCTGATCCCAATGATTGGAGCTGGGGGTATTGTCCCTCCTCCCCAGCGGCTGGCAGATATCCCGGGAGATGCGGCAGCCGGCCCATCTCCCCAGCGGCAGAAGGAGCACCAGGGAGGGGGTGCAGGCGGCATTCTTCCCCAGCGGCTGAGTGAGGACCCGGGAGATGGCGCAGCTGGTCAGTCTCCCCAGCAGCAGCTCACAGACCCGGGAGCGGAGGAACCGGTCCTCGCTCCCCAGCGGCTGATCCCAATGATGGGAGCTGAAGGTATCGTCCCTCCTCCCCAGCGGCTGGCAGATATCCCGGGAGATGCGGCAGCCGGCCCATCTCCCCAGCGGCAGAAGGAGAGCCAGGGAGGGGGTGCAGGCGGCATTCCTCCCCAGCGGCTGAGTGAGGACCCGGGAGATGGCGCAGCTGGTCAGTCTCCCCAGCGGCAGCCCACTATCCCGGGAGCAGAGGAACCTGCCCTCCCTCCTCAGCAGCAGATGATAGCAAGGGACACCGTTCCCTCCCCCCAGCTGCAGGCCGGACCCGAAGATCCCTTAGCCCCAGCAGAAGCGCTGGCAACAGGGCAGAGCACCTCTGGCCTCTGCACAGCACCTACAACAGGGTTCCAGGGAGATAAGGCAGTCGGCTCATCTCCCCAGCGGCAGAGGGAGCAACAGGGAGGGGGTGCAGGTGGCATCCCTCCCCAGAGGCTGGGTACCCTCCAGGGAGAAGGGGCAGTCGGCACTTCTCTCCAGCGAATGGTATACGCACCGGGAGAGGCAGACGTTGGCCGGGTAAGCGCTACCTTTGTAGGAGCAATCGAGCTAGGGGACTGTCACAGAGGCCTCCATGCCATGGGTTTCTGGAGGGGCCTGAGTGCCAGCCTTCTCCCTACAGACTATGGGCCCGGGTGCAGAGCGCCACACTCCAAAGACTGGGGAGCAGAGACAACCTAATGCCCACCTATCTTTCCCGGACAGCCCCAAGCCGACCCGTTAGGGGTCTAGCCGGGTCTGCCGGACTATGGGGGGGGAGATGTGACGGCCCCGGGTTAATCGGTACCGTCTGTAATAATTATTGGTTGTGATACCTGCATTTCCCAGTATATGTTGTGATTATGGTGTGTGCTTTTGTTCCCCTTGTTTGCTACCCTGTCCAGGTGCCACATGTCCTGCCCCTCCCTCCTTACACAGACTACAGTAGAGACCCCCTACTGGGCTGAGGGCTAATGCTCAGTCATATGCAAAGGAGGGCAGGATGTAATTCCCTTGTGTCTATTGGACGCAATTCCCTTGTGTCTATTGGACGCAATTCCCTTGTGTGTCTATTGGACGTAACTCAATCCCTTGTACTGTTTAAATGCCCCTGTGTTCCCAAATAAAGGGAGTTCCTGTTTTACCTCACTACGAGTCCTGTCTTGTTATTGAGGTAAGCCTCGGTGCTGCCCTTATTAGGGCGGTAGGGTGCTGTATTGCTATACTTCGGTATACTACAGTACGGCCGAGGTTCCTGAAGAGCTGTGTTCTCTGCTATGATCGCGTATTGTCCTTTTCAGGACGATAGCCACCCTGTGTAGCTCAGTTTCGGCTAGCCACAGACAGTGAAGGGGTTAGTCTCTGGTGCCCCGGTGGCCATGGGGCGAAGGAAGCAACGTTCGGCGGGCGTACCCAGTCGGGGTACAGGTCGGTCCCGTCACAACCATCATCATGAGTAGGGGAGTTAATATGTTGCTGGAGATCAAAAGAGGAAGTGATAGAAAGAAATTTTGAAGCCATGGGACTCATTGGGGTGTCAACTGGGATGTTGAAATCCCCAAGGACAACAGAAGGAACATCAGAGGAGAGGAAGAGAGGGAGCCATGAGGAGAAGTGATCAAGAAATATGTTAGCCGGGCCAGGGGGGCGATATATAACAGCAATGCGTATGGAGATGGGATGAAATAGTCGGATAGCATGGACTTCGAATGAGGAGAAAGAGAGTGATGGGGCAAAGGGAATAGGTTGAAAAGTACAAGTAGGGGAGAGTAGGAAGCCTACCCCTCCACCCTTCTTGTCAACAGGCATTAGAAACCGTGTCCTTCTATTCCAGTATACACAATTCAGGTTTTACACTTTTTGTTATGTGTCGTGCATTGTTGTCTTATAGTGACTGGATATTATTGATTGCTTGCCTCTGTCAAATCACCTTTTCTGTCTATGCTGCAGGTTCGAGTGACCACTCTACATACATTGTCCAAACACTCGATTTTCACTTGGGACACAACACAATGGTCACCAAGCCTTGTGGTGCTCTGGAGAGTCCGATGGCCACAATCACCAAAATAACCCGAAGGCGCCATGAAAACCCACCGCATGGTGTGGCGAGTGTAAAAGAATGGTTCAACTATGTAACTGCTATGAGGAATGAAGGTTAGTGAACATCAATTTAAACAGAATTCACAATAGGGGCAGGCAACAGTTTCACAAGACTTATCGTGGACATAAGTATGCTTTTATCGCCATTTTCTATTTCCAATATTTGGAACGTTCCACTGAAATTAAGTGGCTCTACTTCCATATTTTTCTTTTCTCCCTTAAATTCCCACGAGACCTCATTGTTTGTTGGAATGCGAAGTGTCTGATTAGCAGGGAAGATATTTGGTCACCCAAGATACCACTGGACATACGTGTCGCTAATTGTATATTTTGCTTGTAGAACTTAACTTGCTTCGAAATGTTGATGCTAATAATCCAGAAAGCAGCACAGCAGTGAAAAACTCGAGCTTGTTGAGTGGCTTTCGGGGAGCTTCCAGTTACAATCATGAAACGGAGACCATTTTTGCATTGCCAAGGATGCAGTTGGACTTCAAATCTATACATGTACAGGAACCACAAGAACCCACGTTGCAAGGTAAACAGGATTGTTAATCCAATCAAACCCAAAGGTTGTATACTTTTCTAGATCCAAGTTGATACTTCTAGATGAATTCATACAATGAAGGAGAGCAGAAATGTGAATATAGATACTTTTTAGTGGGCATCAGTGAGCCGTATTCAATGCATCATTTTAATGTAAAGATGATTGTGTCGCTATATGGTACAAGCTTCCCAGTTATACGGAAGTTCATATTGATGATCTCAATTTCATGCTTCTGTACCAAGATCATATACTTATTAGCCGTGATGTTTTAAGAAGTGTAGACTTGGAGGTCACATGCAACATAGTTCTTACTGGCTCAGACTTCTTCTTCCAAAGCCAGTTGATGGGATGAACATTTTTATCGGAAATTGTGGTCAGTATGATGCCACTAAACCCAGTTTCACTTATCAGTGTCTTTGGGACATGCCTCGCTCAATAGATGTTTTTTTTTGCATTTGTTAGTTAAATCATTTTCTTCTCTTTCAGATGTTGACAGCAAACCAAATGTAGAATGTAGTGTCGTAACAGAGTTCACTGACCATATCTGTGTGACAATGGATGCTGAACTTATTATATTTCTCCATGATCTAGTCTCTGCTTATCTAAAGGAGAAAGAGAAAGGTAAAAAAAAAAAAGTGATGTTTTTTTTCCCCTCATACATATGAATTAAAGTGAAAGTTCCATTACTTTTAATATAGTGAAGTACTAAAGAGAATTGTGGTTTGTTTCAGTAAACTTTATCTGAAAATCTGGAGGCTGCTTTATAGGCATCATGGTATATTTTGGTGACATTAAAAAAGTGGCTGATTTTTATGGCAATACTAACAAAATGCATTATCCCACAGATCTTAATTAGCCAGTGACCAGGAATTATTTTGTTTGAATGTTGCTTTATTTAAAAGTTTGTTTCTACCACCTCTGAGGTAATTGGTACATGAGAAATAGTCTTATAAAGTTTTGGGCTTGATGTCACTGATGAGGCAGCATGAAAGATCAGCAGTGACTTTAAGCTAAAAAGCAGCAAAGACACATGGAAGACTGTACCTTTATACAGTTACATGGGACAAGAGAGAACTGCCAGATTGCGGGTCTGTAGATGGACGCCGGAGTGTTATACAGAAGGAAACCAAAACACAGCGCATTCTTTCTGGAAGCGGGACAACATTTGGATGCTGACTGTGACATATTATGCCCTCTCTCTTTCTGTATGTTTCTGTATGTATGTCTGTAAGATATGCATGTGTCCAGAATGAGTTGTGTGGCCAGCAAAGATAATTATAAAAGAGGAAAAAAAAGACATGTTATGCATTTGCATTTTCAAATATGCACTACGTTCCAATGAACCCTGTATTCTAGACACTGTAGTAAAACATCTTGTGTTTCTCTCCTGAAGTTATATTCCCACCTCGCGTCTTGATGACCCGCTCTGGGCAGAAAAGCCCCGTAATCCAGATTGATAACAGCTCGTCGGAAAAGGAAAAGGAGGAAAACACTAATTACACATATGTGGATTGGCGGGAATTTATGTGCAATACATGGCACCTAGAGCCAACGCTCAGGTAATTATCAAATGTTCTGATTTATGCCTTTTGACTTTAATGATTTCTTCATATCATAATATCAAATCAGTATAGTGTATATACCGCATCTGATTTTCTTTAGTAAAGATATTCTTCGAAGACCTGTCAATATTATGCCAGCTGCTTTATGGTTAACTTTCATATTTCAAATTTAGTGTTAATATATGGGTCATGCATTACAAAAGGTAAAGCGATGCATTAAAGTATTGCATAACGTTGGGAGCTTTAATGATGCTAGTCTTCCGACTGGTTATCGCTAACCAAAGCAAGCAGTCATAGTCATACACAACACATAGATATTTGGAAGTCTAGAATTATACAATGCTATTTTATATAAGTAACAATTTCATATTAAAACCATGAAGGTTAATGGCAGATGGGTCCATTGGTTCCTAAAACCACAACCGTCACCCCGGAATGATCTACAGTGGGGTTCACATACAAAGTATTCAGTCATCACAGTAACCGATGCAATGTACCTGTAGCAAACGATATCACAATATATCTACTATGTTTCCGTCTCTATTCTAGGCTCATTTCTTGGACAGGAAGGAAAATTGACCCGGTGGGGGTCGATTACATACTTCAAAAACTTGGATTTCACCACGCCAGAACCACTATTCCAAAATGGCTTCAGCGCGGGGTGATGGATCCACTGGACAAGGTTCTGTCCGTCCTCATCAAGAAGCTGGGTTCCGCTCTGCAGGACGAAAAAGAAAAGAAAGGAAAGGACAAAGAGGAGCATTGAACACAAAAGACGAGAACAAAATTGTAGACTTAACTAGAACAAGTTTTTATTGTACAGTAAATTTGTTTTAACAGTTGTACTTGAAAGTGACAAACCTAACCACTATTTTATTTTTATTTAAAAACTTAGCACTTTCATCCCTGGGAGCCATTTTCTTTTGCATTTCTTTCTACAATCTCTCCTTTTGGCCTTTTTTGTGAAGCTATTGTGATGTGCTGCTATGAACAGTGTGTGAAAGCTCACATCTGCTCCTTTCTCACCTCTGAAAATCCCATTCCTGCGCCGTATCCACCGTCAAAAAAAACAAAACAAAGACTCAGGGATGAGAGCTGTTCTAAATTCCGTTTTGAATGTTCTGGTTTACTACGGTGCATGCTGCCATTCCGCTGCGGATAAAAGCATTGCGTGAATATGTATATTTTGGTTTAAACACTGTAAAGTTGTTGAGGATAGCATTATTACTTCTATGTGCAATATGATTTTGTGTCGGTTATAACTGCAGATATTAACTGTGAACTATTTTTGTTTAGATTTTTGTTGGTTCTAACAATAAACTCTTGTTGACAATGTGGATTTATACATTCGTATTATTGACATTGACCTTTATAGGATCACTTGTACAGGTTGAATTTTTCTCACCTCAAGATTTAACTGTTAAAATAGATATCGGAGCTCAAGCCAAAGTGTTAATGTTTTCTAGAGCATTGGCCAATATTTGAATAGTTATTGTAACATGTTTATGCAGGATGACTCTTGCAGTCCTGGGCATTAAATTAACATTAGTGGGACATGCAGCTTCGAAAAAATGGCTGGTCTTCGGTAAACACAAGCTATCTGCCTACATTATTTTTATTATTATACTTTATTTATAAAGCGCCGACAGATTCTGCAGCGCTGTACAAGATGAAAATGTTACAGATAACGACAAGTACAATACAGCAATTGACATACAGATACAAGAGGAATGGAGGGCCCTGTTCCCGCAGGAATTTACAATCTAGGTGGGCAAGGGTGAGAAACAGGTGAGGATTGCGTGGTAGTGAATGACGTTAATGTAGGGCGAGATAAAAGTAAGTGGGTGAGAGAGAAGTTTTGATGTTTGTCAGTGGTAGGTAGGTTTTTAGGGAGCGTTTGAAGGAGGGTAGAGTATATTTGCTGATGAGGATAGGTAGGGGGCATCGGTGTTAGTGAGAGTTAGTGGCAGAGGCATTGAGGACAGATTGAAGAGGGGATAGTCGGGAGAGAGGGAGGCCAGTAAGTAGGTTGTTGCAGTAGTCTAGACGGGAGATTAAGAGGGAGTGGATTAGTTGTTTTGCTGTGCTAGCAGTCAGGAATGGATGAATTTTGGAAATGTTACGCAGTTGGAAGTGGCAAGATTTAGAGAGTGATTTGATGTGAGGGATAAAAGATAGGTTAGAGTCTAGGGTCACTCCGAGGCAGCGGACTTGTGGTGAAGGAGAGATAGTGGTACCATCGACAGTGATAGAAAGGGCAGAAAGGAGAATAGAGTTAGAGGGAGGGATTAGAAGGAGCTCAGTCTTAGACATATTTATCTTGAGGTGGTGAGAGGCTGTCCAGGAAGAGATGCCAGATAGGCAGCTGCTAATCTGAGAGAGGACAGATGCAGAGAGAATGGAGGAGAAGCGGCTTAAACGGGTTTATAGACAGAGAGAAGCATCTTAAATGGGTTTATATATAGGGAGTAGCTGCTTAAACGGGTTTATATATAGGGAGAAGCCGCATAAATGGGTTTATATACAGAGAGAAGTGGCTTAAACAGGTTTATATATAGGGAGAAGCCCGTTTCTGCAGTTTCTCCCTGTATATAAACCCGTTTAAGATGCTTCTCCTTACGTATATAAACCCGTTTAAGCCGCTTCTCCCTGTATATAAACCTGTTAAAGCAGCTTCTCCCTGTATTGAAACCATTTTTCATAAATAATAACGTGCTTTCGACTCTTTCACTTCACTGTTTATGAGGCGCCATCGCCAGAAAGCTTCTCCAGCAACAAGGGCTGAGCAGGCCCCGTATAATGTGTAATTCAGCAGGTGAGGAGAATCTTTATTTATTATGCACGGTCAGGGTCTGCAGAAACAAGCTGGCCCTGCATAACGCATAGTCCAATGAAGCAAAAACCCAACTGATTGAATCATACAGGGCGAGCCATACTTTCCCTGCAACAGAAACTCACTGGATGATCCACACTCTGTGTGTGTTTTGGTGCGTATATAATTTTATATATTCTATAATGTATAGAAAATGGCGGAGTGATGCAGAGTAAGGTAACCCGGAACAGGCCTTACAATAGAGAGGCCAGGCCTAGAATTAAATCCTTGACACGGTCATGCACCAGTTGAGTAAGATTCATACTGCCGTATCTGTGATGTATGTATTGATGTCGGCAGCACAATGTACAGATACAGAATGCGCCAATGAATATGTGTAGAATAATAGCCCGAGTACCGTTATGGCGCCAAAGCATTAATCAATAGTTCGCTATTAATATAACGCGTGATACTGGGTTAAACGCCTCTAACCCATTAAACTATCGCCCCTCCCCGGATCCTCGCTTTAAGCGCACAGCGACCCACTCTAACCCAACCAATGGCGTATTGCCCGCCCCTACGCGGAGAGGGCGTGGTTTGCTGACGCACGTGCGCGCACCGACTGGGGTGAGGCCCTATTTCCTGAAGAGCGGCGGCTGCTGAGGAGTGCGTCTGGTGTTGGGTAACGGGAGGCGAGCGGGATCTCGTATACAGTCTGTGTGCTTTTTCTGTTTAGGTCATGTAAGAGTGACGACTTTAGGAGGGTATTTTCGGTCCCCGCCACGCCCTCGCCGATCCCCTTACTCACGGCTTCTAAACCGCTCGTGTTACCCCCCCCCGTTCCTGGCCCTAGCTAGCCGATGGTCCGTTATCTCCTTCACAGCGGGCTGTTAAATATTGAATAAAGTGACCTTAACGTTGGGCGCACTTTAAATCACTATTGGTTGAGGCCAAGGTCAATAAGGGGAGATGCAGGTGGGTGTGTGTATGTGTATATATATATATAGAGAGAGAGATAGGTGCGTGACCTACTTAAAATTAGTTTGTTTCTTAAGTATGTATAAGTGGATTCTGTAGTACCCCCTCATGTGTTCGTTTGCCCTGCGCCCTAGTTATCTGCCACAATATGAGCTCATTAATATGCGTCATTCTGTGAATATGTCTCCACTGTCTGGAGTGCAGAGAGTTTGTCTAAAGAGCATATATATTGCTCTTTAGTATTGGGCAAAGTATTTGGATTATTCTCGCTGAGACACTTAGTGTCGCTAACGGCCCTTCTAAAGAAGAATGCGTGTTAAAGAACGTTAATATACATTCTTCAGAAACGTCCTCGAACTGCCGTCCGTCTCCGTGATCTGGTGATTCTTGCTGCTGATTGGCTGTTTGAAAAGCCAGTCGTTAGCAGGATGGTTCTCCCATTGATATAAGTGGAAGCACTTTCCATGCGTGCGCATAAGTGAGGTATACACAGACCTTGATCGCTACGCTCCCCGTGAGTGTATCACGTGCAAGGAAATGTTTTGGGACGCACACGTATTGTGCATGGAAACTAGCCGGTTGCCGGGGGAGGGGTAAGTGCATATAAGGGGATTTGCAAGAGAGGACGCCACAGATAAAGGTGCCACTCAGCTATCGTACGCCTTAAACTACATATGATGGCTGGGGTCAGTGTTCCCTCTAAGCTGTGCGCTTGTGCGCGCGCACATAGCTTTTTTAGATAGCGCACATGTCCAAAAATTGTGCGCACAACAGTTTTTCCCCAAAAAAGAAAAAAATATTTTTTTTGAAACTTTATGCGGCGCAGATATTGTGCGCACAAAATTTTTGCTCTGTGAAACTTTTTGCACAAGAGAAATTTTCTGCGCACACCAACTAAGAAAAATTAGATGGAACATTGGCTGGGGTGTCTATTTAGTTAAAGGGTGACCCGAGTTTCCAACATAGGTCCATCATCACAAGGCAGCCATTACTGCTGTAAGCAGCCAGTCAGTGACAGGTAATTCACACGTAACTTATTTTTTCACTGTTAATAAAAACTATGATTGAGAAAACTGCATTTTTTTTTGTTTTGTTTTTATTTCCTTTTATTTGCCAACCTGCCCCCAGTTATGCACATTTGCCCCCCCAAATATGCCTTATACCCCTTATATGCCACTCTGCCTCCCAGATAAGCCTATTGACCCCTTATTTGCCACTCTGTACCCGAGGTATGCCTTATACCCCCAAATGCCACTCTGACCCCCGATATGCCTTATACACCCCTATATGCCACTCTGCCTCTAGAAAGCCCCTATACTCCCCCCCCCCCCCATATTCCAGTCTTCTGTAGACTGACTGCTTGGGTCAGCAACAGTGGTGACCACAGTGATGTAGCAGCAATTTCAGTTGTGAAAGTCTACTGGGGTACTGGAATAATTCTCTGCAGCACCAGGTGTTTTACTGCTGACTACACTTGGTATAGGCTGTCACTGACAATATAGATATATATATATATACGGTATATATATTGTTTGAAATGTGTTTTAAAACATTAGGCCAGGAGATATGTCATCCGTAACTATAGTACTTTAATTGTGCTCGCAGGGAAAAATGGCGAGCCTTGGTGGTTGGAGTCAAAATTCAAATGTTCCCAGTTTTGCCCAGATGTTAAAGAGGAACCTACCTGCTCAAAAACCAAGTGCAGCGGTGAGCAGAGCTCCAGTCCAGAGTTCATCTGCAGTACACAGTGAAAAAAATGAGGGAGCAGCTAAAGTCACCCCAGTGACAGGTACTTTTAATGTTTCTTAAGTGACACGTACACTGATTGGTTTCTAATATCTAATACAAATCTAGAATTAGCAAGTGCTGTTTCTAAACATGGTTTATTAAAGTCTTGGCGTTTTCCAGGAAATAAAAAATGCTTGCCACATGTACCTAAGTGGGTTTATTGATGGAAGGGAGAGTTGTAGATTTACTTAAATATTCCAACGCTGGCAAGTTTCTCCAGCAACAAGGACTGGGCTGCATTATTCAGTGGGTGAGGAAATATACATTATCAACTATACATTATACAGGGCCAGCCAAGCTCTTTCTGCAGCAGAACCTCAGTGGGGTGAGACTTCCATTATATATATAGTGATGTCAAGGAGCTGTAAACTATCCTACCGCCTCTCCCTTTAGTGAACAGACCCAAAGTAGGTATTGATAACTACTAAAATGTGGGTTTTCATTTATTTTTATATTCTTAAATTGAAAACTATGCTCTAGGGATGCACCAGAATGAAAGTTCTGTACCAAAACAGAAAATTCCGGATTTACTTGGCCGAAACCGAAAATTACCCCCCACACATGCTTTTTATTGAAAAAAAGTAAAACACCAAAATTGCTAACAGCAATCACACTCCTATCTTGCCCAGGCAACCAGTACATGTCAGAACCTGGGTATGATAGGAGTGTGATTACAGCCTCCCTATGCCACATTTAAACATCCATGCTATCACCACACACCCTCATTCACAAACATTCATTCATATTTGTTCCCTTAATCACGCATACTTAATCATACACTCTCCCCCACCCCCTTACCTGAACTGCAGAGCAGCCTCGCAGGAGCCCTGCTGCTTCCCTCTGTGTGTTGCTTGCACTCTGTGCGAACAACTTCTCTTGGGGGGCCCCCCCAGGGGAAGAAGGAACAGAGCAGAGTCATGTGACTTGCATTCATGTGACTCCGCTGTGTTCCTGCTTCTCCTGGCCCGTACAAAAGACGCTGCTTGCACACTGTGTGACCAATGCACAGGTAAGCAGCCTGGCGCCTGCGGACGGTTATTTTCAGCCTTTTTTTTATTATTAGTATTTCTGCATTTTGCCGATAATGCCCTTTTTGGCCGATGTATTTTGTCCACAGATATATCGGTGCATCCCCACTATACTTAGTTCTGTATGCGGTTTTTCTTAGCCCCAAAATCATTGCGCGTGCATAAGCTTAATCACTAAATGGAAATATTTGCTCAAGATATAAAATACAATTGATTGAAATTATTAAAAATATAATGCTACTATTTAATTTTGGGCTTTGCTCTGCTGAAGTTGTACATCAGTGGTTAAGTAAGTCAAGTAAAGATAGGAAATCAGGATCTACTATTTTGCTCGAAGATGTAAGTCACATTATGGAGTCTAACCATTTAATTGACAAATACGGCGCTTCCGTTAGCATTTGTTTTAGGTATGGGGGAAATGGTAATTGATGGGGAAGGATAATATTTCTCCTTTGTACACATCTCAGTGCAGCTCATTCTCCTTTGTAGGGCAACCTATAATCATACCTGGGAGCCTCTGGGCTCCGGCTACCTGCCCTTACCGGACATAGCTGGGATTGCCCACTGGCATCGGTTCCTGCTGACCTGGGGGGGGGGGGGCATTCCCACTGACATTGCGGGAAACACCCCCATTTAAAGGTGAAATGGGTTCCTGTGGCCTGAAGGATTGGGGTCTTGACCCGGAGAAGTGATGCGTCTCCTGGAGTTCTCCGGGTCCCACCCAGAGAGTACCCTCTCTATAATAGAGAAAACCTTACAGCTTTTCGATCAGACCTTGTAAATGTTTTAAATTGGCTCTTGCATTTTTCCCCCCATTTTCTTTTCCACCCAGGTAACTTTCCAGAACCGTTCTTATCTAAAGTTATCCTTCCCCAGCCAGTTGTCTCTTTGACACCTAAAAAAGTTTCCAAAGAGTTCATTGTGAAATACAGACGAGGTGAACTGAATCCAGTCTCTGCTCTACACCAGTTTGTGCAAATGCAGCGCATGGAACTGGAATTGAAGGAGACTGTTACTACAGGTGAAGATGTCTTTCTATATACATCATGTATTTATGTAAATAGACACGTGTGTTTCAGAGAATTCAAGTCAAAACCAGCGACTGAAGTAATACATCAGCTACCTGTACGACAGGTACCTTGCCAACTAAGTGGCTTAGCCTTCTCTATACCTCCCCTTTATTAAAGTAATCTACCAGAACCAGCCATTCGAAAGACATCCAACTAATAAAGAATAAAATCAGAAATCGATCAAACATTTAAAATAGACCACAAACACTTAATTTTAGAACGCAATCGTTATTTTATTGACCTTTTGTCCAGTAATCCACGACTAAGCCCTTTTTCCTGAAATCTTTTTTGAGACATTATTATATTACTATGCTTTATGTATTAAGCGCCAAAGTATTACGCACGCTGTACACTTTAAAGAGGGCCATTAACACATACATAACATATACATTTACACATACAGACACAACAGGAGCTGAAGAACATAAACAGGAAATTATTGTGTTTACAGACTTCATAGTGTTTGCAGATTATATATATATGTCAGCAAACACTATTAAGTCTTATTTATACTTAGTATATAGATATATATACAGATTTATACTGTATATGTCTTAGAAACCAACCTTATATGTTGACCATTAGATCCACATTTTCTCTTCTCTCATGATTGGCATAATCGTGTCGTCTACCTTTTTGTTAGAGACAGATGGGTTAAAAATAGGGCAAGGACTTCAGAACAGGAAGTTAACTATGAGCTTCAAAGATAAAATAATCCTTTAAATTTAAAACAAATATCTCACTAACAATTACATAGATTGAAACAAAAAAAAATAGTTAAAGAAATCCCACTAAATGTAACCTGTAAATGAGCAGTTGTTTCATCCCTTTTAATGTTACTTTACCTGTGTATGCATACACTGAATGGGCATGTGTTAACAGAATTAACTTCATTTTTTACAGCAAATGTTTTTGGTGCATATTTTGCCTTCTGTGCTGTTGTTGATGGTATTGAATACAAGACTGGAATGGGACAAAGCAAAAAGGAGGCAAAGGCCAATGCTTGCAAACTAGCGCTTGATGAACTTCTCCTGTACGAAGAGTCTGATCACGCAGGTAATGGATTTGTCCTGGAAGTAATTTGGCTTTGAGAAAGCTGCTCATTAGTTGAGGGACACAAGAATTGTTGACGGCTTTTAGGTATGCAGTATGAATGTTGGGATGATGTGTTTGTGGGAATTGGAGTCTTAATTACTGAAATGGACAGAGCATGGACAAGTTGGAGGGCCTAGTATTGCTTTTACTTGTGGTTCCCTAAGCTATTGTTCTAGAGCAGGGGTGGGCAATTAATTTTCCCATGGGGCCACATGAGAAATTGGAATGGTTTTAGAGGGCCAGACCTCTACAAACTACAAACTCCGAAGCCTTGTCCATTTTGTTAACTTATGTGCTGTTTAATAAAGTTATTCAAGCCTACGTCATTGGTAGAGGTGCTTGAATAAGTAAGGCCTGAATAACTATTAGCACAGCACAGAAGTGAACAAAATGAACAAGGCTTCGGAGTGCATACCGTATTTTTCGATTCTATAAGACGCACCTGCTGATAAGACGCACCTAGATTTTAGAGGAGAAAAAAAAGGAAAAAATATTTTGAGCTAAAAAATGGGCTAAAATATTTATTACAATAACTGAATAAGCTATGAACACAGTAAGACACACGCAGTAAGACACACACAGACACAGTAAGACACACACAGACACAGTGAGACACACAGACACAGTAAGACACACACAGACACAGTAAGACACACACAGACACAGTGAGACACACACAGACACAGTAAGATACACACAGACACGGTGAGACACACACAGACACAGTAAGACACACACAGACACAGTGAGACACACACAGACACAGTAAGACACACACAGACACAGTAAGACACACACAGACACAGTGAGACACACACAGACACAGTAAGACACACACAGACACAGTGAGACAGACACAGTAAGACACACACAGACACAGTAAGACACAGTGAGACACACACAGACACAGTAAGATACACACACACACAGTAAGACACACACACACAAACACAGTAAGACACACACACACAGTAAGACCTCCCTCCCTAACCCCCCTTCTCAGTATCTCCCCTCTAACTCCCTAACCCCCCCTTCTCAGTATCTCCCCTCTAACTCCCTAACCCCCCCTTCTCAGGATCTCCCCCCCTGCCCCGGTCACTTACCTTAAACTCCTGTGTTGGAAGCGTGAGGCGTTTGTCTCGGGTGCCGGCGCTTCACTGCTGATCGCCGGCGTCTGACGTCATATGCCGGCGCCCAGCGTAAAGCGCCGGCACCCGAGACAAACGCTTCCAACACAGGAGTTTAAGGTAAGTGACCGGGGCGGGGGGGGACACCGGACTCATTGGTGAGTCACCAGGACACTCTTTGCGGGCCGGTCCGAGCTATTCAGCGGGCCGGATGTGGCCCGCGGGCCGTGCTTTGCCCAGGTCTGTTCTAGAGTGTCCTATAGGTTCTTCTTGGTATTGACTTCATACGTTTGTAACACCAGACTTACTGGGTCTGCTCTCAATCATGTATCCCCTTTGTGTGTGTGTGTGTGTGTGTGTGTGTGTATATGTATATATATATATATGTATATATATATATATATATATATATACACACACACACAATGCTGCTGTTAACTTATCGGCCTTGCTTTGTTGCAGTTGTATGTTGGTAGTTTTGGTGGTTAAAAGAAGTGGAATCAGGATCTTCTATTTTGCCTGATGTTAAACCGATAAGCTGCCGTCTGAGAATTAAATGGACATACAGAGCATCCATTAGCATTTGTTTTAAGTAATGGTTAAATGGTTTATTACTCGGGCTGGTAATATTTCACCTTTGCAATGAGTGCAGCTCATTCTTCTGTGTAGGGCCACCTATAGTAGAGAGGGTTTTTCGATCCTTTCCACCCAGGTAACTTTCCAGTTATCCATCCTTAGCCTGTTGTCTCATTGACTACATAAATATTTTGTCTGAAGAGTTAAAACAAGCAAGCCACATGCTGGAGTCTGACACTTCAAATGGACATGCAGAGCTTCCGTTAGCATCTGTTTTTAATAGATCTGTTTCTTTAAGTAAAATAATTAAACTTCATTCCACTTTATATGTTTATTATTTTTAGGGCTGAAACAACGAATCGATAAAATCGATAATCGATTATGAAAAACGTTATCAACGATTTTCATAATCTATTGAATCGATTTTTATCGTTTTTATAAAATGTTTTTCAGAGCAAATGCTCTGGAAAAACTCCCATCCTTCTATAATCCGATCTCAAATAGAGATCGGATTATAACTGTAGAATCCAGACCCCCCGCAAAGCTGCAGGAGACCTGGATCCTCTCTGCCACCCGGTGAGGGTCTGTGCAAAACGCGCAGACATTCTCCGCTTCTCCCCTCCCCTTCCGCTTCTCCCCTCCACTTCTGCCGGGGCTTCTATTACTGAACCCGGCGTCACGTGAGACCTTCTGGTGCGGCTTCCATCAAGTGGAGGCGAAAAGCGTCTGTCTGCGCACATCGCACAGACCCCTACCGGCTGCCGGAGAGGATCCAGGTCCCGTGCAGCGCTGCAGGGGATTTGGATTTTAGTGCGCGATGTGCGCAACCTCCCTACTTCCCTGCACTTCTACCTTCCCCACCAGGGGTTAATATAGCAGCAGAAGAAAAACGGAGCAAGTAAGCACCACTGGGTAAGGTAAGCATGGAGTATTATCTTTATTTTTATGATTATTTGCCCTGTGTTTCTTTTGTTGATATATTAACCCCTGGTGGGGCAGGTCGAATTTTTTGGGGATCTATTAATTATGTCTTTGCATTCTTTAATTTGTGTTTTTTATTTTTTGATTGCTGTAATATATGATTTATTGTTTGTATTGTCCATATTTATATATATTTATATTGTATTGTGTATCCTTTTTTTTCTTTCTATATTCATTAAAGCATATATTTTATGCCTATTTTAGCGCTGTCAGTTTTTTTTTTATATCAGGCAGGCACAGTGGCATAAAGGGGCTATGTGGCATATCAGGGGGCACAGTGGGGATATAGGAGGTGTAAGGCATATTAGGGGGCACAGTGGCATATAGGGGGTATAAGGCATATCGGGGCATGGTGGCATATCAGGGGGTGTAAGGCATATCAGGGGGCATGGTGGCATATAGGGGGTATAAGGCATATCGGGTATTGAGGTAAAGGGCATATCAGTGACATTGGGTATAAGGCATATCGGGGGCTATAAGGCATATCGGGGCACAGTGGCATATAGGGGGGTATAAGGCATATAGGGGGTATAAGGCATATCGGGGCACAGTGGCATATTGAGGTAAAGGGCATATCAGTGACATTGGGTATAAGGCATATAGGGGGCTATAAGGCATATCGAGGCACAGTGGCATATAGGGGGATATAAGGCATATGGGGGCACAGTGGTATATCGGGGGATATAAGGCATATCGGGGGTGTAAGGCATATCGGGGAACACTGGCATATAGGGGGCTATAAGGCATATCGGGACACAGTGGCATATCAGGGGGCACAGTGGCATATAAGAGGTATAAGGCATATAAGAGGTATAAGGCATATTGGGGGGCACAGTGGCATCTCTGGTACATAGGTTGGCAAATAAAAGAAAATATAAACAAGAGACATTTTTCTCATAGTTTTTATTAAATATGAAAAAATATACGTTACATGAATTAATATTTACTAGTAAAACTTTTTTGGTATTAAAACTTAGAGAAATAGTGTGCTTGGGTTCCTTTAAAATATAGCTTTATTATTATGTCAGTGTTAATGACACATCGTAATGTAAATTATACGTTTTTATTTTAAACGAAAATTTTGTATATTGTTTTTTTTTATCCGATTATTCGAAAAAATAATCAGCCAACTAATCGATTATGAAAATAATCGTTAGTTGCAGCCCTAATTATTTTCTTGCTAGTTTGTGGAAGAACAATTATTTGGTTTTTTGAATCGAAACTATAAGCAAAATTGGAAACACGGTATCTGTGACTTTGCCAATGTGAATACCTGGCTTTACTTAAAGGGCCTCACTTTTAAAAATATTTTCTCTATAGGGTGGTTTGCTGTAGTCAATTAGCATAAAAAGATTTAAAACACGTTGAATACCCACGCATTTTAACAATTGGAGAGCTCATAAACCGTAAATGAACATTTCTGCATAGCTATGACCTTTTTCTTTTAAACAGTTTCTCTGTTCATATTATCCATCTCAATGGCATGTCCTATAAAGAAAATGATTTCCAGTAAGTATGTTTTGTACCAATTTCCATTTCAGTTCCACTTACTGAAAATAAAAGTGCGTGTTCTGTAGGAGGTCCTCCTCGTATTCCTGTGGAACCTACAGTCTCCTCGAATAGTACCGTAAGGACACGAACTGGTAAGTTTATTTTTTTTCTTTTTTTTTTTCTTTTGGTTCTGTGTTTGAATAGATGCTAAGGAATAAACACTGCCAAGCATCATTTTGAAATTGTGGTTTTAATTAGATTTAATGTGTTTCATTAATTTGTCATCTGACTTCAAATTTGTTATTTCGGTTTTCTCCCTTTTATTATTATCGATTAATCGGATAAAATTTTGTGTCAAGTTTAGACTGTATCATATTATGTAGGGCTGCGGCTAACTATTTTCATAATCGATTAGTTGGCCGATTTTATTTTTTTTTTTTATTTTTTTTTTTTCAATTAATCGGATAAAAAAAATGTATATTTTGCATTTATTTAAAATAATTGAATAAACAAACAGGATGTTAAAAACAAACAGCAGAATAAAAAAACTTTGATAAAAATGCATTTCTTGTTTTTTATTTCCCAACCTGCCCCCCCAGTTATGCACATTTGAGCCCAGGCTTGCCACACTGCCTCCCAGATATGCCACTCCGCCCTCACCGCATATGCCTTATATACCCTATATGCCTTATACCCCCACATATGTCACTCCGTTCTCCCCCAGATATCCCACAGTACCCTCCTAGATTCACAGACTTGTTTGCAGCACACTGACACAATACTTTTATAAATAAATACAGGATTAATCTTCACTGCCCCCAGGATTTAGATTCCCCTTAGTTTGCCCCCCTTTACCTTTTAACTGCACCTTAAGTTAACTTTATTAAATTAACCCTCAGTCCTCAGCATTAAATTAAACCTAAACACCCCATTAACCATATCTGCCCCTAAAATAACCCCCACCTTAACCTAACTTTCAGCAGCCCAAATATTAATTTTATACTCAGAGCAGTGTGGATGCTATAAGGAAATGGGCAGGGCCAATCAGTGTGACTGCAGGGAGGGACTGGGTGAAAAGGGGGTGGGGCCAATTGTCAGAGTGACTGCGGGGAGGGACTGTAAGTAGTATCTGTTGTGAGTCACACTGAATGAACTCAACTAACCGATAATGAAATTCATTGGCAACAATTTTCTTTATCGATTAGTTGTTGCAGCCCTAATATTATGTGGCCTCTACTAGCTTCCAGAAGTTTCTTCTTTTGAATTATGACTCGCTTTTAAATTGTAGGCAATCTCTGTTTATGTAATTAAATGCAGTAGTGATATGCCCCAAAGATAGAGAGGGCAGCAAAATATATTTTCAGCAGGATTGGGTGGCTTGCAGTTAAAATTGAAATATTAGAAGTGTTTCATTGGTTCTTTCAGGGTAGCATGTACTGGTTA
This sequence comes from Sceloporus occidentalis, assembly GCA_023333645.1. Classification (NCBI taxonomy): domain Eukaryota; kingdom Metazoa; phylum Chordata; class Lepidosauria; order Squamata; family Phrynosomatidae; genus Sceloporus; species Sceloporus occidentalis. The sequence goes on from JALMGF010000046.1 coordinate 6,416,423, forward strand.
CCTGGGCATGATAGGAGTGTAATTGCTGTTAGCAATCATATATATTAATACTGTTAAAATTTTCTGTCCAATTTTGGTGTGTTACTTACTTTTAATAAGTGTAGTTAACACACCAAAATTGGACAAAAAAAATCAACAATATTATATATAATTTCTAACAGCTATCACACTCTTATCATGCCCAGGCAGCCAGTACATGCTAGAACCTGGGCATGATAGGAGTGTGATTACAGGGTCCCTATGCCATGCTATCCCCACCACACTCACACTCATACACAAACATTCATTCACTCATTCTAGGGCTGCAACTAACGATTATTTAAGCCTTGTTTATATTTTCTTTTATTTACCAAACTGCCCCCAGTTATGCACATCTGACCCCCAGCTTGCCACTCTTCCCCCCATATATGCCTTATACCGCCTGATATGCCACTGTGTCCCCGATATGCCTTATACTCCTTATATGCCAGTGATATGCAACTGAGCCCCCTGATATACCTTTTACCCCCAGATGTCTTATGCCCCTCTGATATGCCTAATATCGATATGCCTCATACCCCCTATATGCCTTATAACTTCCAATATGCCACTCACCCACATTTATGCCTTATACCTCCCTATATGCCACTGTGCACCCTGATATGCCACTCCGCCCCCCATAAATGCCCTGCACCACCCTGAAATTCATTATACTCCCTGATTCACCACTCTGCCTCCCCCAGATATGCCATTCTGCCTCCCTGAAATTCATTACACCCCCATACACCACTATAACCCACCCATACACCACTCTGCCTCCTCCTCCTCCCCCTCCCATACTCTACTCTGCCTCCTCCCCCTCCCATACTCCACTCTGCCTCCTCCCCCTCCCATACTCCACTCTGCCTCCTCCCCCTCCCATACTCCACTCTGCCTCCCCCCCCCCATACGCCACTCTGGCTCCTCCCCCTCCCATACTCCAGGCAGAGCGGTGTATGGGATGGGGGAGGAGTCAGAGGGGTTATGGAAGTGGAGGGGAGAGGCGGAAGTTGTCTGTGCGCATCGCACGGACACCCGCCGGCCGACAGTGAGGGGAATCCAGGTCCCCTGCAGCGTTGCGGAGGATCTGGATTCTAGTGTTATAATCAGATCTCTGTTTGAGGTCGGATTATATAAGGAGAGGAGGCTCCTCCTCCTCCCATACACCACTTTGCCTCCTCTCCCCTCCCATACACCTCTCTCCCTCCTCCCCCTCCCATACTCCACTCTGCCTCCACCCCCCTCCCATACACCACTCTGCCTCCACCCCCCCTCCCATACACCACTCTGCCTCCACCCCCCCTCCCATACTCCACTCTGCCTCCTCCCCCCTCCCATACTCCACTCTGCCTCCTCCCCCCTCCCATACTCCACTCTGCCTCCTCCCCCCTCCCATACACCACTCTGCCTCCTGTCAGCAACGGAGGTTCACAAGACACCAGGGAGCCGGGTAGAGAGGCAGAGTGGCGTATGGGAGGGGGAGGAGCCAGAGTGGTGTATGGGAGGGTGGCTCCCATACACCGCTCTGACTCCTCCCCCCTCCTATACACCACTCTGCTTCTCTCCCGACTCCCTGATTCTCTGTCAGCCGGTGGGGGTCTGCGCGATGCGCACAGACAGCCTCCGTTACTCACCTTCACTTACGCTGAGGCTTCTATGAGGCTGCAGTGAAAGTGCCTGTCAGCAACAGAGGTTCACAAAACACCAGGGAGTCGGGAGAGAGGCAGAGCAGTGTCTGGGACGGGGGAGGAGTCAAGGGGGTGTATGGAAGTGGAGGGGAGAGGCGGAAGTTGTCTGTGCGCATCGCACGGACACCCACCGGCCGACAGTGAGGGGAATCCAGGTCCCCTGCAGCGTTGCGGGGGATCTGGATTCTAGTGTTATAATCCGATCTCTGTTTGAGGTCGGATTATATAAGGAGAGGAGCTTTTCAGAGCATTTGCTCTGAAAAAAACTCTTTTTATAATCGATAAAAATCGATTCAACTAATCGATAATTAAAATCGTTGTCAACGATTTTAATTATCGATTTTAGCGATAAGTTGTTTCAGCCCTAACTCATTCAAATGCTCATTCCCTTAATTACGCATACTTGCTCATACACCCCCCACTCCCTTACCTGAACTGCTGATCTCTCCGTCGCAGAGTTCTGCAGGGGCCCGGCTTCTTCCCTCTGTATCTTCTCTTGCCCTGCCCCCAGGGATCCATTTGACATGCATTCATGTGACTCTGCTGGGTTACTTATTTTCCTTGCTAATACAAGAGATGCTGCTTGCACACTGTGTGCGACTAATGCACAGGTAAGCAGCCTGGCCCCTGCGGCCGATTATTTTCGGTAATTTTTTTTTAATATTTGGCCGATATACCAGTGCATCCCTATGCAATGTAAAACCAATGCCCATGACCAACGTGCCAGAACGTATTAGCTTACTAATGAAAGAGTTCATCTGCAAACACGCACGGGTATATATATTTTACTGCGGAATGTCATATTTGAGGGAAAAATAAGAGATGCATTTTAAAGCTATTGTTTGTTAACCCTTTTAAGTTATAGTTTACGTCTGTGTATACAGTGTAACATGTACTTATGTGACCTTCTTCACCCTCAAGAGTATTGATTAACAGGATCTTTTTTTTTCTTCTTTTTCAGACAGACGTTCCTTTGTTCACGAAAATATTTCCTCTACAATTAAGGAAATGTTTAATAACTTGTTGTCTAAGTACCCAGAGTATGAAAACTGTAGCAGTTCACTTGCTGCTTTTGTAATGGAAAAAGGTAAAGCTTTATCTGAACTACATAGTGAAGTCCTTACAAAGACACAACCCTGTCATAGAAGGTAGAAGTTCCCCACTGTTACTTTAGTTAATGTAAAAATTTACTTTTATCCTTGTTCTCTTAAAACATCCAAATCAACACAATAACTGTGGGGGGAAAAAAGCTATTAACATGTAAATACAAACTACCTCACCATACTGCTGTATATGACTACTTCTGTTTATTGGACCAAATTAAACAGCAACCTTGTGCTACTATATATATATAAAATTCTGTAAAGTAAGAGAGCTTTCAAAAATAACATGTTAAGTTTTTTTTTTTATCGTTTAACAAAATGTAACGTGCTTGAACAGAAAAAAATCCAAATCGATATTTGGTGTGCCCACTCTTTGCCTTCAAAACAGCATAAATTCTTCTAGGTACACTTGATTTTATAAGTAGATTTACATGATGGAAACTAGACTGTTTCCACCCGATGTGTTTATTGCATATTGTATGAAATATTCTTATCACCGTTCTTATTTTGTGGTATTGTCACCCACCCCACACTTTACAAATGCTTTCTTTTGCATCCCAAAACGTTTGATTCAGGCTGGTTAGACAATCCTTGATGCCTGGTGTCAGGTTTTTGAGGATAAAGAAGCTAGTAGACTGGGAGGCACTAGGGCCAAGTGGATGGAATAAGGTCCAAGATAGTCAGCAAGGTATGCACATGTTCAATCAAATCGGTTGGCAGGCAGCAAAGTTCATAGACTGTTAGACTAGCAGAGGTTGGCAGGCATCCAGCAACAGTTCGTACACAGTAAAAACAAGCAAGAGTCAAAATCAAGAGGCAGAACGATGGTGCCTGAAGCTCAATGTAGCAAAGACACAGAGCTACTGAGAGTCTTTATAGTGCTGCTGGGGTCCAAACGAGGTGACCTGAGAGATATCTGCTGGGTAGGGGGTGGAGATGATGCTAGGCAGTCCCAAAAGGCTGCCCTAGTACTGCCCAGCCTGAAGGCTCCTCCCACTAGCTGGCTCGTCAGCATTAGTATCTCGCACCACCATTATGCTGCAGACGGGCACATAACTCTAATGCACAGTTGCTCAAACTGCCTGCTGCCTAAAGAGACGCGGGGGGCGCAGCGGAGGGCCGCAGGAGAGGGGAGGGTTCCCTTTGCTGACCTGCCGCTTTGGGACCCTGCTGCCACATAGTGAGCGGATCATCCATCGAGGGCTCTGGGGAGGTAAATGAGGGTCCCATTTGTAGGCCTGACACTGGCAGGAGAAACACACATTGTTATCAGTCTATTTACTTGTCTCAGGAGTTAACTATACATCCATGAAGTGGGACTGGCTCTTTTTGAATGCCAAATTAAATAAAATCTCCTCCAGGTAGCCCCTCATGGTTTTGTTTCTGCCCTAGGTCGGAGCTCAGGTCTTCATCCCTTTCTTTTTTGGTGGACAGCCTACTTTTTGGGATCCTGGCTCTAGTGTCCCTGCATGTCCTCGGTTAGACTATTTAGGTGGAGTGTCTCCTAGTAACCTGCACAGTCCTTCAGCACATTTTGATGCAAGCTACCTGCGTGATTTTCTTTATTCTTTCTTTCTTCTCCTCCTCTGTATCCCCTCATTGGTGTGGCCTTGGGTAGGCTGTACTCGCCTAAGGTTGGCTCTGTTTAGTCTACGAGAGCAACTCTATCCTTGCTGCAGGGAGGGGATGCTCTAGTGTCTTCCTGTAGTTTAGCAATTTATGACACATGCTTTCAACATCTTGGTTTAGCCAAACCCTCTGTAGATTCTTTTGTGAAGTTACAGCTTTAACAGGTGCAACAAGGCCAGATCGGCCTTGAAGCATGGAAACGAGGACGTTGGATATGCGCTGCTCTAAACTTCTTTTGCATTGTAGTAGTTCATAAGTAGTCTACTTTCACTGTAGTAGTGCGTAGTGCTCTGGCTGAAGTATTGTGCAGCAGATTCTGGTTCCAACAATTATCTTTGCAAGGATCAAGAGAATTGTTTAAGGGTACATCAGGAGGCAAGTGTTGGTTCACTCAAAGTAAGCAATCCCCAATATTTAAATGGTTCTCCCTTTCTTCTAAGTATAATGGATGTTACACACGCAAGTGTTGCAGAATTTTAAATATTTTTTTCATATAAAGTACAAGATGAATTAAGTTTTAGGTGTCCTTGATAAAAGAGAGCTCCTCAGACCTACAAGATGCTCATTTGCTTATAGATGCTCATCTGGGTTCTCCTGAGAATCTTGTCCTGAATACATCCGACGGAAGCACTCGCATCCGTTTTTTGGAGCTTCTGTTGCTGATTAAATAATATTGGACTTAACACCTGGAGATTTAGAAGACAGAAGTACGGATACAGACAGCAGGATGGTGATGGTGTACCAGAACCACCGAATATGCACAGAGGAGTCCCTCTATGGTGGAGTTGACAGCTCACATACAGTCGCAGACAGGTTAGCATTTCTCGGCTTGCGACCATCTACGTTCTGGATTTCCTTAATCTCCAACCAGACAAACGAGCTAGCATCCGGTCCATCTAGGAGAATGGTACTTTTGTCCAGGTGTTTTTTTTGGCAGCCCACTTGTGCATCTGATTCTGTCAGCTACAAAGTAGAAATTGGACAATTGCTGTCTTTATAGAAGGCCTTTTTAATGCTCTCTTCCAGTGGTGGTTTGGCTAGCTTTCCCTTTTCCTCACTTGTGTCTCCTGGCTTAGCTTGTTAAAAAGATCAGGAGGAAGGCGGCAGAGGTTGTTTTAATTGCCCCAGACTTTTAATCTGGATTGCCCATACCTGGTATCTCAGGAAACTGGCACAAATGAATTTTTTTCTTTGCATATCTATTTTTGTCCCTCTTAATATATTTTGGGATAATGAGGGGTTTTTTTTGTTACTGGCTTTTGTTTTGTACTGCTGGTCAGTAGGTGCTACCCTTGAAAAATAAATTCCCAGGTAAGAATTCTCTGTTCAGCTCGGTACACTTTCCTTTGAATGTTGTTGGATTTTTCACATTCTGTTTTAAAATGCCATACATACTGTTTAATTAGAAATTAAAGTCCATAAGTAAGCAGCGCTTACTGCTTTCTTAGATTTCCAGATTTACATGTATGTTTTAATCCAGCAATGTTGCTAAACTTTTTTTTGTTTGTTTGCCAACCCCCCTCCCTTTATCTAGGAGGGCAGCTTTGGGAAGTTGTTGGTATAGGCACAGGAGAGAATAACTATGGGCAGGGTATGCCGAACAACGGAAGAATTATTCATGACTCCCACGCCATTGTGACTGCAAGACGATCCTTGCTAAGGTAAAAAGAAAAACCTACCTTTCGATCTAAAAACACATGTAACATCAGTGTGTTCCATGAGCTGATCATGGAGTTTCATCACGGTGAGTGATGACATTTCCTTAAATGGAACAGTTACATACAGTCGATATTTAACTCTTAGTAATGTTTGCAACCATGAACGAGAAATGCCATGGAGCAGTAACCGCTAACGTCTGTTCCAAATTGGTTTGGGATTATAGTTGGATGTGTCTGTTGAGTCATATGCACGGATGACAGATTCCACTGTTGGTTACGTTTAGTGTTTCATTTTACTGTTTTATTTCAGGTACTTTTACAGGCAACTCCTCCTTTTCTACAGTAAAAATTCCAGCATGATGGAAAAGTCAATTTTTTGCACCGAACCAGCAACCAGCCTCCTTGCCCTAAAACAGAACTTAAACCTTTACCTGTATATGAACCAGCTACCTAAAGGAGCTGCCCAGACCAGTCCGCAGCTGTAAGTACTGCTTGGGGTTTTGCATCATTTACTAGTCTGGTTTGCCCCCAGTTATCTACATTGGACATTTTTCACTGGTGAAAGAAATTTTTTTCTTGAAACCATTTTTATAAACATACCAGTCCAAATTAACAGTTTTTCAGTTACAGTTTATGAATATCAGATAAAGGATAAATGATACGCGGTGATGAGAAATGTTCTCATCATTTTCTATTTATTAGCAAGCCGTTTCGTGTATTATACTGTTCACCTTACAGCAGAGAGCTTAAATGACCCTGTGGTTTTGTGGTCTCGCTCAACACCGGCAGGCTTAGGTATTATAGATGCTCTAGATAAAATCTGCTGTAGTATATCACACAAATGATGTAGTTTTCAGGGGAAAAAAATAATTTTCTGAATTTTTATGTTGAACAAATATTTGATACTTTGCGTACGTGAAGTACCCCGAGTGCTTAATGATTTAAGTAAAGAAACGCCATTTTTGTTTTTAGGTGTCTTAGTCCGCATTCCCTCTCTGCACATGAAGCTAATGATAACTTAAGTCTTCATATCTCTGTGGAAGGAAAGAACCACCCGGCGGCATACTACCCACGTGAGATTTCTAACCACATGAGCAGCATGTCCGGCACGGACAAGCTAACCCGGTGGCAAGTGCTGGGTGTGCAGGGGGCACTTCTGAGCATTTTCATACAGCCAGTCTACATAACCAGCATTATTGTTGGTAAGTCAATTTCCACCCTTACCTTACCGAGGGTCTGTGCCATTTTTACCATACGCGTGGGTTTAATCAAGATTCCCCTTTTCAGTGTTTAATGTACCCACGCAAATTATACGCGCTTTTTATCAGAAAAAAATTACAATTGTTTCGGAGACCACAGGAGGGTCTAGACAGACCATGCTGAGTGTCTCCTGTCCTCCAGTAACCTTCTGGAGGGCAACAACAGTGATGCCTATATGAAGGGTATTGCCAGTTGGGCATTCCTTATAATGTGTGCTGGCTTCTGCTGACAGGGGAGTCCTGACTGTCAATAGACAGCCTGATCGCCCATGCATCGGCACGGAGAAGTCCCTGCTGCTGCGAAAAAACACATGACATGCGAAAGATAATCTTGTCGTTCCTTATTGTGGACGTACCTGTGTCTATAGTGTAAGTTTTTTTGTTACTGTAGCTGAAAATCCTGTTTTTGGTAAAGACACTACATATGCATCATTTAGTCTGATAATAAGAGGTGTTCTACTGCGTCTAGTAATCGGCAAAATGTTTTGGCCCAAGTTTTAATAATATTAATTAGGGCTGAAACAACGAATCGATAAAATCGATAATAATCGATAACGGAAATCGTTGTCGACGATTTCCGTTATCGATTAATCGAGTGATCGATTCGTTGTTGGAGCACTCGGCTCCTTTTACTTACCTCCGCGAGCGTTCCCCGCTTCCGCTACACGCGCTGCACTCTCCGCCTTCTTCTAGTTGCGTGTGGCTCCGTTCGCACAGAGCGGTTCTCTCTGTGCGAGTGGCTCCGTTCGCACAGAGCGGTTCGCGGGGGTGGGGGTGGGGTTTCAGGGGATGCAGGGCAGAGTGGGGGTGGGGGGGCAGGCCAGGGTAGGAGACTGAGTGCAGGGCAGAGTGGGGGTGGGGATGCAGGGCAGGAGACTGGGTGCAGGGCAGAGTTGGAGACTGGGTGCAGGGGCACAGGGCTGGGTGCAAAGTGCCAGGGCTGGGGCTGAGTGCTGGGTGCAAAGTGCCAGGGCTGGGTGCAAAGTGCCGGGTGCAAAGTGCCAGGGCTGGGTGCAAAGTGCCAGGGCTGGGTGCAAAGTGCCAGGGCTGGGGCAAAGTGCCAGGGCTGGGTGCAAAGTGCCGGGTGCAAAGTGCTGGGTGCAAAGTGCCAGGGGTGGGGCAAAGTGCTGGGTGCAAAGTGCCAGGGCTGGGTGCAAAGTGCCGGGTGCAAAGTTTCTTGAACAGTAATAGTCCACCTCTTTTCAGAATGTTTGGGGTTATTTTGTTTCATAAATATTGTGTTTGGGTTTTTGTACTTTGAAAATATTGTTTTTTTATTACATCATAACAAAATAAGAATGTTAATGTAAATTTTAAGTTGTTTTTTAACATCCAGTTCATTAAATTATTTTAAATAAACAAAAAATTTGCATATTGTTTTTTTTATCCGATTAATCGAAAAAATAATCGGCCAACTAATCGATTATTAAAATAATCGTTAGTTGCAGCCCTAATATTAATGTAAAATGTAAATGCATACTTTCTGCTTTATGGTTTGTTTCTGTTCTTGTTTCCCAGGGAATGGCAGTTGTACAAATACCAGGGGGCTGGAAATCGCTATAAAGCAACGCATTGATGATGGCTTAACCTCACGACTGCCTATGTTTTACTTAGTGAATAGGCCTTACATAAGCATCGTCCCAGCCACTCACCCTGTCCACGCGGTGGTAGGCAATCGGAACCTGAGTCTGAACTGGTCACAGTGTGATTGCTCTTTGGAAATTGTGGATGCATTAAGAGGAAAGATAACTGAAAGGTATTTTTTACCTTTTATATGGGTATGATTGGGTTGAAGAACTTTGGAGGTTGAAAGATTTATGATGGAAAATCTTGTAAAAATGTACCACTTTTAATTTTGTAGAGGAGCTGGGGAGTTGCTGTGTATCATATATATTTATTTTCCCTGGTTTTCAGCAATTTTTTACTCTATTTGGATCTGGTCATTCCAGGGCCGGCCCAAGGCAAAATGCCGCCTGGGGCGAATTTTAAAATGCCGCGCCCCCCCCCCCCTTATCTACCCTTCCTCTCTCTCCATCCCTGCCGCCCCCCCATCATCTACCCTTTCCACCCCCCCCCCCTTGTACTTACCTTTCAGCAGTCCTGAGGCGAGTCTCCCTTCCTGCACTCAGCATTACAAGCCGGCACCGAGACCGAACAGGGAGACTCGCCGCAGAGGAGAGAGAGAGGGGCGCCGAGCGGGTACTGGCAGCTTGGTAAGCGAAAACCACTCGGCGCCCCTTTCTCTCTCTTTCGATTTAAAAAAAAAAAAAAAGGGCTTGGGGCGGCAAAGTGCCGCCCCACTCGGCTCCATTGTCGGGCCGGCCCTGGGTCATTCTATGAAATGTGTTGTATTAAAATCTGTTGGAGGGTGAGTGAGATTATATATATAAGTCCAAAATTAACAATTGCACTCCAATCACCACTTTTTTTGCCCGGTGCCAAGTAGCTGCAACCGCAAATCATATAACCTCCAAAAATAGTTACCGGCACTCCAGGGACTTCTTTAAATAATCACTCAAGAAACTCCAGTTTTCCAATCAACGTTTCAGTCTGTTTATTAGACTTTCATCAGGACATGTCAGAAAAGCAGTGTGAGTCATATTTATAGCAAAAAAAGATCATTAACAAGACCTACAACACCTGTAGTGCTCGAGGTATTCAGACCCGGCGTGTACCTTTCCCGAATACGCATGTGCATAGTGTCAGCAATGCTTCCGGGTCTCAGACGCACCGTCTGAGGTGCGGATCGTCATGGCAACGTTTACATTTAATCTGCATAATACGTGTCTCCTATGCCGGTCAGTAAACCTCTTATTTGTGCCTTTATCTTTGTGTATATAATGCTGTACTCCTGTGTACAGGATCAGCAGTGATTAATTTGTAGACAAATATAAATATAAAGACAAAGTTATCATGATTAAACAGTGTTATAAAGAATAGTGAGTATATGTATTAGGGCTGAAACAACTAATTGATAATAATCGATAGGGAAAATCCTTGTCAACGATTTTCATTGATTAATCGAATCGATTTTTATCGATTATAAAAAGGTTTTTTTCAGAGCAAATGCTCTGAAAAACTCCTCTCCTTATATAATCCGACCTCAAACAGAGATCGGATTATAACACTAGAATCCAGATCCCCCTCAACGCTGCAGGGGACCTGGATTCCCCTCACTGTCGGCCGGTCTCTCACTTCGGTCTCTCTCCCCCCTCCCATACACCCCTCTGACTCCTCCCCCTCCCATACGTCACTCTGCCTCTCTCCCGACTCCGTTACTGACAGGCACTTTCACTGCAGCTTCGTAGAAGCCTCAGCGTAAGTGAAGGGCAGTAACGGAGGCTGTCTGTGCGCATCGTGCAGACCCCCACTGGCTGACAGAGGATCATCCTCTCTGTCAGCCGGTGGGGGTCTGCATCGCACAAACAGCCTCCGTTACTCACCTTCCCTTACGCTGAGGCTTCTATGAAGCTGCAGTGAAAGTGCCTGTCAGTAACGTAGCCGGGTAGAGAGGCAGAGCGGTGTATGGGAGGGGGGAGGAGGCAGAGTGGTGGATAGGAGGGGGAGGAGGCAGAGTGGTGTATGGGAGGGGGGAGGAGGCAGCGTGGTGTATGGGAGGGGGAGGATATGTTTATATGCTTGTGTAAATATATTATGACTATATGTATATATGTATCAATTATAATATATATAAACCAATAAATAATTATATGTTTAACTCAAATGTTACAAACCCAAAATCATGTGAATGAAAATCCGTTTATGTAAATATAAATAAATATAATGTAAAAAAATGAAAAATAATAAATACATTAGTGCTACTATGTGTGAAATCATCTTGTTGCCTGATGTTGTTTGTCTATTGATTAGAACACTAAATAATCATTACCCATTAAAATAATGCACTACATAACATATTATTAAATTATTCAAAGCATATAAAATAATTAACATTTTTCTAAACCTCAACATGTATACCAATTCCATTAAATTAGTCTCTCAAACTCCTTTATCTGAGAAAAAGTTAATCAACCTAATCATTCTTGGTTTGATGTTTAATATTATAGGTATGAAGCAAATGATAATTTCTCCTATAGCCCACCTGGCACCATAGTTTTTAACTGGACTATCCAAAATGTCTCGCGTTGCAATAGAATTTTACCTCTATCCCCCCCCCCCACGTCGAGATTCAGGGATGTGATCTATTGCTATAAACCGCAAAGATGACAGGGCTTGTTGTTTTTCTAAAAAATGTTTAGCTACTGGTTTATCTGATGCTCCATCTCTGTATGCAACTCTGATGCTTGAGCGATGTGCCCTAATCCGTTCTCCTAATGTATTTTCTGTTTTACCAACATATGACAATCCACATGGACATTGTATTTTATATGTTACATGTGTTGTTTTACATGTAATCCTATGTCTGATATTAAATATCTTTCTTGTATGTGGATGGGAGAACGTTTTGCTCGGTATCATATGGCTACATGTGACGCAACCCAAGCATCTTACACTGCCATAATTGCTATATTGTTTATTTTCCTTGCTATAGCTATCTACCGGATCGACTTTTACCAGTAGATCCCTTAAATTTTTATTACGTCTATAGCTGATCACTGGTCTATGCCGAAACGTAGTGGGGAGTGTGTTGTCTTTAGCTACCATATTCTAGTTTCTATGTATACTATTGGTGAGCTCGTGACTATTTATGTTATATGTAGTCATACAGTATAATTTAGAATCCTCTGTTATCACCTTCTCTTTAGGGCCTAGCTTAGCCATTCTCAGTGCTTCCTGTAGCAGGTCCTGTGTAAATCCCCTTTCCAGAAACTTATGTTGCGTACATTCCAATTGTTTCTCTGTATTAGTAACATCTGAATTGTTTCGTAACACACGCAAAAACTGTGAATATGGTAATGACCTGATTAAATGTTTAGGGTGTGCACTTTTAGCGTGTAAGATCGTGTTACGATCAGTGGGTTTAGTGTATAATGTATAGTTCAATTTATTGTTTGCAACATAAATTTCTAGATCTAAGAATTGAATCCTCGATTTATGTATCTGAGAAGTGACTTTAATCGGTGTAGGTAATTCATTAATATATTGCACGAATGTTTTAGCTTCAGCTTCTGTACCTTTCCATATAATGAGAATATCGTCAATATACCGAAAGTATTTGACGATATTCTCCTTATATATGTTCTTAGGGATATTAATGAGACAAAATAGGCAAAACCAATATTTCGTCACACACACAAAATAACGACGCTACCAAATATTGTAGTACCACATCCACAATATTAATTTAAGGAGATACCCTATATTTTATCTCCGATCCTAAATTCTTTCAGATCGCCGAAAATTATAATTCAAATTAGATAGATATCGCCACGATAGTCAATAAAAATATTATTTATTGTAAACACAATTTATAAAATATCTATATGAGTCACACAGTGCATAATATAAAACACAAAATTCTTAAAACATGTCAAAAATAAATCAATTCAAATACAGTATATTATCGATAGTTATCAATATGAATCATTATTTTATGAGTCTAACACACAATTAATTTCCAGTCCACTCAGCAACCAAAAATTGATAATAATCAGGGCAGAAATAAAATATATCACTATTTCTCTTGTATTGGTTTAACTAATATAACAAATTAAAAATAATTTAATTGTGTCTAAGAGTATTAGTGAAGTTCCTAATAGATGCAAATAATGTCAAACTTCGTCTATAGGTAAAAATACCTTTTCATTATTGTTATTATCACGGGTTATAAGCTGCAGTCTCACAAGCCGTCATATACAATAATGCAATATACTATTTCCCAGAAACAGGGAATTCTATACGAAGAAGACAAAATTCATCTCTATTCAGAATAATAAAACAATTATAATTACCACAACTTGTTGCTGTTGTCCAACTGGTCCTTGTAGAAATTAATCCAGATTATAGGTTAGGACTCCAAGTAGTTCCAAGAGTGAAATATGGCGCCAGAATCTTTAGATTCCAATTCTCTGGGGTAAATTTGGTGAATAAGTCCGTCAGGGTCTGTCCATTTCAGGGTGCAATCTTTTTTTTTTTTTTTTTTCTTTTCTTATTATTATTAAAGACATAAGCTTTTAAAGACAGGGCTTATTATCATTGCCTCCACCTCTTGATTGGAATTCTCCAATCATAACGGTGGGTTTTACCCATTATAATTAGGATTTTTACTCATATTTACACCGTTGTAATTTCTTAATTTACTTGTGAGAGACGCTCTTGTCTAAGAATCAATTTAAAACCATTACGTATGTTTTTTGGAATTTATCCTTGGTCACCCTAATCGCCAAATGTTACTTCCTAGATAGTAACTCAGGTCTTGGTAGTCTTCCCATGTATCCCCCATTCCAAGTTACATTTGTAAGGATATGCAGTGTCTACTCCTTAACTTTCTCATGGAAGATAACATTAATTGTATCATATATACGCTGAAACATCATTATACATGAATACTCCTTTGTTCTCAATTATAGAGAGAACAAGGACAAAAAGAAATAATCACTATATGATTAAATAAAATGGATCTGACTCCATTTTGTGTTCATATAAAATACAGAATATGTGGAATACATGTTTTCTATCATAAAATATCTGACAATGTCCAACCAATAGAGTTTTTCCACCCCGAAAACATAGGCATTAGCATACATAGGAGCCATAGCTGCTCCCATGGATGTGCCTGGTAATTGCATAAACCAGTCAGATTCGAACCTAAAATAATTAAATTGCAAGGTTAATGTTAATAATTCTAAAACAAATTCAAGCGGAGGTCCTTTATGGTATGGTGATTGTGACAGTAAATTTCTCATTGCTTCAACTCCTTCTTCATGAGGAATTATTGTATATAAGCTACTAATGTCCATAGATATTAGAACCATATCTTCCAGATCTATGTCCATTTTCTCCAAATGTTTAATCAAAGTATTAGTGTCCTTCAAAATCGTAGGTATAGCTTCAACTGATTCTTTAAACTGAAAATCCAACCATTTCGCCACGGGTTCTAAGATTCCCCCAATAGCCGAAACTATTGGTCTCCCCGGTGGTTGTTGTGCATTTTTATGAATCTTAGGTAGTGTATACAGCACTGGTATTCTCTGATGGGTAGTCAGCAAGAAGTTATATTCTTCCATTGTGATGTATCTCCTATGCAATCCTTGCTTCAATGATTCTTCTAACTTGTATCTTATAGTATTAGTAGGATCCTCATGAATTAGTTTATATGTTGTTTTATCTGATAATTGAGATCTTATTTCTGTAGCATAATCTATATAATTTTGAATTACAATACCTCCTCCTTTATCCGCTGGGCGGATTACTATAGTAGTATCTTTTCTCAAATTGTCTAGTGCTACTCGTTCCTTTCTTGTTAAATTCTGTTGGAATGATTTTGTTGTATGTATTTTTTCAATTACTTCCTCTTTTACTGTGTTTAGGAACGTTTTGATTGTAGATTGTGTTGGGGGTGGATCAAATATACTCTTAGGTTTAAACCTTGTTCCCATAGTTTCAGTTTGATGTTGATTACATTGTTTATTCGTATAAAAAAAAAATTTTCTTTTCATTTACTGCAGTTTAAATGTATGCTTTGTCATGACGACCCGGAGATCAGAGAGCGGGTCTAAAATCTGTTTTCTCTTCTTGATATTTTCTATTCCTTAAGATTATAGTAATTTTTTACACACGAATGAAGCACTAATATTATATATATATATATATATATATATATATATATATATATATATATATATATATATATACACACAAAGGTATAAATAAGGGATCCACAGATCGGCACAGGAGATACGTAGTATGCAGATTACCTGCAGTTCAAATGCACGAGTTGTTACAACGACCCGGAGATCAGATTGTGGATTTTAGACTATATATAATTAATCCACATATACATAATCATAATATATACACACATTAACACATTCATTAATTAATTTTATAATACATATACTCACTATTCTTTATAACACTGTTTAATCATGATAACTTTGTCTTTATATTTATATTTGTCTACAAATTAATCACTGCTGATCCTGTACACAGGAGTACAGCATTATATACACAAAGATAAAGGCACAAATAAGAGGTTTACTGACCGGCATAGGAGACGCGTATTATGCAGATTAAATGTAAACGTTGCCATGACGATCCGCACCTCAGACGGTGCGTCTGAGACCCGGAAGCATTGCTGACACTATGCACATGCGTATTCGGGAAAGGTACACGCCGGGTCTGAATACCTCGAGCACTACAGGTGTTGTAGGTCTTGTTAATGATCTTCTTTTGCTATAAATATGACTCACACTGCTTTTCTGACATGTCCTGATGAAAGTCTAATAAACAGACTGAAACGTTGATTGGACAACTGGAGTTTCTTGAGTGATTATTTAAAGAAGTCCCTGGAGTGCCGGTAACTATTTGTGGATGTTATATATATATATATATATATATATATATATATATATATATATAATTTATATATAGTGTGTGTGTACAGATGAGTCAAGAGGAACCTTTTGGGGTGACATGGACCCCATTATGTTTGGTCTAAAACAAAACTGTATTTTACATTAAGAACCTACCAAGATCATGCAAGAGAGTGACAGTGTCATGGTTTGAGGATACTTTTCTTCCTCATTATCTGACAAGATCAAGAATTCTGCTTTCTATCATAAAATTCTATAGAGGAGGTGTCATTGGACTCATTGCCAATCAAACTTTTTCCGCACAGGCAATTGGATGCTACGTACATTTCTCTTAATGAATAAACAACATGATACACCAATGCAGAAAATCTGAAGGGCAGCAAATATATTTTCACACCACTGTATACAATAATTTCTCGAAGACTGAAATATTATACAAAGTGTGTCATTATTATCAGTATGAGTAACTGATATTTTATCAAAAAATTAAAACAAAGATGAGGAAAAGGTCCCCATATGATAAACATGAAGGGAAAATGTGACAGTTTTTTTAAATCATAAGTAATGTAAAAGTAACTTCCTTTTTTCATTTTGGACATATTTCCAGATGTAAGACTGTACATAATTTTAAACTGATATACCTAGATTGACACAATACGTTCAGTCTTATTGTGAATTTGCACATGTTGAAATATGTGTTGCTTTCTCAGCTCACCATTTAAAAGCGGCGCATCCATGGCGAGTCGTCTTTGTAAAGCTGCAATGTTAAGTCGATTTAACCTGCTTATAAAGGAAGCCAAACGAGAAGATTTGAATCTGGGGCTTTCATACTATGAGGCAAAGGTAGGTCTACAAAAATCTGCCACGGACATACTACTTTCAGGATTCACTACTTAGCTAGCCCTATATTGGATAACCAGCGTTCTTACAGATACATGAATGCAGCTGTTATCTGGAAAAGTAGGCATATTTTAAGGAACACTCATATGGCTTAACAAAGTACCCAGGATACAATATTACCATACATAATGAAAGGTTAACCTTTTGTGATATCAATTTATATTACTGTCCTTTTTTGTTATTTATGTAATCTTATTTTTTTTTTGCTTGTTTCTTAAAGTGTTTGTCTGGATCCTACCAGGAAGCAAAATGTTTGCTGAAGTCCTATTTTGAACAGCAGGGATACGGATCCTGGATTGTGAAACCAAATGCCACTGAACATTTTACAGAATAGTTTTTTCTGCTCTCTAAAACGTTTCTGAAAAATCAGGTTTAATATATCACAATGTAATAAGCGACCTAGCATAACACAAAAACCATCATATTTTTTGAAGTATCCAGATGAGTTTAATCTTTGACAGTTGTCTTATTTTTAGTTCCTTAAAGCTGATTGCAAAAATCACCCATGTCAAAGGGAATTTAAAAACCAGTAGTAAATACTGCATGCTGAATATTGTTTGAAATTTCCAATGTGTTGGACATTTTGTACTTCCTATTTTCTAAACGGGAGGGGTGTCTTGTTAGAAGCAAACATACTGTTTATGTTACATACACATTGTGTATTTTTGTTTTAATAGAAAAATGTCAACTTGTTAACAATTTACATGGGTATGTAAAAAAAATTTAATTTAAAATCATTTGGATGAAAGATCTTGCATACCAAGCATTTCATGTTAATAATAAACAATACAATATTCTGTCTTGTACAATATTTATTTCATACAGTTAGAAAGTGATTAAATCTAAAATAGTAATACCGATAAGGCTTTTTCATTTCCAAATGCAGAAGTTTGGCAGTGTGTCCACTGTAAAAAGTTTATATATATCTTATCTACTACAAGGAGGGAGTCATATTTCATAGGTATTGTGGTAAAATGTATGGGAAAGTGGTGGATGGGATATATATCTCACCTGGTTGCCATGCACGGTAGTAAACCCAGGAGCCCTCAGGTGAGGCTTCCTAAGCTCATTACTGGGGAGGAAGCCTTAAAAGAGAGGGCTGTTGGGTTTGCAAAGGAGAGGAGGGACTGAGGCAGGGAGCAGCTACAGCCAGCGCTGCAGCCCACCAGGTATGAAGCTTTACCCAGGGACAACCTGTTACTTTGCTTTGTGCCAGACCTTAGGCTTGTAGAGAGGTATCCGAATGTTTAGTTAGAGCCGGACAGGCTTAGAGTTTTTGTTTTCAAGGTGCTCTGTGCCTACATCTTCTAAATAAACACGCTTGAATTTTGAAACCTGTGTGAATACAGTCATTGCCGCCCCATGTGTGAGCTGTCCCCTACAGTAGTTAAATGTTAGAACAGGTCATACTCTAAAAGGTTGGTAAGGGCTAATGCAGTGCGGGAATTTAAACATGGATGGGATATGCAAGATATGTTTTCCTCGCGCCATTGAAACATAGCCTTAATTGTAAAAAGAGGCGCCGTAGTATGAAAACAATGAAGCACTTAAAAAATGGCCTTTGACATTGTATCGCTGTTTGCCATTTCATCTGTGCTGCTCACCTGCGTAACCTACGGCTTGGCTAACTAAAGCTCTCAGCCCACCCTGAGTGTGCTTCAGTCTC
The DNA here is from genome assembly GCA_023333645.1 of Sceloporus occidentalis. Lineage (NCBI taxonomy): Eukaryota > Metazoa > Chordata > Lepidosauria > Squamata > Phrynosomatidae > Sceloporus > Sceloporus occidentalis. Next base: position 6,434,839 of record JALMGF010000046.1, read on the forward strand.
AAGGAGTCTTACTCTTCCAGCCACTGCTCCTTGTCTCCATTTTGTTAATGATAGAGCTTAGTGCTGCTATTTCTATAGTTTTAAATGAATAACTGTTACAGGACCTCTGTCATGTCATCATGACATCAGCAGGGGTTTCCTCTAGCTACAAGAGACATCCCTGGGCCTACAACGACCCCACAAAAATCTTAATGCTCTGTACAAGACATATATTTATTTAGTCCTACTTATTCTTTGGTTTTTGTTAAGTTCCTCTCCATATTGATCAAAGCTGGCTCTGGTTCTGGGTTGAGGGGAACTAGTGTCCTCTCCTTCCCTGAGAGAGAAAGATATTTCTTTTTCTTAAGAAAACAAACTTCAGGCAGTTTTTAAAAAATGTAGCAGCAGTGAACTTGGAATAATTCGTTTTACTTGCACATTATTTAGTGGTTTGTAGCAGAACACAATACTCAAAATCAGTTGCGGTTTTTTTTAATTTATTTTTATGCGGTAACATTTCATAGTTTAAAAATAAATTACTCAATCCATAAAATAAATACAGAAAAAATTGTTTTAAATTAAATAAATATGTTAAATATTTAGGTGTATCACAAGGTATACATTAGTTGTAGCAGCTTGGTAAACTCGTTTAGGAACACTACTCCGTTCTTCTCGACACACTGCAAGAAAAGAATATGCTTGTGTTACACACAGTGCTGAATGTACTGGGTGATACTGGGCAGCCCTTTTAGCTACCCGCCAGGATCTAACACTCTGCGCCAGGTTGACATCATATCTCAACTCTACCTAACAAGAATATGCAGCAGAAGAGATGCTACCAAGGCCTGAATAGTGAAAGGGTGCTTGTGAGGCACATACCTCTGTAGTGTGAGTACTCACAAGGGGAACTCTGATCGCCCCAACCAACTGTATGAGCTTTTCTACTTTGCCTACCATAGATGACTAAACATGTAGTTTTATGATGTAGAAAATTGTTTATCTGCTAAACTGTGCAACCTCATATTTAATTAGAGCTTCCTATGACTATTGAGCAATTTTGAATAAGACCAGTGGATTCCCTGATAGTTACCATTGTTGATGAACTGTCACTGCATTCTGGCACGTCTATTCCCTAAAAAAAGAAAGGGGTGACGTTAGGATAATGTCTGACTGGTAAGGCCTGGTTATATGTATGTTTTGCCCCCCTACACGCACACTCACACACACTAACAATATAGTTCCTGTATCATTTTAGAGGAACAACCACATTTTTTTTACTTTCCCCATATTTCAAATGGCCAAAAAGAGTTTTGTTTTAGGTGGTTTAGTTAGTGGCGAGGCTTTTCTTAGTGCCAGGCAGTTGCTTGGGGTGCCTCAGCCAGAAAGGCACCATTCACCCCAGAAACTGCCCCAATGTTTATAAGTCAATCTGCTCCCTTACATGGTGGAACATAATCTGTGACAGTTTGTTTGTGTGGGGGACATGCACAAGAGGTCTATGCCTACATCGGCATTCTAAAAGTATAAAGAAAAGATTGTGGGTACTGGTGTGGGGTGACCATAGGGGTTCCTGCCTGGGGTGCTCTTTGGTATAGGACTGTCCCAGGCGAGTGACTGTTTGGACTGTAGAACACTGTTGATCCTCATACCCAGTCACCATTCTCAGTTCCAAAACCAAAGGGATTTGGTCCCAAGTATGCACGATTACTCTTTAAAAGGGACACTTGAGAAGTATTCATGCCACGACAAATATTAAATTGGTGACACACCATAAGATATTTGTAATAACTTTATAGAGAAGTTTCATGGTTGTAGATAATTTCTAGTCCTACAGGTTTGCATGCATTGCAATTGTAATAAGCCATCAAGGGAAATGAAGGAAAATGCTTTGACTATTTCTTTACTTCTTACCAAATTTCTGTCACATAATGATTCATCGTCTGTCTCCTAAAGAGAAGGGAAAAGATTGTAAGAGAAGAAAATGGAAAACTTATAAATTCATTGTCTAGGCGCGCATTTGCTTCTGAACCATACATGTAATTTCAAATATTCATACACTTCATAGGAACGTATAATGTTAAATGCGTGTTTTCCTTTTTTAAATCCGATACATTATAGTGAGATGACGGATAATAGCCTGGCTAGGTTTATAGAAGAGATCATAAGCTAAAAAAACCATGATGGTAATAATAGTGAATAAAGTGGAAAAGCTTTTAAGTCCTCTGTCCAATTATAGTTTAATCTTAGATGTGTTTGCTTATATTTGTTCCCTGTCTGAAGTACTTGCAACATGCCATTATGTAATCATCACTAAAAGGTTTGACCCACAAGAATTGATCCCTTACACACAATTCCCTCATTATAATTACCAATGCTGATAAATCTCTGTCACATAATGATTCATCTTCTTTTGCCTAGAAAGATTAAAAAACCATTAGATAAGAAACTGGAAAACCATATTTGGCAAACTCTGCTTTCACACTGAACCACCAGGCTTACCTTACCACTGGGCATATGTACTTATCTGCACTGATCCCTTACGATTTCATAATAAAATACATTTCCTTAAATACCGTTCTCCTTCATGACACTTGATTTTCTCTCTATACACACTATGTGGGCAAAAGTATTGGGACACCTGACCATTAATACCAACAGGGACTTTGATGACATTCTTAATACGTAGACAATAATATGTAGTTGGTCCCTCCTTTTGCAGTTATAACAGCTTCCACTCTTCTGGGAAGGTTTTTCACAAGATTTTGGAGTGTTTCGGTGGGAATTTTTGCTCATTCATCTAGTAGAGCATTTGTGAGGTCAGACACTGATGTTGGACGAGAAGGCCTGGCTTGTAATCTCCATTACTGTTCATGCCAAAGGTGTTCGATGGGGTTGAGGTCAGGGTTCTGTGTGGGCCAGTCAAGTTTTTTCACACCAAACTCATCTAACCTTGTCTATATGGAGCACAGTCATGCTGGAATACAAAAGGGTCTTCCACAAACTGTTCCCAAAAAGCATAGCATAGCATTGAGGCATCACATTGTCCAAAAAGATTTGGTACGCTGAAGGGGACATACCAAGACATTTCACATATTAATGTCTATGTATTTAGTGATATCATGAAAGTCCCTGTTGATGTATTTAGGCCCTTTTATTTGTCAGTGTTCATTGGAATTGCTGACAATTGCTGTGTCCTACAAGTTGCTTTTGCTCTGCTAATCAATTGGATTAGTGTGCATCTGCAATAATTATGCCATGAATCAACATTTAATTAACCTATTATATATTTTGCAGCAGATGTTTTTGAAGACCAATCCCAGAGGATTCAGAGTTTAGAACAAGGGTTTTCCTCAAGATTTTATACTCATAATTAGTGCATATTATCTATGTATTATTATACTATACAGTTTACAAATGTATAAACTATATTATTGTATATGAAATCAATTGAAAGTCTACAGTGGGTGTATAACAAACACAAATTTCCTCACCAAGTAAGCACATGTATTGGTAATAATGTGGCTTGTCGTTTCTAAGGCTGCGACGTCCTCCTCCTGCTCCATTTTTAGGACTGATTCCAAAGTGCACATTTCGAAATAAAATAACATCAGTGCATGTTTTATACACGAAGCCTAAAACAGAACGTAGTAGTTTAAAATTTAAATATTTAAATACAAAAAAAACAAATTTCAAAATTAAATTCCTTTTGAAAACAAACTGTGCTTCACTCCTTGTTTTATACGGATCCATCCAAAAGTAAGCGCAACGTAACAACAAAGGAAACAATTTAATAGAAACATGTTTTAGTTGCATCCTGTCTTGCAAGATAAGGATCTTGTGGTTGATTTATCTGAAGAGCTCAGTTGTAGTTTGTTTATGATTATTTACCTCTCCATTACACAAAACAATATCCCTTAACAACAAGAGAGTGTACTTATAATGTAGATGAATTAACTGTATTTTAGCTTTCCTTGATCATTCAGCAAATTTTGCTAACACAAAAGAATAATAATTTAAAAAAATATTTGTTATAAAGTTGTGCTGCCTCATGTTACTGGAGCTTTGTTACTGGCAAGGTAACATTATGTAGAACCAGAGAGGTGACACCATCTTTTCTATCAATATTTTTAACTTCATTTAATGGCTCCATCCAATGGTCAGAACAGTTAAATCCATAATGCTTTCTGCAGTCCCCAACGAAAAGATGATCCATATAATAATTCATGTTTGAATTGGGAAGTAAACATTTTAATAGTGTGACCTTTTATCCAGGAACATCTATAGGTTATGGGGAGCAGCACTGACCCTGCTACAGCCTTCATTATATATTATATTTTGATAACCAAGGAACTATTCAAGAAAGCAGCAGTTCTTCAAGGGAAATAGTTTCTATGACTTAAACATACTTATGTTTAACCATTCTTTAACCGATGTATTGAAGCATTTATAGGCAAAATGTTTTAATGGCAGCTACTTACATTGTTACATTGGGGAGTGATGAAGGTTTCTTGGGAAAGTGTCTGTGGAAAAAAATTGTTACATTGAGAAAATACAGTTTTCTCATCGCTATCTACTAATATAGTAAACTATAGACATTATAATCATATGTAGATACTTACATTAGTTGAGTTCTTAAGTAGCTCCACATCCCGTTGTATGGCAAGTAGAATTTGTCTCTGATACTTCTCCGGTGCGCCTTGTGCCACGCAGAGCAGGGCTACTGCCGCCAGACACAAAACTATCAAATTCTTCATTTCTACTGTCAATTCAAGTTACAGCTAATATTCTCTACGAATAATAGTAATCAGCAAGGTTCCAAAAGTGGCATTTATATACTTATCTGTGGAAATAATTCCTGGGGGTGTAAATAGTTTAGATATTACAAAGAGTGTAAAAAGTTATACCTACCATATAATAGACATTCTTCTCTTACCTACCTTGATGACTCTTTGGAATTTCTTTAACATATCAGAATGCCGGACTGGTTGATGGTAAAATCCCTCTTGCTTATTGTAGCCCACACTTTCAGGTTTTTCTCTTACTTTTTTTAAGTGATGCTTTCTCGATTAACCACATTTTCCCCTACTCCATAGACATAATCCCAGCATTGCAATTTAAATGCATTTTTAATTAGGCCTCCGTTATATATTTCTTTCTGCTGTTATTTTTTGGGTCATTTAATAGCCAAATTGTTGCACTCAATTCATAATATATACTTTTTTTCAAATAATCTTTTTAAGAACAAGCTACCACAGGAAACAAGTATTTCCTGTTAAGAAAGAATGGTTTTCTTAACCACTATGATATTTTACGAAAGGCTAAAAGAGAAGGCAAAGGGTTAATCCTACCTCCTTTTAAGCTATCTGGCAAGGGCAAAAGAACCACATATGCAGTGTAATTATAAAAATCCCCACCAGCGTTAAATAATATGATATTTAAATGCAATAACTATTAAGAGGACACAAAAAATGTAAAATATGACAAAATTAAAGTCAAAGAAATGCTGTATAAAAGTACAATGAGCTTTATTGAGGTATAAGGATTCAAGAGACACCATATTTGTCCCTTTTGTAGTGTATAATTTATTTTTGTTCTATTATATTTCGTATTTCATCATTATTTCATAAATCTGCCTATTTTATTTCAGCAGAAGGGTTGCATCCCCTGGACCTCTTACTAAATAACATAATGGAGGAATAAATGTGGAAATAATCACAAAGTACAACAGAGTAACCGTTCCTAGGAAAGTTGTGTGGTATTTAAATTCACTAAATGTATTAAGCAGTATGAATGGTTACAAGAGCTTAGATGGCCCTGCATAATCCAATGTAAAATGGCATTTGAGAAATCTAGTATTTTGATGTGGGTATAATTTTTGGAAAATTAACCAGGGAAATTCTGTTTGCAGACATATTGCGGAACTAATAGTCCAAATGTGGTCCCTACGGCCAAACAATTGTGGCCACCATGTTTGTTCATGTCTTGTTTTTTGCGCCCATGTGTTTTTATTTTTATAATATGGTTCCTGCGTTTTTGTTCTACACTAAAAACACCACAGTGGAGATGGGTCCGTGTTTTTAGTGAGCGGGGAGCCTGCTCCTTTTGGCTGCCAGCCCTACTTGAAGTCTTCAGAGGAGTCTTAGAAGATCCACCATCTGTTGCTTTGGTCAAGGAGGAAAGAAATAAGCTGCATAGCCCCCATGTGGAGTGCATCCCCAGAAGAGGAAGTCTACTATGGCCCTATGACTTTTTGGAACACCTTTTCACAATTTTTTCACATAATAAGGGTGAAGCACAAGGTACTTTGGATTTCTAGTGGAAAAAAATACTGGGCAACATATTTTCAAGCTCTCATTTTTTCATACATTTAATATCACTAGTATGCAGCATTTTTATAAATAAAATTGGCTGGGATTGTTTTTTTCTCCAGTTGCCTACATCTGGATTTCAGCGTCACTTGAGATTTGTTACTTGTTAGGAGTGTGGAATGTTTTTGTCTGTAAGGTTTCTAATGCATATTGTGTTTTATTTGTTTTAATTGCCTTGCATCTATGTTTGTATTGCTGTTATTTTATACTGTCCTAGCTGGGATATTATATAAATATAATAAACATTTTGTAATGATCAATTAGCCTTTTAAACTTAAACATTGGATTAGTACACCTATGAAGATATTCCATTAAAAATCATATGTTTGCAGCGACAATAGTCATTTACAACGTCAACGTCTACACCGTATATTTCTGATCCATTCCATGTCAATTTTTTTTTCATAAACAGGGACATTTGTAAGTGACCCCAAATTTTGAGCGGCAGTATACCTAGCTAGGTGCACAGCAAAACTTACTTTCCTGATCTTCTGAACATTTAGGTTTATACAAAGCCAATAAACAATGTTTTAACAGAATTTCTAGTAATTAAAGGCATTAACGATGACTCCCCCACCTCTAAACATAATATCACATATTTCCAAACACCCTGGACTTAAACTTGCTTTGCAGCCCAACTAGTCACAAAATATTGAATTAAATCATTTATTCCAGAAGACACTAAGCTTTTAGGGGAAGGAGTCGAATCATTTGCTATGATTTTCCACTGAAACTACTTTATTTTCTATGCGTATTAAGTGAAAGTTTCATTTATCATTTCTTGGGAAAGTCTAAAGGGTTTTTTTAAAGAAAATTTGATTTTGGGGCAATCACTTCTAGATTTTTTATTTTATAATGTCGTTGAAAGAAATAAAGAAATCTACCTAATTAAAAAATAACATTATGATCACTAAACCTGCTAAGATATAATATTAGGTACACCTGTTCAATTGCTCGTTAACACAAATAGCTAATCAGCTAATCACATAGCAGCAACCTAATGCATTTAGATGTGTACACGTGGTCAAGAAGTTCTGGTAGTAGGAAATTCAATATAGGAAATTCAAACATAATGGATGACAGGAAAGTGGTAACTTGGGGTTTGCATTTACTCTCAGACCAAGTATTGAAATGCATGGTTACTGTATGATTCATAGGGGCAGCCAATGTACAAATAAAATAACCACATTTACAAGTAAATAAAAGGTGCTATTCCATTTTATTTGTATTTATACCTTATGTTTATTAAACCATGATTCTCATTTTCCATATTTGATGTTACAAGTACAACACAAACTAAACTAGGACCTTCCTTTCAAATAATAATATGTTTATATGTAAAGATATATATTAAAACATATAATAAGGGCAATTTAATATAGGATTTGTTCTACAGAGTAGGTGCCACTGCCAAACAATAACCCAGTTCATGTTCACCAACATTCCCTGATTAGAGTTATAACCCACATACATTTTCTTCTGCTAGCCTTAACTGTACTAATCACAGTGTGACCAGGAAGTAGGGCTCCATAGATTAAAAATTTAGTATAAATCTCATAATATCTCCCAATATATACCATATTTGCACATGGCTGGTGCATCATCAGTAAAAAATGGCTACTAGGTTTGAGAAACTGACATTTTATTTATCATTCACACAGGAACCCATGCAACCACTTTTTCCTCTGGTCCAAAATTGTTTAGAAAGGGCCCAGGTTAGAAGGGCCCTTTCTAAACTATTTTGAACCTGCACAGGAACGTATTAGTGTCTCCTTGCATCACGTAACCTCGAGATGAAACTGTACAGAAGGCTGCAGGAAATGTGAGAGAGGTAAGCGAGGGCGGCGGGCAGTAGGAGGTATGTATGTTTATATATATATATATATATATATACATGTTTATGAGCATGAATACGCATGAATAAGCATATGTGAGCATGAATGTGTATGTCAGCATGGATGTCTATGTATAGGTGTGTGTGAACATGAATGTCTATGTATAAGTGTATGTCAGCATGGATGTCTATGCATAGGTGTGTGTGTGAACATGAATGTTTATGTATAAGTGCATGTGAGCTTGGACGTCTATCAATAAATGCGTGTGAGCATGAATGAGTACGCATAATTTTGCGTGAGCATGGATGTGTGAGTGTGAGCATGGATATGTAAGTGATGTGAGATGGAGTCTGTGTTAGCGATTAGTGGTGTGAGAGGGAATATATGTGCTAGAATTAATGTGTACGTGTGCGTAATTTAAGTTACAAATCTGTATGTCAAAGTGTATGTTGGAGGGGGGGCAAAGAAGGCACACACAAGTTGTTTGGGGGCAATGATGACACAGCTAAGCTGTTTGGGGGCACTGACAAGCAGGGGTACAAGATGGCAGAGACGGGCTGTTCTAGGGTTAGGATGGCACTGATAATCTGCTTGGGGCAAAAGCACTTGCAACCTGTTTGAGGCAAAAGTGGCACTCACAAGCTGTTAAGGGCAAAGGCAGCATTGTGGGACATGTTGGTTGGCGAAGTTGAGGGCCCTGGGGCTTCTAGTCTAGCTGATCTGGTCTGCTTATATGCACCACCTGTTAACAGGTGGTTTATTGGTTGCTCTACCAACTTTTACCAATGCCTTTTAAAGTCCCACTTTTTTAAGCATGTTTCCCAAATCCAATTTAGGGATGTTGCTGGCCTTTGTACTAACATGTACTAGCATGAAAAGTATACCTAGTTCCGATGCTAGTTCCGATGGCACTGAAGGTAGTTTATGCACTTGAAAGGATTCAAAAGGACATGACCAGTCTTTCTCAATAAATTAAATGACTTTCAGGTTAAAAAGAATGAATGTGTGCCTTACAGAATTAAAGAACAGTGAATTCCAAAGCTCAGAACATGCAGTGTGAGGCATTTTACTGTCAAAGGAATTATGGAGGAATATAGGATGTGCAGAGCAAATACAATGCTTACTACCCAGAAGGAAAGTTTAGGAAAAATGCTGATTGATATCCTTTTTGTTTATTCCTTTGTTTATTCACTACATTCATTAAAGTCTGTATAAGACAACTAACTTTGTTGTGGTAAACTAGGTGCTGCCGTATGAATGACAGAAGTAGGGGCTTCCCCAGTACATGAATAACAGCTGTGGTATGTTGGGGTTTTCTTATTAAAATGAATTTACTATATGAAGCGTTGTCATTTTTATGAATGGGTTAAATAATTTCTATTTTTTACATTTTTACATGTATATCAGGGCTGTAGTATGTAAAACTGGAAATTTAAATGTAATAATTCAGGCATAATAGACAACGCATACTTTAAACCTCACACTGATCAGCCATAACATTGTGACAACTGACAGGTGAAGTGGATAACACTGATAATCTTGTTATCATGGCACCTTTCAGTAGGTGGGATAGCAGAAGCAGAAAAAATCTGAGCGACTTTTACATGGGCCAAATTGTGATGGCTAGATGACTGGGTCGGAACATCTCCAAAACGGCAGCTCTTGTGGGGTGTTCCTGCTCTGCAGTTGTAAGTACCGATCGAAAGTGGTCCAAGGAAGGAAAAGGGGTGAACTGGTGTCAGTTTGTTGTTTTACAATTAGTAATGGCAGTAAAAAAGAATTGAGAAATTACACACAATAACAAACTGGTACAAAGAGAGAAGAGGGCTCTACTCTTGTGAGCTTACAATCTAGTCGGTGGTTGGGGTGGAAGTGAAACATTAGGAGAGGACAGGATGATCTGTAGAGCTTGTTGAAAGTTCAGGTGGCTTGATTAGGATGCTGGCTGAGAATGTTAGGAAAAAAAGGTTGTACGCTTCTCAAAAAAAAGAGGAGAAAAGTATAGTTAAAATGATACCATTTATTGGCTAACTGAGAGTTTAATTGCCAGCTTTCGAGACCAATTTGTTAGGTCCTAACAACTTGGTCTCGAAAGCTTGCAATTAAACTCTCAGTTACCCAATAAATGGTATCATCTTAGCGATACTTTTCTCCTGTTTTCTCAACGGCTAAAGTGGTACAAAACCTTTCTATCGAAAAAAAAAAGAGCTTTCAGAGAGCTTTTGAAAGTAGTGTACAAGGGAGAAATACATGCCCTCAGTAGCGTACCTAGCGTGGGGCGGGAGAGGCGGTCCACCCCGGGTGCCGCTCATCAGGGGGGTGCCACGGCTAGGGGGACCACATGCCCTGGATTGCCCGGATCCCTGGCAGCCTCGTCACTTTTTCAGCAGTGAAGCGGCGCACACCGCGGCAGAGCAGGAAGACGGAGGCGTTGCGCTCCCACCGCAGGACGTCTGGATGGTAAGTCCAAAACATTTAACTACAAAGGGGGAGAGGGTAGATAGTGAGAAGGGAGTGGGGGTTGGTAGTGAGAAGGGAGCGGGTAGATAGTTAGAGGGGAGGGAGAGGGGGTAGATAGTGAGAAGGGAGGGAGGGGTAGATAGAGGGGAGGGAGTGGGGGTAGATAGTGAGGAGCAAGGGAGAGGGGGTAGATAGTGAGAAGCGAGGGAGAGTGGGATAGATGGTATATTGGAATAAATAAACAGTGAGAATGAGTGAGAGAATAAATTAATGTGTGGATGCATTGTGAGAATGAGTGAGAGAATGAATGAATGTGTGGATGAATTGTCTGAATAAGGGAGATAATTAATGAGTTTGTGAGAATGCACTAATGAACAGTGAGAATGAGTGAGAGAATAAATGAATGTGTGGAAAATTTGTGTGAATGAGTGAGCGAATAAATGATTGAAATGTGAATGAAAGTGTGAATTGGTGAGTGACTGTAAAAGTGTTTGTGTGTATGATAGCTGTATAATTGATTTGTGGAAAGGCACAGATGGCACAAGCAGGATGTTTGAGCCTTGGGGACCAAGATGACACAGGCAGGGTGGTTATGGGACAAAGATGGCACAAGCTGAGCTATTTGGGACAAAGCTGACTCATGCTGGGCTGTTTGGGGTCAAAGATGGCAGGTCCTATGTGTGTAATCTGGGTGCTGGTCAGGTTCTATGTGGGCAGTGTGGATGCCAGGGCTGGATTTGGGTTGTGCAACCTATCATCTATGCATGTAGTTTTATCTCTACCTTTATTGCTGAGTTTTTATGTGATTTCCAGTTGATCTATACCTGCAATGCTATGTTTCCATATATTATTATTGTATACCTGCCAATCCGGGATTTCTATGTCTGATTCTATGCCTCCGGTGCTGAGTTCACATGTGAACAATAATAATAACAATATTAATATATATATATGATTGCTAACAGCAATCACACTCCTATCATGCCCAGGCAACCAGTACATGCTAGAACCTGGACATGATAGGAGTGTGATTGCTGTTAACAATCATATATATTAATATTGTTATTTAATTTTGTCCTATTTTGGTGTGTTACTTACTTTAAATAAAAGTGTGAGATTTTTTTTTATGGGGGGGGTCATATTCGGTTTTGGCTAGGTAAATGCTGCATTTTCGGTTTCAGCCCAGAATTTTCGTTTCGGTGCATCCCTACTACTAAGCCAGACAATAAAGTGGTAGGCCTACACTACATCAATTTTTGGCTTAGTATATAGTGATAGGAGTTTTGCTGCACTATTGTCAATGTCTGGCTCAATGTATAGTGATAGGGATTACGCTGTACCATCATCAATGTCTGCCTCAGTATATAGTGGTAGGTGTTATGCTGTACCACCGTCAATGTTTGCCTCAGTATATAGTGATAGGCAGTAGCTTACCTAGCGGGGGGCGGGGGGGCGGTCCGCACCGGGTGCCGCTCATCAGGGGGGTGCCAACTTACCGGCACCCCTCCAGAGACGGACAGTAATGTCCGCCGCTGGAGGAGCAGGCTCGCAAGGGAGCGGTATCGGAGGTCTTTAACAGACCTCCGGCTCCCTTGAGTGATTTTAAGCCGGGTTCAACCCTTGAACCCGGCTTAAAATCACTCAAGGGAGCCGGAGGTCTGTTAAAGACCTCCGATATCGCTCCCTTGCGATCCCCGCGGCAACAGCTGCTGTGTGCCGGGATTTGTTGTCAGATCCCGGCGCACAACACTGAAGCCGCGCCCACTGAACCGGAAGAAGACAGAAGAACTGAAGAAGAGGAGCGAAGAGGAGGAAAAGAAGCTGTAAGGAGAAAAGAGGAAAGGTAGGAAAGCATTCAGTGAGTGAGAGTGGATTGGTATATGTGTGGATTGGTATATGTGTAGATTGGTATATGTGTGGATTGGTATGTGTGGATTGGTATGTGTGGATTAGTATGTCTGGATTGGTATATGTCCTGATTGGTATGTGTGTGGATTGGTATGTGTGTGGATTAGTATATGTGTGGATTGGTATATGTGCGGATTGGTAAATGTGTGAGAGTGATGGGTGTTATGCTGTACCATTTCCAATGTATTTTTCATTATATAATTATGCTCTAGTACATCATAACTCCCATCACTCTATACTGTTCCATACAGTGGCAGAGTGGGAGACAGAGGCCTTGCACCCCCACCGCAGGACTCCTGAAAGGTAAGTGAACTTCAAAGGGGGAGAGGGTAGATAGTTAGGAGGGGGTAGATAGGGAGAAGGGAGTGAGACGGGGGGATAGGGGGTAGATAGGGAGAAGGGAGTGAGAAGGGGTAGGTAGGACAAAAGGGAGTGAGAAGGGGTAGATAGGGCAATCATACTCCTATCATGCCAAGTCTGCGAGTACATCCTGGAATCTGGGTATGCCTGGGCATGATAGGAATGTGATTGCTGTTAACAATCATATATATATATATATTAATATTGTTATTTAAATGTTTTGTCCTATTTTGGTGTGTTACTTACTTTAAATACAAGTGTTAGATTTTTTTTATGGTGTGTGGGGGGGTCATATTCGGTTTCGGCCAGGTAAATGCTGCATTTTCCGTTTCAGTCCAGAATTAGTTTCGGTGCAGTCCTACTACTAATGAAGTGGTAGGCCTACACCACATCAATGTTTGGCTTAGTATATAGTGATAGGAGTTATGCTGCACTATTGTCAATGTCTGGCACAATGTATAGTAATAGGGATTACGCTGTACCACCGTCAATGTGTGCCTCAGTATATAGTGATAGGTGTTATGTTGTACCACCGTCATTGTCTGCCTCAGTATATAGTGGTAGGTGTTATGCTGTACAACCGTCAATGTCTGCCTCAGTATATAGTGATAGGTGGTTATGCTGTAGCACCTTCAGTGTCTGCGCCGGTATATAACGGTAGAAGCTATGCAGTTTTAAAGTGTGTGTGTGGGGGGGGTGCCACATACAGGATCCGCCCCAGGTGCCAAATACTCTAGGTACGCCCCTGGTGATAGGTGTTATGCTGTACCACCGTCAATGTCTGCCTCAGTATATAATGATAACAGTAATGCTGTACCACCTTCAGTGTCTGCGTCAGTATATAACGATAGAAGCTATGCAGTTTTAAAGAGTGTGTGTGGGGGGGTGCCACATACAGGATCCGCCCCAGGTGCCAAATACTCTAGGTACGCCCCTGCATGCCCTCATTATTTCTCATTTTCATTACTGTGACCTTCTGGCTTCTCATTTTCCTGGCTTTCTTCACTTCAATCCATTTTGAATGTCTTAATTCTATGGTGCATCAGGCATGTCATAGCCCTTGCAAACTCTATTCCAGGCCCCAAACCAGGACCCTCCACACTGCCTGTCTCTGTTTATTTAACCATGTCACAGTTTTTGTGTAATGTTATCTTACAGGGCATTTGATTCTCTCGGTGCCACCATATAATGCAAAGATACATAATATATACTATTCTTTGATTTTGCAATTTCTGAAGATACTCAACATAAAAAAGCAAGGCACACATGTGAAAGAAATATTGTACTGAGGGAGGGGGCACTGGTTTAAGTGATTAGCACAAATGCAGCCATTTTTGTCTTTTACTACTTTTGTGAGGATATATATGTGGACGAGAGAGAGGATGTTTGTCCTCTTGGTGCAGTGAATAGAACCTTGAAGCAAACTTATTCCAGTTGTATGCGTGGTAGAAGTTGTTAAAGGCTTTGAACTGCTTCAAGTTTAATTTTTGTATGGACCTATGGATTTTCTCATCAGATTTCTGTGAATTGATCTCAAATGATCACTAAAGTTATATATTATCAGTGATCCATTCTTTTAATTATTTTTTTTCATGTAACTGTCATTAGTACACTAATGCTTGATTTTAAAGACATTTAGTATTGTGCCCTGTTAGAAATACCATATTATGCTAGTTTCTACTTATTTGTTTGCAATCCTCTACATATTTTTTTATTTTTGTTATTTGATCTTCCAGTGTTGGAAAGGTGGGATGCAATCTACTTAAACAAGAAGGCTCGCTGGTTACCTCCACTGACAACTCAGATTTTCCTTAGACCTATAAACCTATCCATCTGCAGCCTCAGCAGAAATGCATTGATTTGCATTACACACCTTTCTAAAAATAAAAGGGGTGGGTTGTGAAAACTTCTTAAGCAAAATAAATGATTTAAAGCACATGGTAGGAATTGCCCATTAGTGGATTACTCCCTTTTTGGCAAACATATTCTCCTGTAAGAGTTGTTGGAAGACACAAAACACTGCTACACGGTACTAGTTACAAGGGAGATGTAGGTCAAACCAAGCAGCGATACACCAGGGAGCCCAATTGCGCAGTAAAGCAATCTGCCCTACTGGTGTGGCACAGGGACTACACTGTACATTTTAGTGGAGCCATATAACATGTCTACACTCATCTTTGCCCCATCTACCAATGGAAAGATGCAAAAGCCTAAAGACTATTTTTCAATATTCCATGCATCTACTATAATCAAGAGGATGTTCCTTTGGTTGTTGGTAACATCCACTAATTAGATACATTTGTTTCCTTTTTTTGCAGAGGATTGCATATAATTGATTCTGAAGATGTTTATGCGTTTGGGGAAATCCATGGTTCTTCTGTTCCTTTCTACCCACGACATTGGCAGCTCTGACAGTTGACTACCTTTTATACAAGACATTTTTACTATAACCTTGAAAGACATTATTATTTCCTGTTGGTTTTGCATTAGGCTTGGAAAATGATTTAAGCAATATACTATTTGTTATTAAATTCTAGCACTGCATATGAGGTGCTATTTGTTTCTGATCAGATACTGCCAGAGCAAGGTTAACCAAGGGGCATCTGGGGCTGTTGCTCCAGGGCACCAAAATGGTAGGGGACCCTGAGCCCCATCCTATAGTAGACTTACTTGGTTTGTAGTAGCCTGGGCTGCTCTGCTATTAGATACTAGCAGAGCCAGCTCATCTCATTTTCTACCTGCATCCAGGCAGGAAGGGGCTCAAGGTCATAGAGTGTGCTCTCATTAAAGCAGCCAATCAGCGGCAGAAAAGAGTTTGCATCACAAAGAGATGCTGTTGGGAACTCTAGAGGAGTTCCTAAAAACAAATACAGGTGGAGACCGGAAAGCAGGAAGCAGGCTGAGGAACAGGAGCCGGGTCTGGTATACGAGGGGTTAATCTTGAACGAGCCGGGTCTGGTACACAAAGGGTCAATCTCATACAAGCCGGGTCTGGTACACAAAGGGTCAATCTCATACGAAGCCGAGTCTGGTGCACAAAGGGTCAATCAACTACAAGCCGGGTCTGGTACACAAAGGGTAAATTCAGGAACGAAGGGCGAGAAACACACGAACTGCACAGCACAAGAACTGAGCACTGAATGAGTCTCAGTGCTCAGTTTTTGAATTGCCCGCTCGTGAACGCCACGCCTACGTGCGTGACGTCACTCAGGCGCGTTCCCCGCCGTCCGCGGCAGGGAACGCATAAAGTTTTGTTGTGACGCGCGCGCGTCTAGTAGCTGGTGTGGAGGAGGCGCCGCAAACGGCGCGGGACCTGCCGGATTGGACGGGCGGGCGTCCCGGTAGGTGCCGAACCCCGGGACCCTTACAGTGCCGAACCCCGGGACCCTTACAGTTCCCCCCCTTAACGGGAGGCCTCTGGACTCTTGAAGGACCTGGACGACCAGGATGGTGCGAATGAAAGGCAGAAATCAAAGTGGAAGCATGAACCTTGGCAGCGGGTTCCCAGGAGTCTTCGTCAGAGTCATATCCCTTCCACCGTATGAGATATTGTAATCGTTTACGATAATATCGAGAGTCTAAAATATCCTCAATTTCAAATTCGGGGTTATCATTAATAATGATGGGGGGAGGAGGAACAGGGTGACGGCCCGGGAACGGGTTGTTCCTCCATGGTTTCACCAGTGATACATGAAAAACCGGATGGACGGTTAAGGTGCTGGGTAATTTCAATTCTACAGCCAATGGGGAAACCACACGAGTAATAGGGAAAGGGCCTATGAACCTAGGACCTAACTTCCTAGAGGGACAAGATAACCTCAGGTGTTTGGTAGAGAGCCATACTTTGTCGCCCATCTTATAGGAAGGCGCAGAACGTCGATGACGGTCTGCGAAGAACTTATAATGACGTTTCGCAGTACTCAGGGTATTACGTAGTAATTTGTATGTTTGAGTAAGGTTGGTGACATGTTCTGAAACCGAAGGTACTGTACTTAGAATTGGAGATCCAGGCAGCATGGATGGATGGTACCCGTAACTGGCGAAAAAAGGTGACATACGGATGGATCGGTGAACGTGGTTATTATAAGCAAATTCGGCCAACGGTAGATAGGAACTCCAGTCATCTTGAAGATATGTAGTAAAGCAACGGAGATACTGCTCCAAAGTTTGATTAGTTCGTTCGGTTTGGCCATTGCTTTGCGGGTGAAAAGCTGTTGATAAGGAGCGGTGGTAGTGGATTTGGTCGCAAAAAGCACTCCAGAAGCGAGAGGTGAATTGAGATCCTCGGTCGGAGATGATATTGTCAGGTAGGCCATGGAGACGGAAGATGTGTGTGATGAACAAACATGCTGTCTCCACCGCGGATGGAAGATGCTCGAAAGGGATAAAGTGGGCCATCTTAGTAAATCGATCCACTACCACCAGCAAGGTGGTCAGGTGTGAAGATGGAGGTAGGTCGGTAACGAAGTCCATGGATATGCTTGCCCACGGTCTAGATGGAGTTGAAAGGGGTTGGAGGAGACCAGCGGGTTTATGGTGGGAGTCTTTGGAACGAGCACAGACGGTGCAGGAAGACACAAATGTTTTTACTTCTTCTTTTAGTTTAGGCCACCAAAAGGAGCGTTGGATTAACTCTTGGGTTTGTTTCACGCCACCATGTCCTGCTAGAGGTGTATCGTGGAAGGTCTGTAACACTTGGAGACGGATCTCTTGAGGCACATAGATATGATCTTTATGGTAAAAAAGTCCTTGACGAAATTGTAATCCTGGTATGTTTGGGGGGTTAGACTGGTGAGAGTGTCTTCGAATAGAGTCCCATAAGGAATGGGTAGCTGCCAAAAAATGACTGGGTGACAGAACCGTGTCCTGATTAGAAGATGTATCAGAAGGTAAGTCATACATACGCGATAGGGAATCCGCTTTGACGTTGCGGGAGCCTGGACGGTACGTTATGTGTAACTGGAATCGTGTAAAGAACAGAGACCATCTTGCCAGACGAGGTTGTAATCTTTTAGCGGTTCGTAGATACTCCAGATTTTTATGGTCAGTAAATACAACGATGGGATATAAAGCTCCTTCGAGTAAATGTCGCCATTCTTCTAATGCTAGTTTGATTGCTAATAATTCACGCTCCCCGATGCAATAGTTCTTTTCTGCTGGGGCGAGGGTCCGAGAGAAATAGGCGACTGGGTGGAGTTGACCGTCAACCTCCTGCCTTTGGGAAAGGATAGCACCAACCGCTGTGTCGGAGGCATCTACCTCCAAGGTATATGGTTGATGAGAAATCGGAAGCTTGAGGATAGGTGCAGAGATGAATCTGTTCTTTAAAAAGTCAAATGCTCGTTGTGCCGCTTCGTTCCAGAGAAATGGGCTCTTCTTCGAAGTAAGGGCCGTGAGAGGTTGTATATGTTTGGAAAAGTCACGGATAAACTTACGATAATAGTTCGCAAATCCCACGAATCTTTGTACACCTTTGCGGTCCGTGGGAGCAGGCCAATGGAGTATGGAAGTGACCTTCCTGGGGTCCATCTGGATACTGTTGGGAGAGAGTATGTACCCCAGAAATTCGATAGTTTGGACTTCGAATACACATTTTTCGAGTTTGGCATAAAGTCCGTTTTGTCTGAGTCGACTGAGAACTTGACACACGTGGTCACGGTGTGTATCCAAGGAAGGTGAAAATATCAATATGTCATCAAGGTATACTATAACAAAACGGTCTAAAACGTCATGAAAAACATCATTGATGAAGTGTTGGAAGGTAGCGGGGGCGTTAGAGAGACCGAAAGGCATCACTCGATATTCCAAATGTCCATAACGGCACCTAAACGCTGTTTTCCATTCGTCCCCCTTCCTTATTCTTACCAAATTGTAAGCTCCACGTAGGTCTATCTTTGTGAAGATCGTAGCTGACCGTACATGTTCCAGTAATTCTGAAATAAGCGGCAGTGGGTACCGATTTTTGACGGTTATATTATTCAGTTCCCGGTAGTCAATACAGGGGCGAAGACCTCCGTCTTTTTTATGGACAAAAAATATTCCTGCCCCTGCCGGGGATGTAGATGGTCGAATAAAGCCCTTTACAAGATTCTCATCAATATAATCTTTTAGTACAGTCAGCTCGGGCTCCGATAGGGGATAAATTTTGCCGAAAGGTATAGCAGCTCCAGGAAGAAGTTCGATGGGACAATCGTAGGGACGATGAGGGGGTAGTTTATCCGCGCTCTTCTTTTCGAAGACATCTTGAAACTGTTGGTAAGATATAGGAAGTTCCTGAGGTGAAGTGATATCTTGAGTCAGACATACTGAGACAGTCTTTAAGCAGGTCTGTATGCAATGTGGAGATTTGAATTGAAAAACGCAGGTCTCCCAGTTAATGGAAGGGTTATGAGTTCTTAGCCAGGGGAGGCCAAGGATGATGGAAGAAATTGGTGAGGGAACCATGTCGAACTGGAGAGTCTCAATGTGGCTGGCTCCAATCTTAACTTTTAACGGGATAGTCTCAGTGATGATGGGCCCGGTCTTGAGCGGACTTCCATCCACCAGTTGGATGGAAAGAGGATGTTTCTTGGGACAAGTGGGAATAGAGAGTTTCCGGACCAGGTCTGTGTCAATAAAGTTGCCGCTGGCCCCAGAGTCCACCATAGCTGATAGGGATACAGATTCTTTATTCCACTGTAGAGACACAGAAAGTGACAAGTGAGACTTAGAACATGGAGCTTTTTCAGTATAGTTGTACAGGTGACCGGCAGAGTTCTTACCCTTGGGGAAGCGGTTGCGGGATCGGCAGTCTTTAAACAGGTGACCTGACCTGCCACAATACATACACAGTCCCATGGTTCTGCGTCGTTCCTTCTCTGAAGGTGATAGAGGACCTCTGGCGATGCCTATTTGCATAGGTTCCTCCGGTGGGAGTGATGTTGGGGTTACAGGTACGGTACGACTAGGAGTCCAAAAAGAAGTAGCGGCTTGACGTTCTTGGCGTCGTTCTCTAAAACGGCGGTCAATTTGTGTAACCATTTTGATGAAGTCTTCAAGCACAGGAGGAATAGACGTACGTGCCAACTCATCTTTAATGGTATCAGAAAGTCCCCAGCGGAATTGATCATGAAGTGCGGGTTCATTCCATGAGGTTTCTAGAGCTATACGCCGGAATTCTGCAATATAATCCTCTACGGGTCTTCTCCCTTGTCTGAGGGAACGTAGAGAGGCAGTAGCAGAAGAAACTCGGTACGGGTCGTCATAGAGAGTGTCCATAGCTTGACGAAAAGATGACCAGGAATCAAGGAGAGAGCTTTGACTGTGAAGTAAATGGTGAGCCCATAACTGCGGTTCATCTGACAGAAGAGAGATGACAGTATGGACCTTGACATAATCAGAGGAGTAGGTACGAGGCTTGAGATTGAATAGGATCTGACATGAGGTGATGAAGGTACGATATTTCTTGCGGTCCCCCGAAAACCTCTCTGGTAAGGGAACCTGTGGTTCCTGAGCCGTAGCTCCCTCGAGGATTGGTGCCAGGGGAACCGGTGCTGGTTCCGGTGAAGTATTCTGCTGCATCTGCAGGTGGTGAACTTGTTGACGCAACTGGTTGTGATCAGAATGCATCTCCTGGAGAGACTGGTTCATGGAAGCCAGTTGTTGAGAAAGGGCAGAAATGGCGTCTGCTACTCCTGCGGACTCCATGGCGGCTCAGTTATTATGTTGGGAACTCTAGAGGAGTTCCTAAAAACAAATACAGGTGGAGACCGGAAAGCAGGAAGCAGGCTGAGGAACAGGAGCCGGGTCTGGTATACGAGGGGTTAATCTTGAACGAGCCGGGTCTGGTACACAAAGGGTCAATCTCATACAAGCCGGGTCTGGTACACAAAGGGTCAATCTCATACGAAGCCGAGTCTGGTGCACAGAGGGTCAATCAACTACAAGCCGGGTCTGGTACACAAAGGGTAAATTCAGGAACGAAGGGCGAGAAACACACGAACTGCACAGCACAATAACTGAGCACTGAATGAGTCTCAGTGCTCAGTTTTTGAATTGCCCGCTCGTGAACGCCACGCCTACGTGCGTGACGTCACTCAGGCGCGTTCCCCGCCGTCCGCGGCAGGGAACGCATAAAGTTTTGTTGTGACGCGCGCGTGCGCGTCTAGTAGCTGGTGTGGAGGAGGCGCCGCGAACGGCGCGGGACCTGCCGGATTGGACGGGCGGGCGTCCCGGTAGGTGCCGAACCCCGGGACCCTTACAGTGCCGAACACCGGGACCCTTACAGATGCACTGGTGTAACTAAAGGGGACTCCTGTGACCCCTTCTTCCTGTCTTCTGTTACCGGTTCAAAATAGTTTAGAAAGGGCCCTTCCGACCTCGTCTGCACTGTTCCAGGCCAGAAGGCTGAGGCTGCTTGTACAGTGTGTGAGCAGCCAGATAGCAAGCTGCAGGAGTGTACTTGTGTGTGTGTGTGTTTGAGCATAGATGTGTGTGTGTGCATGGATATGTACTTGTGTGTATGTGTGTGTGTGAGCATGGATTTGTACTTTTATGTGTGCGTGCATGGATGTGTACTTGTATGTATGTGTGTAGGCATGGATTTGTACTTTTGTGTGTGAGCATGGATGTGTACTTGTGTACGTGTGAGCATAAATGTGTACTTTTGTGCGTGTGTTTGAGCATGGATGTGTACTTTTGTGTGTGTGAGCATGGATGTGTACTGTGTAATTTGTGTGTTCACATATGTTGTATGTTGAAAGGGGGGAGCAAGTGGCAAAGAAGACACGGACCAGTCATGTGGGGTCAATGATGACAGAGACTAGCTATTGAAGTTTGGGGGCCTGGGGGGAATTTTCGCACCAGGGCCCAATGGTTTCTAGTTACGCCACTAAAGAGGTGTCTTTACATTCAAGATGCTTAAATCCAGACTAGTTCAGCATTCTTTTTTGTGCACTATAGAAAAGTAAATTCCTTATCTGAGAAAATCAGAAAAAGCTTAAGCATTTTAAAAAAATGTCAAGACAAGCCCTGGATACTAAGAGGAAGGGCTGCATGACTAGGCCTATATTTAACTAGAAGCGTGCTGGCCAGGTTTTAAAGGGGTCATTTAAGGGACATCCTATGGGGTCCTACATCCTCGTATGGGTGGGGTTTTGGTGGCTATTTAGGGGACCGTTTTTCCCGCCACTGATCAGAAATCTGTTAATCAGAGTGACAAACCAAAGAATTTTAAGAATTTTACAGAAGTTAGCAAGAGACTTATCTGTACTATCCATTTGCAGCTACTTACCTTGCTATGTCTGATCTGGACATGGAAAACATGCTGGCTGCCATCAGGGCTGCTGCGGTGGCCAATGGTGGCTCTTGGCTGCAAGAAAAATTTGCAGCGTTAGTTCCTGATATGCCGTCCGGTCCTTCTACTTCCGCGGGGGCCCGCAGGAGTAGGCCCCCGTCCAGACTTAGCCCGGAGGTTTCCAGGAGGCCTGCCAGACGGCCTAGACCTTCTGCTTCTCCTGGGGCTGCCGGAGCTCCGAATCCGGAAGGTGCCCGCAGGAGGTCTTCGGCCGCCCGTAGCAAGACTGCCAGGAGGGCTCCTGCAATCCCCTGCCCACCTGAACCCGCAGCGACTCCGGATTCTGCCGACGATTCCTTGGACGCGGTACCACCTACCCCTCAGCGGCCATCTGCTTCCGGACGTCTGCCTGCACTCTCCGTTTCTCGTTCCCGGCATCAAGTATCCTCCGTGGTGGTCCCGGCTCCCGGCAGTTCGTCTCCCTTCAATATGGCGGCCGCCATGCCTCGTGTCTCACGTGGTAGGCAGAGGTCGTCGCGGGCTGTGACGTCAGCTGTGCGCCGGGGTGAAGACGACGGGAGTGGCCATTTTGTTGGTGTCTCCCGGGATTTTCAAGCCGTTTCACGCTCTCGGGATTCGTCTCCACAGGGGTCCGGTTTGTCTCTGGTCATGTTTCCTGACGACAGTTCCACTCCGGATGCCCTTGCTGCTGCAGAACATCTTGGACCGTCTGGATTGGCTCCCTTGCAACCCGGCAGTTCTGGTGAGCATGTTCAGGATCCTGGTCCTATTGCACAACACCCTCCTACACTTAACTCTTTACCTTTGCCTTCTGTGGTTTTGGGTTCTCCTCCTGTTTCGGGCGCTGCGCCTCCTCCTTTGCCTCAGTTTTCTCATTTGCCTTTCTTGGATTTGTTTTAGGTCCACCGGTACCCCCTTTTCAGGGGCTGCCGGGGGTGCTTCGGCAGCCGCGTCTCCGGCGGGTAACAAAAAAGGCTGTTGTTGGCAGTTCAACCAAGGCGTGTGTCGATGGGGCGCTTCTTGCAGATATAAACACGAGTGTTCTGTCTGTGGAGGTTCCCATGCGTCCGTTAAGTGCTTTAAAAAGGCTAAGTCCGCCTCGGCCACAAGTACTGTTACAAAAGGGGACAACCCCGGTGAACGCCCACGCGATGCTACCATGGCTTCAGCGTTATGAGGATGAGGCGGCTGCCGAATTGTTCTGGTTTGGTTTTACGGAGGGTTTCCGTATTCCTTGCCAGGTTGAACGGGGTTCGTTTGATGTTAAAAATTTGCAGTCTGCGTTGGCCTTTCCAGTTGTGGTCTCTGAGAAATTACAGAAGGAGGTTGACTTGGGGAGAATAGCGGGCCCATTTCAGTTTCCCCCGTTTTCTGATTTAATTGTCTCTCCTTTGGGTGTTGTCCCCAAAAAGGAGGAGGGCAAGTTTCGATTAATACACCACTTGTCCTATCCGAAAGGTTTTTCGGTTAACGATGGGATTGACAGGGAGTATTGCACAGTTTCCTACACGCCCTTCGATCGGGCGTTGCATTGGGTTAGTTCATATGGCGCTGGTACCCTGATGGCAAAGACTGACGTGGAGGCTGCTTTTCGGCTCCTTCCGGTTCATCCGGATAGTTTCAGGTTGTTGGGTTTCAAGTGGGACGGTCAGTTTTATGTGGACCGTTGTCTCCCCATGGGCTGCTCCATTTCTTGCTCATACTTTGAAACTTTCAGTTGCTTTCTGGAGTGGGTCATCAGGACGGAATCTGGGATTCCCTCCTTGATCCACTATCTGGATGATTTTTTATGCATTGGCCCTCCACACTCTTGGGTTTGTCAGGTTCTTTTACAAACTACGCAGCGTGTTTTTTGGAGTCCCCTTGGCACCTGAGAAGACTGAGGGTCCTTCGGAAGTTATCAAATTCTTGGGTATTGAGATCGACTCAAGAGTCATGTGTTGCCGTCTCCCTTTAGACAAGGTTGTTGATTTGAGGTCTGCGGTGCGGGCGGTTGTTTCGAGAAAGAAGGTCACCCTGAAGGAGTTGCAATCACTCCTTGGTAAGTTGAATTTCGCATGTCGGATTATTCCTATGGGTCGTGTTTTTTCTAGGCGTTTGTCATTGGCAACGGCTGGGGTACGTGCCCCCCACCATTTTATCAGGGTCACTGCTGATCATAGGGATGACCTTAAGGTGTGGGATGTTTTTCTTCGCGATTTTAATGGTCAAACATTATGGTTGGATAGGGAGGTTTCTAACTCAGATCTGTGCCTGTGGACAGATGCGGCTGGTTCCTCTGGTTATGGTGCATATTTCCAAGGGCACTGGAGTGTGGGGGCTTGGCCCCAAGGGTGGCATGACGAAGGGTTGACCAAGAACTTGACCTTTTTGGAGCTTTTCCCAACAGTGGTCTCTGTTTACATTTGGGGCGACTTGTTGCGGAACAAATAGGTGCGTTTTTATTGTGACAATTTGAGCGTGGTTCAAGCCATCAACAATGTGACTGCGTCTTCTCCTCCGGTCGTTCGGTTGTTGCGTAATTTAGTCTTTCTTTGTTTACGATTTAATTTATACGTTAGGGCTCAACATCTACCCGGTATTGAAAATGAAATTGCGGACTCTCTGTCTCGGTTTCAGCTGGAGCGCTTCCGGTTGCTGGCCCCCATGGCGGATTCGGAGGGATTGGAATGCCCTGCGGAGCTTTGGGATTTGAGAGCGGTAGTGCGATGGCCCTAATTCGACGCTCTGTGGCTGATTCCACGTGGACCGCTTATTGTAGAATTTGGGAAGAATGGTCCGCTAAGTTGGCTGCTGCCGGCGATCCGGGGTCGGATGAGGAAAAGTTAGCTGTACTGCTCTGGTTCTTGGGCGACGCTTATTCGTCTGGGGTGTCCGTTGCGTGTATTTCTCGTAAGATGGCGTTTTATTTTAAGCTTACGGGGTCCGCGGACCTCACGAAATGCTTTCTAGTTCGACAGGCCTTGAAAGGTTACAAAAAGGGCTGTCTTCAGCGTGACACTAGTCGCCCTGTTACGATGGATTTGTTGGAGCGTTTATTTTATGTTCTCCCTACAGTTTGCTCCTCTGCTTATGAAAGTACGCTTTTCCAGCTTAGTTTTACGCTTGCTTTTTTGGGGGCTTTTCGCATCTCTGAATTAGTTTCCCCAAGCAGACATTGCCCTGGGGGATTGCGCTACTGCGATGCGTTTTTGTCTGCTGATGTCCTTTCCATTCGTATTTGTCATTCAAAAACGGACAGATGCGGTAAAGGTTTTACGGTACATTTAGCGCGTTTCGATGGCAGTGCTCTCTGCCCGCTGTTTTGCTTACGGAACTACTTGGCAATTAGGCCTCAAGGCGCTGTGCCGTTGCTGATCCATGAGGATGGTTCTTGCCTTTCCCGTTTTCAATTTGTTGCTGTGTTTTGGCGCTGCCTGTCTGTTTTGTTTCTTCCTCCTCATGAGTATTGTTCTCATTCCTTTCGCATTGGTGCGGCGACGCAGGCTGCTAGATGGGGCCTGTGTGATTCTGTTATCAAGAGGATCGGGCGTTGGGAATCCGCCCGCTTTAAATCTTATATTCGCCCCCTTTTGATATAAAAAAAATAATTTATAATAATAATAAATAAGTGATAATAATAAAAAAAAAAAAAATAAAAAAAAAATAAAATATCAAAGCGGCATGATGCTTCATGTATGTGCTTTTCTTCGTCGCTTCCTGTCGTGGCGTGGATTTCGCACTATGCCTTGGTTTCTCCTGCCTGTTTATTTCTGTATTGTTTTGACTGTTTACATTTGTGTTTCTCTTCTTTAGCCTGCAGGAGATGTTTAGTATGGATAGTCGGCCACTCCTACGTTTTTTGGGCCGAGCGTCGAGCGGCGCTTCGGCGTTCTGGTCGTCAATTAGGTTTTCCTTCGCCTGAAGTGGAGGTTCACTGGATGGGAGTGAGGGGCCTTCGCTGGGAAGGGGTCGCCCATGAATTAGAGCGTGCTATCAGGCTTGACAGGCCGCCCCAGATTTTGGTCCTACACGCGGGCGGTAATGACTTGTGTTATGTGCCGTTGCGGCGCCTCAAGAAAGACATTAAGTGCGACATCGTCCGTTTTCAGACTTTCATGCCTGGCGTTATTATTTTATGGTCCGAAATCGTGCCTAGGCTGTTTTGGAGAGGTGCGAGGTCGTTGGCTGGCATCAATAGGGCTCGTCTCAACGTTAATAGAGCTATTGCTCGTTTCGTGGTTTTGCAAGGTGGACTGGTTATTTCACACCCGGATATTACGACCGACTCCCCGGCGTTTTTCCGAGACGATGGAGTTCACCTGAGTGATTTAGGAGCTGATCTGTGGTGTCTGGAGGTCACTTCGGGAATTGAGCGTGCCGTTGATTTATGGAGGAATCTCCGCGTTTAAGTCGGTCAAACGCGTAGATTTTGGCAGAATTTTGAGATAGGTATGCTGAATTTACAATTGGTTGTTATGCCAACATTCATGTTCACGGGTTCAGTCCCTGGGGGAACTCTCGAAGGGTAGGGTGTTCCGACCCAACGGTCTCCGTTTGGAATTTGGCGGGATATCCCTACAAGATGTTGTTTGGTTATGGTTTTACATGTTATTAATGCATAACCTATCTCTTGTTTTATTAATATATTACCATATTTTCTTGCACTTGTCACAGTTAATAAAGCACTGTGGCCTTACACTTTTTCCAACGACCTCATGTCTCTTGTGTTTTTTATTTCATGTCTTTTCGCTGCATGTTAACATATATAGTGCCCGAGTCATGGTTACCATTTAAGAAAAATAGAAATTAAGTAATGTATATAATATAAATTATGGTAAGAAATTTTATTTTAGATTTCTCAAATGGTTAATATTAAATATATTGAGTAAAGTTTGAATTATATACACCTAGTGACACATTTTTGCCTGTATTTAACTATTAAAATTGTTCTGTAGTAGGAAATAATGTTTCATTATGAAGTATCTGTATTTTTTCCATGTGTCTTAGCACAAAAATCTCTGGAGAGACAGACAAATCACAATTTAGTAGCACTCTTTGCTCTTTTGCTGTTGATACTGCGAGAGGTGAGGTCCTAAATGGTGTGTATTTAGGACACAGACTTTTACAGTTCCTGCCCTGTATAGTGAGAAAGTACAGACTCAGGGAGAATATAATATTTGCTATGCTTTCTTCTGTGTATTTTGGTCCCAGGGGTGAAGTATCCAGAAGAGCAGGGTTGGCCAGTTCTTTGTCCCACTAACAGAGTGTCGTTGTACTAAAGAGTTCAATCCATATTTTCTAAGGACTGTGACTCAGGTACCTGGTAATTGATTGGGGCCAAATGGGACTTACTAAGGACTATAAAGACCTAAGCCTAGAGCCAGAGAGGTTCAGTTATGAGCAGAGCAAAGAAAGATGGTACCAGACTGCATTTAAAGATAATTGTGTTTATTTAAGTTGGTAATCAGACTAGCTGCCCAAAGGTAGTTCGCAAGACTGCAGTGTGTAGTGAGTGTGTTTATTTTGTTTATGTAACCCTGCCACAGAGTGTGCAAATAAAACAAGCATCTGGTTATTAATCTAGATGTAGTGTCTTCCAACAACTCTTACAGGAGTCGTTTCGATCCGAGAAGACTGTGCAGTTATATCAAAATCCCATACACAACGTCATTCTTAGTGATAGTTTGTCACACTACATTTTAGTCATCTTATGCCACCAAGTGCTTAGAAAGAATATTTTTTTAGGGTGGTTTCAATGATAAACTTGTCTAGTTTTCAAAAATATAATAGTGAATTGTAAGTATTTCCATTGGGCTTGCCAGATACAATAAGTGAAGTGAAATAGGTAACTATGAATTGACAGAAGAAACTACCACCATCCTCCCACATATACTCATCTGTTTCATCTACTTATGTTCATGTGAGGGTTGTTTGGGGGTTGGAGTCCAATATGCAAGATAGTGGCCAAAATGCAGTACTAGCAAGCAAGGTCAGAGAAGCAAGAATTCGGGGCTGGCAACAAGGTTCAGAATGGTAAAACAGGATAGGGGAAATAAAATCCGTCAGTTCAAAGTAACAAGGAAAGCTAAGTGAAACAGTGCTCACACACTCCTCCGTTGGGTGGCCGACCAGAGCATCACCAGCGTTGTTATCCATTCATTCGTTTGTCCGTTTTGGCACCCTTGCAATCTCACATTCCTCTCCTCAACTTAATCACTTGGAACCTGCCCCATATTTTCTGGGATATCATCAGTCAATTAATGCTTACATTTTATTAGAGAAGATTGGACCAGGCAAACCCAGACTAAGGATTTAGGATCCCAGCAGCACTTCTTAAATAGTTCCTCTCTCTTCTTTTTTTCGCAGCAACACGTGTAAAGCATGATGAATAGAAAATAAAATTTAAAAAAATATTGCAGATTATTCTAAATTCCTTAATGATGTCACATTCTGTTCAGAATAAGTGTTAACATAACATTATGGCCCACCTAATCTAAATCCTGGCCGCTGCACATGTACAAACTATTGTATGTGTAGCCATCAAGTGGTAATCTGCTCCTGCTCAAGTCCTATTTTTAACAGGACAATTGGCAAAAATATAATGTAGGGCGCAATATAATATTACATATGCTGTGCAATAGAGGGGTGGAAAAAACTGGGCACTTAAGCACCTTTAAACTACCTTGAGTTTCTATCAGCCATTGTACTTGCTGTCTGGGGACTGTAGTACATATAGTTTCTTTATTTCAAAATTTTAATCCACCGCATGTAATATAATAGCAGGGGTACACAAGTCTCAGATAGAAGACAGAATGATAAATGCCTAACGCATTTCGAGATAAACTTAGCGCTTGTTCATAGGCGTACCAAGGACCTCATGCTTCCTGATCTTGGTATGGTAGACTGTAGTTCTATCACCAGCAGGATATAAGCTCATGCATTGTGTCTGTGGCTGGGCAATTTTAATTTCAAGCACCAAAAAGGGTACAGTAAGAACACTACTGGTGTACCTCGGGGGTGTCATTCCGCTCCCCGGTGCACGCCCCTCCAGTGGTGGGCAATATAGCACGGATCAGTTAGAGAGATTTTGGCCCAAAATTAAGGGTGTGGGATTTCTGTGCATACAGATCTCCGTACACCCTCCCTTGCGATGCACGACGGGTACTGATGCTGAGCTCCAAAATATGATGTCATATCCTGGAGCTCAACACTGAATCTACACCCATCGACCAGAAGGCAAAACAAGAAGAGAAGGAGAGCAGGATGAGGGAGAAGAGGAAGAAGAATAAAATGAGTGTTTATTTTACCACCAGGCATTTTTGTGGGTTTTTTTCCACACACATTCTACTTTAGGTGTACAGCTCCTGGTATATGTTACTGTGAAACATCACCCCAACAACAACTCCTGAGTACAGTGATACCCCCTATGCATGGGTTTGTCAGGTTATTTGGGAGGTAAAAGGTCACCCTATACAGGGTGTGCATTTTTTTTATTTGGAATTTCTGAATCTGGTCAATCTGTGCCCATGTCCTATATTTGGGCCAATTTTGTACCCAGCCATTTTTATTTACCTCATCAAATCGTACTTTTTTTTTAAACTAGACTTCCTATGGGCATTTAAAATGTCAGTATTTTAACTCTTTCCATACGAGAAGTTTTGAAGATATAGTGCTAATTTTAGGACTCTGCTCATAACATTTTATATATATACACTGACTGGCCACTTTATTAGGTACACCTGTTCAATTGCTTGTTAACACAAATAGCTAATCAGCCAATCACATGGCAGCAATTCAATACATTTAGGCATATAGACTCAAACCGAGCATCAGAATGGGGAAGAAAGGAGAATTAAGTGACTTTGAACGTGGCTTGATTGTTTTATGCCAGACGGTCTGGTCTGAGTATTTCAGAAACTGCTGATCTACTGGGATTTTCACGCACAACCATCTCTAGGGTTTACAGAGAATGGTCCAAAAAGAGAAAATATCCACTGAGCAGCAGTTCTGTGGATGAAAATGCCTTGTTGATGCCAGACGTCAATGGAGAATGGGGAGCAACTCAAATAACCACTCGTTACAACCAAGGTAACCAGAATACCATCTCTAAACGCACAACACGTCGACCCTTGAAGCAGATAGGCTGTAGCAGCAGAATCCCACACCGGGTGCCACTCCTGTCAGCTTAGGACAGGAAACTAAGGCTACAATTCGCACAGGCTCACCAAAATTGGACAATGGAAGACTAGAAGAACGTTACCTGGTCTGATGAGTCTCGATTTTAGCTGTGACATTCACATGGCAGGGTCAGACTTTGGGTAAACAACATGAAAGCATGGATCCATCCTGCCTTGTTTCAACGGTTCAGGCTGGTGGTGGTGGTGTAATGGTTTGGGGGACATTTTCTTGTCACACGTTGGGCCCCTAAGTACCAATTGAATAAATTAGTGTTTAAATTCAACAGTCTACCTGAGTATTGTTACTGACCATATCCATCCCTTTATTACCACAGTGTTCCCATCTTCTGATGCTACTTCCAGCAGAATAATGCACCATATCACAAACTGGTTTCTTGAACATGACAAAGAGTTCACTGTACCCCAATGGCATCCAGTGTGACCAGATCTCAATCCAATAGAGTACCTTTGGGATGTGGTGAAAGATTTGCATCATGCATGTGCATCTGACAAATCTGCAGCAACTGCGTGATGACATTGTGTCCATATGGACCGAAATCTCTGAGAAATGTTTTATTTATTTATTTTATTATTTTACTAATCACATTACGATTAGTATGCTGGGCTCCATTGACTTGCATGGTTGAATGCAGTACCTGTATTCAACCTGCTGTGAACTCATTAGCTTTTCAGTTGGCGGCGCCATCTTGTGAGTGGCAGCAACATCACTCACGAATGGCCCTTGTGGTTGCTCTTCAGAGAAATCACAGGGCAATCAGGGTGACTTGTGTTGCTAAACCTCCATCAATTATGCTTAGGAAGCGATTGCTGATCACTTTAGCTGGCCGTAGACTAGTCTTACTTGTGAGGCTTCCATGGATGCTGCAAAGCCACTAATTGCAGCTTATTACAGCAATTTTAAAGCAACACGTACATGTACGGGCTTTTTGTCACGAATGCATTGCATTGTGAGCCCTTACATGTACGGGCTTTGTCGTGAAGGGGTTAAAAGTTATCTTTTTTAATACTACAAAAACTGAAAAAATAGGTAGGATGCACAAATCCGCCACTGCACAAATCCAATAGATGCCTTTTAATATTAGATTGATGATTTTTATGGCAAAATAAATACAGGAATATAATTGGCTATAAGGAAAGGATTAGTTAAAGCTTTTTTGATCTAGTGAGAAAATAAATTACCATTTGAGACACAATTTGAAACCACTTCACTGTAGGTTTTTTGCCTTCTTCTGGATCAAGAGTAAAATGAACTTGATGGACTTGTGCCTTTTTAAATCTAAATTACTGTGTTACTTTGTTAAATAAATTTTATTCCCCATATCATTACTTATAAATAGTGCTGTTATAAATGAAGTGGCAATTATAAAATACCCACTTATGCTTAGGAAATTAATAAATTACTGTCATTCAATGGAACATTTCAAGTGTAACTGCATGTTTAAAACAAATTGTGCTTTGACCTGTTTTTTACTATTAGGGATAATTTTTACCAATGAGGCTCTTAAAATAATAACCTTAACCGTGTGGGAGTTTTTTTGTTTAAGATGTTTCTTAAAATAAATTGATCAAAAACTGGTGTGTGAAATTGTTAGAGGATTTGTATCATAAAGTCAGCAGATGGCAGCAAAGAACATAAATATTTAAACATACATTTACGCTGCCATACTAGCATCTACTATTAGAAATCTTCCAAAAAGTGATAAAGTGCGCTTTGTATCATAAAGTATCAAATCCCAGGCTCAATCAATCTTGTAACAGATATCTTAAAAAGAAAAAAACAACAAAAAACTGCAATACAATCCACATAAATATTCCCTCCCTTAATATTGTGTCAAGTTACGCAGCGCTTAATACAATACATATATTCAGGGGGTATGACAAGATGAGAATTGACAGACTAAGACAAACTGATACATTAGGTGGAGAGAGCCCTGCTTGCAATCCTTTCAGGGCTCAGTATTACCCCAGTATTACTAAAGGTACTGTAACGGTTCCCCAAGAGCTATAGCTACTCTTGGCCATTGATTCGTTAGTTATTCTTTCAGTTCCCCAATAATCACGATAGAATAGATATGGCTTAGTATACAGAGGCACAAACAATCCTTTCTTGTTTCAGCAGACGAAATGCTTTATTAGGCCCCACAACAGTATATTTATACAGTACATTGTAACATTCCACCCTTCTCAGCCTGGAATACACACAACCTTGTGCTGCTCATTTCCATCAGCATCCACTAGTGGCCACCCTTGTCACTCTTAACCACTCAGTGATTCCCTTACGTCCTAACTGGCAGCACAAGAGGGGTATTACTGCCCCTGTGAACAATTAGGACAGGTGGAAAATTAAATAAACAATTAAATAAACAATTAACCCCCTTTACCCCCCCCCCTATAAAGGGAACTCCACCCCTAACCACAGTGTGCTTTTTTCTGTCCTTTGGACATATTGGGACAGGTGGTGGTCTCTGTGTGAGACCTTGTGTTAGTTTGCTAACCTTTATTTTACTTTTTTTCAGGTGCCCTCCTGTTTGGATTGTGTATCCTATTTTTATCTGCTGCCCTGCTGTGTTGCAGGACGGCCTCATTTCACCCAGCATTATCTGTGTGTTTGTGCTGGATCTATACCTGACTGATTTGGATGTCTCCTCCCAGCTGCTTATCTTCATGTCTGCTGATCTAGTCTGTGATGTTCTGGAGTTTCTCTATGCCTCCCCTGTACTCTTTTTAGCTGCTGAGGGGGAGGAATCCATTTCTTTTCCCTCAGCAACAGTAGTAATCCCTTAGAAAGTGTGTTCTTACTTGGATTCCTTATTTTCTTTTGTGGTGTCTGACGTCACTTCCGGGGGCGTGGCTTTCTGATTTGGCTCTCTGGACACTAAGCCTGGTAGTGTCCTTTTAGCTGTCTCTTGGTACAGCTATTAGTTAGCCTTCCTAGAGTCTCCTGTCTATCTTTGGCTTTGTGTGTTATCCTTACCTTGCATTTTCAATCTCAGGGTAGGTATAACTAAGAAGATTTTTATGTTTAATAAAACTCTTTATATTATTTTGGTCATCTCTTTTGCAGATGTCATCCCGTACTCCAGAGGATCCTGCTCCTGAGGTGCGCAAGTCCAGTGCCAAGTGGAGGCATTTTTCCTGCCGCGGGTGTGATACACCTCTAGAGGATGCTTACCCTTATAGTCGCTGCTCAAGTTGCAGAGATCCCCCTGAGGCAGAACCCAATATACGTGATATGATGATTTGGGTTAAAGATTTTGTTGGATCCTCTATCAAGAGATTTGAGGATGCACTCCAGATAAAGAGACCTAGGGCCCAGTCCCCTCCTAGGGTGGTCCCTATGTCTGAAGACGCTTATCTCACTGTAGATGAGCTTGACACTTCTGAAGAAGAAGAACCTGCTTCATCGTTCTGGTTTCCCATTGAGAAAACCCAATGGTTACTAAAGTCCATCCGGTCGGTGGACCAGGATGTTGACCCTAAGGAAGCTGCAGAAACCACCTCTAGAGGGCAAAGGGACTTCAAATTGGATGAGTCTCTCATTAAGTTAATGGAGACTGAATGGAAATTCCCGGAAAAAGGTCCGGTTATCACCAAGCTTTCCGCTTAATGTAGACCAGCAGCGCCCATGGGGTCCTCCCCCTAAAGTCGATATGGCCATCGCCAAGATGTCCAAGAGGACCGTTGTACCCGCGGATGATGGATCTTCTTTACAGGATGCCATGGATAGGCGCGCAGAGTGTTCCTTGCGCTGCAATTATGCGGCTGCTTCTGCCTCAGCTACTTTGGCTATAGCTTCTAGTGAGGTTACTAATTTTCTGCGCACCGGAATGTCTCAAATCCAGTCGGATATTGATGCAGGTGTTCCAAGAGACAATATCTTGAAGCAGTTTAAAACAGTTCAACTGGCTGTGGAATTCCTTTCGGATGCTTCGCCTCAACATCTTAAGCTAGCCTCTAAATCTATGGCGCTATCTGCTGCTGCAAGGAGACCCCTATGGTTAAAACCCTGAGAAGTGGACTACGCCTCCAAAGTTTAGCTTTGTGGGTTGCCTTACAAACCTGGCAAGCTGTTTGGCAGTGAGCTGGACAAGATCATGGAGGGCCTTTCTGACAAGAAAGGCAAATCCCTCCCCCAGCAGGCTTCTAGAGGGAGGGGCAGACAGTCCAGAGGATCCAGGTCCCATGGACCTTCTAGATCCCAATGGCGTCAGGGGACTCAGAAAAGAGGAGCAGGTCGCTCCCGCGGGTCCTATGAGAAGAGAAAGGACCTTTGACGCAGAGAGTCTGGCGCCAGAGAGTCCTGAGGTAACCCCTCCTCCAGTGCTAGACCCCCTGATTGGAGGTCGTCTATCTTTTTTTCTGGAGGCTTGGGAGAGGTCCATACCAGACCTCTGGGTGTTAGATGTTGTCCGGTCAGGCTACAAAATAAATTTTGTTTCCCTACCTCCTCTGAATTTTTTTCTGACAAGGATTCTCTCGCGCGAGAGGCAAAGAGTCCTAGAGGCATCTATCCATGCCTACATACAGAAGAAGGCGTTGGAGGACGTTCCTCCAGAAGAGCGTGGATCCGCTGTCTATTCGCCAGTCTTCCTAGTACCCAAGATCACAGGAGACTGGTGGATGATCATAGATCTTCGCTATTTGAACAAGCGAAATTCCGCATGGAGTCCATCCGCTCTGTAATAAATATCTTACAGCCGGGAGACGTGATGGTCTCTATAGACTTTAAGGACGCTTACCTACATGTTCCTGTTTGCCAAGCCCACAGGAAGTATCTGCGTGTGGCTGTATCCCTTTGTGGCGAAGTGAAACACCTTCAGTTTGCTGCTCTTCCCTTCGCAATCTCCTCTGCTCCTCATACCTTTACCAAGGTTGTAGTTGCCGTGGTACCAATCTTGACACTAGAAGGCCTAGAAATCGTCCCATATTTAGACGATTGACTTCTAAATCTAAAAGCCGCTTCTACAGAAATTCTGTATTCTCATCTTCAGCAGGCTCTGGCTTTTCTCCACCAGTTAGGGTGGATAGTAAACTACCAAAAGTCAGAGTTGGTTCCATCCACTTCCAGGAAGTTTCTGGGGTTCACAATCGACTCGACTCGGATGACTCTCTCTCTGTCTCTCGTCAGACACAATCGGGTTGTCAGAGCCGCCAGTTCTCTAAGGACCCCTCAGTCGGTGTCCATCAAAATGCTTATAAAGATGTTAGGGCACATGTCAGCGACTGCGGATGCAGTCCCTTGGGCCCTTTGGCACCTACGCCCTCTCCAATCAGAAGTTTTGGGCATTTGGAATCGCAACCCATTAGGGTTGAACAAAATGTGCACCCTGTCTCCTCAAGTCCGTCGCTCCCTCAGTTGGTGGGAGCATCTGAAAGATGAGAGGTCCTTGATTCAGCCAGTCTGGATGCTGTTGACCACGGATGCATCCCTCCTAGGTTGGGGAGCCCATCTAGAGGACATTCCAGTACGAGGTACTTGGTCCCGTCCAGAGAGCCTTATGTCTTTGAACTTCAGAGAGCTCAGAGCAATCAGATTGGCTCTCCTTCACTTTGCTCCTCAAATCTGTGGCAAAGCGGTGAGAGTTCGTTAAGACAACATGACGGTGGTTTATTACATCAACAAACAGGGTGGCACGAGATCTCAACCTCTTCTCAAGGAAGTGGGAAAGATCCTATCATGGGCAGAGCAGAACCTCTCCCACCTCTCTGCAGCCCACATTCGGGGATCTCTCAGCGGACCGTCTGAGTCGGGGTCTCAGTGTTCCAGGTGAGTGGTCACTAAACCAGGAAGTATTTCATCAAATTACTGTTCGGTGGGGAAAACCAGAAATCGACTTAATGGCTACGAGGTTCAACGCCAAGGTGAAGATCTTCTGCTCCCTATACAGGAAGGACAATCCTTGGGCGATAGATGCTCTGTCTATCCCTTGGAGGTTCGGGCTGATACCAAGGGTATTCATGAAGATAATTCCATTCTGGCCAAAGAGGTTATGGTTCACCCAGCTCATGGGGATGAGTCAGGGTCTGTACTGGAAGCTTCCAATATCAGAGAACCCTGTGTTTCTGGGCACAGGTTCTCGCCTAGATCCAAGAATTCTCAATCTGACAGCCTGAAGATTGACAGCTCCCTATTGAAGGATAGTGGACTTTCTTCTGGGGTCTTGAGGACTTTGGCTCATTCGAGAGTGGAGTCTACTAATAGAGCTTACAACCGGATTAGACGCTCTTTTTCACTATGGTGTGTGAAGAACAAAGTGGGTTTCTCAGATCCCCCCATTTCTTCCATAGTACAGTTCCTCCAAGATGGACTGGATAAAAACCTGGCTCCCTCTACACTCAGAGTGCACAACTCAGCCATATCGGCTTTTTTTAGGAAAACCTCTGTCCCAAGTACCCCTTATCAGGAGGTTCCTTAAAGGAGTCAAACGGTTAAAACCTAAGATCCTGAGACCAGTCCCTCAATGGGACCTTACTGCCGTGCTCAGGGGGTTATGCTCTCCCTCCCTTCGAGCCATTGGAAAGCGTGGACATGCAGTACCTTTCCTGGAAGGCTGCCTTCCTAATGGCGATCACCTCTGCCAAGAAAATTGGTGAGTTGCAAGCTCTGTGTGCCTTTGAGCCTTACACCCTATTCCTGCCTGATAGGGTTCTCCTAAGGTTCCTGACAGCTTTTTTACCGAAGATTCCTTCGTTTCAGAACATTAAACAGGTAATTTCTCTACCTGTTTTTCACCCGGATCCTTCAACAGCAGAATAATCTCTTCTACATACTCTTGACGTCTCCAGATGTCTGCAGATCTATCTACAAAGATCCAGTGTCTTCAGGAAAGATGACAATCTCTTTCTACAGTTTTTTTGGCAGGAACAAAGGATCTAAAGCTTCTAAACCATCCCTGAGCAGGTGGATAAAGGAAGTAATCAGAGAATCCTTCTCAGCTCAAGGCTTGCCTCCAGAGCGGTAGCTACCTCGGCTGCTGAGAGGGGCCTCATCCCTCTTCAACATATTTGTGCTGCAGCCTCCTGCAGCCTCCACTTTTATAAGCCATTATAGGCTAAATTTAAGACGTTCGGAAGACACTGCCTTTGGGCGGTCTGTTCTGAACGTCGTGTGTGCCCCATCCAGAGGGCTTCCTAGTCGTGTGGGGCCCATCCAGAGGGCTTCCTAGTCGTGTGTGCCCCATCCAGAGGGCTTCCTAGTCGTGTGTGCCCCATCCACAGGGCTTCCTAGTCATGCGTGCCCCATCCACAGGGCTTCCTAGTCATGTGTGCCCCATCCACAGGGCTACTATCCGTGCGCCCTGCCAGAGGGCTTCCAGCCAAGAGACTTTCCATATATATATATATATATATATATGTTGTGTTTCCATCATCTGCAATACAAATATTAACTGCATATTCTGTCAGTGGTTTATTTCATGCGCCTGTCTGAAACAACCCCAAGCCATCATGCATCGTGGGGTACAGACGGAGCCCCTTGTATCCCCTGCATCTGGGCTCCTATCAGACCTGTTCACCCAGTTCGTGACATACATTTATCCTGAAAACACAGCTCACACAAAGGGACTTTAACAGGATTAACTGTAACACAATGGTAACTTTAATTGAATTTGGTGCCAGTACCCCTGGCACCAATCACTGCAGCCTTTGGTAAGGTGGCGACCAATCACTTTAGAGGGGGCGGGTATTTGTATTCATAGCCAATCAGGTAGGGAGCTGCCCGGGACACCATATATGGAGTTCTGGGGGCGCGGATTTAGCCACCAATGAAAATAGGAGCCAAGTCCCGCTCCCTATAGGGTGACTCCAGCCACCGGGCTTAACCTTTATCATATGCGGCAGCTGGGGATGCATTCCTGGGCAAGGGACCTAGTGATTTTAGCCTCTTTCTCCCGGTAAAATATTTTAGGTAGTCAGGGAAAAATAAGGGTTCTTGGCTCCTAGTCACAGAGCTTCCGTGACAGGTACATATACAGTTTCTGCTTGTTATAGTTGTTTTGGAAATATGTGGTTTAAAAATTATGGACGATTCCACCTCTTTGAAGCTGAGACTTGTTACCAAGACTAACATATGAATGATTTTCCTATCCTAATTTCATACAAAAAGCTGCTAGCACCAATTAAGGGCAGTAATTTAACAAAGGGGCAGTAGCTTGAAAACTTGATGAATAGGAGCTTATGATGACTGCTGCCAGTGATACAAGCAAAGTGAACTCACGCACACATACACACACACCTTTTAGGTGAAGCAGTGAGGCTAAACTCTAAACTATGCTATTAGAAATACACTGCTACCACCCAATGTAGTGCAAAGTCTAGTAAAAGCAAAATGAATGAACCCTGCAATATCAAAGAAAACATTAAGAACAAAATATTGTTGTGTTAAAAATTAACAATTTTATTGTAATAACTTATAACAAATAGACATGTAAACAAATGACTTGTATGAATTGTACATTAGAACATAGCATTTATTTTCTCAGCTTATTTTTTCAGTCACAGTCCAAAAAATGTCAAAAGCATCAATGAAATCATGACACAATATGCCATCCAATATTCTTAAATTAGGTAACTGCATTACAAAAATAAATACAAATATAATATAAAACAGATTGGAGGGTGCAACCTTCCATTAAAATGCAACTTTCATTACAATTAATATACAATTGCCCAGTTGTGAACAATATATAGTCTATGGTAAGATTTATAATTAGATTTATAGTTGGATATATCCTGTACATCACCTTAATTGATTTTCAATTTAGCTATAGATTGTTCACTAGTAGGTTATATATATATTAATTTAAATAAAGGTCACATTTTAATAGAAATGTATACCCTCCTATTAGTGAGTTTGTTTTTGTAAAAGCATCACAGAGTCTCCACTGGAGGTACAGCAAGCTGGTAGCCATCTTGTACTTTTGATATTTCTATTAGATACACATTTTAGAAATGAAAACAATAATCACTATACATGTTTTCTTCTGCCTTTGTTTCTTTTTTTCTTCTTCTGCTCAAACAAGGAACAAGGTTGCCGGGGCTCATGACTTGACCACAAGGGCTTCTTGCAGAATTTCTCTTGATTACAGCCCTCTTAGGACTAGAGGGAGTCCTTGTGTCTCAGTTTCTCAGATGGGTTTATTCACAAAACTGTGAGTTGTATGTGAATTGATGAGAAATAAAGCTTTTCATTTCACCAAGTTTACTAGATATTACAAGCCAAGCCCAGCAGGCTTCTTCTACAAAGTGGGCCAAGTGAATTCTGAATAATGCATAGTTAAATCTTTGACGAAACCTACATAAACCTACATTGATGAAATGAAATATACCCACTCACAGACTAGTATATAAACACCTTAGTAATTAAGTGTTACTACTGTTTTTTTAAATCACAATACTTTTCTAGATAAATAATTTCTGTTTTCCAGTTTTTCAGAACACAATTATCTTAAGTTACAGTCACACAACATACACTCCATACAAAATGCACTACTCTTCAGCTTCGTTAGAAATAAGTTAGATTAAATAATTTAAATATTATCTAATAAAACATAAATAAAATGGCTGTCTTTCCAACAAAAATGGAAAAAAATAACTTACCAGATACTGGAAAATATACTAGCATCACTTTAAAATAACAAATCTATAGTTTATCTTATTTTCAAATTGTGTCACTTGTTGATATAGTTCATTGAAATGTGTACGAATATATACACACACACATTATATATATATATATATATATATATATATATATATATATATACATATATATATATATATATATACACATACATATATATATATATATATATATACATACATACACACACACACACACATATATTGGAAGGAAAATGAGAGATGCTGAAAATTCAGTTTTCATCTGGATACATTTAAACTTGAAATCTGGAAAGACAAAGAAAACATTCTATTAATACAGACTGAGATATATATTATACACAATGTCTGTAATGGGTAATAATGTTATTTCAGAATGTTATGTCATAAAGGAGAAACTGAATTACAACGCTGCAAATGGCCCAAGAAATGCACTAGTGTGCAACTCTGTATAGCCTCTGTATACATTATAGAGCATAGTTATTCCAGCCACAGCCAAGTTACATTGGTATATAGACTGCTAAGTATTCTATGTTTGTGGTACTAAGATAATTTCTTTTAGTGTAGACATTTAGATATGCACACAAATATCATCATTAATATTCTTAATTTCAAAGCCTCACCTGTTGTAACAACAACTTCATGTTTTGTAGAAAAACTTTGGGTCCTTCGGTTGGATATTTCGGGCAATCTGTGCAGATCTGAAAAACATGACAGTAATGAGTTTTGTTCATATTTCTGCCCAGGACCAGAGAAAAGCAGTTTATGGTACAGTTAATTGTACGTGACACGGAAATGTGGAACTACTGCAGTTGTAACTTTGGTTGGTTTATTTTTTTATTTTATTATTAATGTTTTTTAATACAGGTTACCTCTGAGCCCTTGGTTAATTGGCCTATGGTCTGTTCTCTATGACAGAGGCAGCTTGTTAACTTGATTTCCCTATACCTGTATAGGTAGGACATAAGCTTATATTTAAATGGGCAACTTAAGAGTCTGGGAATTTGGAAAACCCATTCATTGAACCTAGTTGTCTGGGGAGATTGAATTGAGGTGCGGGGGACATTGATTGTTTTGTAGAGATACGTCTGAAGTGGTGGCAGCCCCAGGACTACTTGAGTAAGGACAGATCTATTGGGACCCTCATCCATGTGCACCTCTTTCTTCCTTTGATGTCCTTAAAATCTGAGAACCCAGAAAGTTTAGTGCATATGAGATAAACTAGAAAGGCAAAACTCATATTTACTATGTAAAATCAGAACGCTATACAAAATGGTAGGGTGGCTAAAGCGTTTTGTTGCCTCTAGTGGAAACAACTAAATTAAAATAGTTAAAAGATATTTGACCTCATCTGATTAATAAATATACTTACTGGGCTTTTGTGAAATCTGGGCAGCTTCAGTTTTTTAACAAGTATAGCAAATGTGGTGTTTTTGGTTTCATTTGCTACTTTCAAGTATGGAATCTGATGTCTAAAACATGACAAAGCCGACTCTAGGCACTCAACCTAAATGGAAAAAGAAAAAGAAAAAAATACGATAGTAAATAAAACATATAAGTATATAAAAGCCTTACTTTCTTACTTTCTTACTTTTCTTACTTTTTTTTTTTTAGTTCTATTGATTAGTTTGGTCAGATATTTAACTGCTTGTGTACCTGGGAGCAATGCAGTAATTAATTTCACAACAAGGAATACTACATTATAAGCAATGAATGCTTTGCTGAATATTGGAATTGATGAAATGTAGAAATTAATAGGGAACACATGCAATGTTTTATGGTAATTCTTGTGTCAGCAGGAAGGCAAGAAATTGAGGGAAAGTGCTTGTTTTGTTCATATTGGGGGTACTCCTCATAGGATGATGTTTACCACATGAAGGAGCCAACCCATTTTTTTAATAATGCTTTAAAAAGCTGGTCAAGTTTTTTTCTGTTTTCACTTTTTTTTTTCCTTATAATGTATGTCATCCTGTGTACTATTATATTTCCTGTTTATGTTTTGTGTAGCAGGTGAACTAGCTCAGTTTTGGTGGCAATGAAAGTAGTGAAGCCTGGTTAGATTACAGTGTATTACATCATGGCTCTGATTTTTTTTCTGCTAGTTTCAGTACTACAACAGTGTGGAAAATAATCTAACGATCATCTTTTCCGATCACTAAAAACTTTCATATAGGGATTATTATTATTATTATTTATTTTTTGAAATTGCTTCTACGTCTATATTCCACATAGTGGTAGTTTATCTAGCTAATTAAATGTCTATTTAAAATATATCTATGACTATTTTCATATATGTTGCATATGTAAATATATGATATAGACAGTTCTTGTATTTAAAATTATTTTGGGAGAAACTTAAATAATACCATAAACAGTAAAGACTACAGAATATAGTAATTGTGTTTTTTTATAATCAAAACGACTCAATAACT
The DNA here is from genome assembly GCA_023333645.1 of Sceloporus occidentalis. Classification (NCBI taxonomy): domain Eukaryota; kingdom Metazoa; phylum Chordata; class Lepidosauria; order Squamata; family Phrynosomatidae; genus Sceloporus; species Sceloporus occidentalis. Next base: position 6,477,274 of record JALMGF010000046.1, read on the forward strand.
TTTGGTTTGTCATGTTACAAAGACCCTTCAGTTTAGGCATTTTCTAAAAATATATATGAGATTTTAGAAGAAATAGGATGAGCTACACGTTTGTAAAAACGTGCCTGTTAAAAAGATCACACTGTTAATTTTAGCGGTTTTTGATACCTTAGTAGTGGTTTACTACATTCCACTTCAATGATATTTTAATTGTAGTTATAGTATATTGGTTACTCTTTATAACTTAATTTCTGTAATGACTAAGTGTTTAAAAGTAAAACATCCCTTGTTTTTTAAATGGAAACCATCACACAAAAACAGATTTTGATATATTGCAATATATCATTCATTTTCATTTGCTGAATTAAATTAATGTAGGTTTCAGGTGACAGAGAAGTAAATTATGTCAGAGATGCTCTTTCTGATGACATCGCAAATTTGTTTTACATGGGGGAACCCACAGATAAATGTTCAAGCTGTTGCTTAAGTTTAAATGGTAGCACCATCTATATGTATTTAGTGATTTCTGTCTGAATTAGTATCGCTATAGAGCAGTCCATGGTATACTGATTAGCATACAATACTGTTTTTATATTCCCATGCCTATCAAAGCAAATTGTTTCAAAATATGTGTATTTGGTTTATTTCCATTTTCGTTCCACAAACACGTCAAATAATAAAAGAATAATATGTGTGGGAGAGCCGCAATTAGCATTATTGTAGTTATTTCCTTTGTATTCTCTGAGGATCAAATATACTAATATAGCTCTACACATCTAAAGCTCTTTGCTAACCACAGGTACTGTTTTATCAGATAACTTTACGGTAAATGTGATGGAAACATGTGCATCAGGGTTTACGTTTCCACTTGAACCAGCATTTATTTGTTCAATTAACAAGCCATGAGAAACAATATTTCTATATACTATATAATGTTTAATTATCTGGTTATGTTGAAGATTACATTTTAGTTTGTCTATGAAGACTAATTAATATTAGCACACTTCAACCATTCTGTAAACAATATAATGTCTGGTTCTAATAATAGAGAGGTGATTCTGGTCTCTGGTCAGACCTCACCTAGAGTAGACCCCATCTCCAGAATCATATTGACACTTTGGAGACAGTTTAGGGTTTATAAAATGGTGAATATCCTGCAGGATTATGATTATCAGGAAAGGATAAGGGAACTTATCTTGCAGGAAAGAAGAGAGAGGGGGATGCGATAGAAACATTTAAATACAGTACAGGAGGAAAGTGTATTTGAAAGGAGAAATGTTAGAACAAGACAGTATAATGTAAAACTACAGAGTCAAAGGTTTAGGTGGGATATAAGGAAGTTTTACTCTGTGGGGTACATGGAACAGTGACCCATCAGAAGTCGTAGAATCTAATACAGTGAGGGAATTTAAGCATGCATGTGATAGACATATGGCTATCCTGAATTTCAGACAAGAACAAGGACTGATTAAGGTCTGTGTCTTTACATCAGTCAAAATGTGCAGACGGAATCGACAAATGTTTCTTCTCTTCCATTAAATGCTATGTTTCTATGTTTCTAACTGCAGAAAAGCAAAGCCTTCGGTTTAAATCAAAATTAATAAAAGTAATGATTGGACGTACGAAAATGTGACCACTGTAGATGACTTCATTAGGCGTACTGTATTTTATATATATTTTATTTATATATAAAAACCATTGTATTTTTCCAGCTTTTGTTTACCAAATGGTGAGTTATATCAATAACTTAATGTTGCAATCAACAGGCTTGGTTTTGGTTTATCATGTGTTTCATCACACAGATTTTCTTCGGGACACCAGTGAGTGATCACAGGAAGTCTACAGAAATCTGCGTGACACCTGTTTATACTGTGATATAAATGATCACAAGAAACAGAGGTGCATACGTGTGGGACTTTTTCCCATGTGTATTATCTATTGCTAAGATATGCAAGTATAGCCGTACGATATACCTGGATATTGAGCTGCAGTGTATGTGCTACAAAACTTTACTAGTGTTCACTAAAAGCATGTTTGTTGTAAAGTTAATTTAAGGGTTCCTTCCAGAATTACAAAACATTGAACATTACCTTGGAATGCACAATGACTTTAGTAGACCACAAATTCAAAAATATCAAAATATCAAAAATAATTAGTAACCTGGTACCTCATTTCTCAGCAGAGGAACACTATTTACTATACATTTAAAAAAAAATTGCTATAAAAGATGAACAGATAATTTCATATCCTACATACTACTCTGAAGCCAGCATTACTACTTTCCATCCTGACACAAAAGTGTTTGTTGCAAGCAGCTTGTTTAGTCATGAAATATACAACCGCCTCACAAAGTTTTATGCTTTGTGGTCAATGCAAGCCGCTGACATCCTATTTCAGTATTTTCACTCTGACTTGCTTATTTTTGAAAAAAAAAGACTAAAAAACCCTACTTTGGCTCACGTTATGTGTTTCTCTCATGCTTCAGTTTTGCTAGTAAGCTGCATTAGTCACTGCTGACAATTTTGTTTTCATTGTTCTGTTTTCTTTAAATAAAACTATATAAAAAAAATGCAGGTGGTATCTTTTTGTTCCGTTAGCTGAGACAGTGAATAAAAAAAATTATTCTTAAAATATATTGGAAAGGCCACAATCTGTTACCCGAGGTTTTGTGTAGTGTTCAGCCGTCATACCAGGTAAGTTTTGGCATGTGTATTAGACCGTTGGCACAGTTTTGGGATGTCGTGAGCAGTTGAACTTTCATATTACAAGATTGCATTTCTTGTTTGATAATATTAGCGCATACTAGAAATATGGTAAAACAACTATTATTTTACTCTTATATTTCCTGAAAAGCACAGCTTTCTCTATGGTGGACAATGACCTTTAATTTGTCCCACACACCTTATGAAATCTTTGTGACCGTGGGTGATAGCTTATAGCGTTAAAAGTGACTCATATACTTTCTAATACTTATGTCAATGCTAGTTCTTGAAGATGTGATCATCATCATTCTAAGAGTTTGTTTGCAGAAATGTTGTTAAATGTTAAAAGGTCACTCAAGAACTCTATACATGTACACACTCTTAGAAGATAGAAAATTAGGACCTAACACCGGAGATGCAACTGACTTAACTGATGAGTTAGAATTAAAAGTCTTTACTGAGCAAGCCACAGCATTTTACAACAACGTAAAAAAGCATATCATTGCAATATTTAATTTGTCTTACCTTTAAATCCATTGGAACATGGAGCGTCTGTGGATGCTACATGAGTAAAAAAAAGAGAGGCAGAATAATTTAGCATTTTTCCTTACTTATGAAAGATAGTTATAATCCTTGTGTTTTAAACTTACCGTGTTGTTTACGTGTATAGTGATCTCCTTAATCAATTTCTGTAGCTCTGTGCACCTTTCAAATGATGGGAGGCGTGCATCTAGCATTGCACAGGAACTAAGCACAAACACACACCAGATCAGAAACATTCTCATTGTGTTTGGGTGTGGGATTAATCAAGGGTCCTACTTCCTTAAAACTTTTTCAGTAGTGTCAGATTGTCAACATACCTATTTATTTACCTTTGTCCAGATTGCAGATCCCACCCATTTCTTGTGGAAAACTAGTTGAGTGAATGAATGAGTAATCTTTTTTCTTTTCCACTGGCAAGGTGTACGTGTGTACAAGTATGGGGGTGGTGGGTGGGTTTATTAGTGAAAATTCTGCCCTAGGGAGAGTACACACAGGAAAACACAGCAATACAGTATACACTGTACATATAAAAGAGGTAGGTGAGGGAGTACCTTCATTGTAGGTGTGGGATAATTATGGAATATTGATCTGCCTAATGGATAATGTGATGACAAGTGAAATACAATCACAGTTACGTATTGATTGTATAGTAATACAAAATGTGGCATTTTTTTGTGGTGCTCTGTGGTGGATTGTACAATACATGGACATTTGTTGTCACAAATACAAACAGTGCCAAGTAGAACACGTCTGTCAGGATTCGGCCCCAGCCCTGCAAACTGCCAGGCGTTGCCGCCCCTTTAAGAGGTCTGCCTGGAGTTAAACTTTTTTCCACAGCTTTCTCTTTTGTTTAGTTATGTATCTTTGCCTTCTTTACCTTATACATCTGAGGAACTCCGTTCCTCTGTCATCTCCCCATTTCCCACTTGAGATATCCTATCCTTGCTTAAAGGAGAAGTGTCTAAAGATCTCGGCTCCTCCCTCCATTCCCTGTGTTCCTTGCCTTGTTCCCTGTCCTTTGTGGTGTCCGGAACTATATATGTCTTGTCTGGTTATATTTAGAGTCCATGTGTATTTATGTTCAGCTGTGTTGGTTATGCTATATCCATGCTTCCCTCACCTGAAGCCTATGTCATACACCTGTCCTAGCCAACAGGCTTTATAACCCTGCCTCACTCACCTGAAGCCTATGTCATTAACACACCAGACCTAATTAACAGGCTTTATATCCCTGCCTCTCAGTAACAGAGGTGTGAGTTAATTTAGTTACTTTGGAGCTAAAGGTCATGTCTGATTCTGGACCGGTCTCTTGGATTTACCCTTTTGCCTGCCAGTTACTTTTTTGACCTGGATTGCCCATTGGATTTACCCTTTTGCCTGCCTGTTACCTGTTTGACCTAGACTGCCTATTGGATTTACCCCTTTTGTTTGCTACCCACCCCAAACGCTTTTGAAATCTTACCTGGACTATTCTAACTTTGTACTCCCCAGCAGTCTGTATCCTTGATATGCCTCCTACCCTGCTGCTTATGCTGAGGTGTATCTGATTTGTTTAATACACCTATATTCAAAGTTCAGCTTTTGTATCATTTGTGAAGTGTGTGTCTATCACTGTGTGCGTTCTTACACTCCTGCGCCCTGGACTCCAACATCCAGTAAGGGCTGAGGTATGATGAGCCTGACAACGTCACAAAAAATGTCTTTATTACTGAGCCCTTTGCTTTAGTCTCCCTTTAGTGGTTTGTAGGGTTCATAGTGCTGGTGGTCTTAGCTTTCAGGGGCTGATGTTCAAATATCCTATTTTAACCCCAGCCTTCCTTTATTACCAGACAATGAACATGAAATCAGGGGTTTTTTTAATTGAATTTATGATAACAAGACTTGTGCTTTGAACATAAAGTGACTCTATGTAAATTTATAAAGGATGCTATTATGTAGATCACTATACTGCCTGAAATTGAGGTCCTTAATACCACAAGGTGCCTCTGCACACAAGTTAGGTGTGTAATTTATTTTGTAAAGATTGAGCCCAAAAGAATATTTGTGAGGAAAGGCACTGATGTTGGATGGCCTGGCTCTCAATAGTCTTCCAAATCATCCCAATTGTGTTCAGTGCATTAAAGGTCAGGGCTCTGTGTGGGCAAATCAAGTTCCTCCACACCAAACTCATCGAACTTTCTCTTTGTGCCCCTGTGCATAAAGAACATTCCATACTCATGCTGGGATAGAAAGGGGCCTTCCCCACCACGTTAGAAACATACAATTGTCTAAAATGTCTTTGTATGCTGCAGCATTAACATTACCCTTCACTGGAGGTAAGGGACCCAACAAATAAAAAAAAACATCCCCATACCTGGGAACTTCTCGGTTCCGGCTACCCGGAACCTACCCTTGCGGGAAGCGGCCAGGACTGCACACTGACGTTGGTGGGCGGTCCTGCCGATGGGGGGGGGGGACACCCCAATGTAAAGGGAAAAATGGGCGGGGAGTGAGGCGTGTCAAGCCCGGAGAGTTCCCAGGTATGCCCATACCATTATCCTTCTTGAACCTAACTTTGCAGTATGCAGTATACAATCTGGTAGGTGGCATTCAGCAAACCCAGATTCATCTATCAGACTTGCAGATAGTGAAGCATGCTTTGACTCCAGAGAACACATTTCCACTACTCCAGTGCTCTTTGACAAGTGTGCTGCTGCTCGGCCATGGAAACTGAATGAATGAAGCTCCTGACGCAGTGGCCAAATACCAGTTCCTTTGTCCAGAGGAAGAACAAGCTGACATCTCAGGTATGGTCCTTACATGTGTTTTTTAAAATGTAAAAAAATTTAGCGTTCAGTTGTATCATGGATGGTATTTTCCATCTGAAGACATTCCTTTACCTAAGCAAAACCTCCTGCCAACACCACACCCCTATGCAGGCATCACACCACAAAACAAAATGTACATAGCATTTTACATACCATTCTGAACACATATTGGTATCAACAAATGTGTATATTAAGGCAAATGGAATCCTATTATGATTTTCATATATAAAGATTGACTTTTATCAGAGAATAGAGTTAAAGATATATATTAAATATTATTTTTTCTATCTAGCATATTAAGCCAATAAATCGCTGAACTTTCATTTTATTCTTTCCACTGATGGTTTAATGACAAAAAACTAAATTCATGAAAAAAAGCAAACTTTACACGTTATTCAAACATGTTTGTCTAAAGCAGCAGCTAAATACTTTTAATTGTAATATCTACAGGAGATGTTTACTTTTATAATACTTTGCTAATAGTCAAAAAAAATTCCTTTTTAATTTGACAGAATTCCTGAAAGGGTTTCTGTCTACATATAACCTAAGGCCACACGATTATTCTGGTGGATTCCATTCAAGTATAATATCTACAAAGGAGGATGTTAGTAAAGTCCATTTACGACACCCACCATTTTCCTTACTATCATACGTAGTTTTTATTCTGAGGTTAAAAATACCACAAGGTGAATCATACAAGCGAACAAGCAAGCCATGTACATGCTTATCGGTAGTCACAGGAATTCCTCTGTGACATAATAAGATTAAGAGGAATTTAATAGTTTCATGGTTAAAAATAAACTACATCATCATTACTGCTATGAAATCATTCCTCTGACTATGGCTGAGATCTGAAAGAATTTGTTGACTTTGCTGGGAAATTCAAGTGTTTCCATGTAAGTTCTGTTATGCTTTGTTTTAAAACATTAATTTAAATAAGTAAGTTAGATAATGTAATTTTTGCAACTGGGAAATCCATTTCTCCTGGACATCAACAGAATCCTGCATCAAAAGAAACCTTTTTTCTTGCTGGGTTAAGCTGAAATTGATATACTACGCTCTTCTGGAAATCATTGTACCCAATAAATCCTGTCTGGGCTGTGCTTGTACAACCCTTACTGGAGTCTTTGTGTATGGGTCAAACATAGTTACTACACTTGTCAGGCCTATTCTGAGAACCCCTTGCATTAAAGAAGGGGTATTGTTTAGGGCTGCAACAACTTTCATTATCAATTAGTTGAATTAATTTGCTCGACTATAAAATGAGTTTTTTTCAGAGTAAATGCTCGGATTATAAAATCCAGATCCCCACAGGGGTCCTGGATCCTCCTCTCTGGCAGCCAGTGGACGCCTGTGCGATAGACGCATAAGCAGCGGGGTGCTGCTTCCGGTGTGACATGACTTCCGTTGCTCTGTCATAGAAGCCCTGGAGGATGTGGTGGGCAGCAGCAGAAGTTGTCTAAGCGCATTGCGCAGACATCCTCCAGTTGCCTCCACTAGACACCAGGGAGCCTTAACGGGGGCAAGTCTGGGGATGCATTGGTAAATCTGGGGGGGCAGAGTGGCATATAGGGGGTATAAGGCATATCTGGGGGGCAGAATGGTGTATCAGGGGGGTATAAGGCATATCTGGGGCAGAGTGGCATATCTGGGGGGCATAAGGCATATCTGGGGGGCAGAATGGTGTATCAGGGGGGTATAAGGCATATCTGGGGCAGAGTGGCATATCTGGGGGGCATAAGGCATATCTGGGGGCATAAGGCATATCTAGGGGCAGAGTGGTATATCTGGTTACAGAGTGGCATCAGGGGGTATAAGGCATATCTGGGAGGCAGGTTGGCATATCTGGGGGACAGAGTGGCAGGTCTGGGGTCAGATGTGCATAACTGGGAGGCAGGTTGGCAAATAAAAGGAAATAAACAAGAAATGCATTTTTCTCAATCATAGTTTTTATTAAATCTGAAAAAGTAGTTTACATGTGAGTTTATACACGGAGCTTCTGGTGATGTCCTCTCCTCTGATTAGAGGATCAGGGGGAAGGACATTACTGTAAGCACCACCATTTTGGCGGAAGTTCCCCGAGAGGTTATGTCTGCAGAGATGCAGATGAAGAGAGAAAAGAGAAGATGATGCAGAACAAAAAAAATGTGAAGAGAGCAGAGCTGCAAGAAATGGAAGCATAAGTGGTCAGCAGAGAAGGTAGGGAGACATTCAGAGAGCATGAGAGACAGAGTAAATGTGGGCGTCGGGAAAACAAAGTTCGTTTTCGAATTTAAAATGCCCACCTGATTTTTCTCCAAAACGAACGGGCAAGAACCAGAATTGTTGTCCGAAACCGAATGAGCCAAAAACAAAAAATTTGTCCAAATAGTTTTTGGTCCATTTGCAGTCTAATTTGCAGTTGTGTGAAAAAGGAAGTAAGGTTTAGGCTAGGTTTCCACTTGGGTTTTTGTCCTGCGTTATTTTCTTGATAAAAAACGCCAGGAAAACCGCCAAGAAAACTGCCACTGCATTTCCCTGCGTTTTGGCGTTTTTTTCTGGAGTTTTTTCTGGCGTTTTAACCTTTCTGTGGAAATTGCTTTTTTGACCTTAGGCAGATTTTCCAGCCTTTACACATTAGAATTGTCACCCAGCTAAACACGCTCCGGCGGACCCTTTTGTCTCTGTGGTTTGTAAGGCATGCTTTATTCCGAATGTCTGCTCCTCTAGGAAGATTGGCCCCAAATGATGGTGCAAATTGTTTGCTGTTGCTTTTGGCACGCAGGGTCCAGTTGGGTATGTTTGTTTGTAATGGCATGTTTGTTCCAAATGGTGTAAAATTCAATATGAACTTTGTTTTGTGTGAAACTGTTTGTTTCCAGCCTATTTCTCGTAGGACACACAGATACTGGGTCCATACTCTGCATTGTAACTGTGGAAAAAAACGCCATAAAAATGCCAAGGCAAAACCCACATGGCTTTTTCATGGCGTTTTTTCTCTCCCATAGACTTTTATTGGAGAAAAACGCCAAGATTTCCTTGCAAAAAAAGAGTGTCAACATGCTGCGATTTTGAAAAACTGCCACAGAGCCCAAAAAAGCAGAAAAACGACTGGGCAGTTTACAGTGTAACAGCTTACCGGCTGTCATGCCGGAAGCTGTTACAGGAGATCGGACGACAGCCTGGTCTCCCGTGCAGCGGCAGGGATGTGTCCCTGACGCTGCACGAAGGGCTGGACGTACCGGGACGTCCGTAGGGGTTTCTTAATAGGCGTTTTTTGGACGTCCCGGTACGTCTTTAGGGGAATGAAGGGGTTAAAAAATAGAAATATTTAATAATTAATAGTTTATTTTTTACCAATTTTAACAACTGGAAGAGAATTACTGTATTTGCTCGATTATAAGACGACCCTGATTATAAGACGACCCCCCAAAATCTGAATATTAATTTAGGAAAAAAAGAAAAACCCTGATTATAAGACGACCCTATAGGAAAAAAAGTTTTACTAGTAAATATTTATTCATGTAAACAATTTTTTGTTTTTAATTTCCTTTTATTTACCAACCTGCCCCCAGTTATGCTCATCTGCCCCAGTTATGCACATCTGCCCCAGGCATGCCTTATACCCTCCTATATGCCACTCTGCCCCATGTTATGCCTTTTAACCCCCTATATGCCGGAGTGGCACATTAAAAGGTATATAATGGGGGCACTTACATACCCAGACACTAATATACCCACCCAGACACATACCTACCCACCCAGACACTTAGATACCCAGACACTAATATACCCACTCAAGCACTTCACTCACCACGATGCCTCAGCAGGCGCTTGCTGCAGCTCCCACGGGATTACGGCATGACTCTGTGTGACCCCGCTAGGCCCCGCCTCCTCCAGAAAATTGAAGAGGTCTACGGGACCGGTCTGGGACGGCACAGTGCCGCTGGGTCCCGGTCCTGCTTCTGGAGCAATCTCCCCAACCGGCTCTGCTTCCCCGCAGTGGGCGGGCTATCCCAGGAGTAGGTGGGTATGCCAGTATGCAACCTCGGCTGCTGCCGGCACTTTCGCCGGCGCTCGGTGATAGACGCCGGCAGCAGCTGAGGTTACCATACAGGAGGATCCAGGTCCCCTGCAGCGATGCGGGGGATCTGGATCTTAGTCAGTGGCGTCGCTACAGGGGGGCAAGGCCTAGGTTAATCCTTGCCCCCCCTGCCGAATTCGGAAAAAAGTCGCAATGTGACTTTAAATCCCGTCTTTTTTATTTTTATTTTTTAATGCCGAGGAGATAGAGGGGCGCCTAGCAACCGCTCGGCGCCCCCCATTCTCCTCCACGAGGCCTCTACCTCCGTCGCGGTGCCGGCATTTCATCCTGAGCGCCGAAATATGACATCATATTTCGGCGCTCAGCAGTGAAGCAGCGGCCACCGTAGCAGAGAACGAAGACAGAAGCCCCGTCGCTGGACCTAAAGGTGAGCGAACTACAAAGGGGGAGGGTAGATAGTGAGTAGGGAGAGGGGTTAGAAAGTGATAAGGGAGGGAGAGGGGGTTAGAAAGTGATAAGGGAGGGAGAGGGGGTTAGAAAGTAATAAGGCAGGGGCGTCCAACATGCGGCCCTCGAGACCTCGAGGTGCGGCCCGCGTAAGATCGCCAGCGCAACCGATCTTACGCGGGCCGCACCTCGAGCATGTACTGGCTGACTTGGCATGATAGGAGTGTGATTGCTAACAGCAATCAAAGTCCCATCATGCCTAGGTTCCAGCACTTACACATCCGACCAGTAAATGCTGGAACCTAGGCATGATGTGACTCTGATTGCTGTTAGCAATCACACTCCTATCATGGCAAGTCAGCCAGTACATGCTGAAACCTAGCTAGCTGCCCCCCTTGTGTATTGATGCTGCCAGCAGTATGGGGTCTGCACATCACTTACAGCCACCCTGTACCAGCATGTACTGGCTGACTTGGCATGATAGGAGTGTGATTGCTAACAGCAATCACAGGCCCATCATGCCTAGGTTCCAGCATTTACTGGTTGGATGTGTAAGTGCTGGAACCTAGGCATGATGGGACTTTGCTGTTAGCAATCACACTCCTATCATGCCAAGTCACTCAGTACATGCTGAAACCTAGCTAGCTGCCCCCTTTGTGTATTGATGCTGCCAGCAGTATGGGGTCTACACATCACTTACAGCCGCACCTCGAGCATGTACTGGCTGACTTGGCATGATAGGAGTGTGATTGCTAACAGCAATCAAAGTCCCATCATGCCTAGGTTCCAGCACTTACACATCCGACCAGTAAATGCTGGAACCTAGGCATGATGGGACTCTGATTGCTGTTAGCAATCACACTCCTATCATGCCAAGTCAGCCAGTACATGCTGAAACCTAGCTAGCTGCCCCCCTTGTGTATTGATGCTGCCAGCAGTATGGGGTCTGCACATCACTTACAGCCACCCTGTACCAGCATGTACTGGCTGACTTGGCATGATAGGAGTGTGATTGCTAACAGCAAGCACAGTCCCATCATGCCTAGGTACCAGCATTTACTGGTTGCCTGGGTATGATAGGAGTGTGATTGCAGTGTGGACGCGAGGGCTGGCTTTGGAGTATGCAACCTGTGATCTATGCGTGTAATTTAGGGGGTTTTAAATATACCTTTTAATTACGTGTTTTTTGTGAATTCCAATTGATCTATACCTGCAAAGCTGGGGTTGTGTGTTATTCTGTAGATCCATATCTGCTATGCTATGTTTCCATACATTATTTATGTATACCTGCAAATACAGGGTTAATATGTCTTATTCAATTGATTAATACCTGCAATGCTGTTTCCATGTATTTATTTGATCTATACCTGCAATGCTACATTTCATATACTATTGTATACCTGCAAATACAGGATTTGTATGTCTGATTCTGTTTATTTGAGATCACAAGTGAATTTCAGTTGATCTATACATACAAAGCTTGGTTTGTGTGTTAATGTGTTGATCTATACCTGCTATCGGCAACTGGGGCTAATGTTAATATATATGGGCAGCAGGGGCATCAATACACAAGAGGCAACAACCGTCTGGGTGTCGGTGTGCCAGAGCCTGTGTTGGTGTGTGTGTTTGGTCATCTGTTTCCTGGCACTTAACTTACAGTAGGAATTATTTAATTTATATTTATCCAGAGATAAAATGCCCTCCTGAAGTTGTAGTGACTTCAGGGGACAAAACGTTACAAGGCCCTGAAATCATTTAGTGGAAAAGTTATTTATTGTGTTATAATATTTATTTCAAGGATTAGTCGCACTCAATTGTGGCTTCAGGCTTCCCATGTTGAATGATCAAGTATTATTTTAGCCCAATAACAAAAGTATAATTCCATAGCACATTACTTTTGGAAATTATTAATGCCCCCCCCAGTTTGACTGTGGTATCTTGTGTGCCCCCCCTATATATTGTTTCTAGAGTCGCCACTGATCTTAGTCTAATAGTCAGACCTCATTTGAGGTCTGATTAGAAGACGACCCCGATTACAAGACGAGGGGTATTTTTCAGAGCAGGGTAGGGTAGGTAGGTAAGTACATAGATAAATAGAAAGTGTGTGTTTTGAAAATATTTGTGTGAAGGAAACTTGTATTTAAGGGCAAGTTAGCATGTGTGTATGAGGCAATTGTATGCTAGGATGCTTGCGTGTAAGTGTAAATACCTGTGTGTATCTATCCAGTCTATCCATTATTATGTATAAATGGAAAACAGTGATACAACACATTTTAACCAAAGGGAATTACTGTATTTACCCCTGCCAGCATCCACAGCGTGTTCTTGATGCTTATATTGTTAAATCGTATGAATTAACCCAGATTGACTAGATCACCTTCAGACCCAGGTGTTTTCATAACCTAAGGACATGATTTTATTTCTCATTTTTACCATATGTTTGTTAAACGATGATTCCTTTTTCCATATTTGATGAACTTGCACAAAATATTAGGGCGGCAACTAACGATTATTTTCATAATCGATTAATCGGATACAAAAATGTAACTTTTTCATTTATTTAAAATAATTTAATAAAGTAACGTAGGATGTTAAAAACAAAACGGCAGAATAAAAAAACTGATAAAAATACATTTCACCCACCCTCCCCACATATGCCTTATATACCCTATATGCCTTATACCCCCAGATATGTCACTCAGTCCTCCCCAGGTTTGCCGTATACCCCCCTGATATGCCATAGTGCACTCACAGATTTGCAGACTCGTTCACAGACACAATACTTTTATAAATAAATACAGGATTAATCTTCACTGCCCCCAGGATTTAGATTCCCCTCAGTTTGCCCCCCCTTTACCTCTAACTGCACCTTAAATTAACCTTCTTAAATTTATTAATTTAACCCCCAGTCCTTAGCATTAAATTAATCCTAAAGAGAAGACCCCATCAACCACAACTGCCCCTAAATTAACCCTAAAGACCCCATCAACCACAACTGCCCCTAAATTAACCCTAAACACCCCATCAACCACAACTGCCCCTAAATCAACCCTAAACACCCCATTAACTATAACTGCCCCTAAATTAATCCTCACCTCCCCTAACTTTCAGCAGCCCAAATATTAATTTTATACTCAGATGAGTTCCTGAGCCATGTGGATGCTATAGAAAATGGGTGGGGCCAATTGGCAATTTGGCCCCACCCCTTTCTTTCTCACTGTCCCTCCCTGCAGTCACTGCCAATTGGCCCCGCCCCTTTCTTTCTCTCTGTCCCTCCTTGCAGCCAATCGGCAGTGACTGCAGGGACGGACTGGTAAGTAGTAACTGCTGTGAGTCACACTGAAACGGATTATAAAATGAGGGGTATTTTTCAGAGTGTTTGCCGCTGATTTAAACATTAATAATTAACAAAAATCATAAAGCCTATCTGGCAAACTAGGAACCACCACACAGGGACAGAAGTTCTCCCACAAATCCACCACCCTTCCAAAAAAAAATACCCAAGGAAAAGAAAAAAAAATGAGAAGAAAATAACAAAGACGGCAATAAAAAAACTAAAAACTCAAATAATCAAATAAAAAAGAAATCAAATAATAAGAAAATAAATGAAAAAATACAATGAAATAATTGCACAGTAACACACAAACTCTCCTCGCTCTGACACAAGATTAAAGTGACAGTTAAGAAGAGGTATAGCTTTGTTGTGTAACTGAATGTGTCATTTTTGGGGGATGTGACCACTGTGATTGGTCTGTCGTTTTAACCCCCGATCGCCGTGATTCACATCGAGGTTCTTAAGCCCCCTTTTGGGCATCTCTCTTTACCAGATTTGCATCACTGGTCTGCTGTTTACACCGCTGATCCCCATGAATCACAGTGATCGGGAGGCGATGCCGCCAATAGTGACAAAAACTCTGCAATCAGCAGCAAATCACATTACCACGTATAGGTACGGGCATTGTCACAAATGCATTGCATTGTGAGCCCGTACATGTATGAGCTTTGCTATGAAGGGGTTAATACAACAGAGAAAATGTGGCTCTCTTGTCAGAGACACTCTCATTATTGGTTCAGTAAACTCCAAAATATCTTTGGGAAGTGAAAACTTTCTGGAGTATTCCAATAGACGCTTAATAGCGTAGAGGTGTGGTTTTGAGCGACAATCCATTGAAGCATCCCATACCTACAATTCTTTATTTACAGACACACATGGGTAGATGATGTGTCAATTACTGAAAGATACAATCATGTAATTTTAATTGTTTTTACAACCGTTCTTTGAACGACGATTACCAGGTCATTTGGTCACAAGGTGGAATCCAAAGGGAGATGACTCACCAGGTAAGAAGCATGTTAGCACAATTTTGTTTTGGCACATTTAACCATTTTCTGTTAAAATTTGCATCCAATGTGAGAGTTTCCTATTTGTGATGCAAATTAAGAAACATTTTGCCATTTCACACATACCTTAACCTTAAAATACCCAAGCTGTTTAAAACATTAAAACAAAAAATAGTGTGAAAAAGTCAAAACTACTGTATTGACAAAACAGTCAGAAAAACAGGGCTGCAGTGACATCAAAACAATGCCATACAGCCTCCCCACACATCTGTTCCATCATGCCCTACCCATGTTGCTTTCTATTGTAAATTAACCAGCATACCATGTGGGAACACACATATTAAAGGAATATTGGATATAATATGTAACATTCCTTTAAAAAAAATATGCAATTTGCCTCCCAGACCCTCGGTTATCTGCGTGTAAGACATTTAGTTTTTCAACTGAGAGGGAAAAAAATGTGTACTTTAATTATATGATAATGCACATTACACTCCAAATATAATAACAAAAAATTACAGAAAGGGATGTATGCCCTAAAAAGCATATAAATTCAGATTCCGGGTTGCTGCTAGAATGACCAATATTTACACATACAGCAAAACAAGGAATCAGTGCACACACAGCAAATGCTATTTAAAAGCACCTGAAGCATAAATATTGGGGATTCCATCACATTATATGGCCATATATCGCTGAGCCCATCACTACATCAAAGTACCCCAATTTTGTTTAGTCCTATTTAATTTTACATTTTTTATTGGTCAACTAAATTAATGGAACTGCAGTGGTGTCGCTGCAGGGGGGGCAATTGCCCCCCCTAGGTTATTCCTTGCCCCCCCTGTTGCCCCCCCACCGAATTTGTAACCACCCAGGACAGTCCTGCAATGGGACTTTAACCCCTTGACTGCTAACGACGGCATGGTGCCGTCGCTAGCAGTCCCAGTCAGGTGCTAACGACGGCACCATGCCGTCACTAGCACTATCTTACCTTGATGGAGGTCTATGGACCTCCATCACCACCTACCCCCGCGATCTGCCCCTCACACTGAAGGGCATTGCCGGGGCCACCTGATCTGCCCGATGACGTCTCACGCAATGACGTCACCGCGCAACTTTATTAACAACTGACAATTGTCAGTTAAAGAGGTATGGGGGCATGCTACATACCCCCAACATATACCGTTGGAAAGGTAATCGCCTCACCTTTCCAACGGTATATAGATTGTAAAAAAAGAATAAAAAATATTAAGTTAAAAAAAATAAAAATGTAAAAAAAATGATTTGGGGGTCTCTAAAGGCAGATAAAAAAAAAAGATCAAAATTGCCTAGAGACCCCCAAATTATTTAAACATAAAGTAGTTTAACTTTAAAAAAAAAAAGTTTAAGTATTCTAGCTAAATGATCACTGTGGTAGCCAATGTTACCACAGCGATCATATAGCTATAAAAAGTCACATTCCCTTTTTAAAAATGGCCGATACTAATTTTTACTCCTATGATCCCTTTGATCATGGGGTTAAATTTATCCAACGGTAGAGGGAGGCAATTTTTGAAATCCTGATGAACTGTAAATATTATTAAAATCAGCCATTTAGCCTGTGCGGTACGTGAGTAACCATCTCATCGCTGGAGCGCCTTGCATTTTTACTGAAAAACTTATTTTTGCTGTAAAAGTTTTTTTTTCTCCCTTTACCATCATTTCTTTGGGATTGTAAGGGGAAAGAATGGTGTGTGCTTCTGTGAGTGAATGTATGGAAAGTATGGTGTGTGTGCTTCTGTGAGTGAATGGAGATATGAAAGGCGTGTGAATGGTCAGTAATTAGGGTTGAAGCCTTGACGTGGCATTACTGCTCACGTAGGAAGTTAAATTATGGCACAAAAAGTACACATTTGCAAAAACTACACCCCTTTGGCGCATCAAATGAGGGGCTGCATGTGTTTCTAGTACAAACCTGGAGTGCGCAAGACACAAATGAACATGTCGCTATGGTTAGAAAAAACATATTTTCAAGCCAAAGCGACATATTCCATAATTATTTGTGCACTCAACTTTTGTCCTAGAAATACATGTAGCCCCTCATTTGAAGCTCCAAGGGGTGTAGTTAAAATGGATGAATTGTCTGAATGAGGGAGAGCATGAGTTAATATGTGGATGATTTGTCTGAATGAGGGAGAGCATGAGTTAATGTGTTTGTGTGTATCATAGATGTATAATTGTGGAAGGGCACAGATGGCACTAGCAGGATGTTTGAGCCTTGGGGACCAAAATGGCACAGGCAGGGTGTATATGGGACAAAGATGGCAAATCTTATGTGTGTTATCTGGGTGATTGTCAGGTTCTATGTGGGCAGTGTGGACGCCAGGGCTGGCTTTGGGTTGTGCAACCTGTGATCTATCCCTGTAATTTAGGGGGTTTTAAATATACCTTTAATGCCGTGTTTTTATGTGAATTCCAATTGATCTGTACCTGCAAAGCTTGGTTTGTGTGTTGTTCTGTAGATCCATATCTGCTATGCTATGTTTCCATACATTATTTATGTATACCTACAAATACAGGGTTTGTATGTCTTGTTCAGTTGATTAATACCTGCAATGCTGTTTCCATGTATTGATTTGATCTATACCTGCGATGCTACATTTCATATATTATTATTGTATACCTGCAAATACAGGATTTGTATGTCTGATTCTGTTTATTTGATATATACCTTCAGTGCTGAGATCACAAGTGAATTTCAATTGATCTATATATGCAAAGCTGGGTTTGTGTGTTAATGTGTTGATCTATACCTGCTATCGGCAGCAGGGTCTAATATGTATATATATATTTATATAACGGCAGCAAGAACTAATATTAGGCCCTGAAATCATTTAGTGGGAAAGTTAAGGTATTGTGTTGTTTAAAGGATTTCAAGGATTAGTCGTACTAAACTGTGGCTTCAGGCTTCCAATGTTGAATGATCAAGTATTGTATTGTCCAATAACAAAAGTATCATTCCATAGCACATTACTTTTGGCAATATATATATATATATATATATATATATATGTGTGTTTTTTCAGTGGTATGATTTAATGGTGGAAATTATTAATGCCCCCCAGTTTGACTGTGGTATCTTGTGTGCCCCCCCTATATATTGTTTCTAGAGTCGCCACTGCCCATTAATGAGGTTAATGCTTAACGCTAAGGTCTGGTCGGGACATGCAAATATCCACAAAAATACACATAAATATTCTGGGTGTTGCTGGAAAGACCAATATATAAAGTACAATATTTATACATTCATATCAGTACTTTTAAAAAGTATTTGTTTGGTGTGCACTGATTCATTGTTTTGCGGTATCCAATTATATACATATATCTAATTACATAATTATATAACCCCTTAAGGGCAATGGATTGTCCTTAAACGGATTAAGGACAATAAATGTACAGGCATTGTTGTAAAGGGGTTAAACCTGTGTCTGAATGTGCTGGGTGTAGGCACCAGTTTGTCACATGGCTTTCCTGAATCTAAAATGAGACCAAGGACTGATTAAGCCTTTAAATCAGGAAAATAGACAGACTAGATTGTCCGAATGGTTCTTATTTTATCAAATTCTATGTTTCCGATTGTTTGCAGGTGTGATTGATAGGTATGATTGTTTGCAGGCGTGATTTCATATTATTGCACCAGTTGTATGTCCTACTACAAGATAATTGTCTTTTTTCCACAAGAATAAGTTTCTAATGTGCAGACCATATCACCTACAATTAACATCAAATTACCCATTAGGGACAGTGGGTGTGGAGGTCCCCTGTGCTTTACTGGATAATCCAACAAAGCAATCACACAGCCTTGCTGACTTGAGTAAGACATACTTTATTATAAAAGGAGGCCACCTACTGGTTATTTTCTAACACTGCAGCTAAAAAAGCCACAGCAGCAGCCGCTAGACACCGGGCAGGTAATGGGAAGTGTGTGGTGTGGTGTGTGTGTGTGTGTGTAGCGTAGTTTTCCCCAAATTATGCATACTTAAAATAAATACAAAATACCCAAACACATATTGTTGAGATGTTTTTACTTTCCAATATAACATATTTCATAACAAAACAGCTTTGTTAAATAACACTTCTAAACCTTAGGAAGCAACATACGGCACCTCGAGGTGCGGCCCACGTGAGATCGGCAACCGGGATCACAAGAGCCCGGCTACTTACCTGTGGGAGGGTCTTTTGTACTTCACAGAGGAAGCGGAACCCAGCAGAGTTCACGTGACATCACATGACTCTGCTCCAGTCCTGCTTCCTCTGTGTAGTACAAGAGAACGCAGAGGGAGGCTGCGCCCCCTGCAGAAGTCTGTGAGCGGCATCGAGAGAACTGCAGGTAAGGGGGTGGGGAGGGTGTTTGAATGAGTATGCGTGATTGAGGGAATGAATCTGTGAATGAATGAGTATATGAATGAATGAGTGTGTGCATGGATGTGTAAGTGCTGGAACCTAGGCATGATGGGACTGTGATTGCTGTTAGCAATCACACTCCTATCATGCCAAGTCAGCCAGTACATGCTGAAACCTGGCTAGCTGCCCTCCTTGTGTATTGATGCTGCCAGCAGTATGCGGTCTGCAAATCACTTACAGCCACCTTGTACCAGCATGTACTGGCTGACTTGGCATGATAGGAGTGTGATTGCTAAAAGCAATCTCAGTCCCATCATGCCTAGGTTCCAGCATTTACTGGTTGCCTGGGTATAAAAGGAGTGTGATTTCTAACAGCAATCACACTCCTATCATGCCAAGTCATATTGTTGAATTTATTTGTCAAATTGTGGTGTGTTACTTACTTTTAATAAAAATGTGGTTAACACACCAAAATTGGACAAAAAATACAATAACAATATTAATTTATATATGATTGTTGACAGTAATCACACTCCTATCATGCCCAGCCAACCAATACATGCTGGAATTTGGGTATGCCTGAGATTGCTGTTACAATCATAATATATATATATATACACATACAACAAATTTTTTGTACAATTTTGGTGTGTAACTTACTTTTATTAAAAGTGTGGGATTTTTTAATTATTTTTAAAGGGGGTTGTTTTCGGTTTCGGCTAACTGAATTTTTGGTTTTGGTCCAGAATTTTCATTTCGATGTTCAATACAGACATCAAGGTTATCATTGTTTGTATGTTATTAGCCTAAGCAAATTATGTGTGTCTATACTTGTGACTTAGATGTAGACCAGATCACATTTTATCCATTGATCCAGGAATAATACTAGTAACATGTCACCCTACCTACTTGGAAGAGTTTTGCAGTACCATTTGTTGGCCATAGATGGCGAATTAACATTTCCAATTGTATGTCACAAGATACCATATGGGATTTCTAATTCTTCCAATCTTCTTTGTTTTCACATCAACCCCTTTTCACATTAACCCTTGAAGAATAAAGGGTTTTTTTCCCCACTGTGTTCCCACAAGTGTTTTCAGGGTTTTCATTATACCATTGTATTTTTCTCTTTCTCCTTTCTCTAACAGGACAAGGTGAACGAATAGAATAAAATCAGTATGTATTGTAAAAAGCAAAAAAAAATACAGGCTATTTAACCGACCAATTATTTTCCCACTTTTTATGCATTTTCGCATTTTCTTTCCAAATATTTGGAGAAAAAGCATGCAGTTTTCACATATCTTTTGTAACTTGGTTAGAATTTTTTTCACAGCATGTTCAGCAACATCCCCTAAAATAAGTAGTTCCTCACATGCGCTCTTTTTTGTTTGTTTGTTTGAGTAAATTATGTTTTGGAGGGCAAACAGTCTTCCTTATGCACTATAGCATTTAAAAAAAATACACTTTTTATTTTATATACAATACCATATTTGCTCGATTATAAGACGACCCCCCAAAATCTGAATATAAACTTAGGAAAAAAAGAAAAAGCCTGAATATAAGACAACCCTAAAGGAAAAAAGGTTTACCAGTAAATGTTAATTCATGTAAACTATTTTTTTTAAAATAAAAGCTATGATTGAGAAAAATATTTTTTTGTTTTTATTTCCTTGTATTTTCCAACATGTCCCCCAGTTATGCACATCTGCCCCCAGGCTTGCCACACCAATATGGCACTGTGGCCCATGGTATGCCTTTTGACCCCCTATATGCCACTCTGCCTCCAGAAATGCTTTATACCCCTATATCCCATTCTGGCATTTAGGGTGTTAAAATACATTTTATGGGGCAGAGTGGCATATAGGGAGGTATAAGGCATTCCAGGAGGCAGAGTGGCATTAAGGGAGTTAAAAGGCATTGTATAGAGCACTCTGCCTCCAGAAATGCCTTATACCCCTATATGCCACTCTGGCATTTAGGGGTTAAAAGGCATATTATGGGGCAGAGTGGCATATAGGGAGGTATAAGGCATTTCAGGAGGCAGAGTGCTCCATTAAATGCCCCTTTAACGCCCCTCTGCCTCCTGAAATGCCTTATACCTCCCTATATGCCACTCTGCCCCATAATATGCCTTTTAACCCCCTAAGTGCCAGAGTGGCATATAGGGGTATAAGGCATTCCAGAAATGCCCTATGCCCCCATTTAACACACACACACACACACACACACACACACACACACACACACACTTACCGGTGCTTCCAATTTCCTGCTGTATTGCCGGGGCAGCTGGTTGACGTCTCCTTCCGCTGCAGCCGGAAGGAGGTGGAGTTGGCAGCGGGGGTTTGTCTGCGTCCGTCGCGGATACCTTCCCCAGCTGTCAGAGATCAGAGTTCTCAGAGATCTGACAGTCGGGGAAGGTATCCGCGACGGACGCAGACAACCCCCGCTGCTAGCCACACCTCCTTCCGGCTGCAGCGGACGTTGTCTACGCGGATCGCGTAGACGTCAACCTGCTGCCCCGGCAATACAGCAGGAAGCACCGGTAAGTGTGTGTGTGGGGGGGGGAGAGACAGGGGGATCCAGGTCCCCTGCAGCGGTGCGGGGGATCTGGATCTTAGTCTCATAATCAGACCTCTATTTGAGGTCTGATTAGAAGACGACCCCGATTAGAAGACGAGGGGTATTTTTCAGAGCATTTGCTCTGAAAAAAACCTCGTCTTATAATCGAGCAAATACGGTATTTTTCGAATTTGGATACCCTTTACATTTTTATTTATTTATTTATTGTTTTATTAGAAAGCAGAGCATTTCTCTTGTAATTAGGACTATCACTTGTTCCTTGTGTATATTTATTTTCAAACTTATTTTTTAAATGTATTTATTTTCTTAAATACAAGAAACTTTGTTTTCTTTACCATGCTTGCTGATTGTAAAGTGAAAACTCTACGGCCCTGCTTTTACGTTTTGCTTTTTACTTTTGCTAGTAAATGATTCTAGTAGCACTTTTTTTTTAAAGGATGTTTAATGTTATGCAGAGACTGAACATCTAAATCGTTTTTAAAATGAAGTGTGAATAAATTGTCAATAGTACACAACAGATAGAATATAATATATAGCCCAATATGCGGTGGGGACAGTTGAATGAGTAAGTTGAACTTATAAATAATATCTAAAACATAGAATAGGTTTGCATTATTTACATATTTCTTACTTTGTATTTGCTTGGCTAGGAGAGATGACACTTTCTCAATAGAATTTTAATACATCAAGATAAAATAATTTTCAGTTAACTTTTTCACATTTCCTGTGTTCTAGATAATCAGTATATTTGAATGATGTCAGATGTCAGTTATCTATGGGGGAAATCTTTAAGATGCAAGGATCATAACACTTCTGGTGTTTCATTTTGATTACACTAGCTTGAGTCCACGTAAATGGAAAATACTGAAAGTGAGAAGATGGGAGCATAAAAGGTACAGTTAAGGTCATAAGAGTAATGACAGTGATTTATGAAGTTGTTTTAGGCACAAGGTTGTATGGGAAAAAGTACCATGAGATAGAAGCAGTAAGGAACATATATGTGATCCTGTCAAATCTGAGCAGTATAAAGTGAGAGGCCCTAATGTGAGTTAAGGTTAGTGTTAGTTTGTGTGGTGTTATTACATTTGCAGCTTGTAAAAAAACATCTCCATTGCATTTATAAATGTATCTATATAGTAATATGGAGACCAGAGATCATTCACTTATTGTTAGAATTGTGTATTCATATTCGGGAGAACATGAAAACGAATGAAAGTAATATGGCGGCGGGTAAACATACACGAAGAGTCACAACATGAAGAATCTTGGTCTTCATCTCCATAAATCTCTCCTAGATAATCTCCCAGGTCTCTTCCCCCATTCAAGTCACTGCTTCTAGCCTACATTAAGTCTTTATAGCATCATAGTGGTAACGGGAATCTGTAGGATCACGCCAGGAGTTAAAGGTCCGTAACTGCTCTTCATTGGTTTATGCCAGAAGAGGCCCCCGCTTGCGACCAATAGAATCGCTCTTACAGACCTTGGTCTCCCTAGGTCAAGTTTCAGCATCAGGGGTTAAAGGTCTGTAAGACCGACTAACTCCATATTAACCCCTGCTAACCCTCAGAAAATGAAGAGAAAAACGAACACGAAAGAGCGTACACAAATATTTACCCAAAAAGAGCACGGGAATACAAAGGTTTTTTTCACCAGCGCCCAAGTCTACTTATTTTCATCATTATTATGAAAGAGATTCCTCTGATCCTGCATAGTCCCCTACTTTAGTATGATATGATTATCTTCTTTAAAATGTAGGGGAACATTTTCCTTTGTCCTCTATTAACCCCCCCCCACTATTGTGGAATAGTTATCTCTTCTACAAGCTATCATCTCTGCAACAGTTTCATCCTGTTTAAAAAAGTTAATACTTATTGGAAGGTAATTTCAGTAAGTATCTAGAGCATTATGAATATATTTGTTCTATAGTTGGTTTGTGGCAAAAGAGAGTGCCATTTTCACTATTTGTTCAATGTTAACTGTGCAGGCATCAAAGTGACACATAAAGTAAAATGGAACATAATGTTTTTTCTCTTTCGTTGGTCTCATTTCCCCTTAATTGACATGATGGTTTGATAGCCCCCAAATATGTAAAAATGGCAGCACACAGACATAAAATATTTTAGTGAATAAATGGAACACATAAAAAATTATTCATAATAAAGACATTTTAAGAACACAAATAATAATTATTTGTTGGTAATCTCTCTTTAATAAAATTTTTGTAAAGCCTATGATTCTTCCGTAATTTTTGTAAATCATAAATGCCAAGCTACTTCATACAGAATCCAGCTCTGGAGTAACTTTGCATTTGTGCTTGGCACCTCGCATACTGTATATGTTATAAATATAAGACTTGCATTGTTTTCTTAAGACATGGCCACATCAATGGTGTTCCTTCTATAAAGGAACTCTGATTTCGGAGTTAAGAAGACCAGGGAGCTTGTGATTCATGTCTCGAGACCTAATGATTCACAGTAGAAAGTTGCAATGAGGTTTTCAGATGTGCCAAGTTTTAATGGTTCATTTGTCATCTGTGACTGTCATTTACAGTGCAAGTATCTTTTTACTTGAAAATGGCATAACAGCGAAAACACATTAGTGTAGGTGTTCTTGTTTTGATTAACCCTTTATGTTCAGATAGGCTTTTAATCATTGTTAAAAACGGTAACATCTACTGTAACATATTCTACAACTTTATCACTAAGCAGACAGTTGTTTTAGTATTACATCCCAAGGCCTTAATTGTAACAATATACTTCTGCTAAGGAATGTTAGAACAGGCATGTAAGGAGGGTTTTTTATATTTGCACTGATTTTATTTATGTTAAATGAGCTTTGAAGATACCACTTTTTGTCCATCAGCGAAGGAAATGTTATTTTGTTGCACTGATGCCCTGAAAAAGTTCCCTGTTAGTGTTTCTAATAGAGTAGTCCCAAGTCGCTCGGAGAGGCGGGGGCACTGTGGGGTCACCTCACACAATTTAACATGGCAAGCGGCATTGCAGCTTCCATCAAGTGCATGCTCAATGTAAATGTATGAGAGAGTAAGTGTAGGTGTACATGAAGGGGGCAGGAGGCCATTTTGCTTTGCTTGCCCCATGAACCAAATAATGCATCCTAGACAGGAGCACTTCAAGTTTTACTGCGAATGCTTGGGCAGGGACGGTAGTGTATACTGGTGTAGAGCTGCAGGTCTACATTGTGGCAACCTCTCCACTGAAAATCCATAGGCAAATGAGACAGACACTCCAGTCAGGAAGTGCCCCTGGAATAAATCACTTAACGTTGGGGGATCTATTCTGCTCAGGTTTACCTAACTTTACCTGCACCATCTCTGCTTCTATTAACATTCTCAACACAAAGGTCAGCAAGGTCACTGAAAGTAGCTAAAGGGGCAGATGTGTATCGATCACTAGGCGTGTTTGGGCAGTTGCCCCATTTGCCCTGTGATAAAGACAGCCCTGCTTCTTTGTTATATAAAATGTATGTCTAAGTGTTAGACACATTGATTTAGCTCTATGTAGTTGTCCCTTATTTAGACATTTGTTTTCAAGGGGATACATGTGAGATGTCCTCGCGCCACACATGCAGGGCAGGAGCACAACGCATTGCTGTCTGCATAGCAAATGAATGGTGCGGGTCTGGCGAGTGACCCTAAATGGATGTGCATGATCAGGGCCGGCTTTAGGAGTCCTGGCACCCAGATTGCACACAGGACTTGACCTGGAACCCAAATTACACACATAGGATTTGCCCAAGCACCCAGATTGAATCCACAGAACCTGCCCAGCACCCAGATTGGATGCATAGGACTTGCCATCTTTTCCCCCCAAATGTATCTTTGCCATCTTTACTCTGAAACAACTTGCCTGTCCCATATTTGCCCCCCCATGTACACATCCACACCCATGCTATAACACACTTATACGTACATAAATATATACTCATTTACTCTTTGTTTACTTTGGCAAAAGTGTCTACAACAACATGTATATTTAATACAAAATGGTGTTCATTTAAATTTCATATTTACACTATGGATTTCTGTTGTACCTGTTAAGTGCCTGAGGAATTGTATTGCTTTTTTTTTGTATTGGGCATAATAATGTCTTTACTGCTAGACCACTGGGACCGATCCCAAGCGTCATTACA
Source organism: Sceloporus occidentalis (assembly GCA_023333645.1). Lineage (NCBI taxonomy): Eukaryota > Metazoa > Chordata > Lepidosauria > Squamata > Phrynosomatidae > Sceloporus > Sceloporus occidentalis. The sequence continues at coordinate 6,503,235 of JALMGF010000046.1, forward strand.
TAAGAAGGTCCTTCTCTCCCCCTTCGTTCTAACCTCGCTCAGATTGTGGCTGTCGCAGAGGATCTCTCATCTGCAATGGAAGACTCAGGATTGGATAGTCATTTCCACTGACACCAGTTTAAAAGGATTGGGAGCTGTTATGGGGAAAGAGATCGCCCATGGAAATTGGTCTTCACAGGAAACAGGCCTACATATGAACTATCTGGAGTTATTGGCGGTCTGGAGAGCACTGAAGTTCTAGTCCCTGACCCTGTGCCACGGGTCGGTCAGTATTCTTTCAGACAACTTCAATGTAGTGGCATTTCTATCCAAGCAGGGTGACACAAGGAGCAGACACCTACAAGCCCTGCTAGAATCTGTCGATGGGCAGAGCTCAACCAGTGCACAAACTCTGCTATTCACATTAAAAGGTTCTCGAATCAGGAGGCAGACTACCTAAGCAGACAAGCTGTGAACCTGGGGGAGTGGAGCCTGAACAAGGATGTAGTCAAGCAGATCACAATGAAATGGGGCATACCTCAGATAGATCTGATGGCAGGTAGGTGAAGGATTTCTTTTCACTTTCTCCAGAAGGACAGCCTTGAGTCCTAGAAGCTCTCTCGCAGACCTGGGACGACGATCTGGCATATGTCCCCCCCCCATACCTCTTATCTCCAGAGTCCTTCGAAAGATAAAGTACAGCCCTCACAAGTTAATCATGATCGCTCCTTTCTGGTCAAGAAGCATCTGGTTCTCAGATCCATCTGGCCATAGACAGCCATTTTGTCTTCCTCAGATAAAGCACGTTCTCCCCCAGCCCTATTCTCCACCCAGATCCTTCCCGTATCAACCCTTTGGTTTGGCTTCTGAGAGGGAGATCCTGATCTCTAGAGGTCTATCTACAACAGTGGTAGAGACTATCCTCTCCAGTAAAAAGAATACCACTTCATCCAAAGAATACAACTTCATCCAAAACAAAAATAGTTAAAATTAGGCATTGGAGAAACTTGTATCTGGGATGTACATAGTTACTGTATTTCCCCATGTATAAGTTGCTCCCATGTATGAGAAACACATTCATTTTGGGGCCCCTGCCCTGCCCCTAAATTAACCCTAAACACCCCATCAACCATAACTTCCCCTAAATTAACCCTAAACACCCCATTAACCATAACTGCCCCTAAATTAACCCCCACCTCCCTAACTTTCATCAGCCCAAATATTAATTTTATTCTTACTGTTAGATGAGTTGCTGAGCAGTGTGGAAGATATAAGGAAAGGGGCGGGCCAATCGTCTGTGTTACTGCAGGGAGGTACTAGGAAGTAGTAGCTGCAATCTACAATCTACAACCACTGTATAAGATGCACCCAGTTTTTAGACCCCATTTTTTTTTAAATGGGGAAATACGGTACATTCTAGGCCCTGAGTTCCTGCCCTGCCTGCCTAAAACACGATAATAGTTATCAATCTTTGTTAAGCTGCCTATGTGCCCTGTGGCATTTCAAAAAGCCATCATAGATGGTAGTGAGACATTAAGATCCCTAACCGGAGTAGAAAGCCCCTTTTATTTGTGAAGCTTTTGGAAGAAAAATTACCAGATTTTACTATTTCATGACGTAAAGTCATGATTTTATTAATGACACAGAGGCGAGTATTATGCTATTATGTTGTTGCGAAGGCAAAAGTGCCAAAAATCCCGTGCCAGAATCGCCAAGGCTCTCGATTTGGTACCTCCCAGATGGTTGATGTAACGAACCGCAGAGATGTTGTCCATCCTGAGGAGAATGGAACAAGAAGCCTGAGCGGGAGATAGGCTGCGTACCGCAAATGAACCCGCCAACAATTCCAGGCAGTTGATGTGGAGGAAGGATTCGTCTGGAGACCATCGCCCACCTGTAGAGACGTTCCCGCAACGCGCGCCCCAACCGCGTAAGCTTGCGTCTGACTCTATTACGAGGTCTGGTACCAGTCCACATATCGCTCTCCCATTCCACGCGTCCATATGAAGAAGCCACCACATCAATTCCTCCTTGGCCTCCGCATCCAGCGATATCTTGGTTTCGTAAGAGAAGCCTTGTTTCAGATGAGCTGCCTTCACACGTTGCAGCGCTCTGTAATGCAATGGTCCTGGGAATATGGCTTGAATGGACGAGGAAAGAAGCCCTAACATGCGAGCTAGGAGCCGCAGGGAAATCAACGGCAGACGCAGAATTCTTCGAATCTCCTTTTTGATAGCTACGACCTTCGTACGAGGAAGTTGCAACGTCTGCAGGACTGCATCCACACGAAAACCCAGGAATTCGATGGATTGAGCGGGAATCAGGATGGATTTCTCCCAATTGATCAGGAAACCCAGATTCTGCAGTAAGGATACCATCCAACGAGATGAACCTTGATGAGTGCCTCTGATTGGGACATGATCAGAATATCGTCGAGGTATATGATAAGCCGAACACCCCGACTTCGCAGAAACTACACCACTGGTTTCAGAACTTTGGTAAAACACCACGGGGCGGATGAGAGGCCGAACGGGAGGCACGTGAACCTCCACTTCTTCCCGAGCCACGTGAACTGAAGAAAATCCCTGTCTTCGACGGCTATGGGGATCGAAAAATAAGCGTCCTTTAGATCCAACTTGACCATCCAATCCGACGGGAGCAACAGATCCCGAAGACAATGGATACCTTCCATCTTGAAGTGACGATACACTAGGAAGGAATTCAAAGGCCGTAGATTGATTACAGGACGTACACCACCTCCTTTCTTGGGAACAAGAAAGAGGTTGCTGACGAATCCTGGGGTATCCCAAGGAACCTCCTGAATGGCACCTTTGTCCACCATCTCTGCAACTTCTGCCGAGATCATCTCTTGATCCTTTGTCGGAAACACGAAAGGCCGTGCAGGAGCCACCTGAAAAGGAATGGTTGCCCATTCCAAACGATAAGCCTGCACAGTTTCCAAAACCCAAATATCTTGTGTCACAACATGCCATACGTGAGCAAACAGAGCCAATCTGCCCCCCACGTTTACATGGGAAAAACGGTGAAACCAGGTACTTACCGTAGGGTCTCTTCCCCGGAAAAGTTCCTCTGGAAGCGCGAGACTGCCATGGTCGTCCTCTGGAGGAGAAGAACGGAGTAGTCTTGGGCTCCGCGTACACTGATCTACTGGGGAAGGAGCCTCGATTCTGGCGGAATGAACCGCGAAATCCACGGCCGGACAGACGGCCCCTAACTCTGCCGGCCCCGCCAAAAACCTTAGGCATAAAAACGCGCTTCATAGAGCTTTGAGCACAGCCAAGGCTGTGAAAGTCTTCACAAAAGACCCCAGATTCTTGATAAAAGAATCACCAAATAACATACCTTTGGCCGAGGGACCAGGTTCAGTATCAGCCATATTAACTAATTTAGGCTCTATCTTTAGGAGAATGGCCTTCCTACGCTCAATAGCCAGAGAGGAATTAGCGTTCCCCAGCAGACACACCAAACGTTGAACCCACCCTAGAGCGGTATAACGTCCAAAGGCTGATCACCCATTTTGGCAGCCTCTAAAAGTTCGTACAACTTCGTAACAGGGCCTAGAGAATCCAAAACCCTGTCCTGGCAATTCTTGAGGGAAAACTCAAGACCCTTACGGGGTTTCCATCCAGTCTTCCCAAGAAATTGGATGATCTGAGGGTCTACCTCGGGAGTCTTACAAACTCCATCAGGAACAATCGGCCGTGGGCATTCGGCCCTAAGCTTATTCCTAGTCTCCTTAGATAAAGGAGTATGGATACGAGATGCCAGATAATTAGCAATATGAATAGGGGGCTCCCACTCCGCAGAACGAGGATGACGGAGATCATCTGGGTCAAATAGAGGCAAACCCTGAGGGTCTAGCAGAGGACCCTGAGTCTCTACACCCCTAACATCCAAAGCCTGCTTAAGAGGCACCTTAGGAAGGGCATCTGAAATTTGAGGGGGAACATCAGACTCATCTGAATCTGCACCTTCCAGAGGATCCCTATAAGAATCCATAGACTGGACATCCTCACCATCACTGGCCTCTGAATCAGAGGACTCAACCAGGGCACGCGCCCTTTTCCATTTCCTGACCGATTTAGCCCGGTCAGAGGCACTATTGCGCGGTGCATACGCGCCATCTGTGACAGCATGAGAACTGTCCATAACAGCAGGGGATACCCTGACATCAATCAGTGATGGAGATAAGTGTTTTGTCTTGGCAGAGGCTTTACGCCCTGTCGAACGGGGCTCAGAATGCCCTGCAGTAGAAACCCCAGGCTGAATCAGGCCGGAGCCCTGGGCTTGAGCAAAAGCCTGGGCAATAGACTGAGATATGGAAGATGACATTGCCCCCACAGCCTGAACTAAGGCCTGATTAATGGATCTGGACATAGTAGTGTCCATCATTAATTGGAATTCCTCAGAGGAAACCAAATGATCATCCCTGACCACATCACTATTAGGGACAGCAGTGGGAGCAGCAACCCCATGAGGGAGATCGCCACCAGAATTCTGCATTATAAGATAAACAGAAAACAATACCTGAAAGAAATATATATACTGATAATGGAGAAAGGGTGAAATAACCCTTAAATAACAGCACACACACGGAGAGGCAGAGCCAGAGAACCACTGACAGCAAAAAACGCGCGAAACAAACTAAATACGGCCGCCGCGTATGAAGAAAAAAGCTGTTACGAGAGATCAAATAGAAAAAAACGCGTAAGACCTATTGCCAGACACAAAGATGGCCGCCACGACACAACCGCGCAAGGCGCGACGGCGTAGATGAGAATAACACGCCGAAGAGCCGAAACAGGATGAAAAATGCTGCGATTGGGCAGAAGAAAACAGCAGCACCTCAGGAGAGACGCTGACAGGAGAAAAATAAAGACGAACAAGGTAAGAACACCGTGAAGAGGGAAAAACGTAAATACAAGAAAATATAAATAACGGAAAGCAATACAATACCAACTAAAAATATAAAAATATATATAAGGCTGAAAGGAAAAACAGAAATCGAAAACCACAGAAAACAAAATATGGAAAATCGAATATAATATATTGAGAGCAAAAAATTGGTACTTAGCTGTCTGAGGGAGCAGCAAAGAAAGAGGAGGATTATGGGACTGGGCGTGTTGATATTGGAGGCGCTACCTGCTTATTGGCTGATGTTATTTGGATTTTGTTTTTGTTTATATTTCTTTGCTGCTGTTGGGAATAAAGAAAGAGAATAGCATAATACGAAGCCTCCGTGTCTTAATAAAATCCAAAATGCATTGCCATTTTTTTCTGTATGCCTTTCCTCTTGATAACTATATACACAACAGTAGTAAGACACATTCGAAATTGAGTATACAAATTGATTCTGGTGTAAAGTTTAAAAAAGCAGTGTTATCACCATGGTAACAGATTGAATGTTTCTGCTGGTAAGACAATTCTGTTGGTTGCTATGGGGGTGAGACTGTGCCATAGGATAATTTTTTACATACCCTTCCACATGTCTAATTACAATGTATATTTTGCAATGACGGGTCTGTGGATCCATTAGTTGTTATATGTGTATATAGTCCATTAGACAGTGGTAATGATACTTAAAAATCTGTGCTATGTAATATAATTACACTTCAACAAAAGCTCATTTTGCTAACAAACTTCCCACAAAAATGTTCCTTTATTTAAATCAAAACTGATACATTGTCACCCAAATTATTGTTTTCTGGCTTTTCATCTCCACAACTACATGCTTAAAAGTACTACAACGCTGCAAGGCCCCTAGGTATACGGAAACATTTGAAACATTGGAAAGTTTTAAATCAATAGAGATTATCGCAATTAGTTATTAACCATTAGCTCATTGTATTAAAGTGTTATATCCCCCTCCCAACTCCAAACATACATTAGAAAATTATTTTCTTTCAAATTTTATTTAGAAATGAAGAAGTAGCTCTATACATCAGGAGTTAAAATAGTTGTTTTTCATGTTGAATCAACACAGATTGTGGCCACCAATTGCCTCACAAGAAAATGGCAAGAATTTAGGCAGGATAAACAAAGCGTTTTATAATGACAGCACTTTGAATATTACACATACAGAGTCCTGGTAATAATGCTGAATGTTAACAGAAAACAGTGACTTTGCAAAAATTTTTGATGATAATTCCCAACAAAAGTGACTATAGGGTGCACAGGATAAAAGCACTGCATAGAACAATTTTTGCTCTACCATATTTGCTCAAGTCTCAACATGACATAAAATGCTATTGTGAATCGGCTTGTTGGTACATACCTATTCTGCTGGGTTGTCCATGCAGCTCCATATTACTAAACACTACTCTGAGGTCCTAAACAAGGAAACTGTGCATTTGATCCGCAGTGTTTTATTATTTCCTAGTAAGGAGATAGATGAGGCTAACATTAGTGAGCTCAATGGTTAAAAGGCTTAACACACCTCAAAAAAAGATGGCTGTTTTTTTTAGGAAGCCAAAAAAAAAAACCCCAGAAAGCCACCCTTTTATGTTTACAAGAAACAGTTTGTCTCAAAAGACAAAATACCATTTCTGTATGCAAAAAGTTTTGCTATATCTTTCCACTCCACAACCCAAACAAAGAGGGGGTTTCAGTATTACAATGTAAATATATTACTTTCACTTTGCTCTCGCAGACAATAAACCCACTTGGTCAATACGGAATACTTACCTGTCAGAGGGACTACACAATTTTTAACCTTTACACACCAAGATTAAATTATAAAATGAAGTTAGACCTACAGATTTTAATGTAGCTCTTGAACCACACATTTAAATTACAGGCCCAAAATCCCAAAGGGAGAAACGTTGGAGAGCTTAATCAAGAAGGAGAACAAGCAGAACTAAATATTCTGTTCCCCTGCCCATGATAAATAAGCTAAATCGACAGCACTTCTGCTCCAGTGTGTTCAGTAGAGATGACATCTTGGTCTGATCATGCTTCATGAAGTTGTAGGGGACATGTTACCATACTCATACACAAAACACATACTTTGTATCCAAAATTGTAATAATAAAACGCAACAACAAAGAATTTGGATGAATCAGGCCGTGGAGTTTTATTTAGTTTAACAATACATACAAAGACTTCACTCATAACTTGAACTTTATAAACTGATACTATACATTAACCAAAACTTAACTCTTGGCATAAGCCCCAGAGCACATCTTAGACATATCACCTTGCCAACCGCCCTATAAGCCAGCTGGCCCAACTCAAATTAGCAGTTCACCCAATGATCATAGGGTAACCATACCCCAATAAAAGCCACGACAATTTATTATACATTATTTCTCTTTTTTTTTTAAAAAAAACAAAAAACTTCAACAATATCAAGGGAGGGTGGGCGGGCGCATCTCCATCAGCTCGTCCATCTTCAGCGCACCGCTTCGCCACTGCTCACCAGTCTCAAGGACAGTGCAGTATCGGCTAGGCGGCACGCCAGGTAAGTAAAACAGACACCTCAGGGACGCTCCTTATATAGATAGCTTTTCCGCCCTTAGCGCAGCGTGAGGCAGGGCGCAGCCTATCTAAGCGCAGCGCGAGACACTCGCGAGCCGGCACGCGACACCCGAAAAAGGCGGCAGACGCTAGCGCAGGCGCAAAAGCACTTTTAGTTATATAACCATTTTTATTTTTTTTTTTAAATACGCTGACCTTTTATTGACCCCACTCCTATTAAGTCCTATGCAAACACCTTTACTTAGTCCCCACACCTTCATGTCACCCTGCCCTATATGGTGCAGGCTTTATCAGTCTCTGCAACCTGTTATTGCTACAAACATTCAAGGATACATTGAAACCTCACGTATGCTAATTTTTTATTACATGATCTTAAAAACCGTCAAGAAATGTAGCAAGCTCATGTATGCACCTATGTCTTTTAAGATATTAGCAAACACAATATCACTATATGTACCTGTTCTCTTAGAAATCAGGTAGGCTTTATTGGGTGTGAAGCTTCAGATAACACAAGGCCATTTACACATTATGCACCTAGTAAACACTTCTTTGGTGATTTTCCTACCAGCACTTGACACCACAAAATTTGATAAACAGAATTTTAAATATATGAATAAAATCTTTAAAAAGGTTTCAGTTCCACTTTAGTCTAATATCATCAACCATGAGGCTATATAACTGTGTTTCAATGGAGTATAGCAACCCCACTACAATAGTAGTTGTTGCCTTCTGGGTACGGTGCCTCAGGCCGTCAATGAGATCAAACAAACAAGAAAAGAAAAAATCCCCAAAAAGGCTAGAGAAATATTCTTATTCTTAACAACAGTGAAATAGAATATGTATACAATTAAAAACAGTTTAACCCTTTATTGCTAATTCCAATAGTAAAAATAGTAGTAAATTCTTCCATGGCACAGAACAGAAGAAAAAACCTCAATAGAGTAGTGGTCACTGACGCGTTTTGTCCATGTTGCTGGACTTAGTCATATAACTGTATTTCATCCTGGTTTGTATCCAATCCTTTTGGAATTACAAATAGTGCAAGGCAGGGATGCCCAATGTCACCCCTCTTATATGTAATGGCACTGGAACCATTAGAAATAGCAAATCGTTTAACCAAATAAAATATATAAAAGTCTTCTGTATGCTCTTGGTAAAAGAAGTCATATTATATTTACAAACCGATATTTAGATACTTAAGATATTTAAACATTTAATAACTTTTCAACATCAATACCTAACATGTTTCCTGATTAATTACCCTGCTATTAAAAAAAAAAAAACACAGAAAGGAGAAAGTGGTCCAATATTACACATTTGAAAGCGTTCAAAGATTCAATGGAAAGTAGAACTGAAAAGCAATTAATTACCCATAAACTTTAAATGCCTATAATATTACTTCCACAGCATCATACTATACAGTATATTTTTATTTTATATTACCATGGTTACTTAGATCACTAAAGTGAGATGCTGGTGAAATTTAGAATCTCTACAAGTCTAAAACAGGGTTTGGGAAGCATGGTTCTGGGAATAGGATCTGTAAGATATAAAGATTTACCAGCGATAACTATATTTCTCATTTTAAACAAGGCTATTGATTTCTGGTTTATTTTCTTTAAACTTTTAATTCACTTAAGATAACTTTTTTTTCCTATAAGGATGTTAATGGAAGCTATTAATAATATTAATATATAATATTAGCCACATTATGCTGTACACATGGATTGAGTGTACAATATAAATTCTCGTTGTTAAGAAGACATTTGAGACACCACATGGAATTTAGGAACCGGAACCTATTTTTATTATTTAGTGTGTTATATAGACCCATCACATTCTGCATAGCTGTACTATTAAAGAAAATACAGTATGTTATAAGCCTTAAACTACAATAAGAAATCTGTAATGACATACATAAAGAGGGTACTAACTGGGTATTTTTAGGGTCTATAATCCAGACCCCTAAATTTACCACATATGATCCTTATGATTCAAATTTAGCATTTCCTTCCAGCAGATGATCAGAGGAGCTAAAACATGGAGCTGAAAAATAATAATGGTGGGAGCGCTAAGGAGGTTGGAATTCCACTTGGAACCGGTAGTATATTATGATTTATGTATAAAAATGGCAGGAATTATATTAAAAATACAATTTTATAAACATAAAAATATATGTGGAAATAAATACAATTGGTTATACATATAAATATCAGATACAATAACAATAAAACACATGTATGAATTGTTCCCTCTTTACATTTGTTGAAACGACATTTGGTGGAAACAGTAAATGAACCTGACGCGTTTCGCCATCTAAATGAGGCTTCCTCAGAGGTATGAAACAATTGTAAATGGATAAATCCTGCCAAAACATTTAGAATTAAATCACTTTGTTGAACTCTGATGTTGAACCAAAACATCTGCATTTTTTGTTTAAAACCGTAGTAAGAGATCAATATTAAAAACAAAAATGGTGGTCTGTCTTTACTTAATGAACATATTGGGACGTTTGTGAGTCACATGAGGTGGGGCATGTGGTTTTATACTGCTGAGGAAGCCGCATTTAGACAGCGAAACGCGTCAGGTTCATTTACTGTTTCCACCAAATGGCGTTTCAACAAATGTAAAGAGGAAACAATTTATACCTGTGTTTTATTGTTACTGTATCTGATATTTCTATGTGTATTTATTGTATTTATTTCCACATATATTTTTTATGTTTATAAAAAATTTTAAATTTTTGCCGTTTTTTACATATATCATAATATACTACCAGCTCCAAGAGGAATTCCAACCTCCTTAGCGCTCCCACCATTATTATTTTTCTGTATCTGTGTTTCAAGTGTTGAGAGGCCACTTTTTGTGTGTTAGGCAACTGCTTCATTATATTTCACTTTACCCAAAGGAAGTCTTTCCATTTATTTTGTATTCATCTCAAACATGGCGCTGTTTGAAGCTTAAAGATGACAGCCTCCTCACCTTCATACTGGCTTGCTGACAGATACAGTTTAACAATGATCGTGCTGAACAACAAAACTTGTTTATGTTTTATTGAACTGCTGAGTTTGGAAGATCCAAATTTTATATTATATATAATATGTCCGTGTTTAGTTTTAACGGGGCTTTGCCATACATCCATGTGGAAATGTAAATGCACAAGTCTTCCTTGTTAATCATAGTTAAAATGTGACTAATGTGTTGTGATTTTGGTTTAAAGGTATTCGGAAGTCTGCGAGACATAAAATTCAGGTACTTTCCTGTTTTTGCAAAAAAAAAAAGATGCAGTAGGATTTTGTACACACGCATTGTGGAGAGTAAATTACGTAAAACAACTGAACAGAAAGTGCTGATGGAAAATCACGCATCATGTTTTTTCTATCAATGCTGTGACGTCAGTGAGACGGAAAGGAAGAAGATGGATATCCAATTTATTTTGTTACTGCTAAAATTGATTCTGGAACAGGATTTGAGAATAGAATAAAGTAGAAAAAAGCTTTGATATGTGTACCAAGAGTTAGGAGACTAACTCAGATCAGCTTTAAACTTGAAATAGCTCTTAAAGTTTTGTTAACTTTTAAATTATAAGTCATTTCAAGTTGCTTTTTCTATGCAAATAGCAATGTTTGTTTGCAGTGACCCAGTTGTTGACCACAGGGGTGGCTCTAGGATTTCGGGGCCCCTCTCCATATTAAAAAACTAGCAAAGTAGGCATACCTGTGAACTTCCCATGATAGGCAACCCAGAGCACCCCCATTTCTGGTGGAGTATAGGCACTAAAAATCATTTTTGTAGCGTAGAGGGGCTACCAGTTTGCTCCTAAGCCAACTGGCAGTCATCTCCCCCTTTCCAGTGTATGTTTTACATGCTTAACTGTACATTCAAGACTGGTACAGAGTAGAGCATCATTTTTACAATTAAAGGGACACTTCAGTGATCATATGCATTTTGTGTTGCTCTTTGCAAATGTATGGTGGGGGGATTCTGCGGAATCCTCTAATATACATTTGCTCCTTTCCCCACCCCCAGCTATTTTCCATGCGGTGTTCAGCTGATTTCAATATGAACGCTTTCCTGCCACTGCTTCAAGTAGCCGATACTGTTACTGTGCGTGTCTGTATATGTCTGTATATGTCAGCATGTGAACATGTGTCTTTGCATGGGTATGTTAATATGTGTGTGTCTGGATGTGTTAGTTTGAGTATCTGGCTATGTTTGGGTGTCTGGATGTGTATGTTAGTGTGTTAGTGCTGAGTGTTTGGATAAGTGTCTCAGTGCTGTGTGCCTGTTTGCATGCGAGTGTCTGGATGTGTGTGTGTCTGGTTGTGTATTAGTGTGAGTGCCAAAGACAAAGGAGGGGTAGGGAGAAAAGTGAGAGAAAGTAGAGAGATAAACCGAAAGGTGAGAGATAGAGAAAAATGATGAGGTAAAGAGAAATAGGATTAGAAATAAAGAGAACGATGATGAGAAAAAAAGGAAAAAAAAGAGAGATAAAGAGATTAGAGATAGAAAGAGGAGATAATGAGAAGGGGAGAAATAAAGAGAAAGAGGAGAAAAGGGAGAGATAAAGAGAAATGGAAGGAGATCTGGGTGCTGGGGCAAGTCCTATGTGTGCAATCTGGGTGCTGGGGCCAGTCCTATGTGAGCAATTTGGGTCCTGGGCAGTTCTGTTGATGCAATTCCGGTTTGTGCAATCTGCATGCTGGACAAGTCATATGTGCGCAATATGGGTGCCAGGGCTGGCCTTTAGGGTATGCAACCTATCATCTATGCTTGCGATGCAGATGCCTTTAGCACAGGGGTGGGGCATGTGTATGGTGCTACAAGTGATATGATAAACAGCTTATCATATGTACGTTATTCTATGACAACTATTAATTTGTATTATATGAAATTAAACTACTTTCAGAAGTTCATGCTATTAATCTGGCTCGTACAATCACATTCAAAGATGAGAGTACTAGTGTCTATGGTGAAACAGTTAAATAGTGAAATAGTGAAAATGTAAAAAATATATATAAATACTCCGCTTTATAGTATATTCCTACAGCTGCAGCCCTAAACAACACTCTCCCGCTGCTGATGTCCAAAAAACTATATCCACTTAGGGGCGCTCGTGTACAATAAACACTGCTTCTGTGTTTATCGTACAATCACAACCAGCACACATCTTTTTCATACAAGATGGTATTTAAACGTGCAGTCACCTCACAAACAGATCGAAGAGTGGAGTGCAATGGGGACCACTCATAATAATGCAAACAAATATATGTACTATATTGTCAATAATAATTATATCCCTGTCCAAATATTATAGGTAAAAAGGCATAGCAAGGTGAACATCTTATCAGCAGAGCAAACTGTAATGTCTACAGGGGAGTACCTACAGTATTTGGTACCGAGGGTGGATCATGTATGTGCCCCCCTAATACACAAAAAAATGAATGTTGGCAATAATATTTATTTCACAAACTTCTAACCTGTATGTCAACAGGAAAAAACTAGAAAACTGAAAAAAAAAAATTACTTAAGTTTAAATAAATATTTACTGAACAGATATGGTATAGCATAACTCCTATTACTATATAATGAGACAGACAATCATGGTGGTACAGTGTAACTCACATCACTATACACTGAGCCAGACATTGACAGCAGTGCAGTATAACCCCTATCACTATATACTAAGCCAGGCATTGACGTGGTAGGTCTTGGGATCAAGCTGAAACAGCAGACCCCCCTCCAACTCACACACACCCCTCTATTTGTATTACACTGTAAAAACATGTAATTTAAATATTAGTGTGAAAACAACTGTTTAAATCCAGTTATTTTAAATCAGGAAAGGCTTTCAGCAACACATTAAAACCTCTTAAAACCAGTGTCATTGACTGCACACCAGGGAACTTTCTTCACTTCTTAATGATTAAATAAAATCTGTCATTGACATTGGTTTAATTGTTTTAGCAATTTAAATATATGGTTACCTTTCATTATTACAATAATTCTATATCAGTAACTCTTAAATGCATAGCTATTGATAGTTACATTTAATGGAGTAAACAATAAGGTATTTTTAGTGCCTTCTGTCTAAAAACTATGGGACACTATTTCATTGTTAAGCACTGTTTCAACTTTATGTACAATTATGTCTATACCGCTCTATGTTGTTGAGTAATGTGTCTGTTACCTGCCCATCAATCATTCTGCTCAGGGTCTAGGGACTTGTGACTGGGTGACAAACACAATGCCAAGTTCCTGCAAATATAACTTTAAAAATGAGTACATGTTTATGTGTGTAGATCATTCTAAATATACATGGGAGCTCAGTGGCGTCTCCAGCAATCATATTTAGAGGGGCACATGGAGGGGATAGGGACAAAATCCTATTATATATATGTGTATATATGTATATTTATATTTATATGTGTCCAGTAAAATGGCAAAACTGCAGCACAGCACCCTCTAGTGTCTTACTACTAGAAAAAAGTAAAAAGAATAACATAAGAGTGCGGAGATGTGCTGTAACCACACAAAATAAAATACAGGAACCTATCTCCTAATTCCAAGATGATACAATGAGTATGTGCCTTCAGCATATGTTAAAGATAAAAACATAATATAGTGTAATATGTATAAAAAGTATATCTTTTAATCTCGGCTGTCTATCTTCTATTTATATCATCCCTTTTCCTTTCTCACTCCTTTTTCTCTTTTTTTTCTCGCTCTTCTATTTGACCCCCTTCCCATTAACTTTCCTCTTTTGTTCCTTTCTATCTCTTCCTTTTCCCTATTTTTGTACTGTTTATCTCTCCACTTTTTCTCTCATCTTCTTTATCTTTACCACACACCTTTTCCATATATCTACCCTTTCTGTTTATCACCTCTCATCATTCTTTTTAACGTCAGCCTGGTCTCCCGTGCAGCGGCAGTGATGTGTCCCTGACGAAGGGGTTTCTTTGTGGGCGTTTTTTGGACGTCCCGGTACGTCTATAGGGGAATGAAGGGGTTAATTTCATCTCTTGACTTAAACTCTTAAGGACACCCTACCAAAATGTGAGGGCAAAACTGAGAGGAAAAAGGGCACTGTTTTGAAAAAGAACCACTACACTATATATATATATATATTTTTCTCCTCATTATATGATTTAAGGTATTGGAAGAAACACCTTACAACAAAGAGACAACGTTTCAAGGTTGTACATTTGTTCAAATCACAGATATCACTAAAGTACACTATTTTTGTGACATTTTTTATGAGAGATTACCAATACATATACTATACAGCAAACATTGAAACTCCACATGGAAAAAAATATTCCCTTAACTGGCAAACCCAGTACTAGCTACTGTAGACCATAACTAGACCATCACATTCCAATATCCACCTGGTACCTTACGACTTCACAAAAGAACATGTCACTAGTCTTATTGATGCTTTTCTATGTATTAATGTATTAACCCATACAACTCATTGCTGGCATGCTATATGGTTTTGTTGAATAGAGATGGCTCTCTAAAATAAACCAATTTTCTTGCTTATTTCAGCTAATTTTTGCAAGAGATTGGCTTTGCTTCTTTTGCACATCAAAGTTCCTGTCACTCTGGCAGCTTTGAACACCTAATATAAATAGCACAAAAATGAATCCCCTGCTTTTGTGGCCTATTCAAGAAAATGTGTCATTAATTAAAAGAAAATATTGAAACAAAAAATGCATGACTATGGAATTTAGATGATCGGGTGTACTGTTAGAATATTATCCTGAATGCATCAGCTGCACTTCCAGACAAAGATGTTCACTCCACTCCTCCTTATGGCCTAACTAGTCATATTATTTACATCTCATGTTCTTGAATGTTAGTAGATATTCTATTACATTGTCACAGTAAGAACATAAGTGGTGTACATATTTGTTAAGAGGCAAGAACTCTAAAGGAGCAAGAATTTCAAAGCTATGTAGAGTGGCCTCTACAGGCTAAAAGTGGAAATAGCACCACAACTATTATAAATAATACAGGAGCCTGGAATGCAGGGTTGAATTGTGACAGTGATGAGGGCTCCGAGGTTACTTTACTGTCCCATTGCCTCTAATATCCCATTAAGCCCATGCAAAATACTGCCGGCCTCTGTAGGTAAAACATTGTGCTCCTAAGGGAGTCCTTTCAATTCTTAGCTCAAATAAGAACTGAGAGCCCTAGAAATCAAGACTGCATACCTGACCATTAAGGCAATCTTGTTTCTGTAAGGTAAATCAGGTCCTGCCAGCATCCTACATTTGGGATTTTTAATCAATCAAACTTACTTTTGTACATCTAGAGAGCTAACAGGAGAATATCAAACGGCGCAAAAGCTGTTATAACACTGACTAGCCTCAATAAAACAAATGATACTAATTAACTTGCCTTACTATTTTTAGGATTAGAACCTGGATATAAGGCAAGTAAATTAATCACATCCCTTTAAGTTTATCAATAGCTGCAAGGAGACCTCATGTTGTATGGCGTTAATTGGCAACCAAGCAATCTCATCAACAATAACATAAAGTGACAAGGCTAAATGATAATATTGTATGTGTTTAAAGACATATGGTGTCATAGCAATACACTCACAGAATTTCCAACTGCAAAATAATTGAACGAAGAATTGATGCAGCGTTTTTCCTCCCAAAGGCTTTGACATGCATGGAAGCAGTTATTTATTCCTGGGTCTCAAACAGAAATAACATCTCGTGAGATATACGTTTTAATGAGGTTGGAAAAATACATTCTAATTAACAAGGATGTTTTGGTCTACGCAAAATAATGTACCCAAGAGGATTTCATGTTGGATTGTACTTGGTATATTTATAAGCAAAGTAAAATGAAACCTTGGCTTGAACTGTGGTAATATTGCATAATTTGCTTGAAGGTCATTAGTATGGCACTCCCTTTAAGAGAAACAGCAGCACTTTTCCTCACACAAACATAAAATGCATACCTTCTTGGGGTAGTAGACATAGTGGACAAAGCGGTAAAGTGCCTTATCTTATATGGGGGGACCTTTTTATTCCTCCCCTTACTGTCCTGAAGATCTTTGGTTCCACATTGTCTAATGGCTTCGAACCATCTCCTCCGTGTTATCTGTAGTCTTGTCCTTCTGCCATGCAACACATGCATGTATTTCCATTCGTCTATGTGCATATCATATAACATGCAGGTGAACCAACACAATTTGCCCAATTGCCAGGTCAGGCCTGGGTAAAATGCTGTTTCGTATAAGGAAAACTAAACGTTTATCCATCATTTTCATCACTATCTTTTGTACTAAATGGCAGCTTACAGTCCATTGTTTTTTTAATTGCTGTGTACCCTTTAAATATGAATCAATGACAAATGATTTATAGGGGGCTGAAATTTCTTGTCATGAATCCACCCGCACAGATCTCCAGCGGAAAACCGATTACTGATGCTTTCTGTACCAAAGCTTGGAATATCATCTAGTCTGGTGACGACACACTTCATCGTTGTAGGTGAAACTAGTTGGCAAGAGTTACAGAGATGATAATGTGCCCTGAAATGCTCCACCAGAGTAGGAAGTGGGCAGAACATAAATAAGGTAAAAACCAAACATTACAAAAAATAAATAAATACATGTTCCTTGGTTAAATCACAAGGTGTTTTGACGGTAGCAGCACAAGTAGTGTAAAAACCACCAGACCACAGTCTACTTACTAAAGAGTCTATCAAAGAAAACATTTATAAGTAAGCAAATCAATGGTTTACTTCCACCCTCTTAATTCCACTGAGTATACAAATAAATTAAACTGCAAGTAGTATATCAGTCACAAAAACAAGGCAAATGTAAACTTTAGGGAACATCCACTTTGGAGTGAAATGGTTAGGCATTCTGACCTTTTTAAAATGTTTGTCTCTGTTCAATATTGGCAGCTGTGTTATTATAATTATTACATTTCGTTTAAAGAGCACCTGCTAATTCTTAAGCACTATTACAATGAGTGAGAAAACAATATACAAGTTAATAATAAGATGAACACTTAAAAGCCATACAGGAAAGGGCCCTGCTCTAGTGAGCTTACAGTCTACTGTGTACATAACCACAATGAATCTTTGCTGCTCCTGCAAAGCATCATGGTGATAAAAATTAGACCTGTGCATTCGGATTTGTGTGAATTGCAAATTTACTGAATTTTGGTAGATTCCGTGATTCATACAAAGCCACGAAAAACGAGGCCAGACCTCCCACAAATCAGACGAAAACAGAGCAAAAAGCCAACCACCACTGTCGCTTCTGCCTACTGCTTCCGCATCTTCTTCTTCATCTTCTACCTTCTCCGTTTATTCTTCTATTTTCTTCCACATATCCATGGACATAACCTGGCGGGAATGTCCACCCCCAAACGTCACCTAAAGCACAAGTCATATAAATACTTCCCGTTTATCATTTATAATAAATATAAATTTGATGTGTTTGAATAAACTGTGATATTTGGCAGTCAATTCCATAAAAACAAATAAGAGTACACATTATATTTTATTTACACAACACCAACATTTTATCCAATGCATTTTTTCAGTACAACTGACAAAGATTAACCAATACATTAGGTAAAGAGGACCCTGTTGCAAGCTTACATATCTATTTTATCATCTTTTAGCATTAGTCATTATGTTTGTTAAAATAAACAAATATATTCATAGCCGGTGAACTGGAATAAATCCCCCCAAAAAGTCACCTCTGTAATGTTATGCCGTCATAGTTTTTCACTAGATTAAAAAAACGTCAATTGAAAATGCATATAAAATTAAACTCTAATAATCCTACTATTACACATTTACATCTGTTTATGTAGACTAAAATATATTCAGAGGACATTTACACCTTTGATATTTTTTTTCTGTTTCACCACTAACATGACCTATTATTGGTTGCTCAGTTTGCATCGTTTTATAAGTTTATTATTGGTCTATTTAAGAAGGAAATAGGAGGTTTAGATGAGTACACAAAATACCTAACAGACAATGGGCTTTACAGCAATTAGGATGGCTTTCTGCTCTTCAGGAGATTCCTGGACAAGCGAGGAGATATCCCAGGCGGCAACCAACTATTTGAACAGATTTTACAGAGTCATACTTTTTATGAAGTAGTCTGGTGAATACATTTTGACATTATTGCTCCCCTCCAATAATTCTATGTCTTGCAATGGCTCTTTTGTTATTATTTTGGTATATACTGTTTTGAATTCTAACAGACATATACAAGCACATGCAAATTGCTGGTTTTGTTTGAATTAAGTGTGATGGCTGCTATGAAGGCAGTTGTCTTCAGGAAATCCACAAATTATATATATTATATATACACACACACACACACAACACACAAGTTTTAATACCACTTTCAACTTGTATTCCCCATCTATTCTGCTGAGCAAACTCCTTACTGGCCGTTTATTTGACGGCTTTTAAATCTAACAAAATAAGAGTCACCACAATGATACATTATATTCAGCATTTTTATTTCAGAAAATGAAGAAAAAAAAAAAAATACAAAAAAATATTTTATAGAAAATCATTTAGAATAATGACATACTAAAAATGTACATAACACTACAATAAAACATTGCTTAGAATGTTGAAGCTTTACCTAAATCTCGGCTACTTGCTGTGGAGGTAGGTATTATACGCATGTACAAAATGAAGTAAATTATATCTTAGGGTTTTTCTTGATCTGCAGAACAGAATTGCAAAAGGTATTTACAATTTTTTTTTTACACTAACAAAAAAGTGATATGTGGAAATTTAAACATATGGAAAGCTTGGAATATAGTATAATTTCTATGTGTACAAGACATTCAAAAATGTGTGCAGCATGTAATTACTTACACACAGCAAGCCAACATGATCAACAGTAGAAGACCTAATCATACCTGTAGTATGTTACCATGACATTTCTAAAGGAGGTAATATTTGGAGAATACAATAAATATTTCTGAGGCATATAAAGATTTACAGATCTAGAGCATAACTAGTTTAGTTGGAGAGTCAGTCCTTAATCAATAAAGACTTGTTTTCCTCATAATCCTAAGAAACTCTTGCTCGTTAATTTCGCCATCACCATCACGATCAGCTTCATCAATCATTTCCTGTAAGAAAAGTAGAGATGGCATTATATATGGGGTTTACGGAAATATGAATAGCGGGAGTGTCACTGATATCAAAGCCATTCATGGTTTCCAAAGGAAAATGACATTTTTGTTAAAAGGTCACTATTGGGAAGTGTAGGGCCAGTCTAACACAACATCTTGGCCAAATGAGAATGTGGAGTCTTTAGTTGAAGGAAGAGGCATCTAAGAGCATGAAAGTTTATGTAATTTAAGATCTTTTTCAACATTTTCCCAATAAAAAGGGATCAACTTAATACTTCCACACATTAAGGCATTAACAGATCTGTGTCTGGTTACAGAATTACCTGAAATAATAAATTGCACTTGCATTGGTACTGCCAGCAATGTCCTTTCTGTCTGAACGCACCACACACACATTACCATAATATGTTGACGCTTATACCAAACAACAAAAATAAAAACATTTGTAAATTATAGCTAAATTAGCATTTTGTGTCTGTGCAAACTGTAATTTAGATTTGTGGGCTTTGAGTCCAGCACACATAGATATAATAGCGAGCTGGAATTGCCCAGCATGGTTCTATCTTCATTTTTAAAAATGTTGTCTTGGTTTACAGAAGTTAAGACAAAGTCTATGTCTCAACTTCTCAACTATGTTTAGATATGATTTTGTTGCACCTGTAGTTCCTCGTCTGTCAAGTTTTCTCCCAATTCCTTGGCCACCCTTTTTAGATTCTTGAAAGAAATCTTTCCTGTTCCGTCGTCATCAAATAACCGAAAGGCCTTCATGATCTCTTCCTTGGAGTCCTTCTCACTCTAGAAATAAAGTGGATCTTATGAGTCTGTCCAAGCATAAAAGTGGTGAACAGTTCTGTGGCCCTACAAAAATAGTTGGAAGAGCACACATACTAAAACCAAAATAAAGGTGCACCGACAAAAAATGTGGGGGAGATTTTAAAAAAAAAAAAAAAGGGTATTAACCTTCCGTCATAACTGTTGATGCTATTGCATCGTGACATTGAACTGGTACATATAATTATTGTACATTGTCCTCTATGTACAGTTTTTGCATATACAGTATGCTGGACTATTTTCTTTGTCTCTTACCATTTTCTGCGTCATAAGAGCCAAGAAGTCTTCAAAGTCAATGATGCCTGAACCATCCTTATCAATATCAGATATCATTTTTTTCAATTCTTCTTTTTTCGGCTCAAAGCCCAAAGCCCTCATAGCAACCTGTCGATTTAAAAAAAATAAATACAAAATTAAATATTACAAACAGATAATGACACCGTTGGAGCACCACTAACCTCCAGTTAGTCTCGACCAGTGACCACTTACATGCCCAGCTTTTATTCTGCAATCAAACTTCCACTATGGAAGAACTGTGTGTAATATATATATATATATATATATATATATATTCTGTGAAACTATGTCCAACTGTCTCTATTTAGTGATGCCGTTTACAAACCCTGGAATATCTATTTTTGACTCTACATTCCTGTACTTTTCTTCTGTATAAAAAGGATGCTTCATATTATAAAGTTCCCTGATTTACAGTTCAAGTTGATATCTTTTTTGGGCCCAAATAAAGTTTTAGGCAAGCATGATCTAAAACAGGATCCAAATGTAATTAATAAATTAAATTAACAGTCGAGTCCACAATGTATTGTTCTTTTTAATGCATGCAGGGGCTCATATTGTAGTTTACTAAATGAAAATTGGTTCATGCATTATTTACTAGAGTTAGGAAATTACTTCTACTCACTTCAGCCCCCTGGCTGTCTCTTTGGTACTTCTGTACATGCTCAGGGACAACCCTACGGAAGCAGCAACTAATTGGATGTATGCTAACAAAACACGAGTGTTCAGATAGCATGTAGATGATCGGCCACTGCTACTCTCGTTGACTAGGAAGTCTTTAACTTACTTTTTTTTTTATTGGGCCGACACAGAAAACATACGTTAACATGAGCTTCAGAGGTCTCTGCTTCAGTATATGCAGTCAAGGAAGAGTTCAATCAGATGGAACGCTCAAATAACTAAAAATACCTCAACTGCTTGCATGCAGTAAATTGCAAAAGGGAAACCAGTAAAACAAAAACAAAACAAAAAACCTCCCAAAAAATACAAAATAAAATAAAATTTAAAAAATAATAAAGACTCCAGTGATGTAACCATGACATCATAAGGATACCTGATGTGTTTTAAGACCTACACTAAAAGCTCCAATAGCTTACAGGGGTAAGACACCCAGTCATGAAGAGGTTAAGGATTTTTTTGTAAAATGTTCATATAACAAAAATAAGACTTGCCTTTAACTCTTTCACATCAATAGTGCCAGATCCATCCGTATCAAACAAATCGAACGCTTCCCGAATCTCCTGTTTCTGTTCCTCGGTCAGCTCGGGTTTGACTCCAAGTTTTTTGCGCTGTGATACACCCAAACCAGGCTTCCTTAACACAGATGCCTAGATGGGGGGGGGGGGTATAAAAAGAAACACAAAAATAAAGTTATGGCGCTGAATCCAAATGCTGAGCAAAAAAAGAGCCTTATATATATAAAAAAAATTCAAATAAATAAAAAATTGCAGCATTTTGCAAATGGCAAAGTTGTATCAATGCACAGAATCTCAGAATAACCATATGCATTAGCCGCAACAATACTTTTCACTATTGAATAAAACATTAGTGGTTGATAAAAATGTATATGGAAATATATCAACTTTACACACATTTGCAATTTTTTTCACAATTAAAACCATAATAAGAGGTAACTGTGTTAAAGTGCCCCATGGATGAGGGGGCTGCACATTAAGGTGTTAGAACTATAACTCAGTCTGCCTGGATCCATACAGAAGGTTTAACAGTTTTACCAATAAACACTAAAAATGTGACACTAGTGGGCAGGCCACGAGATTCCCACCCCTATGATTTGCGATCAAGGAACTGCTTGCATGAGCTGGTTAGTGGTGTAATGATGGTGGCCGATGTACGCTCTAGCGATGTATTACATTGCCGTCCGTTTACCGCACGCAGAAAACCTACCATTTCCTTGAAAGCTGCAGGACTGTAACAGGCGAGCTCCCGGCGTTCAGCGCTCCCTTTAAACCAATTGTGCCTGTTACCCAGCTACAACCCGACTAACAACACACTCCCGAGGGGGGTGACACGGCCCCTTTTCGCTAACACCCGCCTCCGGGTTTCCATCCGCCCAATCCCCTTCCGGCATGCTGAGAACCGGCCCACCATAAAAATCGGCGCCTGATCTGCCGCCATTCTAAATGAACGTTGGCAAAAGAGACGCTTAATGGTGGTTTCCATAACAACAGACACGCCCCCTCTCAGAGTGACAAAGCTGCCCAGCGATGGGTAACTAGCACCAGCGTAAGGGGGGAGGAGCTGGCCGGACTGCTATGGCGGAGGATGGGAGCAGACAGGGGCAGGGGAGGGAGCTGTCAGTCAGAGAGGTTAGTTACTATGGATATAAGTGCAAGGTATTATTTTATTGATTTATATAGCACCGTCATATTCCGCAGCGTTGTACAGTAGGTATTAGGAATCTCGCAATGTCTACCCGTATATCCATATATTGTTAAGCTGTCTCCGAGCTGTCTTGTAAGTTGCTGGTCTTCAGGATGTCTCCAGGGTCCAAATGTTATCAAATGTCTTTCATACTGTTTGCCTTCTGTGTGATGCACTGCTTCTATACCCATCGTACAGCGCTGCAGAAAATGATAGCGCTATATCTATCTATCTATCTATCTATCTATCTATCTATCTATCTATCTATCTATCTATCTATCTAGTACTGTAAAACTGCTGGTATTGTACTCGCATCTTTATCCTATTGTGGAACAGTTGGAGAGCTGGTGTATTTCCTGCATATTATTATAGCAGGAAATCCTACTATATATATATTGCCGGCACTCATGGGACTTGTTTTTAAATGATTTCACGAAACTCCGTATTACAAGTCAACGTTTCAGTCTTTTTATTTATAGACTTTCATCAGGACATGATTTATAGTTAAATTCATCAGCATATGTGGCGCAGCACCATTAAAATGTATGCTTGTGTTACAGCAGTAGTAACATTTTAGAATAGGTGCAGAAGGAGCATTAGATTATATTAGTAAAATGTTGTTAAACCAGGCTGGCATATTTCTCCTTTAACAAGGCATTTTTATATTCTGCAAAGAGGCATTAAGTTCTTTGATGCATTAAATTTGGGATGTGTCCCCAGTTGGGTCTTGTCACCCTGTCCTAAGAAAATATTTTAGAATATTTAATCAGAAATAAAAGGAGAAGTGTAAGTATCAAACGAGAAGATCTCATGCACCGCAGATTGCAGTTACTACCAGTTTAAGGCAAATTGTCTTGAGTATTGTAAGTAAAGATAATTACTTACTAAAGAGAATTACTGTCCAAAACATGGCAGCCTGTGATGGAAACACATAAAGATCTGCCAATCTCAAAGCTAAAATCATTTGACAATAGAGTTTATCTTAAACAGCTTAGTAACACTTTCAAACTTAGTAACACTTTTTGTTTATTCCTAGAAAATTTTGGTACAAAATGCTGTGGCTGTTGTGAAACCAAGAGATCACACGGGACTGCAGGAATTATGTGCATTGGCAAACTCTGTAAAGTCTTTTCTGGGACCTGTAAAATCACACAAGTTTATTTTTGACCAATACACTAACGAGTGCACTTTGACCTGCTCTTCCTTCCGACTTTTGGAGAGTTTGGATTTGACAAGTGCAGTTGGTCAGCTTTTCAATGAAACTGTTCAAGTTCATCACAAGATTTATAAAACTGGAACAACAACGCTGTTTTTCCTTGTTGGGGCATGGAGCAGTGCTGTCCTTGATTGTCTTCGGGAAGGAGTGCCTGTTGCAGTAATAGCTTCAGTAATGCTAGATGGACTTAATTCCTGTATTGAGCAAGTTCAGACTTTACAGCAATCTGTATACAGTATACTTCACACAAATGACTGTGTAAATAAAACAGATACTCGGGATCAAAACCGTTCTGATTCACAGGGCGTTCATAACGGGGCCCAATTTGAACAATACTCAAAGTCTTCTGTTAAATATATTAAACATGTGCCTCAATACTGGGGACATAAGGAACACTCTATTACCAAGGCTTATAGGAACAGGCTGACTCACAGTAGATACTTTACAGATCATGAAAGAAGTTGCCTTCAGGATAAAGGTGTAAGGTCTAATGAACTTCCGTGCAAGACCCTGGGCCATTTGGCAAAGGCTCTCTGTCACGGCAATCCAGAAATCATGAACCTGGTAGAAAACGCTTTTAACCGTCTTTATGAAAATGGTGCAGAAATGAATGGCAGTAAAGTTTTCTCCCCTTCATCCCAGTTTCACATTTGTTGTTTTCCAGGTCTGTCTGAAGAACATTCAAAAGCTTCCTTTGGGTATACAACTTTAGTATCTCTTGAAAGTGCCACTGTGGCCAAGTTTCTTGAGAACAAGTCCTTGCATATACTTCTTTTAGATGGCGAATTGACTGAAAATTATCGTCATTTAGGCTTTAACCATTCTGCCAACCTTAGAGTGGTGTCCAGTATTGCTAGTGGTGGGGATACCATTTTAGATGAACCATGGACAAACACAACTTGTAGGACACTCATAGAAGCAAAGATTGACCTGGTGTTAGTAAGAGGTGATGTGTGCCCCCTTCTTATGTCACTTTGTGTTCAAAGGAACATCCTTGTTGTCCGTCAGGTGAAACAAAATGTTCTACAGGCATTTAGCGAGTCTACAGGAGCAGAGCCGGTGGTGTATGTAACACAAATTAATCAGTACTGCATAGGTAGTGGAGCTTTTGTAAGTTTGTATACCAGTGGAACCAAAGTGATAGAAACAAGCCAAAGAATTGCTGTGAACATAATGGCACCAAAACTGAACCTTATTACAGTAACGCTTTGTCACAGGCTACCGTCAAAGCTGCAGGTCATGGAAGATCAGTTTTGGACTTGCTCATACAGATTATACCATGCTTTGAATAATCAAAAAGTATTTTATGGAGGTGGAGCAGTTGAACTTTTGTGTCTCAACCACCTCAAGGAACTTGAAACTATTCAAGATTACGCAGGTGAAAAAGAATCATTTTTTTCTGTGTTATCTCAGATGACTATGAGGGACATACATTACAAACCATTTATTTTGAGATGTCTGGCTAAGGGCTGGTCTAAATATATCTCTATTCTTCTTTGTAATACAACTGAATTTTCTTCAGAGCTGGATGCAATGACTTTTATACAGAATGAACTCCAAAACATTAGTTGTTGTTATTCTCCCTCAGAATACATTATTAATGAATACACTAAAAAAATTACCGTAGGCCCTTGCTTTACAAGTGGAGTTCTACCTGTCTATGATAATGTTATTCCGAAGGTGGAAGCCTGGCGGTCCGCAATACATTTGGTTCTTCTGGTTCTTCAGACAGATGCAGAGATAATCTCTGCCTTCGATGCACACAGAAAACTATTAAAGGCAGATATTTCTAATGGAGAATATCTATTTTTATAAATTGTTTTCTCTGTCTAATATTCTATTTATACTTTGTTTATTTTAGGGCAAACCAGAATGTTTCTAATGAGGACTTCAGTTGTAATGTAGAGACAATTTGTGAGCCACACTGACAAGTCACTGCTGGACTTTATGCCACATAGTCAGCAACATGAATAAAGAGGTTATTGTTTAATAGGTTGGAAATATGTGAAATAGTAAATATGTTAAGACTATATGTTTAAAATAAATGTAGATACAGACAAAATTGAGGCCTTGCATTTCCATGCTTATGTCATTGGTTTTCCTATCAGGTGGTAGTTCCTGATCAGGTGTTACAAGCAACCCTTCCAATACAATACTGTACCCAAACAGTCTCATCAACTATAAATGCATGTTATTACTTTTAATATGCATTTTTTTCTTGAGGTTATCCTTCTCAAAGGGGCGCTAGCATACATTTTTTTATTACAGGTTATACATTATCAGGTTAAAAAAAAGTCCTAGTTTTTACATAACATTGTTTTCAGGCATATTATTATATTACATTAGATATTTGTACCTTGGCACAGTCTACCAGACAACACCCTGAATCCATCATGACATCATCACAAGGGGGTACTTCAACTTAGGAGGGATCCATGGGGTGTGAGAAGACACCACAGAGATCTCGTATAACTGTGCACAGCAAAAGACTAAAAAAATAGCTAGAAAAAGTGTTGAAAACCCTCAAAATAACATACCCCTTATAAATAAGAAGAAAATAAAAATTGTTCTAAAGGCCTTGAACCATGCCCCAAACATTTCAAGTGTTCAAATTTGAACACCTGAGTTGGGAAATGGGGCAAAAGGTAAGAAGTGAGTGGGGCTTGAGGTGGGACAACATGCCCACCTTACAGTGTTCAGCTTCAGAGTGGTGAGGAACAGCAATGGAGGTATATTCTGCAGCTTAGCTTTATAGCTCCGTGGAGCAGTCCGTGGATCTCTCCAACAATCACAATTTTCCAACTTAAAAGCAGGACAGGGGGGCAGGTACCCTGGACAGTGCTCTGGAAAAAGAACTCTCCTTGTGAAAAACTGGGACTGTTGGGAGTGTTTTAAAACAAGTGTTGTTAAGTGTAGTGTATAAGCAAGCTTTTTGGCCCTTTAATCCAGTACAAAAAATAGGAAACCTAATCATGTCATGTATCATTGTATTTGAGGATGCATCAGCTATGTACAAGTTATAACGGATAACATTCTAAAATCATAAAATTCAGTTCTAATCTTTAAAAAAAGTATTTGTCTCTAAGGGAGAAAACAGATGTATAAAAGTTGTAGTTCTTTAACAGTAAAAAAATCAGCTTTGCTTAATTAATTTTATCCAGGAAAGGAACATGCATCCCCAATTCTAATTGTGCAATTGGTGATATTGTAAATCTCCATGTAATATAAACTCACCTTTGGGTCTGTTCGCTAAAGGAAGCTTTCACTGCAGGAAGAAGTTGGCTGCATCTCTATAAAGTATAGTTTAATCGGTGAGATTCCTTCAAAGTCTCCTCACCCACTGAATTATGCATTATACAGGGTCCGTTTAGCCTTTCTTGTTGAAGCCCGCCAGTGTTGCCCTGCCTAACAAATAGTAAAGTAATGCTGTTGAACCACAACTCTCTTGCAAACACTCCTGTCAGCTTTACATTTAGTGAATAAACCTAGTAAAACCACTAGGTGGTAGTCTTCATCCTTATGTTTGATGGCCTGTCCTACTTCTTTTCTATCACAAGAGTCAATTAATTATTTTCATTTTAAAGCAAAACAGGAGGCTTCATAATTAACATCTAACATCTTTACTCTACCACCAATAGCAGCAAAGAGACAAACATGAAAATCAAAATATATAACCAATCAACATAATACAGGGACTATAAAGCCTGAAGACAGCCAGTCCTCTTCCTCTTCTTTGCTGCTACCACCAGCAGGTCAGATCAGCTATCCATTGAATTTTCCATATTGATCCTATATTGATTCCAGGACAAAGTATTGGACTTTGTCCTGGAATGTGATGCCAGCTTTTACTGTTGTGGGGTGTCAAGACCTTCCGGAGTGACTGGTGGTCGATGGTCAGCGGAGGAGAGACAATTGCACATGAATTGTCTGGAACTGATTGCGGGCTCCTTTGCCATTTGGAGTTTGGCTGCGGATTGCTCCAACTTTTGCCTTCTCCTTTGGATGGGCAACATCTCAGCGGTCCAGTACATCAACCATCTGGTGGGCGCGCGGTCACGTATGCTAAGGGTTCTTACAAAGGATCTGTATGATTTCTGCCTGGCCAACCACATCACACTGAAAGCAGAATATCTTCCGGGCTCCGATAACACGGTGGCAGACCGGTTTTCCTGCTACTTGAGGGATGCCAGTGATTGGAAGCTGGACTCTGCAGTCTTCCAGTGTCTGGACTCTCGGTGGGTTCAATTTTCTATTGATCTCTTTGCATCCAGACTGAATACTCAACTGGCGACTTTCTTCAGTTGGCTTCCAGATCCAGACTGTGCCACAGTGCACAGCTTCTTACAGACTTTGCCTCCATCCGGGGCTTAAGCTTTCCCCCGTTGCTCTGCTTCCTCAGGCGCTTTGCATGATCGGATCTGTGCTTCTCATCACACCCCTCTGGCTGCCTCTACCCTGGGTCCTGTCACTCCTGGAACTGCCTGCAAGGACACTGCTTCTCCTTCTGTCAGTCCTGCACCTTCTTCAGGATCCGGACCGTCAGTTTGACGCCCTCATCCTTAATAACGTGGAGCCTCTCCAGCGACCTGGAGATTTGTTCCTTTCAGAGGATGCTCACATGCTTCTCTGAGAACCCTTTGCACCAGGCACCAGACCAGCTTACGCTTATGCTTGGAGGTCCTGAGCGTCTTCGTGTCTGGAAGGGCAGGATGATCCGTTCTAGGCCCCTGTAATTGCTGTTCTTAACTTTCTCTCTCACCTTTTTCTCCCAGGGAAGTCATACCTTACCCTGAATGCCTTAGATCAGCCATCTCGGCTTCTCATGCTCTAGTCTCGGGTGCTCCCCTGGGTAGGCATCCTCTGGTCTGCCGTCTTTTGCGCAGGGCCCAGTTATCTCATCCCCTGGGTCCTAGGTATTCGTCTCTCTGGGACATCCAGAAGGTATTGGATTTTCTGAAATCCTGGCCTAACAATACTTCTCTCTCTTAAACAGCTTTCGGCCAAACTTGCTTCACTTCTGGCTTTAGTTTGCGTTTGCCGCATTTCCCATATCCAGGCTTTCAATGCTGATGTCATTTCTTTCTCTTCGCAGAGGGTGGTTTTCACACTTTCTTGTTGCACCAAATCATTTTCTTTAGCTGTCTCCTATTAATACTTTCCAGAACAGCAGCTTCTGTGTGTGGCTCACTTCTCTCAGCAGTACCTTCTGTCCACGGACTCTCATCATCCGAGGGGTTCTCATCAGCTGCTTCTCTCGTATGTTTCTCCCTTTCGTCTGGTATCTTCTCCTACCATCGCTAGATGGGTGCACTGGCTTTTGGGTTTGGCCGGCATTGACCGCAGTTTCAGGGCTCATTTGTTCAGAGGAGCAGCAGCCTCTGGTGCTGTGTCTCTAGGCACCTCCCTGTCGGACATCTTGCACTCAGCGGACAGGTCCAGGACTTCTACTTTACATACCTTTTATTTTCGCCCTGCTCCCCATGCTATGCTTAGCGTTAAAAATGCAAATTATGGACTTATTTGGGGGCGTGGTCTGCATGGCGTTCTGTGCAGACGTGCTTGGTGCGAGCTCCCCCGCTCAAGAGATTTCTTGCCCGCCATCTACATTCATCCGCAGCGCCTTCTGCCTTTTTTCCACCACGGAAAGTTTCCCGCTACATGGCCGCCTCTCGCTCCCGTAAATCGATGGCGATGCCGCACTTTATTGAGCCAAAAGCCCGGAAGATGCACCCTCCTAAGGCCTCGGGCCTACCACGTGCGCCCGATGATGATGCCTCCGCGGGCCTAAACTCTCCTTCACGGTCTGACCCTCCGTCTCCGTCCACACATATTACACAAACCATACCAGACGAACAAGACAACCAGGGACTTACCTCACGCGTACTCAAAACCCTCCTGCAAGAAATGGGAGAACAGATCAAACAAGACCTGCAGGACATCGTTTCCTCTCTCCGCCGAGATGTGGATGATTTGGGTGAGCGCACTGACCATATTGAGAGGAAAATGGAAGAATTTTCAGAGGCCCATAATGCCCTTGCAGACGGTCATATTTCTTTACAAGCCGATTTAGAATTGCTTCGCACTAAGGTCATGGACCTAGAAGACCGCTCACACCGCAACAACATACGTCTCCGGGGCATCCCAGAGGAAATCACCACGGCGGACCTGCGACATTAGTCCAAGATCTATTCCAGGCTCTGCTTCAGGAGGAACCTGTGCCCGACATCAGGTTAGACCGTCTCCATCGGGTAGCCCGGCCGAAATCTGTGCAATCCAATCTGCCAAGAGACGTACTTACCAGGGTCCATTTTTTTGGATCTCAAGGACCGTATTATGCAGGCTGCTCGCCCGCAAACCGAACTTACCTGACCGATTGCGAAATATCTCTCCTTCGCACCCACCAAATCTCTTATCGCTGGGGATACTCCGTTCGTCTTATTGTGACCAGGAGCGGTTCTACATACACCATTTCTTTGCCTGAGGAGGGCCTTAACCTACTTCATTCCTGGGATCTTTCCCCTGAGCAATCCCTCGACTCTACACAACCTACCACCACACACAAACACACCTCTCCTCCGAGGAAGCTCCGCAAAGTTTGGACACCAGTCCTGAAACCTTGAACGTCTACAGTCGCTAATCACGACATTACTCCTCATCTGCACTCCCAGCTACGTCGAACAGTTATTTTTACTATATACTTTTTAAAAAAAAAATTTATTATTTCTTTCCTTCCTGCAGTTCATCGAGTTTGGGCTCATCTGATACTCTCCGAAATACACATCGTAGATCGTCCGACACCCACCTTTAAATGCTGATCTTGTCTTCCTCGCGGTTGGACTCCTCCTCTACAGGTGACATTTCGGACTCTCTCCCCACTGGAATGCTCGTTGAACTCTGCACCTTCGGCTTGCCATTTGCAGGTCCTGTACCCCTTCTCGGCATTCAATCCTCCACAGTTCATCGAGTTGGTGCTCATCTGCTACTCTCCAAAATACACATCGCAGATAGTCCGACACCCACCTTTATATGCCGATCTTGTCTTCCTCGCGATTGGACTCCTCATCTTCAGGTGGCGTTCCCCACTGGAATGCTCGTTGAACTCTGCATCTTCGGCTTATCATTTGCAGGTCCTGTACCCCTTCTCGGCATTCAATCCTCCACAGCTAAGTTGGACATTTTATTTTATTTCTCTTGTTATTATGTTTTTATTCCTCCGCCCCCCCTTTTTTTTTCTTCTTTCTTTTCTTCCTGTATTTAGCCGTCTGTTTGATGTGCTGCCGGGGAGTGATGATGGCTGCATCCACTATCACAATGCTGCGGCTAGGCATTACTCCCGAGTATGGCGTTAGCACCCTGTTCCGCCCCACGGTGCTATTTATTCTGTTAGCACACCAATTGCCACACATGGTCCCTCCTGTGACCTTTTGTTTTTCTAACAGTTGTTGTTTTTGTTTTACTCATGATTTTTGTTTCAGGCATACAGTCCATGGCCAGGCGCGGCTCTCCCTTATAGGGGTCTTCTTAGTTTCTGACTGCTCCCCCGCGGGTCCCGAGCTCCTAGCCTTCTCGCCCATTTCTTGCACTTTTTCCCCCTTCGACCCTTATGGCTAAGCTTACCATTTTGTCCTTAAATGTTAAGGGCCTCAACTCCCCCCATAAACGCCACCTCCTTTGGGGAGAAGCTAAATCATCTAAAGCGGATATCATATGTACCCAGGAAACTCACCTTAAAAAAACTCATAACCCACGCATCTACTCCAACTTGCAGTTCCATTCGATGGCCTCCACAACAACTGCGGGTGTTTCTATTTTTATTTCCAATCGCCTTTCGTTCACCCTGATACGTAAGCTAGTGGACCCATGGGGCAGGTATGTCATTCTGACTTGCATCATCAACTCTATACCATACACCCTCGCGGCCTTTTACGCTCCCAACACTGACCAACTCTGTTTCTTTCGATCCTTGTTGGAGAAACTTGATCAATGTAAACAGGGACAACTGCTCCTATGCGGTGACCTTAACGCTACCTTATACCCTCCCCTTGACAATTTAACGGCCCCTACGTCCATTCGCTCTAAACGCACTCGGAAACTTGGTGCATCCTCTACCCGCTAGATAAAGATTACACTTTCTTTTCTGCTCCTCACAGATCATACTCTCGTATAGATTATTTTTTTAGATAAATTCTCCCTACAATCACTCCTATTGTGCCATATTGGCACTATTACCTGGTCTGACCATGCCCCTCTCATACTCTCTCTCAAATTGGATCATCCAATTGCGGTTAGGGGCTCCTGGAGACTGAATGACTCACTTTTACATTCCGATGCCCATAAAACTCAAATTTAATCTCATTTTACCCAATATTTTCAAGAAAACCAATCCCCGGAGGTCTCTCTGGAGACTCTCTGGAATGCTCATAAGGCGGTTCTGCGTGGATGCCTAATTAGTCTAGCTGCCCACGTCAAAAAGCAAGTCACCAGTTCCCGTACTGAGCTACTTATCCAACTCTATGACTTAGAAACTCAAAATAAAATTTGCCCCACGGACTCACTTATTACTAACATTAAACGACTCCGACTTTGCCTTGCCGAACTTGATTCTCACCACACCTCTTCTCTATTACTGAGGCTTAAACAACGCTTTTATGCCAAAGGCAATAAAACGGACACACTTTTACCTAGGAAACTTCACCAAGTCTTAGCCACCTCCAGACCTCAATATGTCCATGATAAGGATGGACGCAAAATTTCTGATCCTTCCCGTATTGTCGAGGCGTTTGCAGACTTCTATACCCACCTCTATAATCTCCGACGCGACACTGTCACGTACCACCATTCCTCCTCCGACATTGACTCTTACCTTTCCTCGATTGTCCTTCCTTCTCTTTCCCCCGATGAAGCGAACTGCATTAATGTCCCCATAGAACTTAGGGAAATCGAGAAGGCTGTAGCTCAACTCCGCAAGGGTTCTGCTCCTGGTCCTGACGGCTACACCGCCTCCTATTACCAAACTTTCTTACCCATGCTTACGCTTTTTTGTTCCTATGTGTCCTCTGGCCTTATCCCTTCTGAAAACCTCCGTGCCCATGTCATTACCATACCCAAACCGGGCAAGCCCACTGATAATTGCTCTAACTACCGTCCCATTTCCCTCCTCAACAATGATTTAAAAATCTACGCTAAAGTCCCCCAGATTGAATCCCCTCCTACCCTCTCTCCTGCATGCCGACCAAGTAGGATTTGTTTTGGGCAGGCAGCCTTCTGACAACACCCACAAATTCATTAATGTTATTTGGGATGCAAACAGTTTTCTTCGACGCGGAAAAAGCCTTTGATAGGCTTCATTGGCAGTTTCTCAAATCTTCTCTTTTAAAATTTGGCCTCCCCCTCTTTTTCTCCAAGCGATTATGGCCCTTTACACCTCCCCATCGGCATGCATTTCCATGATGGGCTTTCTTTCCCGCCCTATACCCATTACTAACGGCACCCGACAGGGCTTCCCCCTATCCCCTCTTCTTTATGCTTTAGCCTTGGAACCCCTTGCCGCGCATACGCTCTGACCCTCTCATCTTAGGCTTCCCACTTACTCCTACCTCTCCCTGCACTTTGGGGCTTTTTGCAGACGATATACTGGCTTCTATAACATCGCCCTCTACCACGCTACCCGCTCTCCTGACACAACTGGGACATTTCACACTGGCTTCTTATCACAAAATTAATGTTTCTAGGACCCAAGCCCTCTGTTTTAACATAGCCGAACCGCAGAGGCTTCAACTTTCAGCATCCTACCCCTTTGCTTGGAGGGACTCTCACCTCACTTACTTGGGAATTAAATTACCCAAACACACACACTCCCTCAACGCCCTAAACATAGTCTCTACATGGCAGCAGATCAAACAAGACATTTCGCGATGGAAACGTTTTGAACTTTCTTGGTTGGGGCGCATCAATGCATTGAAAATGACTGCACTCCCCAAACTTCTTTATGTCATGAGAACTATACCCATCCAACCCCCTCCTTCCCTATTGCGTTCCATACAGACGTTTTCTGTTGACTTTACCAAAATTCGGGGCCGTTTTCGTGTCGCCAACTGCACTAGATTCACCCCTCGGTTTAAGGGTGGACTGGGGATACCCCACATCAACTAACCGACCGGTCTGGGTTTCTCATGAAGACAGTCTCTTATCCCCTCACACAATCCCCCAATTTCTCTGGACCTCACGCACACGCCGCCCCCCCCCCCTTACCCCCTCTCCCACCCACGACATCATACATGCTCTTGACCTGGACTAAGTGCCAGAAACGGTTCCCTTCCCTTACTCGTCTTTTCCCTTTTTCACCTCTGGACGTGCTGGACTTCCTCATACCAGACTTACACATACATAAATGGCTCTGTCCGTCCCTGAGGGTGCTGGGAGACCTATATCACGAAGGGGCTCTGACGTCCTTCTCTCATCTCACATCTTCCCATCATATCCCCGGTCATGATTTCTTTAAATATTTACAAATTCGCCATGCATGTCTACCATGATCTCCCCTTTGGCCCCCTCTCCATATGAGTTACATCCGATCCTCTCCTTGTTTCGTAAAGTCCCTGATATCAAAGGGGCAATCTCTGACTGGTACTCCGTGTTGATTTCCAAATTTTTCACTCGTAAATTACCCCACATGCGGGCATGGGAAAGGGAGCTACGACAAACCTTCCCATTAGATTCTTGGTTTGAATCCGAGACTATGATGAGGGGGGTGTCCCACTGTCTGAACCATTTGGAACTTCAAAAGAAAATCAGTTGTAGATAGTATTTGACCCCAGTGAGACTCTCTTATATGATCAAGGGTTCTTCCAGACTCTGCTGGAGGGGGTGTGGACAGGAGGGCTCCATGCTCCACATATGGTGGTCTTGCCCGGTCCTATCCCCTTTGTGGAAACAAATTTTCTCCACCATATGCCTCGTCCTCCACCTTAGGTTAGATCCATTGCCTGAACTCGCACTGCTACACATCTTTCCTGATTCCCCCCCCTAGCCCAGTGCGCAAACTGGTTATACATTTCTCCCTTGCCACAAAGTTATGTAAAGCGCGACATTGGAAGACTAGCCCCTCACCCCAACTTACAATTATGAATAAAAACCTTTTCAATAAAAAAAAAAAATATGCAAATTATGAAGCCTCATGTCTTGCTGTAAAATTAGAGATTATAATAGCCTTGGTACATATATAATCTAAATTTTAATAAAGATAGGAGGCGAATAATTTCCCACCCTTCCCTTCCCGTTTCACTTACTCTGTAGCGCGGGGGTGGTGGTGTGTTTTTATGCCTTGTTGTTATTACTATGTTATTGACCTTGCTATTGGATCACAGTTACTGTTACTGTTCCCTTTTTCTTTCAGCTTAATCGTGCCCTTTCTGTGGCTCAGAGGTGGACGTCGTTGGTTCCACACGTCGGAAATAGCCCTTTCTTTGGTTCCTGTTCGTATTTGTTCTTCACGTTGGCTCTGCATCAAATAGTCCCTGTATTAGGTTGATTGGTTATATATTTTGATTTTCATGTTTGTCTCTTTGCTGCTATTGGTGGCAGAGTAAAGATGTTATGCAAATTATTTGCCTCCTGTCTTTATTAAAATTTATATTATATATGCACCAAGGCTATTATAATCTCTAATTAACAGTCATTTGCTGAAATCCTGTAGCATGTAATATAAATTAATTCACTGAGTAAGCATTCTATTTACTAAACAATGAGCTGTTGTGAGAGGAAGAACTGCTCACCTGTGTAACACCTGCACCATCATAGTGATCATTATGGAGGTTATGAGCAAAGGGGGTACAGTTACCCATTTTAATTATTGAAGGCCCTCATAATAATTATAAATTGTCTTTTCAGGAAGGAAAGGGATTTCTTTAGACGGCATAAAATATATTTACCTTGCTAATCTAAAACTAACCCTAAAACAGTAATCGAACAAACTGCAAAAAAGATCAGTACAGAAATTCCTTGAAATAATATACTGTGATCAGAATGGTATACAATGATATACACTATATGGACAAAAATATTAGGACACTTGACCATTACACCAACAGCGAATTTTATGACATCAAATAACGGGAAGGATTGCTTCGCAATCTCTGTTCCAGTTCATATCAAAGGTGTTTGATGGGGTTAAGGTCAGGGCTCAGCGAGGGTATGTTAAAGGGGGACAAACCAAGACATTTTGGACAATGCTATGGTTCCAACGTTTGTGGGAACAGTTTGGAGAAGGCACTTTTCTATTCCAGCATGACTGTGCCTGGGGCACAAAGCAAGGTCCATAAAGACATGATTGGATGTGTTTGGTGTGGAAGAATTTGACTGGTCGGCATGGAGCGCAATCATCTTTGGGATGAACAGGAATGAAGATTGTGAGCCAGACCTTCTTGTCCAATATCACTGCCTGACCTCACAAATGCTCTACTGCATGAATGGGAAAAAATTCCCACAGAAAGACTCCGAAATCTTGTGGAAAGCCTTCCCAGAAGAGTCAAAGCTGTTATGGTTACAAAGGGGGGACCAACTATATATTAATGTGTATGTATTCAGAATGGGATGTCATAAAAGTCCCTGTGGGTGTAATGGTCAGGTGTCCATATGGTGTATATCATAGTTGTATTGTTTTTTATTACTATTTGTATCTTGCATTCCTAAAACTTTTTTTTCCCCATCGTACACATTTCTGTGAACCTGGCCTCCCAGTAAACTTAAGCTTAAGGAGCAGAGCCGCTAGGCACACCCACCTTCCCGGTGTCTGGTGGGGGCAGCGGGTGAAGGCTGGGGTTGTTCCGCCGGAACTTCTATGAGAACTGGAAGGTCTTGTGACGCCGGTGCTGCGTCATAGAAGCTATGGCGGAAGTACAAGCAGTAGCGAGGGTTGTCTGCGTCCATCAAGCGGACATTCGCCGGCTGCCAGAGAAGAGAATTCCCCGCAGCGCTGCAGGGAATTCTCCTTTCTGGTAGCCGGGGAAGGAATGCACGTAGACAACCTCCGTTGCTGCTGAGGTTACCAGACAGAAGGATCCAGGTCTCCTGCAGTGCAACCCAGTTCTCACTATACAGACATGAACTAAATGATTGTGTGTCTTTTAGGATGTAGCACCACAGACTTACTTTGTCTAGTCCACCAGTTTGGAGTTGGCACAGCATGCACTGCATTTTGTCTTCAGTCCTTACAACCAGATCCTTGATAAAGATCTCTCAGGAAACAGGGGATGGAGGTGAAAAGGGATATACTGTATTTGATGGAATATAAGACAACGTTTTTTCAGAGCAAATGCTCTGAACACGTCTTATAATCGGATCTCAAATAGAGGTCTGACTTTAACACTAAGATCCAGAACCCCTGTAGCGCTGCAGGGGACCCAGATCCTCCTGTCTGGCAACCTCCGCTGCTTCCCAGCATTTCCCCTGGGGCCTTTATGATGGAGCACAAGATCTTCTGATGCTCAGTCATAGAAGCCCCGGCGGTAGCAGCGGAGGTTGTCTACGCACTTCACACAGATGTCCACTAACTTCCCCCAGTAGACAGCAGGGAGTCTGCAACACGGGGGACTAGTCTGGAGATGCACTGGTAAGTCTAGGGGGGGAGAGTGGCATATCAGGGGACAGAGTGGCATATAGGGGGTATAAGGCATTTCTGGGAGGCAGAGTGGCATATTGGGTAGGCAGAGGGGCATATAGGGGTTATAAGGCATATAAGAGAGGCAGATTGGCATATAAGAGGTATAAGGCATATCCATACCTTCGTTACAATCAATACCATACAAGGCTATATCCACTCATCCACCACTGTGCATGAGTTGGTGAAAAAAGTGGTCATTGTCTGTCTCCTTTGGTTAATAGAGGTTAATAGAGGTCCTCTGGATCCAAGCTACATTACATTTTATTTATGTATGTATTAATGTATGGTTTTTTGAAGGTGAGGAGTAGGTTACTCACATACAATCGTCCATCTTCCTGGGAAATGGATAGACTGTCAGAAAAAGGATAGGGAAAGTAATTAGTGTGTTAAGTTTGTGTTTTCCTTTTTTTCTTCATTATGTGTTTGTATTAAATGATGCCCTCAAGAGAACGCAGCTAAGACAAGTCCATATGTAGTCAATCCCATCTCAATGATAACTTTTGCCACAAGAAAAAAGCATCAATACATAATCTACATCCTTAATAAATCTTGCTAAGCTGTTTCCTGATACAAATACAGCCTCATCAGTTGGTATCGGTGGCATCAGTGGCACCGGTGTTGCTTTTACTACACTAGGAGCTTCACAAAAGATTTCAACCAATGTAACTGTATGAGTTTCGGACTACAAGATTTACACATCATGTACTTCACAAGTACATTATGTATTGTCACAAGGCCAGTTACTCCACTGTGAGATCAACCTTATATAGTTATTAACGTTGCTATCCCATGAATGTTAACATTGCCAAAGTGTATACTGCACGATTGAAACATTTGTAAAGCAACGTTAATTTAAAACAAAAAAAACAGAAACAGAAAACACTTGATTTTCCTATTGCGGTCTAACCTTTATTTGGATATCTATAACATTCATATACAAAATCAAAACTACTTCTTTCTCTTCAGCCGTTTCATGATCTTGAGTTTGGGTACCTTGGGTTTTTTAAATTTCAGTTTCTTCAGTTTGCTGAATTTCAACATTTTTGGTTTCTTCAATTTCTTCAATTTCAGGTGCTTCATTTTGACCTTCAATTTGGTTTTCTTCATCTTTTGTTTAACGTATCTCTTCAGCTTTTTTGATTTTTTTTCTTTTACCTTCTTATCTTTCTTTTTCTCCTCTCCTTCACTGATGTTATCTCCATTCGGTGTTGTTTCCTCACTTTCTTTGCGAAATAACTGACTGTACCCTGCCTCTTGATCATCCTTTCTCCCATGTTCCATCAGTTGTTGTAATGAAAAACACTGTTGTTTTATCCGCCTACTAAAATACACAATTGTATTCAACAGATTAGTTCCATGTTTCATCTTCTTCCACACTTCACATGATTTCATATACACTCTTTAATTTGCAAGCTGCATTAACATGTTCCCTATAAAGTATCAGGTTACCAGTGTGTTACCAAAAACAATTGTATTAAAGGAAAACTTCTTCTCAACAGATGGTTTTCCTCTTTTCTAAATTATTCCCATGATGAATAAATAAAAAAAACAGTAATGGCCATATAAAGGTTTGAATGATTTCCATTGGGATCGCTCGGGACTTGTGTATTTTAACTTGCTAATCGAAAATATATAGCTATATGACCTATATAGTCTGCTGATCTTCTTTTACCCATAAACCTTATTTGATAAATTATTTCAGAGTAATCTTGATGCTTTATTCTGTATATTGTTCTTTACTATTTGCATTTAAATAATACATGATTTATAGTTAGCATTAACAGATAAAAAAAAATCTAAGTAAAAACTTACTATACACAGAAATATATCAATAATCCTGCCACCAAAACAAAACTTCCTCCAACTACAATTCTGGAGAGCGTTGGCGAGTTTGGAATCACTGTAGAGAGAGCAGAGAAATTTGATGTAACAATAAGAATGATTAAGAACCTTCAAACCAGTTATTTGCCCCCTTCCTCCCACCAATGATGATAGAGAAATAATATAATTGCTTTTAGAAATATCTACAGGTTCCTTTAGTATTCCTTTCCAACATTTTCAGTATGTCTTGAATGAAATTGTCAGCGATAACATATTCACTATATTCCGATGATATATTAAAAGCACAGCGAATGTGGCTATTGCCATGAATATTACATTTAAGGAAACAGATATAACATATTATTCAGGTTACTGTTCTATAAACACTAAGGTGAAAAGAAAATGCATACCTGAATCAATCCATCTAATAATAAAGAAACGATCATCTTTCTGTATTTTTGGTCCTTTATGAGAAACAGAAAAAATATAGCATGTATTCAGTGAAGGTACATTTAATCAACACTCTGTTTTGTACTGTTTAAATAAGTTAACCTAAAGCTCCTTTCTAATGACAGATATTGAAAAACCTCACATATGACACACATTATAAAATACACGGACAATGAAATAGCGGCTGTGTATAGTACATAGATAGCCAGATATATTTTCTGTAGGAGTGATGTGGGTTATGACCAGAATTGTCAAGAGTACAGGAGCCAGCTTAAACTTCTAAGCTAAGTAATGGATGCTCACGAAAAGCATTCATTATGCGATGGCTTGGTTCTGCTCAGCTTCCCAAAGCTCAGTATGTAGGAAGAGGGATCTGTCTTGGCCCCAGATGGTTTGCAACACCCACTGGCACCCCATCTAGCTCCATGGCCCTACAGCTACTGTAAACATGAATTCACCCCAGATATATCCCTTTAACACCTTCTGTAGCTCCCCCTTCATCACTAGAATTCCTGGCGCCGATACCATCGTATGGAAGCTTCCGATGTAGACGCCTCTCTGTCTCTGCAAATGAAACCAAATTGGTGTTAGAAGAATTAGCATTATAACTTGGCCTGTCAAACATTAAAGTTATCCAGAGTTACAAAAACAACAGTGAACAATAATAACATATTAACAATATAGTCAGAGCTACTGCAACACTACCATCCAGGTGGTTATTAATGCTACAAAGTACAATTTAAATGGGGTGGTTAACACATATATAAAAAATAGACATATAACGCTTAGAGACAAACCAGTGAGCTTGCCATCTAGTTTAATGGTTCCTGGCAGGAATGGTGGGCTTTTGATGGAATTGCTCATGAGCTTAAAATCTAAAGGAATAGTATGGGTAACCTAAGCAAAATGAGGGGTGAGAAGACGGAGTAGTAGTTCTCTTGTAGTAAAAATTAGAGGTAAGTGGTTTCAGGATGGAAAAGAGAATTTCTGGAAAAACATGCATAATAAGACAAAACATGAGGACAATATGTAAATGAACTAAACAGTAAAATGATATCAAAAGCCGCTAGGTTAGGATCCCTACTATGTCTATACATAAGACACAACAAGGAATGTTGCAGGATTCCCTGAATGAGAGGGGCAAAAGAAATAAAGGAACGATGCCTGAGTTGTCGTCAAAAGGAGTAACAATCATTGCGCCTGTGAGTAATAACAAAAACACGGTAAACATTTTCTAATACATGGTGCATCATGGAAATTCTGTACTTAAAAGTCTCCTAAACAAGGACAAGCCTCCATAGTGGTAAGATTAAAAAGTGCGTTAAATATTCTTACGATTAGACTTAATTTCATTTCTAAAAGACGTATCCTAGCTGATTGTGATAATTACCTTTCCCTGATCTGATAGGAAATGTCTCAGCACACAGAATGGAAATGGCTATGAAAAGAACTGCTTTGTAAAACATCTTGTCACTTTGAACGACTAGATAAACTGAGTGCTTCTTCTTGTTGTGAACGGTTAGAAGATTCTGCTGAGTGCCTGTGACATCACA
Source organism: Sceloporus occidentalis (assembly GCA_023333645.1). NCBI lineage: Eukaryota > Metazoa > Chordata > Lepidosauria > Squamata > Phrynosomatidae > Sceloporus > Sceloporus occidentalis. The sequence goes on from JALMGF010000046.1 coordinate 6,545,061, forward strand.
ACCTAAATGTGAAATCACATCTGCTTGATGTTCTGCTCGTGTTCTGTGATGTCAACTGGATGAAAAAGTGCTTTTGTTACTCAGTTAGGCTGTCTATTTAAGGACAGAATTTATGTTTTTAAAACTGATGTCAATCACAAATAAAGAACAGTGGCTATATGGTGTCCATAACAATCAAATATAACAGAAACTCTGTAATGTGGCTATTACTATACTTATCGAGCAACATACTGCATGCATTTGAGTATTTATGCTTTGAGTATTTATTCGGGAAGGTTAATTCACTAAAGGTTTAGTGCAGTCGCGCTGGGGGGGAATTTGCAACATATATTCAGCTGTGGCAGACATTTATCTCTGCACATTCTAATGCGAATTGAAAAACAGCAGCAACTCTGGGATTTATTAACCCACAAGTTGCTGGAAAATGAAAACACGCAGGTACATGTAGCTGTCTCCATTTTAGTCAACTGACAACTTGGCTGTGAATCAATTCCATTACATGGATTGCAGCCTTGCAAGCTTTCTATTAGCAGGATGTGCCTAATAATTTGTCCCAGTGTGTTAAACCTCCAACATTGCAACATGTTTGCAACATTTTGATACACATTACCAAGCGCAATTACCTATTTGATGGAATATGTGGCGAGGTTTTTGTCAGAGCAAATGCTCTGTAAAATACCCCTCATGTTATATTCAAGGTCGAGAACAAGTCTAGGGATGCATTGGTAAGTCTGGGGGGGACAGAGTGGCATATAGGGGTATATAAGGCTGACCTGGTTTGCAGAGACGCATATTGGGTGCTATAAGGCTGATCTGGGGTAGAATGGCATATAGGGGGTATAAGGGATATCTGGGGGGCGGGCCAGCATGGCAAATCTGGGGCAAATGTGCAAAACTGGAGGCAGATTTGCATAACTGAGGGTCAGGTTGACGAATAAATGGAAATAAAAACAAGAAATGCATTTTTATCAATCATAGTTTTTATTAAATATGAAAAAACAGTTTACATGTGAATAAATATTTACTAGTAGAACTTAGAATCAGTGTCATCTTATAGTCAAGCAAATACGATACATATGCGTTAGACATGAATTTTTAGCTACATAAGATGTACTTATCTCTTTGAAGAAAAAAAGTGAAATATGATTTCAAACTAACGGATGAACTGGCAGTTAGTTTTCAATCGTTAATATTAGATCCTTCTGCCAATATATATTAATATTAGACCCTGGTGCCAAAATACATATATAAATATTACCCCTTGTTGAAAATATATTTTAATATTAGACCCTGCTGAAAATATATATTAATATTAGACCCTGCTGACAATATATATAGATCAACAGAACACAAACCCAGCATTACATTTATAGATAGACTGGAAATCACATGTAAACTCAGCACTGATCGCATAGATGAAATAAACAGCGCATGGAAACAGCACTGCAGGTATTGATCAGCTGAATAAGACATAGAACCCCTGTATTTGCAGGTCTACATAAATAATATATGGAAACATAGCATAGCAGATATGGATCACACAAACCCAGCTTTGCAGGTATAGATCAATTGTAATTCACACACAAATTGAAGGTATAGATAAAACCCTAAATTACATGCATAGATCACAGGTTTCACACCCCCAAAGCCAACCCTGGCATCCACACTGCCCACAAAGAACCTGACCAGCACCCAAAACGCACACATAGGAATTGCCATCTTTGCCCTCAAACAGTCCGGCATGAGTCAACTTTGTCTCCCAACAGCCCAGCCTGTGCCTTCTTTGTCTCATAAACACGCTGCTTGGCCCGTGGGGGGAGGGGTTGGCGATGCTGGGGTTGGAGGACCTTTACTGGATGCAAAGCGCACCAATGCAAAACCTAGTTGCCAGAAAGTGATTTCTTGTCACCATGGCAACCTGGCATTTGTGGTTTGTCGAGCAATGGTATACAGTAATGTAGGTTAGGGCTAACAAAAACTTGATTTTATCTCATTTGTTCTGATGAATTTTCCTTAGTTTAAAAAAAATGGAACTGCATATGTTTCCAGTTTAGACTGTGTAATGCCCCATAACCAACCCAAACCTAGGCACCTTGGACATTGCTGAAAGTTTGAGGTCTTCTTTGTATGTGCACATATCCAGTCAAAGAAAAAGAAAATTGTTATGCTGCATGCTACTTGTTTTGTCCTGTCCACCAATTGTACAGCGCTATGGAATTTGATGGCGCTATATAAAACAATAAAAAATATATAATAATACTAGTTTATTATTTTTTGTTTTAGCATCTGAATATGTTAGTGTGAAAACAGGCACAAAAACATGTTGCCTTTAGATATATAACCAGGGCTGTCCAGTATTTTTAACTATATAGTTTTCATTGGGAAAATTAACATTTGGAACCACCATACTGTAATATCCATTACCATCTGTAATATTTCTGCTTTTGCCACCAACTTCTAAAAAAGTGGTGTGAAAACAAATGCATGAAACATGCCCAGATGCACCAAGATAAACACTCTGGGTTGGGTTGTCTAGTTTTCAACAATAAAATGGTTTGGTTAAGTTAAATTATGGAACCACCGTTAAGAGGCAGTGGTAGCACAGGCAACAATCCTGTTTCAGGGCAAAGGGGGTACAGGCAGTAGAGTACCTAGTGGGGGGTGGTGGTGGGCGGTCCCCGGGTGCCGCTCATCAGGGGGGCGTCACCCCGCCGGCACACGGCCAGAGACGGAGAGTAATGTCCGCTGCTAGAGGAGCAGGCTTGGTTGGGGAGATCAAGGATCTCTGGCTTATCCTGAATGCAGACCTCCAATCCTGGTCCCCTGCGATACGTGTGGCAACTGTTACATTGTAATTTGGCTTCATATCCCGGCGCACAACACCGGAGCCTTCCGCGCCATGAGAAAGACCGAAGAGGAGGTGGAAAAGGAAAAAGAGCTGTCACTTTTCCTGTAGCGGGAAAAGTGACAGTGAAAGGTAGGAAAACATTCAATGAGAGTGACTGTGGATTAGTAAATGTGGATTAGTACGTGTGTGACAGTGATAGGTATTATGCTGTAGCCTGTACCATTGCCAGTGTCTTGTTTAGTATATACCGTATTGGCTCGAATATAGGCCCCCTAAGTCTTTAAAGTGGAGGTGCGGCCTATATGGTCTAGCACCCAACGCCCGGGACATGCAGTCCCGGGTGCCGGGCAGGGTTAGGATACAGATCCCCCGCAGCGGTGCAGAGGACCTGCATCCTACTCCCCGATACGCTTAGACAGCCTCCCCTGCCAGCACTTTCCACGGGGGGGATGCCGGCACGAGAGGTTGTCTAAGCGCATCGTGCGGATGGTCACCAGCTGCGGAGGTTGTTTACCCGCATCGCCGCAGCCGGTGACCGTCCGCACGATGCGTTTTACCTCTGCCCCCAAGACTTACCAGAGGAGACTCCCGGTTGTCTTGCAGGGCCGGCGGGGGACATCTACGCAATACGCTTATACAACTTCCGGTGCCGGCACATCCGCTGGGGGGGGAGGACAGTGGCAGCATATCTCGAGGGGGGAGGAGGACAGTGGCAGCATATCTCTGGGGGGGAGAGACAGAGTGGCAGCATATCTGGGGGGGGGAGACAGAGTGGCAGCATGTTTTTTTGGTGCTTTTTTAAAGAAAAAAACGTTTTCTTTAAAAAAGCAGCAAACTTTTAGGGTGCGGCCTATATACGGGGGCGGCCTATATCCGAGCCAATACGGTAATTATGGAAGTTATGCTCTAAAGTACATCATAACTCCCATCACTATATACTGTGCCAGACATTACATGAATATGAGTATGAGTAGATGAAAGAGTGAAAGAATGTTTGTGAATGAATGCTTGTGAATGAGTGTCTGATAGCATGGTTGTGTAAGGGGGGGATAGCATGACATAGGGAGGCTGTAATCTCACTTCTATCATGTCCAGGTTCCAGCATGTAAATCTGCCTGAGCATGATAGGGGTGTGATTACTGTTAGCAACCATATATGTATATAATCTTGTTATTGATTCAATAAGAATATTAACCCCTAATCAGTAGCGTACCTAGCGGGGGGCGGGGCCGCCAACTTCCCTTGAACCGGCTTAAAATCACTCAAGGGAGCCGGAGGTCTGTTAAAGACCTCCGATACCGCTCCCTCGCGATCCATGCGGCAACTGCTGTTGTGCGCCGGGGTTTGTTGTCAGATCCCGGCGCACAACACTGAAGCCGCGCCCACCGCCGTCCATGCCCTCTGAACCGGAAGAAGACAGAAGAAGAGGAGCGAAGAAGACAGAAGAAGAGGAAGAAAATGAGCTTACTGCTGTAAGAAGAAAAGAGGAAAGGTAGGAAATCATTCAGTGAGAGTGACAGTGAGAGTGGATTGGTATGTGTGGAATCTGTGGATTGGTATGTGTGGATTGGTAAATGTGGATTGGTATGTGTGGAATCTGTGGATTGTTATGTGTGGAATCTGTGGATTGTTATGTGTGGATTGGTATGCGTGGAATCTGTGGATTGGTATGCGTGGAATCTGTGGATTGGTAAGTGTGGATTGGTAAATGTGGATTGGTATGTGTGGAATCTGTGGATTGGTATGTGTGGAATCTGTGGATTGGTATGTGTGGAATCTGTGGATTGGTATGTGTGGATTGGTCTGTAACATATATACGGTATTTATATTTTATGTGGGTTAATTTAATTAATTTAATAAAGTTAACCCTGACAGTGACAGTGAGAGTGGATTGGTATGTGTGGAATCTGTGGATTGGTATGTGTGGATTGGTAAATGTGGATTGGTATGTGTGGAATCTGTGGATTGTTATGTGTGGAATCTGTGGATTGTTATGTGTGGATTGGTATGTGTGGAATCTGTGGATTGGTATGTGTGGATTGTTATGTGTGGAATCTGTGGATTGTTATGTGTGGAATCTGTGGATTGTTATGTGTGGAATCTGTGGATTGGTATGCGTGGAATCTGTGGATTGGTATGTGTGGATTGGTAAGTGTGGAATCTGTGGATTGGTAAATGTGGAATCTGTGGATTGGTATGTGTGGAATCTGTGGATTGGTATGTGTGGAATCTGTGGATTGGTATGCGTGGAATCTGTGGATTGGTATGTGTGGATTGGTAAATGTGGAATCTGTGGATTGGTAAGTGTGGAATCTGTGGATTGTTATGTGTGGAATCTGTGGATTGGTATGCGTGGAATCTGTGGATTGGTAAGTGTGGATTGGTAAATGTGGAATCTGTGGATTGGTAAGTGTGGAATCTGTGGATTGGTATGTGTGGAATCTGTGGATTGGTATGTGTGGAATCTGTGGATTGGTATGTGTGGATTGGTAAATGTGTGAGAGTGATGGGTGTTATGCTGTACCATTTCCAGTGTCTTTTTCATTATATAATTATGCTCTAAAGTACATCATAACCCCCATCACTCTATACTGTTCCATACAGTGGCAGAGCTGGGAGACAGAGGCCTTGCACCCCCACCGCAGGACTCCTGAAAGGTAAGTGAACTTCAAAGGGGGGAGAGGGTAGATAGGGAGAAGGGAGGGAGACGGGGGGATAGGGGGTAGATAGGGAGAAGGGAGTGAGAAGGGGTAGATAGGGCAGAAGGGGTGAGAATGGGTAGATAGGGAGAAAGGAGGGTAGCAAGAATATTGAAATAAAGAGTCAGAATGAGAAAGTGAAAATGAATGGATTAATGTGTGGATGAATTGTTTGAATGAGTGAGAGAATTAATGAATTTGTGAGAATGCATCAATGAATATGTGTAAATAATTTGTGTGAAAGAATAAATGATTGTGTGAATGAATTGTGTGAATGAAAGTGAATTAGTGAGTGACTGTAAAAGTGTTTGTGTTAATCATAGGTGTATAGTTGATTTGTCAAAAAGGCAAAGATGGTATAAGCAGGGTGTTTATGGGACAAAAATGGCACAGGCAGGGTGCTTATGGGACAAAGATGGCACAGGTAGCGTGTTTATGGGACAAAGATGGCGTACACTCGGCTGTTTGGGGTCAAAGATGGCACGTCCTATGTGTGTGTAATTTGGGTGCTGGTCAGGTTCTATGTGGGCAATGTGGACGCTGTTTTTTTTTTGGAGGGTTATTAAAGAAAGCACTTATATGTTCAGTAAATGTTATTTAAACGTATTTATTTTACTTATAATTTATTAATTTATTTTTTCAGATTTCTTGTTGTTTACAGTTGACATACAGTTTACAAATTGGTGCAATAAATATTCTTAACATAATTTTGTAGATGTCTTTACATTTGGTGTGGGGGGGGTGCCACTTACAGGATCCGCCCCGGGTGCCAAATACTCTAGGTACGCCCCTGCCCCTAATGACAAAGCCCGTACATGTACGGGCTCAAAATGCATTGTTTTCAATGGGTTTAGGGACCGCCCATTTTAATATATACTAGGAAAGTTTACACCACTGGCTCACCAAATATAATGAAAAAGTGATATTAATATACTAATGTGATATTGGAAGTTATACTGTACCACTGTCAGTGCCTGACTCAGTATAAAGTGATGAGAGGGTGTATCATCGTCAATGCCTGGTACAGTATATAGGGATGGAATATATGCAGTACCACCGTTAGCGTGTGTCTTGCTATAATGAAAGAGATACACTGTACCACCCTCAGTGTCTAGAGCACTATATTATGATAGGAGTTATACTATTGTGGTGATTGAAGTTGTGCTATACCATTCTCAGGCTCAGTGTATATCGTATTTGCTTGATTATAAGATGACCCCCCAAAATCTGAATATTTCTTTAGGAAAAAAAGAAAGCCTAAACATAAGACTACCCTATAGGAAAAAAGTTTTACTACTAAATATGAATTCATGTACACAATTTTTTTTTCATATTTCATAAAAGCTATGATTGAAAAAAATTGTTTTTGTTTTTATTTTATTTTATTTGCCAACCTGCCCCCCAGTTATGCACATTGGCCCCCAGGCTTGCCACTCAGGCTCCCTGATATGCCTTATACCCTCCTATATGCCACTCTGCCTCCAAAAATGCCTTATACCTCCTTTATGCCACTCAGGCTCTAGAAATGCCCTTTAACCCCCTATATGCCACTCTGCCTCCAGAAATGCTTATACCCCTATATACCACTCTGGGGTTAAAAGTCATTTATGGAGGCAGAATAGCATACAGGGGGTTAAAAGGCATATAATGGGGCACTCTGCCTCCAGAAAAGTCTTATGCCACCCCCAAATAAACACTCCCCCCAACTTACCAGTGCTTCTTACTCCCCGGTGTCTGGTGGGGGCAGCGGGTGGAGGCTGGGGTTAGAGAAGCACTGCAGGGAATTCTCCTTTCTGGCAGCCGGGGAAGGAATGCGCCATGCGCGTAGACAACCTCCGTTGCTGCCGGCACTACCGGCACCAGCTGAGGTTACCAGACAGAAGGATCCAGGTCCCCTGCAGTGCTGCGGGGGATCTGGATCTTAGTCTCATAGTCATTAGAAGACGACCTCGATTATAAGACGAGGCGTATTTTTCAGAGCATTTGTTCTGAAAAAAACCTTGTCTTATAAACGAGCAAATACGGTCTGTTGATTGGAGAAATACTTTTTATACGACCACCGGTAACCTCTGGCATCCTGACCCAGCTTGCTACTTGACCACTTGTGCCTACGGTTACACCGCAAGAGTGTCCTGTTATCTACCCAAGGCCTCCCAGTGCGTGTTCTGTATTGAGCAAGCATGTTCATACCTGCAGTCCGGATTCCTTCCGGTAAGCCTTACTGCAGACCTCACACCTCTGTAAAGATGGGGTCACATTTTTCTGTTCTTGCCTAGAGCCTAGAGGCTTTGCCTCTCTCGCTCAGCGGCTTCTTTAAAGTCAGAGCACATTTAGTGTGATAGTTTTTGAGAGTCAAATATGTTAAAGATGGCACTTACAAGCTGTTTTGAGACAAAAATAGCACTGATAAACTGTTTGAGGGCAAAGCCGGCCCTGTGGAAAGTGAGTGATATGTCAGAAGTTGGGGGGCCAAAAAAGGTGGAGTGGTTGCCATAGAAAATGGGTGTGGTTAGAGGCTTTATGTTAAGGGGAGGGGTTAGCAGTATTGACACACCCACTTGATGATGGCACAGTGCAACTCTTTCATGCATCTCCAGTCAATGGAAACGCTCCAATATTTTCCTGTAGTATTTGTTTGGTTCTCCTGTCTCGCAGATTTGATCGCAACCCACTTCCCTTATCTGTAGATACACACTATACAGACATGAACTAAATGATTGTGTGTCTTTTAGGAGGGAACACCACAGACTTACTTTGTCTAGTCTGCCGATAGGTTTAGAGTTGCCACAGCATGCACTGCATTTTGGTTTCAGTCCTTACAACCAGATCCTTGATAAAGATCTCTCAGGAAACAGTGGATGGAGGTGAAAAGGGATATACTGTATTTGATGGAATATCAGACGTTTTTTTCGGAGCAAATGCTCTGAAAAATATAGCTCATCTTATAATCGAACACGTCTTATAATCGGACCTCAAATAGAGGTCTGACTTTAACACTAAGATCCAGATCCCCTGTAGCGCTGCAGGGGACCCAGATCCTCCTGTCTGGCAACAGGCCTGGGGGGCTGCCTAAGGCCTGGGGGGCAAGTCAAGTGAAGTGGTTCCGCCCCCTCGCACTCACCTTTCACCCCTCACGCTGCTCCCATCACTATGCGGCCGTCAGACTGCTGGAAAAAAATCTAAATGGCCGCTGGTTGCTGATGCCACCGGCCGGAGCTACTTTAATCCTTTTTTTTATTTATTTAATATGCCGGATCTGCTTGCCATATTAAAAATAAATAAATAAAGTATTAAAGTAGCTCCGGCCGGCAGCATCAGCACCCAGCGGCCATTTAGATTCGATTTCCAACAATCTGATGGCCGCATAGTGATGGGAGCAGCGTGAGGGGTGAAAGGTGAGTGCGAGGGGGCGGAGCTTTCACCCCTCACGCTGCTCCCATCACTTGGCGGCCATCGCATAAGGCCGCTGGGTGCTGATGCCGCCGGCCGGCGCTGCTTTAATACTATTTTTTTTTTCATTTAATAGCCGATCTGGCTTGCCATATTAAATTTTAAAAAAAAGTATTAAAGTAGTGCCGGCTGGCGGCATCAGCACCCAGCGGCCGTTTAGATTAGATTTCGGGCGGCCCTGTCCGCTGCTACCGGCACTTCCTCTGGGGCTTGTATTGTACCGAGCGCTGGCATGACATCATCTTCCGGTCATCATAATACTGTGGTAGCACTGGACAGTGCAGGCATTCACCGGCTGCCAGAAAGCAACCTCCGCTGCTGTCCAGCATTTCCCCTGGGGCCTTTATGATGGAGCACAAGACCTTCTGATGCTCAGTCATAGAAGCCCCGGCGGTAGCAGTGGAGGTTGTCTACGCACTTCGCACAGATGTCCACTGGCTTCCCCCAGTAGAAAGCAGGGAGTCTACAACACGGGGGACTAGTCTGGGGATGCACTGGTAAGTCTAGGGGGGTAGAGTGGCATATCAGGGGACAGAGTGGCATATAGGGGGTATAAGGCATTTCTGGGAGGCAGAGTGGCATATTGGGTAGGTAGAGGGGCATATAGGAGTTATAAGGCATATAAGAGAGGCAGATTGGCATATAAGAGGTATAAGGCATATCCATGCCTTCGTTACAATCAATACCATACAAGGCTATATCATATGTCCATCCACCACTGTGCATGAGTGGGTGAAAAAAAGTGGTCATTGTCTGTCTCCTTTGGTTAATAGAGGTCCTCTGGATCCAAGCTACATTACATTTTATTTATGTATGTATTAATGTATGCTTTTTTGAAGGTGAGGAGTAGGTTACTCACATACAATCGTCCATCTTCCTGGGAAATGGATAGACTGTCAGAAAATGGATAGGAAAAGTAATTAGTGTGTTAAGTTTGTGTTTTCCTTTTTTTTCTTCATTATGTGTTTGTATTAAATGATGCCCTCAAGAGAACCCAGCTTAGACAAGTCCATATGTAGTCAATGTCATCTCAATGATAACTTTTGCCACAAGAAAAAAGCATCAATACATAATCTACATCCTTAATAAATCTTGCTAAGCTGTTTCCTGATACAAATACAACCTCATCAGTTGGTATCGGTGGCATCAGTGGCACCGGTGTTGCTTTTACTACACTAGGAACTTCACGAAAGATTTCAACCAATGTAACTGTATGTGTTTCGGACTGCAAGATTTACACATTATGTACTTCACAAGTACATTATGTATTGTCACAAGGCCAGTTACTCCACTGTGAGATCAACCTTATATAGTTATTAACGTTGCTATCCCATGAATGTTAACATTGCCAAATTGTATAATGCACGATTGAAACATTTGTAAAGCAACGTTAATTTAAAACAAAAAAAACAGAAACAGAAAACACTTGATTTTCCTATTGCGGTCTAACCTTTATTTGGATATCTATAACATTCATATACAAAATCAAAACTACTTCTTTCTCTTCAGCCGTTTCATGATCTTGAGTTTGGGTACCTTGGGTTTTTTAAATTTCAGTTTCTTCAGTTTGCTGAATTTCAACATTTTTGGTTTCTTCAATTTCTTCAATTTCAGGTGCTTCATTTTGACCTTCAATTTGGTTTTCTTCATCTTTTGTTTAACGTATCTCTTCAGCTTTTTCGATTTTTTTTCTTTTACCTTCTTATCTTTCTTTTTCTCCTCTCCTTCACTGATGTTATCTCCACTCGGTGTTGTTTCCTCACTTTCTTTGCGAAATAACTGACTGTACCCTGCCTCTTGATCATCCTTTCTCCCATGTTCCATCAGTTGTTGTAATGAAAAACACTGTTGTTTTATCCGCCTACTAAAATACACAATTGTATTCAACAGATTAGTTCCATGTTTCATCTTCTTCCACACTTCACATGATTTCATATACACTCTTTAATTTGCAAGCTGCATTAACATGTTCCCTATAAAGTATCAGATTACCAGTGTGTTACCAAAAACAATTGTATTAAAGGAAAACTTCTTCTCAACAGACGGTTTTCCTCTTTTCTAAATTCTTCCCATGATGAATAAATAAAAAAACAGTAATGGCCATATAAAGGTTTGAATGATTTCCATTGGGATCGCTCGGGACTTGTGTATTTTAACTTGCTAATCGAAAATATATAGCTATATGACCTATATAGTCTGCTGATCTTCTTTTACCCATAAACCTTATTTGATAAATTATTTCAGAGTAATCTTGATGCTTTATTCTGTATATTGTTCTTTACTATTTGCATTTAAATAATACATGATTTATAGTTAGCATTAACAGATAAAAAAAAATCTAAGTAAAAACTTACTATACACAGAAATATATCAATAATCCTGCCACCAAAACAAAACTTCCTCCAACTACAATTCTGGAGAGCGTTGGCGAGTTTGGAATCACTGTAGAGAGAGCAGAGAAATTTGATGTAACAATAAGAATGATTAAGAACCTTCAAACCAGTTATTTGCCCCCTTCCTCCCACCAATGATGATAGAGAAATAATATAATTGCTTTTAGAAATATCTACAGGTTCCTTTAGTATTCCTTTCCAACATTTTCAGTATGTCTTGAATGAAATTGTCAGCGATAACATATTCACTATATTCCGATGATATATTAAAAGCACAGCGAATGTGGCTATTGCCATGAATATTACATTTAAGGAAACAGATATAACATATTATTCAGGTTACTGTTCTATAAACACTAAGGTGAAAAGAAAATGCATACCTGAATCAATCCATCTAATAATAAAGAAACGATCATCTTTCTGTATTTTTGGTCCTTTATGAGAAACAGAAAAAATATAGCATGTATTCAGTGAAGGTACATTTAATCAACACTCTGTTTTGTACTGTTTAAATAAGTTAACCTAAAGCTCCTTTCTAATGACAGATATTGAAAAACCTCACATATGACACACATTATAAAATACACGGACAATGAAATAGCGGCTGTGTATAGTACATAGATAGCCAGATATATTTTCCGTAGGAGTGATGTGGGTTATGACCAGAATTGTCAAGAGTACAGGAGCCAGCTTAAACTTCTAAGCTAAGTAATGGATGCCCACGAAAAGCATTCATTATGCGATGGCTTGGTTCTGCTCAGCTTCCCAAAGCTCAGTATGTAGGAAGAGGGATCTGTCTTGGCCCCAGATGGTTTGCAACACCCACTGGCACCCCATCTAGCTCCATGGCCCTACAGCTACTGTAAACATGAATTCACCCCAGATATATCCCTTTAACACCTTCTGTAGCTCCCCCTTCATCACTAGAATTCCTGGCGCTGATACCATCGTGTGGAAGCTTCCGATGTAGACGCCTCTCTGTCTCTGCAAATGAAACCAAATTGGTGTTAGAAGAATTAGCATTATAACTTGGCCTGTCAAACATTAAAGTTATCCAGAGTTACAAAAACAACAGTGAACAATAATAACATATTAACAATATAGTCAGAGCTACTGCAACACTACCATCCAGGTGGTTATTAATGTTACAAAGTACAATTTAAATGGGGTGGTTAACACATATATAAAAAATAGACATATAACGCTTAGAGACAAACCAGTGAGCTTGCCATCTAGTTTAATGGTTCCTGGCAGGAATGGTGGGCTTTTGATGGAATTGCTCATGAGCTTAAAATCTAAAGGAATAGTATGGGTAACCTAAGCAAAATGAGGGGTGAGAAGACGGAGTAGTAGTTCTCTTGTAGTAAAAATTAGAGGTAAGTGGTTTCAGGATGGAAAAGAGAATTTCTGGAAAAACATGCATAATAAGACAAAACATGAGGACAATATGTAAATGAACTAAACAGTAAAATGATATCAAAAGCCGCTAGGTTAGGATCCCTACTATGTCTATACATAAGACACAACAAGGAATGTTGCAGGATTCCCTGAATGAGAGGGGCAAAAGAAATAAAGGAACGATGCCTGAGTTGTCGTCAAAAGGAGTAACAATCATTGCGCCTGTGAGTAATAACAAAAACACGGTAAACATTTTCTAATACATGGTGCATCATGGAAATTCTGTACTTAAAAGTCTCCTAAACAAGGACAAGCCTCCATAGTGGTAAGATTAAAAAGTGCGTTAAATATTCTTACGATTAGACTTAATTTCATTTCTAAAAGACGTATCCTAGCTGATTGTGATAATTACCTTTCCCTGATCTGATAGGAAATGTCTCAGCACACAGAATGGAAATGGCTATGAAAAGAACTGCTTTGTAAAACATCTTGTCACTTTGAACGACTAGATAAACTGAGTGCTTCTTCTTGTTGTGAACGGTTAGAAGATTCTGCTGAGTGCCTGTGACATCACAACCTAAATGTGAAATCACATCTGCTTGATGTTCTGCTCGTGTTCTGTGATGTCAACTGGATGAAAAAGTGCTTTTGTTACTCAGTTAGGCTGTCTATTTAAGGACAGAATTTATGTTTTTAAAACTGATGTCAATCACAAATAAAGAACAGTGGCTATATGGTGTCCATAACAATCAAATATAACAGAAACTCTGTAATGTGGCTATTACTATACTTATCGAGCAACATACTGCATGCATTTGAGTATTTATGCTTTGAGTATTTATTCGGGAAGGTTAATTCACTAAAGGTTTAGTGCAGTCGCGCTGGGGGGGAATTTGCAACATATATTCAGCTGTGGCAGACATTTATCTCTGCACATTCTAATGCGAATTGAAAAACAGCAGCAGCTCTGGGATTTATTAACCCACAAGTTGCTGGAAAATGAAAACACGCAGGTACATGTAGCTGTCTAAATTTTAGTCAACCGACAACTTGGCTGTGAATCAATTCCATTACATGGATTGCAGCCTTGCAAGCTTTCTATTAGCAGGATGTGCCTAATAATTTGTCCCAGTGTGTTAAACCTCCAACATTGCAACATGTTTGCAACATTTTGATACACATTACCAAGCGCAATTACCTATTTGATGGAATATGTGGCGAGGTTTTTGTCAGAGCAAATGCTCTGAAAAATACCCCTCATGTTATATTCAAGGTCGGGGACAAGTCTAGGGATGCATTGGTAAGTCTGGGGGGGACAGAGTGGCATATAGGGGTGTATAAGGCTGACCTGGTTTGCAGAGACACATATTGGGTGCTATAAGGCTGATCTGGGGTAGAATGGCATATAGGGGATATAAGGGATATCTGGGGGTGGGCAGCATGGCATATCTGGGGCAAATGTGCAAAACTGGAGGCAGATGTGCATAACTGAGGGTCAGGTTGACGAATAAATGGAAATAAAAACAAGAAATGCATTTTTATCAATCATAGTTTTTATTAAATATGAAAAAACAGTTTACATGTGAATAAATATTTACTAGTAGAACTTAGAATCACTGTCATCTTATAGTCAAGCAAATACGATACATATGCGTTAGACATGAATTTTTAGCTACATAAGATGTACTTATCTCTTTGAAGAAAAAAAGTGAAATATGATTTCAAACTAACGGATGAACTGGCAGTTAGTTTTCAATCGTTAATATTAGATCCTTCTGCCAATATATATTAATATTAGACCCTGATGCCAAAATACATATATACATATTACCCCTTGTTGAAAATATATTTTAATATTAGACCCTGCTGAAAATATATATTAATATTAGACCCTGCTGACAATATATATATAGATCAACATAACATGTAAACTCAGCACTGATCGCATAGATGAAATAAACAGCGCATGGAAACAGCACTGCAGGTATTGATCAGCTGAATAAGACATAGAACCCCTGTATTTGCAGGTCTACATAAATAATATATGGAAACATAGCATAGCAGATATGGATCACACAAACCCAGCTTTGCAGGTATAGATCAATTGGAATTCACATACAAACTCAGCATTGAAGGTATAGATAAAACCCTAAATTACATGCAAAGATCACAGGTTTCACACCCCGAAAGCCAACCCTGGCGTCCACACTGCCCACAAAGAACCTGACCTGCACCCAAAACGCACACATAGGATTTGCCATCTTTGCCCTCAACAGCCCGGTATGAGTCAACTTTGTCTCCAAGGCTCAAACGTGTTTGGGAAAATCACACACAAAAAACTACTACTGAGTACAGTGATACCCCCCATGCATTTTTCTTCCACACACACAAATACGTGGCAGTATGCTTGGCCCATGGGTGGAGGGGTTGGCGATGCTGGGGTTGGAGCAGGCTTGATTAGGGAGATCAAGGATCTCCCTCTAACTGGCTTATCCGGAATGCAGACCTTCGATACTGGTCCCGTGTGATACGTGCGGCAACTGTT
The DNA here is from genome assembly GCA_023333645.1 of Sceloporus occidentalis. Lineage (NCBI taxonomy): Eukaryota > Metazoa > Chordata > Lepidosauria > Squamata > Phrynosomatidae > Sceloporus > Sceloporus occidentalis. The sequence continues at coordinate 6,560,394 of JALMGF010000046.1, forward strand.
GCGTTGTAGTTTGGCGTCATATCCCGGCGCACAACACCGGCGCCTTCCGCGCCAATAGAAATAACAAAGAGGATGTGGAAAAGGAGCTGTAGCGAGAAAAGTGACAGTGACAGAGGAAAGATAGGAAAACATTCAGTGAGAGTGACTGTGGATTAGTAAATGTGGATTAGTAAGTGTGTAACAGTGATAGGTATTATGCTGTAGCCTGTACCATTGCCGATCTCTTATTCAGTATATAATTATGGAAGTTATGCTCTAAAGTACATCATAACTCCCATCACTATATACTATGAATATGAGTATGATTATATGAATGAGTGAATTAATGTTTGTGAATGAATAAGTGTGTGTGTGTGTGTGATGGCATGGTTCTGTAAGAGGGGGATAGCATGACATAGGGAGGCTGTAATCTCACTTCTATCATGTCCAGGTTCCAGCATGTATATCTGCCTTGGCATGATAGGGGTGCGATTGCTGTTAGCAATCATATATGTATATAATATTGTTATTGATTTTTTTTCATGCAATTTTGGTGTGTTAACCACCCTTTTATTAAATAAAATAAAAAATAAAAATAAAAGAAAAATTCAATAAGAATATTAATATATACTAGGAAAGCTTACACCACTGGCTCACCAAATATAATGAAAAAGTGATATTAATATACTAATGTGATATTGGAAGTTATACTGTTCCACTGTCAGTGTCTGACTCAGTATATAGTGATGAGAGTTAGGGTGTATCATCGTCAATGCCTGGTAAAGTATATAATGATGGAATATATGCAGATACACTGTACCATCCTCAGTGTCTAGAGCACTGTATTATGATAGTAGTTATACTATTGTGGTGATTGAAGTTGTAGTATACCACTCTCAGGCTCAGTGTATATCATATTTTGCTTGATTATAAGACAACCCCCCAAAATCTGAATATTTATTTAGGAAAAAAAGAAAGCCTAAACATAAGACTACCCTATAGGAAAAAAGTTTTACTAGTAAATATGAATTCATGTACACTATTTTTTGTCATATTTAATAAAAGCTATGATTGAAATAATTATTGTTTTTGTTTTTATTTCCTTTTATTTGCCAACCTGCCCCCCAGTTATGCTCATCGGCCCCCAGGCTTGCCACTCAGCCTCCCTGATATGCCTTATACCCTCCTATATGCCACTCTGCCTCCCTGATATGCCTTATATCCTCCTATATGCCACTCTGCCTCCCTGATATGTCTTATACCCTCCTATATGCCACTCTGCCTCCCTGATATGCCTCATACCCTCCTATATGCCACTCTGCCTCCCTGATATGGCCTTTAACCCCCTATATGCCACTCTGCCTCCAGAAATGCTTATACCCCTATATGCCACTCTGGGGTTAAAAGGCATTTATGGAGGCAGAGTAGCATACAGGGGGTTAAAAGCCATATAATGGGGCACTCTGCCTCCAGAAAAGTCTTATGCGCCCCATATAAACACTTCCATCAACTTACCAGTGCTTCTGACTCCCCGGTGTCTGGTGGGGGCAGCGGGTGGAGGCTGGGGTTAGTTCCGCAGGAACTTCTATGAGCACTGGAAGGTCTTGTGAAGTACAAGCAATAGCTAGGGTTGTCTGCGTCCATCAAGCGGACGTTCGCCGGCTGCCAGAGAAGAGAATTCCCCGCAGCCGGGGAAGGAATGCTCGGCTGCTGCCGGCACTTTTGCCGGTACTCGGTGATAGGCACCCGGTGTAAGTGCTGAGGTTACCAGACAGAAGGATCCAGGTCCCCTGCAGTGCTGGGGGGGAGTCTGGATCTTAGTCTCATAGTCAGACCTCATTTGCTTGGGGGACCCCAAGGGGACCTCCCTTGTAACTGGTCCATTGTGTGCCATAACACCGGGGGGCTATCTTCTTTCTTTGTCCACTTCTCTGCGATATTGAATCCATTCACCAGGCATTCCGGAGCGCTTCTGCATAAGGGCAGAGCCTCTACATACCACATGGACAATCTCAAATCTGAAGGAGAAACAGAATTTGACAGCACATAAGAACTACTCAGCCCATCTAGTCTGCCATTTCTCCTGATGTAAGTGATTCAAACCCCTATCAGTCCTTAGTCAGGTTTCATAGTGAGGAACGCTTTATATCTATTTTTAAATTCCCTCACTATATTAGCCTACACTACTTCTGATGGGAGACTGTTCCATTTGTCTACCTTTTGGTAAAGTAGAACTTTCTTACTTTACCTCTGACCTTCTAGTTTTAAAATATGACCTCTTGTTCTCACATATGCTTGCCTCCTGCCTTTGTTAATGTTTCTATTGCAACCCCCATTGTCTTCTTTCCTCCAAGTTATATACCGTATATTAAGATCCCTTAATCTTCCTGATAATTTATATCTGGCAAACCACTCACTATTTTTGTAGTCCTTCTCTGAACTCACTCCAATGTGTCCATATCCTTGAAGAGGATATCACACCATTATAACCTACAGTACTGATCCCTGAGGTACACCACTAGTAACAAGTCTGTCCTCTGAATTTACACCATTAACTACAACCTTCTGCCTCATATAACTCAACAATTGCCTTATCCATCAACTATTTTGACATCCAAAGATTACAATGTATTTATAAGTTTTCTATGGAGGACAGTGTCAAATGCTTTACTGAAATCTAGATTGGCTATATCAATAGCTCCTCCGTGGTCTATTGTCTTATATACCTAGTCAAAATATAAAGTTAGTTTGACTTTATCTTCCTGTAGTAAACCCATGCTGTTTCTGAACATGCAAACCATTTGCTTCAATATATTTGAAAGTCCTATTCTTTATCTCAGTTTCCATTAATTTGCCAACTACTGATGTAAGACTTACTGGTCTGTAGTTATCTCAGTCTTCCCTGACACCTTTTTTGTGGCTCTTTTAATAACTTTGGGTGCATCCCATCATGTTCCATGGATTTGTCTGTTTTTTTACTTTCCAGAATTGAAGTACAACATTTTCCTCTGTAAACACATTTGTTTTACATGTCAGATTGCTTCTCTTTTCTAACTGAGGACACTTATCTTCACCTTTCTGTGTAAACATTGAACAGAAGTATTGATTTGGGCAGTTAGCTAGATCGTTATCCCCATTTATATATTTCCCTTCCGTCTTTTTAATTATTCCTGGTTTATGTTTTTCTTTTTAACTTATATATCTATATTTCCTCCCATCATCTTCATTTAGAGCCTGTTTATAGTTTCTAAAAGCAAGCCTTTTCTCCTTCAATACATGGAGAGTACCACAGTGGTTTCACTTTTCTTTTATTCCAACTAACAAGTTTAATGCAATGTTCTGCAAGCCTTTAACAAAGCATCCCTTAAATAGTTTCATTTCTCCTGGACTCCATCTAAAGATGTTAAGACCATCAGAGACTCGGCTACAAAAAGAATCCACCTTTCTAAAATCAAAAACCTTAGTTTTAATGTGGTTCAATGAAACACTCTTCTACAGTGACATCTGACATCAGGTTCCTATTTGTAAATACTAAATCTAGCACAGCCTCCTTCCTTTTTGGCTCTTCTACCAATTGCCTAAGACACAGTTCCTGTAAGGAATTTAGGATGTCTCCACTCTTGGCTGAACTCGCTATTTGGTTCTCCAATCTACATCAGAGAGTTTAAAGTCCTCCATAATCATAACCTCACTGTTCATTGACATCTTATTTTCTTCAACTAGCAGATGGTCTACCTCCTCTGCGTGTCCTGGGGGTCTATATATTACCCTGATGCAAACAACCCCTTTGTTACTACATTCTAAAGTTACCTTAACTGTCTCTAGGGTCTCCTTATTACTTTTGTATATTAACCTTTAAACTATTCTTTACATAAAGGGCAACCTTCCTTTCTGCCATCTGTATCCTATAACAAGTATCCTCGTATGGCAACATCCCAGGTCTCGGTAACCACCAAGCCTTCATCACACTATTAACCCCTCCACGTCACAATTCTCTTACAGGCACTACACTACGCCAGACACTTACTACCTTAGCTTCTTCATTTATTACTAAGCACAAACAACATTAACGATATTGTATAATATATTATATTGCACCTTTACAAATGTATTTGTGAAACTTTATGTCTGTCATCATAAAACATCCCTTGCAATGGTTCCTGTTTTCATGGGACAATCCTAGTGTTTGGACACTGTCCTAGGTAGCTGACCTACTGTCCCACAGACAATGGGTAACATGGGCCAGTTGGGTAGATCCTCTGATCTCCCATGACTGGCCCAGGGAGGTGTAAAATCATTTGACATCTTTGTAGCACAGACCTCCATTACAGCTCCCACATGGATAGGTGGTCATGTCTCTGCTACTCCCCCACCTTTTGCTGCATACCCCAACATAGGTGCCCTCATTTGGACACCTGAAATGTTCAGTGTATGACAAAAGCACCAAACAAATCTTTTTGCTAGGACAGTACATTCATGTTTTTCTGGCTTTGGTACAGAAGGCTACCTGAAGGAATGAATGACTGCAGTTTAAATAAAAGTATGAGCTCAGAATGTTCCAGCAGCCATAGCAAACTAGGAACATGTTCATCATATGAATTATGTTATCCAGATGCAGATACTACTCCACGTAATTAAAACAGATCTTATTAATGCAAGATAATAATGAAAGTGTATTGCATACTACATGTTGATATCTAATTGCCTAATATTTCTTCCATTTTTGTTGGCATACGTAGCTCCTTGCTAAATTTATTTTTATCTTGATGTATAAACTAAATTGTTTTGGTTCTCAGAAAATGACTTTTCCAGAAATACTCTACAGGAAATAGCCTATGAGCAAATCAAGTGCTTCTGTTGATACGTGTTGCGTGTCTGCACTTTCTACAGACAGAGAGAGATTTTTGTTTTGCAAGTTTTCTTGGCAAATATTCTATAAAGAAAGTAAACATGTTTTGCTACTGGACCAAAAAATTGTGTTAATATAAACTCACTTAATCAGCTAAACCTACTGGGCAGGACTGGGATTAATGACTATTGGGAAAAAGCTGGAGGCTATTTCAGTTTTAACCGATTACAAGTTCAGTGGGATATGTGAGGGCAAACAGGGCAGCTGCCCTGAGCACAAGCATTGTACAGAGACTCGCAGCCGTTGTGACAACTGAAACAGAAGGAGAAAAGTTTAGATTTAGGAAGTAAAATGAAAAGTTACTTTTGTAGGAGAAATTGATTGTGAGATACGGTAGAGATGGCACTGGGTTGCTAAGAAGCACCTGCAAAGGTTCCTTCAGGATGGCATAACCATAAAAAACCTTACCATTTAGGATGTGAAGACTGAGAAGACCCCCCCCTCCAAAAAAAAAGAAAAGCATGTGATCAAACTTTAATATGTATCTTGTCCTTATATAACATATTGGTATGAACAGATTTTCATTCTCTAAGATTAATTATACATTCTGTATGTTCATCCACCTTTTTTGGAAGGGAAATGTATACACAGGCATAAACTAGATTTCAAAGCTGAGAATGATAAGTTAAAAAAGACTAGCAGTGAATCCTCTAGACAGTATAATTGATGGTTCCAAAGGTGTTACGAAACATAAATGACAAATAAAAAATACCAAAATAGAAGACTGCACACAAGAAAGGAAACAAACAGGATATACTTACAACACCTGGTCACTGGTTCATGGTCTGTTTGTATACAGATTATATGGTTTAAAAGGCTTATTTATATCATATATATATATATATATATATATATATATATATATATATATATATACATCCTATGAAAACGTGATTACCTAGAAATAAGCCTTTGCTGCTGGATTTTTGTTTATTATTTTATTGGTATAATTACATAGTGTTTTAATCCTAATTAATGATAACTCTCTCTACAGTTAACAGTTGAGTACCTTGGAGAATGAGAGGATTTACCTCATATTATGGGTTAAATTTCTAGATTGTAAACCCAATTGGGCAGTGTGATGTTATCATCTGCATTCCTTTTGAGATTTTTCCTAGGAAAGGAAGGACATGAGTCCCCACAAGCAGGGCACTCCTCGCATATTGTCTTCACAAAATGTTGAACAGATCAACGTACTCTCTCTATTTTATCCCATTCTTTTATTATTGATCACAGTCCCTTATGTACAAACCTCTCCGCTCGATAATGTATTTTCATTTTTAGAGACGGATGTGAAATAAGAAGAGGAAAAAACAGAGAAAGAAGAGATAGAAGACAAAATACATCAAACACATACAGTGTGTGTGTGTTTATACAGGTAACGAGCTGAGATTAGGAGCACTCTCTAAAAGGGAGTGCTCCTAATCTCTGTTTGTCACCTGTATAAAATAAACCTGTCCACAGAAGCAATCCGTCAGATTCCAAACTCTCCACCATGGCAAAGACCGAAGATCTGTCCATGGATGTCAGGGACCAGATTGTAGACCTACGCAAGGCTGGAATGGGCTACAAGACAGTTGGTGTGATTATTCGCAAATGGAAGAAACACAAAATAACTGTCAATCTCCCTTGGTCTGGGGCTCCATGCAAGATCTCACCTTGTGGAGTTTCAATGATCATGAGAACGGTGAGGAATAAGCCCAGAACTCTCAAGGCAAGAAAATAATTGGTAACACATTATGCTGTGAAGGACTGAAATCATGCAGCGTCCGCAAGGTCCCTCTGCTCAAGAAAGCACATGTACAGGACCGTCTGAAGTTTGACAATGAACAATGAACATTTGCCTATGACCCCAAGAACACCATCCCTACCGTCAAACATGGAGGTAGAAACATTATGCTTTGGGGATTTTTTTCTGCTAAGGGGACAGGACAACTTCACCACATCAAAGGGACGATGAATGGGACCATGTACTGTCAAATCTTGGGTGAGAACCTCCTTCCCTCAGCCAGGGCATTAAAAATGGGTCGTGGATGGGTATTCCAGCATGACAATGACCTAAAACACACAGCGAAGGCAAAAAGGAGTGGCTCAAGAAAAAGCACATTAAGGTTGTGGAGTGGCCTAGCCAGTCTCCAGACCTTAATCCCATAGAAAATCCATGGAGGGAGCTGAAGGTTCAAGTTGCTGAATGTCAGCCTCGAAACCTTAATGACTTGGAGAGGATCTGCAAAGAGGAGCGCGACAAAATCCCTCCTGCAATGTGTGCAAACCTGGTGGGCAACTACAAGAAACGTCTGACCTCTTTGATTGCCGACAAGGATTTTGCCATCAAGTCATGTTTTGCAAGGGGATCAAATACTTATTTCACTGATTAAAATGCAAATCAATTTATAAGTTATTTGAAATGCATTATTCTGGATTTTTTGTTGTTGTTATTCTGTCTTTCACTGTTCAAATAAACCTACCATTAAAATTATAGACTGATCATGTATGTGTCAGTGGGCAAACATAAAAAATCAGCAGGGGATCATATAATTTTTTCCTTCACTGTATATCACCTATGTTACAGCGGCACCATGGAAAACAGACGTATTTCATGTATTCTGTGAATACAGTGATGGCACATGACACAAACGTAGATGCTTCTATTCCAGATTAAATAATAGTAATTTTTGATTATGCTGACATGCCTCCTCTCAGACCTTCTCTGGTCCTTATCAGGTAAAGAGTTAGCTATATACTAAAATGTTTTCCTGCAATGCTAGACAATGGAAATGTCTTGAGGCCTGTGTGGATGACAAGAAAAATCCTGACTTCTGCTGGTTATAAAGCTTAGTTATGTTTTTTTAGGCCTGCTCATTCATCCTTTGGAGAGTCTTTTCCCGCTTTCTAAAATAAATATAATCTGCTTGTTTAAATCACAGGTAGACCTTATTTTCATATGAAGACAAAATCTACATCTCTGACTGCATCTCACTCTTGACTGTGAATTATATAACATAAGTAAAAGGTCACCACTTTTTGCGCCATTTACCATTCAACTGGTCACTAATTTTTCCTAGCTTTTCTACTTATGTGGAACAAACTTGTTGTGCATTTTACCCTCGCTCCTTCTTATATTATCTTTTATATCTTTTCATCTTAAACCATTTCATTGTGTGCAAATCAATGGTAGACAGTAACACTGGGGACTAATTATTTTGTGAAGAAAAACAGATAAAGCTATTGTTTAGGCTCTGACTGAGAACAGTGACTTTGTCCCAATACATTTCTTTAATGCTCTATTGTGTTTACAAATGCTGGAATAGTATATATATCTATATATATATATATAAACAAATACAAAAAGGAAGCACTCACCTGAACTAGCATTAATTATAAGGGGATGCTGCTGAAGACCAAAATCATACACAATCTCTAAATCAGCGCACACACATCAAATAGATTATAAACTCTCATGACTGTAGTTAAAACTACTTAAAAACACCTTTCTAAGATGACAAAATAGGAGTTTTAGTCACATTATATGGCCATATTATGCTAAGCCCACCACAACTAAGCAGCAGTATTTAGGTTAGGACCCACCTACATTGGAGTACTTTGGCGTAGTGGTGGGCTTAGCATAATATGGCCATATAATGTGACTAAAACTCCAATTTTGTCGGGCAGGCGTCATGACGTAGAGACGTAGAGACGCAGGGATGATTGCAGGAGCCACGGCGATGGGAGTCTGCAAGAGAGGGTAGCAGTGTCGGCACTATCTCCTCTATCACAGCTACGAGGTTTCGTGGAGTAAACCAAAGGATCTTGCTCGGACATTCCTTGAAGATAAGAGACGGGAGGTTTGAAACCTGAGATTCGACTCACTAAGGAAGACGGCACAGACAATAAAAGGTCGGAGGTTAAGTGGGGGAGGAGGGGAGATCACGAATATATATATATATATATTTTATTTTTTTTTTTGGCTGCATGTTCTGATCTGCTTCATACAAATACTTATATTACCCCTGGACCTGGAATTTAGAAATACTTGCCACACTATCTGCTTTGAGGCAGGCAGACTGAGGATTGCTCCTATTTAGAAGCAGAAATACAGTCCTGATCTCACTATAAATATATCATATTAACCATTCCGTTAAGGGTCTTTTTTACGTGCTACATGACCTGATTTTCTTCATAATAGCATCCAGATATCCAGTTTACCTACAGATTTGGAATTTAACAATATCTGCTTTACCACAAGCTTAGCGGCAGGTAGAGTGAGGACTGTTCCTTATGTGTGGAATTTATACAAACAGCAAAAACTCAACTGTGATCCTACATGAAATAGTGGGACAAGAGGAAGCAATCGCAGCGAACTCTGGGCACTATTAACCATTAATTTATGCTCTCTCAACTACAGGATTTAACTCACTTAGAATATATGAGAATTCAATAAAAACTCAACAATAACTCTCCCTCCATTCCTCCCTCCTGGTCTTACCCCTCCATCCTCCCTTCAGTGAGAAGTACCATGGGCCCAAAAAGAACGCCGGAAAAAGAAAAGAGACAAAAAAAAGATAAAGAAAATAAACAAGACCTAAAACCAGAAAAACGGTTATCCACGTTCTTCTCTCCTCATGTAGAAAGAGGAGCTACTGGGAGATTGGAAGAGACCATTGGTGATTACTCTAACTTAACTGACCCGACTCCGGCTGAGGAACGGCATGGAGTCTCGCAATCTTATTTAGATCAATGCCTCGATAGTCATCTTGAAAAAATTAAAATTGAATTAGGAAAGATCAAAGAAGAGAACTATATCAACACAGTTGATATAAAAAAAGATATAAACCATATATTAGAACGGTTTAAAGCCTCGGAGTTAAAAGCTGATTCAGCGATATTACAACTAAATGCACAGCGAGATGTCTACAAGGGTCTGGAAAAAAAGATCAACTCCCTAGAGATAAAATTGGGAGAAATGGAGGATAGATCCCGAAGGAAGAACCTGAGAATCAGAGGGATCCCTGAACATATTGCTCCCTCTAATTTAGAGGGATATGTTGAAACTTTTTTTTCATTTTTAGGCCTGCATCCTAACAAAATTATAAATCTAATTGAAAGTTGTTACAGAATCACGAAACCATCAAACATCCCAGAATCACTCCCTAGAGATGTAATGCTGAGGTGTTACTCCCTCACGTATAGATCTCAAATCTTAAAAGCTGCGAGAGGACAAGATCTAAAAGGCTCCATGTATGAAAACCTGAAAATCTTCCAGGACCTTTCTTTTGAGACGAGAACAAAAAGAAGAACCTTTTCAATACAAACAGAAGTTCTACGAAAGGCTAATATAAAATACAGTTGGGCATATCCAAATAGGTCACTGAGATAAAGGGACAAGCAAAGAGTTTAATTTTTTTTATTTTTTTCTCCTCCCCACAAATCTATCGTAGTCACTCCACATGAATATTAGTATGCACCATTAAGTAAGGGAAAATTTCCCTCTCCACAATATTCTTACTCCAGTTATCTATAGTATATTTATAGATCTTAATTTACACATCATACTTTCACAACTTCCCACAGACACTTTGTTACTACACTAACACCTGTATTGGTATATTTTTAGTGTATTTAACTATTTATTTATTTATTTATTTATTTTTACTTCCTATTTATTTACCTATTCATCTTTGTCAATATGACGAAATTCACTTAAATTCACAAAACACACAACAGCACGCACAAACAACACATCAGTTTAGTTATTTATTTAGTTATTTATTTTCCCCCTTCACACGTTCTATGGATGCTCCACCATGTAATTATTAGTGTGTATTAATATATAATTATTCTTATCTCAGGAATTTATACCAGACTGATTTCAAATTATACACTTAACCCGCACAATTCCCTATAGACACCTTCTTACTACACTAATATCTGTATCAGCAGATGTTCTTTTTTTTTTTTCTTTCTCTTTTTCTTCTTTCTTTACAATTAGTAGTTTTTTCTTTTATCTATTATTGAGCTCACAAAATAATAATCGAATACTAATTACTCAATAGAGCTTTCCCAGATATCACATCTGCCCTATGTATAAAGAAGTTTCACTTTAGTTATACTTTTTATTATTATTATAATTTTTCTAATTTATTATCTATTTACCTATTTTATTTATTTCTCTTCTTCTTTCTATATTGAGGGGACATAAGTGAAGATTCTCATAAAGGAACACTATCTCAGCATAGGTTGTGAAACAAGGGTACTAGAGACTCACTTTTCTCTCCTACATTTCTTTCTTTTTTTTCATTATTTTTATTCCCCCTCAATATGCACACTCCCATCAAAGTGACTCCTGCCAGGTCCCTCGCAAATGGGTTGCGAGTGTCCTTAATACAGTCTTAGCTCAGATTTGAGCAACGGCTGTGCTCCTATAGAGACATGTGCTCTATCTATGGGAGCAGGGATGGGAGGGTTTATGTTTTTTTATATGTAGTTTGTAACATATGGTTTCAGGTGTGGTCTAGCTCTTCCTTGTTTGGATATGATACAATCGGGATCAGGGAGCAGGGAGGAAATAAATTGGTTAAGCATAATAAAGGTTTAAAGTCTGAATATTAAGTTAGTTTCCTTTAACATACAAGGTCTTAACTCCCCACAGAAGAGATATAACCTACTACATTTCCTAAAGAATGAAAATATTCAGATATGTGCCCTTCAAGAAACACACTGGAATTTACACTCCACTCACAAAATGAAGTTTAAGAAATAAGTGCTGCCTTACTGTATAAAAAGAAAAGAGGTGTAGCTATTATGCTCTCAGACTCAATCGACTTAAAAACGATCCACCTCGATATAGATCCAGAAGGCAGGTACATAATTATGGTGTGTAAATTAAATGGAGATATATACACTCTGACCAACCTTTATGCTCCTAATAAATCTCCACTACAATTTATAAATAACGTTTTTAAAAAAACAGAAAGAGTTAAACAAGGCACCTTAATAGTACTGGGTGATTTTAACTGTGTTCCTGATCCAACACTAGATAAAAAATCTGCTAAGAGTAAAAAGAAAGATACAAATCTCTACAGTTCTGCTAAAAGGTTTAAGGAATTGATAAAACAAAACGCCCTACTTGATATTTGGAGAATCTTCCACGCAGGTGAGATAGACTTTACTTGCTTTTCTAAAACACACATAGCCTACTCTAGAATAGATTTAGTACTGGGAGGTCTTGCCTTGGCCCAAAGAACAAAAAAAATCCTCATATCAAATGTTACATGGTCAGACCATAACCCATTAATTTTTGATCTGAAGGATCAGTTTAAAAAACACAGATCACACTGGAGACTAAACGAATGGCTTTTGGATAAAAAATCTATACAGGAGAAAATAAAAGAATCTACTGATCTTTTCTTTAAAGAAAATAAGAATAAAGGTGTTGGTTCACCAACACTTTGGTGTGCCTATAAAAGTGTAATTAGAGGTGAATTGATAAAGATAGGCACGATAGAAAAAAAGAAATACGGACTTAATTTAGCACAGCTATATATATCTTTAGACGACCTAATAGCCAGAAACAAATTTAGCCCTACTCCCGAAATAACAAATAAAATTACCGAAATCGAGACGGCTATAAATGAAAAACTAATAGACAAAGCTAAAAGAACTATGGAAGTACTTAAATGTAACTGGTACTGTAAAGGCAATAGAGCAGATAATCTAATGTCATTAAGACTGAAGAAACAGCGAGCAAAAAAGTTTATTGATAAAATCAGAGATGGAACAAACATAGTTCTAAAACCAGATGAAATAGGAGAGGTATTTAGGAAATTTTATTTGAAATTTTATAACATTCAGAATAACACCTCCAAAACAGAGATTGAAAAATAAAAAAAAAATAAAAAATTTTGTCATCTTAGAAAGGTGTTTTTAAGTAGTTTTAACTACAGTCATGATAGTTTATAATCTATTTGATGTGTGTGCGCTGATTTAGAGATTGTGTATATATATATATATATATATATATATATATATATATATATATATATATATATATATATAAACCAGCATATAATGTCTTGATATGTATGCTATTCAGTGGAACATAAGAATGGAAATGTTTCAGTTCTACAACAGAGAATAATTATGGGGTGTAAATTTCAAGTCTATTTAGGAACATATTTTTAAAGCATCCAAAGCAGTTTGCGTTAAACCAAAGTGCATAAATAAGTTTCTGTCATGAAATATACACTCCAGGAGATCTTTTAACCGCTTTATTCATGAAACAACACATAACATAACACACAGGCAGTGTCTGTCATGGCTGCTGTCAGTTACTCTGTCTCTGGAGTCAGTTACCAATGTGACCCACTCATTGTAACTTTATTAGCAGGCCTGCTCCCATGACAGTTTCAAGATCCAGGTTATTAAGCTTTAGATACTAGGTACAATAAAGAAGGTATTGGAAGAATATTTTGTTTTTTATATCCTCCATTTGACCACCATAGCTCTTTTCACACCTTTTAACTGGACTGTCATTGGAGACAGGAAACCCTTAAGATGTTGTATTTGTAGTTGAATTTGCAGCACTGATTGTTTGATGATTATTTGACGGTGAAGTGATGCCAAACTTTGTGAATGACATCAACAATGACTATAAAAGGAATATTTTATATAGTTGTGAAAGTAGGAAAAATAACTATTTAGATGTTACTCTATAAATTCTTTTGCGTGGAACAACAAAGTAGCTAAGTCTTCCTAAATGAGCGCTTGGTGGACAGATGGAATTACACTGGAGTTAAATTAGAGATAAACAGCAGGGAGGGGTGTTGGTGTACCCGTTTTCCCGCTGTACATTTCAGTGTTTACCACAAACTCTCTTTCTTCCTTTGACTTCACTGTATCTGTCTCTTCTCTTTATTTGCCACACATGTGGTGGTCATTTCCTGATGTCCTCTCACCTCACTACCCATTTGACCCTAATCCTTAGCACCTCTTACCATTTCTTTCCAATGTTCTTACACTTACATTAGCCCATCTGTTCAACCCCTCTTTCAATTGGCTCTCATCTCTCCTATTTTGTAGAAACTGTCCCTAGATCCTACACACATGTCCAACTACTTTCCTGTCTCCATTGACCTCAAGGTCTTTACTACTACTACTAGCACTGTTAACCTGCAATTGCCTAACACACTTTTTATTTCTTCTAACTTTCAGATTGGCATGTTATAATCTATTTCTGTCCACAGCACTTTACTGAGGCAACCCTCAAGCAAATTAGTAACAATCTCTTCACTGCTTCTGTGATCTGTGAGCATTCCTATGACATTTTCATGTTAATTGGATGTCTTTTCTGTCATTCGTTGAACCACTCTTTAAAACTATGACGAAACATGCCAGACTTTGGTGCTTTCCTTTACAATGTATATTTTTTTAAGGTACAGTAAATTTGTTGAATTGTCCCTGCTTGATGCAAATTCAGTCTGTAAGATAACATTCAAGACATCTCATTGATTTAAGTAAGGAGCCTGAACGACTAGCTCATAATAACAATGAAGTCACCTAGTCACAATGCATTAATACAATTGAAGATTATGTAGGTATTGACAATAAATAGCAATGGTTGTATATAAAGGTAATACAAATAATAATTCCCAAGATCCCAAATTTTCCTTGGAGGAAAACGTAATTCGAAATATTAAGATGAGTTAGTTGTAGAATGTAGACAAGTCATGTATTTCTAAAGAAATCCACAACCCATGTGGTCTCCTCCTAGTGTCCTCTAAACTATGTGTCTAAACTACATGTGCAAATATTACAAAGTCAAACACTAGGTCAAGCCCAAAAAAAATAGTCCCAGTACAGTGTGTCATAGGGATGTTTTTATTATTTTTTCCATTAAGTTCCAAGCCAGTTATATGTGACTTTGAGCCCCACCTAGGAGTCACAATATTCAGAAAATTAATAATAGTGTCTGGAGAAAGTACACTCATAATTCACAGTACAGACTAAAGGCACACAACACCGCACAGCGACAGACTATGGGTGTGCATTCATTAAACGGGATGTTTCCATGAGATTTCAACTTTTCAAGTGTCTATGCACTATGAAAGGGCAACTCCAGAGAGTTTCTCCTGAAAGACGGCCAGATCAGACCCTGCCTAATGCATAGATAATTCACAGAGGTAAAATGGACTAAGTTAGTAAATACAAAAATGTACAAAAGTTAGTAAATGTCCCTTTAAACCTAACCTATTACTAAACAGCAACTTCAAAAGCAAGGATTTAACTGCACATAAGAACGCGAAAAAATCTTATGACTTATTTAAGAAACACATATATTAAAGTTTTTTCCTTGAAATGTGTACCGGCAGTTGGGTTGGAGGATAAGAATATAAGCCCCCCTTGTGGCTGTATTTATTTTTGTTTACTAAATAAAACTAACAAATAACTGAGAATATTATTACCTATAGAAATAGAAACAGGTATATTACACAAGTTATTTCTCTAAAATTATGTAGTTCCAGTTGCATTTATTATTCCGCCATGTTACTATACATGAGTTCAATAATGCTATTAGTACATCACTTAGGGTGATGAGCTTTTGCACCTTGGCTAAACAGAGTGCCAACGCATTATGATTATTACATGTGTCTGGATATAGGTTTGTTAATTATTTTATTCTCAGATATATAGCATTTCAGGAACAATGCATTTCTGTTATTGCAACTTGTCCAAGAGGAAGTCAGAAGGCATTTCCAATATAGATGTGACTGTAGTATGTATCCAATGCATACCCCCCCATTCTTCCATCTCTGAAAGTAGGTTCCTCCGGCATTGTTGCAGTTAACCAAAACACTATGCGATGTAATGTGATTACTCTTACAAGCATCTTACTTCATTGTCGGTGACATTAGGCATAGACAGATGGCGTGACTAACTCAGATCGTGAAGATGGGTTGTGTTCAGACAGCTCAGTGAGATCAGAAAAATAACCTAATTCCTAAGAGGTGAGTTGTTGCTTTGTTTAAACCTATTTGACACATCACAAATATTCTGCTGATTTGGAGTTAAACTATAAGAAATTATAATTATGGTTCTGGGGCGATCTAGAAGAATTGAACACTCAGCACAAACATTCCATTGGTTGCCAGGGTGATTAGACCTTGATCACCACTTTGCACTAGAACTAGTTTGTAAACAGCCCCTGACGTTTTAAATAACTGGCAATGGATTTTGCTGATCATTGGGCTGATGATATTATGGAAGGCCGATGTTATTTTTAGATCATATAGCTAGGGCTGGTGCTTAACAATGAGATTTTTGGAATAGGTCCAGTTCTTCTACTTTATTTTATATGTAATTTTGGATAAAGACAGATGCTTTGTGGTTATTAGACTTCAAGAGTCCAATAAATCACTGATTATGCAAAAGCGCAATCTTGGCATTTATAACAATATTTGGCTTAGCATGTACTCCCAGCTTCCCAGATCTGAGCAAACTAAAGTAAATTTCTTTAAATGTCAGATAGTTGTGTACATTTGTTGGAAACCATTATTTTATCTTTATTTATAGATAATATCATTTAGAGGATGTTGCAGACACATGGGTGGTCCTAATATCCCAGACACATGCCATACTTTTTTTCTTGCATTTCCAAATAGGCAATATAGTTGTGCATCTTTCTAGAACACTATTACTTGTGGGGAGCTTATTCAAGGTGCAGATCAAGGTCGGATTGGGTCCTGGGGCAAAACTATTACAAGGGGTACCTAAGGGTACCTACTGCACAGGTCCAGGTCAGAATGGCCCTTTTTAAACAATTCTGAACAGACACGGAGAGAGACAGGCACGCAGCTGGGTCATGTTACGCCATGAAACTGTGAAACAGTGTGTGAACAGCTCGACAGAAGTCTGCAGCAGAGGTATGGGCGAGAGACAGGGGTTATGTATGCATGTTTGTATGTATGTTCATCGTGAGGTCGAAACGTTGTTGGTCGTCTCTTCCAATAAATCTGCCTGATGGAACCCATGAGTGCCTGGAGCCTTTTTCTATTTAGGTATAAGTGTATGTGACGATGGATGTGTAAGTATAAGTGTGTGTGAGCATGGATGTGTATCTGTAAGTGTGTGTGAGCATAGCTGTATATGTTTAAGTGTGTCTGAGCATGTATGGTGTGAGATGGAGTGTGTATTAGCATGAATGGTGAGAGAGGGTGTGTTTGTTAGTGAGTATAAGTAAGCATGTGTAAATTTGTGTAGTACAAAAGAATGAAGATGCTATAAAAACAATAAATAATATTACTTTAGTACCTTAGTTTATGTTGGAGGGGGGGTCAAGCTGTTTGGGGGCACTGACAAGCTGGAGCAAAGATGACACAGGCAGGCTGTTTGGGGGCACTGATAAGCTGCCTGGGGCACAGGTGGCACTCACAATATGTTTGGGGCAAAGGAGGTACTCACAAGCTTTTTGGGGGAAAAGGGTGGGACATGTTGCTTGGTGAAGTTGGGTGGCAATATTTCACACCAGGGCACTGAGGTTTCTAGTTATGTCCCTGGTTGAATGGCTAGTTGTGTTAGTGTGAATGTCTGGATACCTGTATTAGTATGAGTTTCTGTGTGTATGATAATGTGAGTGTTTTAGTGGGTGTGTTTGTGTGAGTCTTTGCATGTGTGTATTAGTGTGAGTGTCTTGTTTGTGTTAGTGTGCGGCAGTCTAAATGCCCTTCCCAAGATCAGGCTATGGATCCACCCCTGCCATGCAACTCCCTACTCATTGAAATATTTTCAACACCAGTGTTATAAAGTGTGATGTGAGCTATGGTTTTTGACGTGACAGAAAGCAGACACATATGATTATTAGCAGACTTACACAAAAGAGGTATACAATTTATACATTATCTACAAAACAGATTTTATTCACATTAAATAACTCTACTTTTAGGTGTGTTTCATTTAAATACTCAAATCTCTAACCTACTGGTGCCACTTTAATTGACAATTGTACTTACATAGATCAATTACATAGATGTGTAACAAATCCTTGGGGTGGGCATGGCACCCTGCGATATAACTGGCCGCTTTAAGCTAAAACAAATGACATTTTCTGCTAAAAATTTCTGTAATTATTGATTAAAAGATGTATTATCATATAACTTGCTTATTGTTTTACCTACTTTGCACCGTGTATTTCTTTTTTTTTTAATGTGACTGTACACAAGAGAGACCTAATTTCACATGTTTGCGAGACACAAACATTTAGATTCAAAATAGGATTTACACATGATGGTGGACTTTCAACACAGAGACCTGGGGTTTTGATTCTTGCCATTGCAGTCAGGCCCTGTGTAAGCTACATAATACATAATTTTTTTGCCAGAAAAAGGGGACAACTCAATTGTCGACCTCTTGCCAACAATGGTACATCAGTAAAGATTCAGGTTCCATTCTTTAATGCCAAATCATAGTAATTCCACCCAAGTAAAACCATGGTATGGCTGCCAATATGTGAACTAGCCTTGACCTCTTCTTGCTTTTAGACAATGTGTAAATAATTTATGGATTTTCCTATTCTTTGCCTGCCCCTGCTTAACATGGAAAAATGGTGCATAAACTACAAATTTTATCATGTATCTACACATTTCTACTGGTAACCAAGGTTCCAAGTGCCCTTTAAACCTAACTAGTTAATTTTCAGTGTTCAGGATGGCTGAGCTTATTATAAATTCTGATTGACCTGCCGCCTCACAGCAAAATACTGTCAAGTGAGACACTCCGGCATTATGTTCACACGTATTTATTTTAGCAGTTAATTTTCTATAAGTGATATTTCTTCTCTACGGTTTCCTTCCTTTGCTCCTTAAAGAGTCCATTACTGAACATGAAACGTCATTCAATACCTCCAGCACGACTAGCCTTCTGAAGTCTCAGTGAAACACATGTGCCTGGGGGTAACCAGTATATAATCAAAACTATCAGATGTCATTCATTCAGAACAAAATGAATTCTGGAAAAAGGCTGTATTTACTTTCCTTATTATTTTAGTTCACTGATAGTTTTGTGCGCAGTGTTAATGTCTGAATACGAAAATTGTTCTGTGAAGTGATCTATACAGGAAACATACACATGACATCATATAAAATGATAGAACATCAAACAAATACAAAAATATTCAAAGTAACTAGAACGTATTTGCTACAATTGTGATGTAATCTGAATTGTGCGTGACATCACCTTCATATTGAATGAGGCATCTTAACTTGTGGCAGGACCTACCTTAACATAAAGGCCTCATGTTCAGTCGATAATAAAGAAAGGAGGCACTCTCAGCTTCCTGTCCTGCTTTTCAGTATGGCGCCACAGTAAATGCTCTGTTTACTTTAGTGCTCAATCCTAATGCACACCACGTTATGAAAGTTTGGAAATATGGTTCCATTTAAAGAAGATGGGGCCCCACTTCTAAAGACTCTATTGAGAGCTTCCCATTAAGGAGACAATTTTTGGTTCTCTTTAATAATAAGTGAGGTTATAAAAGCCTGGGGAACCTGTGTAGCACACTGCTTTCCAAAACAGTGTCAATAGAGTTTGCCACCATCCCAGGTGGCCAGATGGCTGCCATGTCATACATGAATCAAATTCAGTGAACACCTAATATGATACAAGCATTTTTTGGCAGATAAGAACCATTCAACCCATTTTGTCTGGCCATTTTTCCTGATTTAATCAATCCTTTGTCTTGTCGTATCTTTATGCCTATACCATGCATTTCAATTCCCTCACTGTATTAACCTCTGTCACTTCTGCTGGAAGGTTGATATCACGTTTGTGAACAAATTCAAACCTTTGTGGATAGACCTTGCAGAGATTAATAAATTATCTCATATTGAAATAAATGTATACTTAAAATGTATGTATGGATCACTTCACACAGGATCTCCAAACTGAAAATGTGATGATATATGTCATAGACCCCATAGTTTAAACATATACAATGGTTTCTTGTAGGAAGATAGTTTTCCAATTTTGAGTGTATATGCTATCTCAGATTCATGATGTGTGGGGGCAGGGTGTACATTTTCCATGTTTTGCAGAAGGGCACATACTGGACACTGACCACTATTATTTAGGATCTGTGCAGAGTTTTCTTGTTAAATGTCCTTTTTAAGTTATCCCTTCATACTGTAAGTATTCACTAAAACTGGATGGGTCAATGTAAAAATTCAAGATGGAGTCAAGCTGGGTCAAACAACTCCTCTAGTTTAGTATTTTTACCCTTGTCTGTTTCTTAACATATTGTCTCTCTATCCCAACAGCTTGGTTACAGAATGTGAGGTTAACGAACCCCACGGGACTAAAATGCATGTGTTATAAGTGCACATTATTAATTGGACGCTGTATATGAAATATTATGTAACTTACTCAATGACCCATGGCCCAAAATAGAAGTGACCCATTTTCAGTAAACCCTTCAACTTGGCATGATCTGCACCATTCTCCATTTTTAGAAGGTGACATGAATACTTTTACATTTTTGGGTTTTGTTTGAAATGTTCCAAGTCATATATATATATTTGTGTGTCTATGTTATGTTGGTGCATTACCTTTACAGAGATCTTTTTAATTGTAATACATCTTGTTTTGTAGACAATATTAATATTAAATGTATTCTCACTAGATAATACTATGGAAAACGTGTTATAATAGTTGTATTACTTACATTATATAGTACAAGTGTGTTTCATTTCACACATTGTATACACATCTAGCCTGCTTGAAATGGGATGAATTCTGGGCAATCCCGTTAACCCCTTTAAAAACCAAATCTGACCCACTGAACGCACACGCAAGCTTTCATGTCTTTAATCAATGTGTTTCTTAAGAAGTGTCTTCAGGCTTAGCTCTCCAATAAAGGATCTGGCAGACTTGGAGCACAAACCCCCTTTTTGGCCTTCCCTCCTCCCTTGTTTGCCCTGTGAAGCTATTCAGTACTGGGGGAGGGAGCTGAGTGCTGAGAGGTGACTGGCAGAATCTGATTTAGAAAATACCCAGAAACACTATACTCCTTCTTGCAGAGCGTTCGTATTCTGGCACTGGGCTTAGCGTTTGCTTCCTACACTTCTAGAGCTGGGAAAATATGTGCTGGTTTTAGAAGCTGCTTGCAAAAGCTGTGAGAGTCTGATGCTTCTTCCCAGTTACTCAGAGTTTAGGAACAGCAGGAGGACTGCCTCACCTACATAAATAAGTGCACTATGACATGTGAAGTCCTGATGACAGAAGGCTGGGTGAAGGTGAGCAGCTGCCTGCACAGTGCTTCTTGACTCTGGATCCTCATCTCCGCTCTATGAAGTAGGCTGTACTCATATGCAAAACTTGAGCACTCATCACTGCCCAGCATGGGGGATCTGCCTTCTCTCAGACGATGACAGAAGAAAGGCCAATAGGTGGCAGAGATAAAATCCTGTGATCACTGGAGCATCATACACAGAAACCCCACACCATGCATCCGCGAGGCATCAGCAGCTAGCGAGAAGAATCACCTTTCACAGTCTTGGATGGGGATTATCCAGAACAGGGTTAAATTGACTTTAGTTGCAGCTGCAAGTTATTGAATGAACAGAGGGGCCCTGAAAAGGGAGAGCGTCGGCTGACAGAGGACTTCAGGACCAGGACTGAATTTACTGGACCTGATTGTGGACTTACAAGTGGCTACTGTTGATTGCTCACCTGTTGCTGCTAAACTTGGGCCACCAGATTCTGGACTGTTTTTTTGTCTCAGCTATATTGGCTGAGCCCTTACCGAACCAGTGCTAGTCACATATTAGCTAGTGTTGGCTGACTGAAGTAGTCCTGCTGATCACCTCCTACCAGTGCTGGACCTCATCTGCTTCCGAATCCTGAGAGTACCCTAGAATTGCTGAACTTTTTCTGGACCAAGTCGAGCCTCCAGCACCCTCTTCCTTACTACTTGCTAAGCCTTGACTGGGCTGAACTATAGACTTTCCATTACCCAGTGAGGCTTAGTAACCACCAACCCAATAGTCCTACTCACCGCGGCTTACTGAACCCTGACTGCACCGGTAGTGTCCGCTGCTGCTCCCTGCTGCTCCTTGAGAGTAGTAGATCTGACAGATAGGGGGCGCCTGTGACTTTTATTTAGGATCGGAGGTGGGAATGGCAGCTGGGAGCATCACCACCTTACCGACAGGGCCCGAGGACGGAGGCAGCAGCCCGTTCCCTCCGGGAAACTTTAAAGACCCCAAACGGCTGTACTGCAAGAATGGGGGGTACTTCCTGAGGATCAACTCAGATGGGAGAGTGGACGGTGCCCGGGAGAAGAACGACTCGCACAGTGAGTGGGGCAGGGTCGCATTGTTATTATTATTATTATTATTATTATTATTATATGCAGTTTCTCTATAAAAACTTTCACAACCGTGCCAGTTATTTTCTGAATTTTCTTTTTTTCTGGCACTTAAACAGTTTATTCTGTTAATATAATCAGTTAATATTTGTAAATAATAATATTCCTACTGATGTGAGTATATCATCTGTATAGAGATCCACCATACACAGGGCAGGAGTGATATTTCATGCAGGAGCTGTTTTGGGGTTTTTTTGCGATAAGGACCACACTGATCATGGGTGTGCAGAATGATACTTAACTTGCTACAATGTGACACCATGAATATGATCAGTGATGGAGACATGTGTTACCTGCCTTTGTAGGATTAAATGTATTTTTCAGGATAATAAATCTATGCTTTCGGTTTCTAGTCTGCAATAAATTGGTGTGCAATCTATTTTGCCTATTGCCCTATTAACCCCATAGTTTACATCTCATGCCTTAATTACTAAGGGTTATTTAGATGTGGTGTAAAAAAAGCTGCTAAGTGGACTAGCCTCACAGCAGAAGTAGTACAGGTTAACACAATGAGGGAATTCAAACATGCATGGGAAAGGCATATGGGTATACTGAATATAATACAAAATCAAGGACGTTTCCAGCAGAAAGATTGGGACAATGTTTCTTAACTCGCCGTTTGTAACAGCTGTCAAGAGGAGTCACAGATCCCATTTCATTAGAATAACTAACACCAATTTGCGCTCTCACAATCTCAATATTATCTACATATTTCGCAGGATATATATTTGGACAAAATGTCATAGTCCAAAGAGTCATAGGATTAACTGTAATGAAGTTTTATGGAGACAGTGGCAGATAAGTGGAACAGACTTTCAGCAGAAGAGTATAAGGGTTTAAACATACATGGATTATTCATAAAGCTCTGTTAAATATAAGAAAAGTCGAAGGACCAAATAAGGTTTGAGATTTCTACAGCAGAAAAAAGGGCAGGATAAATGGGACAAATAGTTCTTATCTGCCATCAAATTCTCTTTCCATATTTACAGTTTAGCTACAATCATGAAAGTGCTTTTACGCTTGTACCAAAATAACTGCATTTCAACAATTAAGATGATGTGACCTGTTCTTGAATGTGCTCAACCACGAAGACCTACAATGCATGGGCACTTATGCCATGTGCTTAGATGTACAGTTGTTTATATACTACTTGTTATGTCCTGTCCACGCATTGTACAGCGCTACGGAATATGATGGTGCTATACAAAACAATTAATAAATGTTTCCTTTGGTACAATCAATGCAATTGTTGCATTCGTTGCAAATTTAGCATTTATATCCCTCCACATAATGTATTGAACATTTGTAAACATTAAATATTGTGTAGCATTTGATACAATCCTTTGATTCGACTTTTTGGATCATCTTTGGGCATTTAACATTTTTTTAAGATCTCTTTGCCCTGTTTCTTTGCAGGGCTATGCTAGCGATGATTGCGCACATGACAGATGAGATCATATCCAGTTACATCAGTGAGAAAGTAAAGCTAGGCACAGGTGTTGAGGAAAATAGATGTGTGCCTTCTGTACATTATAGCTGATATTCCAAATGTTTGCTCCTTGGGAAACTCTCCTTCGCCATCAGTGTTAGATCTAAAATGGGAAGGAGAACAAAATCAACATTAGAGGAGATGATGCCTTATCCTTCTCTGAGCCAGGTGCCGAGGTGAGGGGCAACTGCAGTTGCTTCCTTTCATCTAGTGTGATCAAATGTCATTCTTTGTATTCAAGGAAGGTGGACAAGCCAGTCAGAGCCGGCCTTAGGTGTTCTGGCGCCCTGTGCGGACTACTCCTCTGGCGCCCCCCCATCCCAAAAAAAGAAAGGAATAAAAACTTGTAACAAAACTTGAAACAAAACCCCAATCACTATATACTACGCCAAACATTGATGTGGTCTAGGCCTACCACTTCATTGTCTGGCTTAGTAGTAGGGATGTACCGAAACGAATTCTGGACTGAAACCGAAAGTGCAGCATTTACCTGGGCAAAACCAAATATGACCCCCCCCACACCATAAAAAAATCTAACACTTTTATTTAAAGAAAGTAAGACACCAAAATAGGACAAAACAATTAAATAATATTATATATATATATATATGATTAACAGCAATCACATTCCTATCATGCCCAGGCATACCCAGATTCCAGGATGTACTCGCAGACTTGGCATGATAGGAGTATGATTGCCCTATCTACCCCTTCTCACTCCCTTCTCCCTATCTACCCCCTTTCCCCTGTCTCACTCCCTTCTCCCTATCTACCCCCTCCTAACTATCTACCCTTTCCCTCTTTGAAGTTCACTTACCTTTCAGGAGTCCTGCGGTGGGGGTGCAAGGCCTCTGCCTCCCAGCTCTGTATGGAACAGTATAGAATGATGGGAGTTATGATGTACTTTTAGAGCATAATTAGATCATGAAAAAGACATTGGAAATGGTACAGCATAACACCCATCACTCTCACACATTTACCAATCCACACATATACACCAATCCACACATATATACCAATCCACACATATACACCAATCCACACATATATACCAATCCACACATATATACCAATCCACACATATATACCAATCCACACATATATACCAATCCACACGTATACCAATCCACACGTATACCAATCCACACGTATACCAATCCACACATATATACCAATCCACACATATACACTAATCCACACATATATACCAATCCACACATATATACCAATCCACACTTATACACTAATCCACACATATACACCAATCCACACATATATACCAATCCACACTTACCAATCCACACATATACACCAATCCACACATATATACCAATCCACACATATACACTAATCCACACATATATACCAATCCACACATATATACCAATCCACACACTACCAATCCACACACATACCAATCCACACACATACCAATCCACACATATACCAATCCACACACATACCAATCCACTCTCACTCTCACTGAATGCTTTCCTACCTTTCCTCTTTTCTCCTTACAGCTCCTTTTCCTCCTCTTCGCTCCTCTTCTTCAGTTCTTCTGTCTTCTTCCGGGTCAGAGGGCACGGACAGCGGTGGGCGCGGCTTCAGTGTTGTGCACCGGGATCTGACAACAAACCCCGGTGCACAACAGCTGTTGCCGCGCGGATCACAAGGGAGCGGTATCGGAGGTTTTTAACAGACCTCCGGCTCCCTTGAGTGATTTTAAGCCGGGTTCAAGGGAGATCCACCTCCTGGAGTGTGGCGCCCTGTGCGGTCGCACAGGTCGCACACCCCAAAGGCTGGCCCTGAAGCCAGTTAAATGCACAATATTCCAGTCCATTAGTGCACCTGGCACTTGTCAGAGTAAGCAAGGCACATGTGTATGTGAAGTGTCTGGTCTAGCACCAGATCAGATTTAGGTTTCAGTGCTACCAAACCTGGTATCACAAGTGCGCATACATATATGTACCCGTGCTCTCACAATCTCCTTCGCTCAAACATACATATATACACATGCAGTCTTTAGTACACATAGAGTACCTCCTATGAAGCTGATCAGTAGGGGCTGCCTTCATCAGTAGACACCTTTCAGGAGACACCTTAGCTAATTTACCGTTTATCATTTAATAATGCATATTAATTATTTCAGGTAAATACACTGTGTAAGCATCTTAATTGCTTAAATAGCAATTAACTAATTTACATAGAATAGGCTGATGAGTCCAAGTTATGTGTATGATATTGAATGTAAGAAAATATAATGGTTATGTCATATAGATGCATCATTTATATTAGGGTCACAAAGTCTATTTTCATTTTCTCAGTGTTTTTCCTTATTAGAAGTTTTCTCAATTATTGATCACTTCAAGACATTGGCCCATGTTGTGCTTCTGTACATAGCCGGCCTTAGGTGTTCTGGCGCCTTGTGCGGACTACTCCTCTGGCGCCCCCCCATCCCAAAAAAAGAAAGGAAAAAGAATCTTGTCACCTTTCTCACTATCTATCTCCTCTCCCCCTTTATCACTATCTACCACCTCTGCCCCTTCTCACTATCTACCACCTCTGCCCCTTCTCACTGCCCCCCCTCTGCCCCATCTTACTGCCTCCCCCCTGCCCCTTCTCACTGCCCCCCCTCTGCCCCTTCTCACTGCCCCCCTCCCTACTTCTCATTATCCTTACTTACCTTGTTGAGTCCTGCGGTGGGAGCAGGAGGCGTGCGCTCTGCTGCGGTGCACGCTTCACAGCGGAGTGCTGGAATATGACATCATATTTTGGTGCTCAGCATGAAACGCCGGCACCGCGATGGAGCCCCTGCCCGGGACTTAAAATAAAACATTGGTTTTTTTTGTTGTTTTAACTTTATTTAACATCCTCCATGTTAAATAAAGTTAACAAAAACTTTATTAAACATGGAGGATGTTAAATAAAGTAAAAAAAAACCAAAAAAAAACGTTTTAATTCAGTCCGGGGCAGGCGCCTCTGTTGCCATGGCGCCCTGTGCGGCCGCACAGGTCGCACACCCCTAAGGCCGGCCCTGCTTCTGTACATACACTTTGAGTATATATATTCCTGCTGGGCTCAATGTACAGATGTACTGTTCCACATCTGGAAGTTATTTTCCATCCTTTATCTGTCTGCTCTGGCTTTGCTAGAAGAATTGGAAATGTGTACAGTTGAGCTCAGGTTGCATTTCCTTCCCCCACCCAGAAAGTTTTACAATGAAATACCTTGAATTTGTTGGGGCTTTTGCCATTAAGGTTTAATAATAGCTACCATTTATTATAAAGGAAAAAGTATTATCAGCCCTAGCAGATACAAACCAAATATTTAAATGTGAACCATCACTGACTTTAACTGGCTTTTCCAAATGAAGTTTCTATACACCTTGTAATACACAAATACTGCATTAACAGCCACATGCTAACTTGCAAAAAAACAAAACTAATTTGGGATTTCGGTGTTCTCGCTCACTTTATTTCCAGCATTTAGGTAATGACAAATCGGAAACCAAAATCTGAGCATTTACATAAAAAATATTGTTAAATAACATTATAAGTTAAATCAACATTGACTATTTGGGTGGCCCTTTCCCCTTTGGGACATGGACTCTGAAGTTAGAATTTCCTATGCACCAGCGTTGCCTTTTATATCAAGGTGACAATGGAAGGAAGCACTGAGAGGATAAGACTCGTTATATGGGATAGGAGACAAGGTTATAACATAGGTTATGAAAGAATAGGCTGTATGTAGTTAAAAACACAAATGTGGGTAATAACCACATGGACAAGCTGCTTATACAGCGTCATGACCACTTCTGAGTCAGTAAGGGAGTATGCGGCCAGTTGTCACGCCAGTTTGCCACTGGTGTGGCCTCCACATCACCCAACTCATGTCATGCGCACGCAAACAGTTGTCTTAATTGACTGGGGAATTAGTTATTCTTCAAAACGGACATTTTACTGCATTGCAAGAATTTGTAGAAATCAAAAGTAAACGGTCGCATTTCAGGTGTGCATGCTGCCGATGACTTACTTTACAATCACTTGCCTAGCAATGACTTATCTGTGTTTACCAGAGCAAAGTTAAAATGAAACGCTGTATAAGAAATATACTGTAAACGAATACATTACCCATATAAAATGTTTGGGAAAAATATTTAATGCTTTTTATGCTTTAGAATTTCACCACTAATAATCTTTATGTTTTACGGTGTCATGTTACTGCAAACCTCCCTGAAAATAGCGTGGATTATTTCCATTTTTATTTGCCCAATTATTGTATGTAAAGTGATGTTTGCGAAGAAGAAACCAGATTGGGGTTACTACATTTTACTAACCCTATACGGAGGCATTTTTATTATGTTTAAACCAGGCTTTGACGTTTTTGCCCATGCCCCGGATTGAGCGGGGTTAGTGGTTAATGTGCTGGTCTTGAATACACAAGTTTGTGGGTTTCTTTTTAGCCTTGGCCACTTAGTCTTCGTATGATGTTGGACAAGTAAATTTCTCTTGCTGTTCCTTGGCTTACCCACCTGCACTTGAGAATTCGAATATGTTTTCTTTAGTTCCGTCGGGAATTCACTGTGCAGAAATGAGCTTGCCTGAAAAAAATCTGGTTCTAGATCTTTGTGGCTACTGTACATTAGCTACAGTATTTGGAAACACGCACTGGTGGGAGCTATCGTTGTAGAACTAGAATGTAAGGACCCTCCTCGCCTGTAAGTCAAATTGTTATGCTATAAACTACTTGTTATATGCTGTTTACTCTGTACAGCGCTACTGAATATGATGGTCCTATATAAAACAATAAATAATAATAACTAAGGGAACTGAGTAACAGTGCCCGTAGTTTGATGACAGCTTATGTTATCTCAGTCAGATAGGTTGGAGCAATATCTTTTTTTTACACATTGATATTCCTTGGTCATCGCTTTTTTGGGGGCTACTTGTAAGATTATACAATAGGACAAATAATAGACGTGTACAAATGGACAAAAATTATTCAGACAAAGTTGAGTTTTTGGTCCATTTGTTTTTGGACAATACATTTCGTTAACAAGTGTGCTTATGGGAATAGAATATTTAAGTATACTGTATAAAACAATACCACTTCAGATGGCAATAACCAGTTGTTTCTGTAAATACTTAATTTAAGTGAAAATTACATACACATATCTACCAGCTACTAGTTATCATTATGTAACCTGTATTATTAGCAAAAATAAAACCACCAATTGATTAATAAACCTTTTTAAAATGTTTTTAAATACCATTCCCCACTAGGCAATTAATCATATATGGGCTGCTTTACTTTAATGCACCTTTTTTATTATTATTGTCATAAATAATGGGATAAGGCTACTATGGAGACATGATAAGCTAGTAGGCTGGATTTGAAAAGTTACATTTAATTACTTTTTTATTATTTCTTAACTCTCTTAATAATTTTACAGTTTGTTAGCAATAGTAAGATCAGTACTGTTTTCTGTAAAGATATCCTATAAATGATACAGTACATATCAGGAAATACTCCCACTGTATATATGCTTATCTCTCTATTAATATATTATGGCTTTCAGCAAATATGATATTATATATAAAAAGACTAAATAATCAAAAAGCTTTGGTACATAATGAATACAGACAATCAAGCCATACGAGTCTCGTCATAGTTAAAACAAGCATCTGTATACAATGTTGAGAAAGAAATAAACAATCCACATACACAATTCAAGATTTTCATAGCCCCTTGTGCCTGAAAATATAGATTTTATAAAAGACAGGAGGCGAGTATTATGCAATAGTCTTTCTTTACTACTGGACAGCAATATATGTTGAGAAAAAAACAAAGAATCAATCAAACATGCTAGGTATGCAGGTAATAACCAATCAGAGCATATCACAGGTAATATAACAGGTAACTTCCTTAGACTCCTCCTCTTTCGAGCTGTAGAAGTCATAAAACATAAGTCCAATATAAGGAACAGAAGAAACGTTCAGGAATAATAACTTGGGAAACTGTGTCAAGATGAGACCGAAGATGAGGAATCCATGGAGATTCAAACTGAAAAATATGAGAGAAGAACCAAAGGGAGGGTTAAATGGGTGGGATAATACTCGCCTCCTGTCTTTTATAAAATCTATATTTTCAGGCACAAGGGGCTATGAAAATCTTGAATTTTATGGCAGACAGGAGGCTCGTATTATGCAAGTTTAAAGCTAAATAAGCATAATAGTTATAATATTACTGCGGAGACATGAGGTTCTGGTCTAAAATAGAAAGTTTTGAACGTGGATTCCGATGACCAGTCGGCCGCCGTACTTTAGTAGACATTGCTCCCCTGGTGGAATGAGCCCCAAATTTTGAGATGTCAATGTTAGCCATGGACATGGTTAGTTTAACCCATCTCGCCAAAGTGGGTGAAGAGACAGGAAGATGGGGTTTACGAAATGAAATGAGTAATTGATGATAGGACGGGTTTCTAAAATCCGATGTCTGGAGTTCATAAGCTTTAAGGCAACGAACTACGCATAGGGAGGGATTATGAGGGAAAGCAGGATAGAAAATAGACTTCAAATTGGTTTTTGTACGTCTATGAACAGTGAAGAGGACACCCCGTGGGGTGTATTGTCTTTGTGTCAAGTCTAGGGCCCTAACATCTGAGACCCGTTTAAAGGATATGAGACATAAGAGCATAGTAAGCTTAAAACTTAAGAGCTTGAGAGAGAGAGAGTCATAATCATCCCATGAATCAAGTAGTTGTAAAACTAAATTAACATCCCAGGTAGACACGTATTTGGGTAGGGGAGGACGTTTAAAACGAATGCCCCTAAGGAGCCTGCAAACTAGGGGGTGTTTGCCTATAGGTAAGGCATCAATGGGAGAATGCTGAGCTGAAATGGCTGAGCGATAGAGATTTAATGTACGGTAAGCTTTACCAGAATCGAATTCAGAGGACAAGTAATTAAGGATGCAGGCTACAGGTGCATGAATGGGATCCAGGTCCCTTTGTGTGCACCAATTAAGCCAAAGTTTCCAGGCAGATCTGTAATTAGATCTGGTACCTGGAGCCCACGCTTCTGAGAGGATGTCTCTAGTAGATTGAGAAAACGGGACGTCTGGTTTGGGAGCCCCGAGATCAGCCAAGCTACTAGAGAGAGATTCCCCGACAGGATCAGAGGATGAGGTTCCCCTGACGGATTGGTTAATAAATCCTGAGACAAGGGAAGAATTCTCGGGAAGTCTGTCAGCATTCCCAGGATTTGGGGAAACCACGACTGGGTAGGCCACCAGGGGGTTATGATGGCTACAGTGGCCTTTTGTGAGAGTGTCTGGAGTAGAACCCTGGGAATCATCATGAATGGAGGGAACGCATATAGGGTCCCTGATGGCCATATCTGGGTGAATGCGTCTGAACCCAAAGCGTCCGGATCCGGACGCCAACTGTAGAAATCGGTGACTTGCCGATTGAGACGTGACGCGAACAGGTCTAGCGTTAGAGGTCCCCAGAGATGGTTCAATTGATGGAAGACAGCTGGATCTAGCATCCAATCGCTGGAGTCGGCCAGGTAACGGGAGTTCCAGTCTGCAATTGTGTTTGAGAGGCCAGGAAGGTACACTGCCTTTAGGACAATATGTCTGTCTAGACAAAAGTGCCAAAATCCCTTGACAAGGTTGGTCAGTTCTTTTGATTTGGTGCCCCCCAACTTGTTGACATACTGGACCACAGATATGTTGTCCATCCGCAGGAGTACGCAGCAATGGGTTCTGTCTTTCACAAAACTCTTTAGAGCGAAAGAACCTGCCAAAAGCTCCAAACAATTTATGTGCAAGAGAGATTCTTGAGGGGACCATTTTCCTCCCGTGGAACAGGGGCCGCATCTCGCGCCCCAGCCAGCTAGACTCGCATCGGATTCTATGGTAATATCTGGGAAGGATGCGAAGATAGTCTTCCCATTCCAGGATTGGACACGGTGAAGCCACCATAGAAGTTCTTCCCTGGTTTCTGGGGTCAAAGAAATTTTCGTCTGAATAACCTAAGCCTTCTCTCAAGTGTTGGGCCTTGAGGCGTTGAAGTGCTCGGTAATGCAGAGGAGCAGGAAAAATTGCTTGAATAGAGGCCGAGAGAAGGCCTACTACCCTGGCAAGGGAGCGTAAGGATATTAGATTCTTGTTTAGGATCGAATAGATTTCCCTCCGAATAGTTTTCAATTTCCGTGAGGGTAGGCTGAGAGTGGCATCCAGGGAGTTCACTAGGAAACCCAGGAACTCTATACCCTGAGAAGGGGTCAGAATAGATTTCTTGGAGTTTATAATGAATCCAAGATTGGACAACAAAGATAAGGTCCAATAGGTATGAGTGTGGAAAGATTCTAGGGATTGAGACATGATCAAGATGTCGTCTAGATAGATGATTAGACGAACACCCCGGCTCCTGAGGAGGGCCACCACAGGTTTGAGAATTTTTGTAAAGCACCATGGTGCTGATGAGAGGCCAAAGGGAAGACAGGTGAACTGCCATAATTTCTGATTCCAAAGGAATTGGAGGTATTGTTGGTGAGAACGGGGTATAGGCACGGTTAGATATGCATCTTTGAGATCTATTTTTACGAGCCAATCGTATTAGTAAAAGATCTCTTAACAGATGGATGCCCTCCATCTTGAAATGTTGATAACGTATGAAATTGTTTAAATCTCTCAGATTTATTACAGGTCTGTGACCCCCTTCTCGTTTGTTTACGAGGAATAGATTGCTTACAAAACTGTGAGGGGATAGAAAAGCTGGGATAATAGCTCCTTTTTTCATCAAATCTAATATCTCTAGATTTATGAGATCGTGATGCATTTGGTCGAAGACCAAAGGTTTCGGGATTTGGGTTTGGATTGGAGTGGAAAGAAATTCTATCTTGTAACCCCTGATGGCGTCTAGAACCCATTTGTCTGAGGTAATTTGGGCCCAAACATGGAAAAAATGTGAGAGTCTGCCCCCCAACTTTGTGCGGGAAGAAGGGAGAATAAACAGACTTACCAGCCGATGGTCTGGATCGTGGGTAGCCACGTTGGCCTCTAGCCCTCCAAGGTCTTCCTCGGGAAGGGAAGAAAGGGTTGGCTTGATATGAACCAGAGTATTGAATTCTGTCATATTGTGAAGGGCCTTGTTGGTGTTGTCTAGATTGAAATTTTCGGCTGGGAAAGCGGCCCCTGCCTTTCCCAGCCCTGACGAAAACCTTCGGAGTAAACACCTTTTTAAGTGAATTCTCTGCCTTGTTGAGCGTAGAGAATAGCCCCACATTCAGGGCGGAATTAACATTGCCGAAAAGGCATATAGATCTTTGAATCCAACCCCTAAGATTTTCAGTGTCAACCGGTGTACCGGATTGGCACGCTTCTTCAGCCATATCGAAGATTTTGGCAAGTGGACCCAACAGGTCGAGAAGCTTGTCTTGACAAGCCTTAAAAGACCTGTCCAGGCCTTTTTGGGGGTTCTTACCAGTTTTATTGAGGTACTGAATAATTATGGGGTCCAATTCAGGGGTAGCGGCAGCTTTATTAGGGATAGAAGGTCTTGGGCATTCTGTCCGTAATTTGTTCCTGACTGACTTGTCGAGTGGCTTGCGCAGCCATAATTCCATGTACTGAGAAACATGAGTGGCTGGGATCCACTCAGAGGATCTCGGGTGTTTAATATTACCCGGGTCAAAAAGGGGGTTGCCTTTTTTGT
Organism: Sceloporus occidentalis; assembly: GCA_023333645.1. Lineage (NCBI taxonomy): Eukaryota > Metazoa > Chordata > Lepidosauria > Squamata > Phrynosomatidae > Sceloporus > Sceloporus occidentalis. The sequence goes on from JALMGF010000046.1 coordinate 6,593,905, forward strand.
CGAGGACCAAATCCTCCGTAGCGGTAGTAGCCGCCTGATCTTGTGACTCCTGAGAGGAGACACTAAGAGGGGGTTCAACCTCCGAATCTGAATCCTTGGAGGTGTCCGAGGATGAATTGTCACTATGGGACGTGTCAAATGAGTCTGGTTTACCCCTGTAAGGAGTTATCCGAGCCCGTTTTGATATGTCGTCCTCTCGGGCGGAGGGTATGTGGTGTCTTTTGGATACACCATGTTTTGAACTGCGGTGTGAGTGCAGAGTGTCATGAGAGTCTTGATCCATTTCCCTCTGCATAGAGGTTGGATCGTCAATACAGAAGTGTCTTTTGCGGGACACTTTACCAGACTTTTTGAGTCCCTTTGATAGGTGTCTAGTGGACTCTTCAGTGGACCAGAATAGGTCTGAAGGAGTAGAGGGACCTTGAGTTTTACGCTCATGTGTATTGTGAGCAATGGCAGCCGCCACAGATTGGGCAAATGACTCTTGCATCGAAGTCATGGCCATGATAATTGCCGAAGAAATTGACTTATTAGTAGAGTCTTCCTGAACCCTCTTATAACGGTCCTCATTTAAGGAATCCGCCTCACCTGCCGGCCCCATAAGGCTAGCGTCTGTGATAGCCTTCTTAGAATGGTCCTTAGAAGACATAGTAGGAAATAAGTAACAAACACTTTAAATATGAATAAAATGCTGAGGGTTCAGAGGGTTGAAAGGCTGCCAGGCAAACAAATAAAAATATGTAGAAATGTATATATATATATATATATATATATATATATATAGTTACAGTAACGGAATTCAGGATGCACGGCAAACAGTGTTTCAATTCTGAGGTAAATCCTCAGACTGAAATATTCCCGCCCACACAAACAGCTGAGCACCAGCTGGCGGAGCCTCGTGGGCAGCGAAGGGAAGCCGCATCCCATGAGGCGGGGCAGGGGAAAGGCTTCCACAAAAGGAGACCTCTCAAAATGTCTGCCGTGCAAAATGCACAAGTGACTCCAGTGTCCGTTTGAGCCAAAGAAACAAACAGCAGAGTGCACAGGAGGGCTGAAGAAGGTTTCAGGTGAGCGAAACCACAGCCCTAGAAACAAATATCTGAAAGGAAAGCGGTCCAAACGTTGAAAATGCGGCCGCAGAGATAAAATAAAATGTATGTAAAATGAGTTAATGAAACCCCTGGAAAGGGGTAGGAAGGTGAAAAAGAAATGAACACACAAAGGTGTATGTAACTTTGCAGTATATGTAAAAGATATATATTAACGATAAGCAACAATAAATCTGCTACTGTGAGAGAGAAAAATATATAGGTGTATACTTAACTGTCGCAGCAGCTCGAAAGAGGAGGAGTCTAAGGAAGTTACCTGTTATATTACCTGTGATATGCTCTGACTGGTTATTACCTGCATACCTAGCATGTTTGATTCTTTGTTTTTTCTCAACATATATTGTTTGGTTAACCCTTGCTGCTGTCCAGTAGTAAAGAAAGACTATTGCATAATACGAGCCTCCTGTCTGCCATAAAATTCAAGATTTTCCATTACATGTATGACATACAAAAATCAAACATTTCCATATGGACAAATGAGCGCACCACATGTTAAAGGGACACAAAACTCTGCATTGTATTATATGGGCTGTCTTGTACCACATTTCATTGTTCTTACTCAAAATGTGAGTTTAAACATCCAGTGGGATCTTTCCAATGGGTTGTGTTGAATAAAGATATAAAGACAGATGGGTAAATGGATGGGTGGACTGACAAATGGATAGGCAGACACATTTAATAGACAGAGAGACAGAAGGGTGCGTTCACTAAACTAGGTTTTTGCAGCAACATTGATCACTCAGATCACTCACTTCTCTTTGCATTATATAGGCTAACTAATTAATAAAGAATGTAAAGGAGTTTATCCTAGAGCTTGATAATGGAAGTAGGATAACAGGCAGGCAAGTAGATACATTTTCAGTTTTTTTCTCAAAATGTAATTTCTAAAATCCCAAGCAATAATCTAAGTTTGTGCGTTTGTGTAGCTAGAGTTTATGGACAGATTTATTATAGATAAATAGGCATACAGAATGAGCATCAATCCCACCAAAGCTGGGAATATATATATCGTGTGTGTATATATATATATATATATATATATATATATATATATATATAAACACACACACACATATGCACACACATTAGCAGCACTTTGGGTGTGATTGTACCATCATCAAGTTGATCCAGTTCCAGTGGTTTCAGATAAAGCTGTGAGAATGTTAGTGTTCTCGTCCTCACCCTATGACTAGAGAAGAGCAGGTCAAGGTCACTTGAGGAGGAACTGATTATGTCAGCACACATATCATTCCTTCGTGTATTTACACTGGAATGGATCCCAGTCCGAGGGATTGAAATAAGGGTCACATAGCTTCAGCATCACATCCATTCCAGTTTATGCAACTTACTTCTCATTAGTGTTAGGTCATAGTGTAGTCATTAAACTCACATTGCCGTATGACCGTTTCCATTTGCAAGATACATATTTTCATGAAATATTCATGAAATCGGCTTTGTTCTAAAGAATAAAACTGAGTGTGAGTACTTTAATATACATTCTAAAACACTAAATAAGAAAAGATATTCACTTAGCTGAGATAGAAACTGCAGCTGTGCAGCTGCCCTTCTTCTCCAGCCAATAGGTAGCAGGAAAGTACTACCATTCAAATCAATGGAAGTACTTTCCGCACATGTGCATGGGGGTCTGAACTGACCACTACCTGCATCTTTCACTGAGTAACTATATCGCTTGCATGGAGATATGTTCAACTGGACACATATATTGCATGAAAAATAGCAGAAGGGGAGGGAAAATAGGCAAATGCATGAAAATTTAAAGGGACCACACATCATGTGCATTAAAATAAATATGGTAGCTGGAGTGTCCTTTCACCCCTTCATTATTAGTTGTTTTTCCATATTTAACCAAAGCGGGGCTTTCTTTTAAAACCATAGAAATACATAAAACATAATAATTCTAAGTGATATAATCAGAGGAATACCCCACATACATTTTGTTCAAAAGAGTCACATTCATATATTACATATTACCCTATATTACATATTTATTAATACTACTTGCTTAAAGGATTTTGGAGATAGAGATTTTTATATAACTTTTTAGTGGTGGGACTAAGAGATATTGGGGCACTTATTAAAAAAATATATTTTTTTTTTCCTTCTTTGGTACTGTACCCAGTGCAGTATGGATCAAGATAGCTTTGTAGCTCTCTCTAATATATAAATATGTATTTAAATGTCATTTTCCATTATTTTTTCCCCTTTTGTCAAAGAGTGAGAAATTTTGCTTCTCCCCCTGACTTGTGATCACACTGTTAGGCAGGGAAGAGGGGAAGTGAATGCACCCAAAATAATTTCCTCCTTGTTCTCAGTGAGTCTGGGGGAAGCAATTTAATTTGAAATCTAAACGCCTTATTTTGTCTTACATGAGCCTTAAAACACACTAAGGAAGTGCTTCTACGTGAAGATTTTTTTTATAAAATAAGTGGGCTTTCATTTCTTTTAAAATAACTTTTTCTTCCAGCAAAATATTAATTTTCGAAACGGAAGTCTCCTCATTGCTAATGCTAATTAAACAGACATCAAATATTTTTGGTTATTAACCAATTGTTTGTACAAAAAAAAATAGGTGATTCATTCTAATAATTGTGGTTTGATATAATGACTTCTAGTCTTAGATGATTCAACAAGTCGTTTCTAACATTTCATATAGTTCAGTTTTTCCATCTTCCTTGGTGTGCCTCTCCTTCACTTTCATGGCCGGAACTTGACTTTATAAGGTTCTTCACTGTGATTGTCAAAGCTACCCTGTTAGTGGTTTCCTCTGGCTGATGAATGGAAGTGTGGGGGCAGGATCTGCATCACACAGTGACAACGCTTGGATCTGAATGAATAACAATACTACCGCAGCACGCTTCATCTGGGAGAATTACTCATTTGGACTCCTTTAACATCTTGGCACTATTAAGGCCAGTAATTTGCAACCTTGTCCTGGCAGTGGCAGTATCTTCCTGGTCACCCACACTCTGGTTACACAGCCCTTTCTTTTGAATGGTTTTGTTATGTGCTAACTGAATCTATCTAGAAATTATATTTCATACACTTTTAACAATAGATTTTAACTCTCTGGGTTTTCACCAAACTCAGGGTGAAGGGGCAAAATATCAGGGTCACACAGTTTGCAGCTGACTCATTCATACCCCTCTGATGATAGCTAAGACTTCCAATTCGTATTTTATGGTTGGTATCCCTGTTTGAATGCAGGTAAATCAATTAAGTGTCTCTGTAAATAATGACTTTTATAATAAATCAAGGTTTCCATGAAGACCGGTATTAGAGACATTTGATTAACGCATTTGATGAGTTTCTACAAAGAGTCTGCATGATGGGCCATTATAGCGTCAGCTCATTGAGAAAGATCCCAGGCAGTGACATAACTACAGGGGTCACAGCTGTGGCAACTCTGATGGGGCCTGTCTCTCTAGGGAGCTCGGGCGACCGCTGTGACCACTTATTCCTGTCTCCTCGAACCAGTAAAAAATTGTTCAGGAAGGGCTCTTCCGACATGGACTGCTAAACTATTTTGAACCGGCACCAGAAGACATGAACTTATCAGGGTCACATTATGTCATGTGACCCCACACCGAGGCTGCCCGCACAGTGTGCCGGATATATGTGTATTTGCATATATGTATGTATGTATGTGAGCATTAATGTGCATGCATAAGTGTATGTGGGCATGGATATGTATGTACAAGAGTGTGTGAGCATGAATGTCTATGCATAAGTCTATGTTATCATGAATGTGCATAAGTTCATGTGAGCATGGATGTCTGTGTAATTGATGTGAGATGGAGCATGAGTGGTGTGAAAGGGAGTGTGTATTTGTTTGAATGTGTACGGTGTGTGTTAGTGAGTATGAGTAAGTATGTGTTAGCATGCATAATTTGTGTAAGTGTGTTTACATATGTGTGCCAGAGTGTATGTTGCAGGGCAAGAGGCAAAGGAGGCACAAAAAAGCTGTTTGAGGGCAGTGATGGCACATACCAGCTGTTTGGGGCAAAGATAAGCTGTTTGGGGGTACTGACAAGCTGGGGCAAAGATGGCACAGGCAGGCTGTTTGGGGGCTAGGATGGTACTGATAAGCTGATTGGGGCAAAGGCACTCACAAGCTGTTTAGGGCAAAGGTGGCGCTGTGTTGCTTGGTGAAGCTGGGGGGGCTGGTGCAATTTCTAGTTACGCCCCTGATCCCAGGTATGCCCACCTGTCATGAGAATATATGCATGCACATAACGAGTGTTAGTCCTTAGCCAAGTACGCCAGGCAAAAAGCCCATTCATTGTCCCGTGCACATGCCATTTAGAATACCTTTTTTAGGCATAGATATCATGTGTTAGTATCCCCTCACATTGTGGAGGCCCCCGCTGAACCCCTGCTAGATAACAGGCTGTTATCGGTTTGTCTTAGTCTGTCAATTCTCGTCTTGTCATATATGTATTGTATTAAGCACTGCATAAATTGTTGGCACTATATACATAAAAGATAATAATAACTCAGAAGCTGCCACACTAGTAGCCCACCGATTGCTTGCCATAGGGGAGTAGGGGATTACTTTTACTACGATTATTTGAGTAGGGGATAATTGATGGTGCCATAGATGTTTTGTTTCTCTAGCCCAGAGGCGTATCTAGGGTATGGCAGCTATGGCTCGTGCCATAGGTGCCATTTGAAAGGGGGCGCCAGTGAGCGGCTTTTAAACGCCGTCTTTTTTTTTTTTTGATGCGGAGGAGAGAGAGGGGCGCCTAGCAACGGCTCGGCGCCCCTCATTCTCCTCCAAGAGGCCTCTACCTCCGACCCGGTGCCGGCATTTCATGCTGAGCGCCGTAATATGACGTTATATTTCGGCACTCAGCAGTGAAGCAGCGGGCACCAGCGAGCAGCTTTTAAACACTGTCTTTTTTTTTTTTTGATGCGGAGGAGAGAGAGGGACGCCTAGCAACGGCTCGGTGCCCCTCGTTCTCCCCCGCATCAAAAAAAAAAAAGACAGCATTTAAAAGCCGCTCGCTGGTGCCCGCTGCTTCACTGCTGAGCGCCGAAATATGACGTCATATTACGGCGCTCAGCAGTGAAGCAGCGAGCACCGCAGCAGTGCAGGAAGACAGAAGACTCCCGTCGCTGGACCTCATGGTGAGAGAACTACAAAGGGGGAGAAGAAGAGGGTAGTAGGGAAAGGGGAGGGAAAGGGGTTAGAAAGTGACAAGGGAGGGAGAGGGGGTAGTAAAGAGTGTGAATTAATGTGTGGAAGTTTGGACAGGGGCGCAATTTCAGTGCTTGCCATAGGCGCTATTTTCACTAGATACGCCTCTGCTCCAGCCTCTAGCATCTATTGGACTCTAGAAACCTATGCCTAACTTTCTTTTATTTTTTCAGTTAAGTTACAGTTACAAGCAGAAGAGCGAGGTGTGGTATCTATCAAAGGAATGAGTGCAAATCGCTACCTAGCGATGAAAGAAGATGGAAGGTTAATAGGCTTGGTGAGTACCTGCTTTTTTGTTTTGTTCTGCTACTTGTAATGAACAAATAATCAGGCTCTCGAGACTGTTCTGATACATTTGCTTCAAGGGCACATACCGTATTTGCTCGATTATAAGACGACCCTGATTATAAGACGACCCCCCAAAATCTGAATATTAACTTAGGAAAAAAGAAAAAGCCTGAATATAAGACGACCCTAAAGGAAAAAAGTTTTACCAGTAAATGTTAATTCATGTAAACTATTTTTTTTAATAAAAGCTATGATTGAGAAAAATATTTTTTTTGTTTTTATTTCTTGTATTTTCCAGCCTGTCCCCCAGTTACGCACATCTGCCCCCAGGCTTGCCACACCAATATGGCACTGTGGCCCATGATATGCCTTTTAACCCTCTATATGCCACTGTGCCCCATGGTATGCCTTTTGACCCCCTATATGCCACTCTGCCTCCAGAAATGCCTTATACCCCTATATCCCATTCTGGCATTTAGGGGGTTAAAATGCATATTATGGGGCAGAGTGGCATATAGGGAGGTATAAGGCATTTCAGGAGGCAGAGTGGCATTAAGGGAGTTAAAAGGCATTGTATAGAGCACTCTGCCTCCAGAAATGCCTTATACCCCTATATGCCACTCTGGCATTTAGGGGGTTAAAAGGCATATTATGGGGCAGAGTGGCATATAGGGAGGTATAAGGCATTTCAGGAGGCAGAGTGCTCTATTAAATGCCCCCTTAACGCCACTCCAGAAATGCCCAATGCCCCCATTTAACTAACACACACACACACACTCTCCCCCCCCCCCTCCCCTCCCCTCTCCTCTCTCCTCTCTCCCCTCTCAGCCCTCTCTTACCGGTGCTTCCAGCCGGGGCAGCGGGTTGACGTCGCCTTCTGCTGCAGCCGGAAGGAGGTGGAGTTGGCAGCGGGGGTTTGTATGCGTCCGTCGCGTATACTTTCCCCGGCTGTCAGAGATCAGAGATCTCTGACAGTCGGGGAAGGTCTACGCGACGGACGCAGACAACCCCCGCTGCTAGCCACACCTCCTTCCGGCTGCAGCGGACGTTGTCTACGCGGATCGCGTAGACGTCAACCCGCTGCCCCGGCAATACAGCAGGAAGCACCGGTAAGTGTGTATGATGGGGGGGGGGGGTGAGACAGGAGGATCCAGGTCCCCTGCAGCGGTGCGGGGGATCTGGATCTTAGTCTCCTAATCAGACTCTATTTGAGGTCTGATTAGAAGACGACCCCGATTAGAAGACGAGGGGTATTTTTCAGAGCATTTGCTCTGAAAAAAACCTCGTCTTATAATCGAGCAAATACGGTATATGTCTTTTATTAATTCTTTGTCAAAATCCTCACTTTTCCTAAAATATGAGAGATATATCCAATGAGTTTCTCTTCAGGAGGGACAGACCCTCGTTGGGACCTACATTTTTTTGCCCTTCTTTTTTTTCTATGTATCCTTCTTTTCTGTCTGACAGGTATCAGTGTGTCACGATATTCTACACAATTACAAATCACAATAATGTGTACAGAAATAGCAGGAATTATATTTAGAAATAAAATGTTGCGAATACAGTATGTTACTCTACTCCCTTACCTCAGGGCTAGTCATAGTAGCAAGCATCAGAGAATTGCTGGGCAGTAACAACATGGCATGCAGCACTATGGACCGCAAGTCACAAAGAAAGGATTTGACTTACTGCTTTACTCACTTAGTTACCCAAATCTGTCTTATTATAGAGATACGTTAAGTACAAGATTGTTATGGCTTTTAATTAGCTGTTTTTGATTCACGTTTAGCCCTCCACACTATCGCGTATGTGTTGTTACTGTGCTAGATTAGCTCATCATTGAATGTGGAACACAGACACTGTTTATGTAAGACTTGATTCAAAAACAGCCAGTGATCAAATACGGGGTTTGGCAGAGTCCGATGCAGCTAAATTCAGGAGCTGGCATTCAGATTCAGGTTCCATTATGCACAATAGTCTCCTTATTCCCCCGCGCAGAAATGCTGGTGTTTGTAGGACTAGAGGAATCCACGAAATGCGAATGTTTCTAAAAATTCTACCATTTAAAAGCAGTGTTACGTGAAACTCGACTGTATGAAAACATTATAGTTGTTATTATCATTATTATGTTTTCTTTCATTTAGGTCCATCATACACCACAGCGCTGTACAATGGGGTATTAGTTAGTGCGGAACGCATTAGACGAAAGATTAAAAATGTCACAGAGATTGGTTCATGACTCCATATATGTGAATTATTATAACGTCAAAAAAAACTAACGAATAGCCTTGAACAATTACCAGCTCTAGATCTAACCCTGCAAATGCATATATTGAATGTAAGGTAATTTAGCCAAAGTACACAAGCTCATCTGCCATGTCAAGGTACCCCACATGGAGTCCTAACTAAAATACAGTGCATAAAGACAGCAAAAACAAAAAAAAACGGTTTGGTCCTGTAGCGCAAAGATTGTAAAATACCCCCCATCATGAAGGGGTTAATAGCGAACTCAAACAAGATATATCCAACAACCTAAATGTAATTGCACATTTCCTTTTTAAAAAAAGGAAAAAAACCCATCACATATCCGTATTTGTATATCTGCTGGGATATACTCTGCTGGATTCCATACTGGCAATTTTAACGTCCAAAAATGCCATTTGGAATTGGTCCCATCCGGTGTTAGATATGGAAAATCAGCTGAATCTCACGGGGTTATTTTTTATTTGTCTGTAACTAGAATTTATCAACATAAGTCATTGATTTAAAGTATCGATGGAAAATCCCAGCCCTAGTCATAAAAACATTCCAAAAGCAATACGAGTTAACAGCACACGTGTTAAACCCCTGTTTGCTTCCAGGAACCAGCATTTTATCTGCTAAGATAGTCTGCCTTGCAGTTAAACCCAGTTATAGACAAAGTGCCTGTACAATAACACCATTATCTGTAATGAGCCTAATGGAAGTCATTGGTGCCAATGGACATTTGGTAAGATGGCTACCACACAGCCTGGTGGTCTAGCATAGTGTATGGCACAAGCTGGTATTGATTGTATTAATTTGAGGGCTTCTTTTAGGCTTCTATCAGTTACAAGAGTTATTCAATTCCTTTCTAAGGATCATTTATGAGTTTAGGTTACATAGTTCATAAGGTTGAAAAAAGACCTAAGTCCATCAAGTTCAAACCTTCTACCTAACCTTCATATTCTTGATCCAAAAGAACGCAAAAAAAACCCTAATTAAGCTACTTCGAATTCTGCCATCAGGGGAAAAAAATCCTTCTTGACTCCAAGAGGCAATCGGATTTCTCCTTGGATCAAACTTCCCAATATTTGTGACTAGTACTAGACTCATGGTCACAGGATACAGCAGCTTAGGTAAGGCCTTACTCAACACAAGCACTTAATAAAAGGTGCCGCCGTGTTTCCGATAGTTTTGTCCCTTACTGAGTCAGGTTCCTAATTTCTGTGTTGGCAGTGAAATAAGCGGCAAAGAACATGTTTAACCTGAGCATTGGGTATTGCGGTGGATGTAAAAATAAGGCCACTTCATGGAAACATGACTGCTTTCTGGCCCTCAACAGAAACAAGGGGATTGACCTTCTGCTGGCTGTGTAATGTTACAAAGTTGATTTGAAGGTTTTCCCAGCATTTCCTGTAAGTAGTGAGACATCTGGGTAAATGAATGCTTCTGTGACCTGGGTTAGCCTTAATGATCCATTGAAAATACAGCAAAACTATGTTTTTAGATTATTAAACCTGTTTTTATAAGAGTCAAACTAGAGGATAAATTAATATTATATATTATAATCCATTTTTATACTGTACTTGTATGGCCAATGGGTACACTCAAATAATTCTTGTGTTCTTACACTCTGGTTTTTTATTGTAGGCAGATGTATTATTTGTGTATTAATTGTCATTGTAGGATTATATATATATCTTATATGTTTTTGTTTTATATCCCTGAAAGCTGGCAGCTTTTGGTTTGGTATATTTCATATATTTGTGAGAATTTCATATATTTGTTACAAGGACGTGTGAGCAGGATGCAGGCTGTCAGTATCCGTAAGCTGAGTAGCTAATTCACAACTATAGTTAATATATTCTTAGTCCTCTTAGTTTTAGTACCTCTGCTCTCTATGCCAAGTCTAAAGATGTATAGTGCCTTTGTGTTTCCATGCATTTTTCCATGTGCTAGATAATTTCCACTGTGTTTCCCTTTGCATATGGAACTCCCATCTGCAACCCTAAAGCGATGGTCATCCAACCCGTCTTCTCAAGGCACAATAACAGGGCATACTATGAAGCCGCTATCTGTTCTTCAGCCCTGAGTGTCTTAATGATCTTAATAACTCCTCCAGCTTCTTCTGTAACCCTCTTGGTGTTTTATGCTTTCAACTTATGTACAAAAGTTGAGGTTGCATCCCTCATCTCTTTGTTTGCTCCGACCAAATGTCTCAAAAAGTAAGAGCATATAGCTGGTGAGTCATTGTTTGTTGTTGTGTCATGGTATAAGGACAATGCCCTTGGTGGAGATTGAGTTCCTTAGTGACATAACTTACGGTCTGTTGGGTTGATTCCTCGCTTTGCTTATTATACTGTATACCTGCCCCTGTAGGCGCTAAACCTAGAAAATGTGCACTGAAAATTTTAATTGTTAGACACGCTATGAGCTTCTTAAGAGAGTACACTTTTAAACGACATATTAAAACTTTTTAATCTTGTGCTTGATTTAGTGACCGCATAGGATCTATTTTTGCATCTGGAAAGCGGACTAAGGTTTTACTTTGTCAGTGTTTTTCCTGGCTTTAGTTCCGTGGAGATGTATTGAACCTACATATGAGATGTTTTCCATGTGGCATACATTTATGTGCTGGATACAGTATTCCTGACTTAATTGCCAAAGAAATCCCAGGCCTGTGATTACAGCGCTAGTAGTCTTGGACTCATGCAGGTACGTTGTCAATGCAACTCAACCGTAAGGTGGCTTATACAGTAACCAATTATGCTGTAAATCATTTAGGTTTTCTCGCAGAAATTGTTGTTAGATTTATAGCTGAATGGTTTATGGGGTACAGCAGAGCATGAAAGAGTCATTTTGGATCAATATCAACTCAGGGAGTGACCATCACTGGAGGGGAATCATAAGTTCATATCTTCTGTCCCATTCATCTCAAAATACAGGCTGCAGGGTGTCAGAGTGAAATATGTTTTTTTAAAGTGTTGATGACCTGAAATCTCGCCATCTGAATACAGGTTTAAAGGCAAAGTTTATATTCATTACTTTGTAAATTGGTTGCCTCTTTGTGGTTGCTTTAACTAAAGGTTCACCTCCAGGGTCTGTCCTGACCAAATAGACCCCAGACATAATTACATTTATAAATTAAGAAGGGCCCAAAACAGAAATACTGGTATATAGACTGTCAAGATACACAAATATACTCTTGTATACGGCCCATACACTTGTACATATTAATGGTTGCAAATATCCTAGCGTACATGTGACCTTATAGACAAATATTTAATTGCCCTTACACATACACGCATGCCATTACATACAAACTTTCCAGGGTCCATATCCAATAGGGGTCCAGTACTGTAGGGTGGTTTGAGTCTGCATTGCGTTTTAAAACAAACCATGTGTAGATATTTACTGGGACCAGACTTCTAGTTAGTATGTATAGCTGAATGGTGAAGTTCCCTGCTCTCCCTGCTCCCTGCTGCCCACTGCAGGTGAACCTGAATTATATTTCCCATCATGTATGTTCCTTAACATAAACTTGATAAAAAAACCATAAACTTGATAAAAAGGCAAATCCGCATAAGCTCTAAATAGCTGCTTAGTGTAGTGATGTGCTTGGCTCTTGAATAATCGCTTGTATTGTTTATCCAGCATTCCAAAAAGGGACATGAGAATGCTACGGCTCTTTGGTTATCCCTGGATTAGCAGCACAATTATTATTGCTAGAACATTACATCATTTACTTGGGAGACTGGAAGATTACTCAGAGTTATTACAGTGGCCAACATAATTTACACTGGATGTGGTTATTGTGACTATAAGCCCAATAGCCCAGTTTTCTTTTGTTTTTAGGATTTAATATGCAGTTTGATTTATTTGTGCCTAAGTGAGATGCACTTTGACTAGGACATATCTGTTTACATTTTTACACATATTTACTTAGTGTAGTGGTGTATTCTGGCCTATACTGGCATTTCCAAGGGGTGGTAGACCGTCTGCCATGCCAATTGCCCTCTTGGGTGATTAGGCTCCCTGTAGGCTCCTTGGGTGATTAGGCTCACTGATCTCTCTAACTAGGCAATAACATTGACGTAGGTTAGCACTTTTGTTGACAAATCCATGCTAGCTAGCCCTTTATTAATCAAATCCAAACCTACTGTAGCCATATCAATCTGCATATGTTTGTCATTGAGCTGAAGGTATATACCGTATATACAGCTCTACAGTATTATATAGTTATTTAGCATAATAAATCATGTAAAAGTATTTCAAAATAAATAGAGGCCCTTTACTAAAGGAAGAATGACATAACACACTGGATCCAGCTCGCCTGAGATACATCCTTCTTCTGGCTGAAGGGTGGGTGAAGGGTTTTAGATAGCAGGACCTTATGTGAGCTCGGTACTTGCCACCCAGGAATCCAATAGGAGTACAGCTGAAGAATAGTAAAACAGAGGTCAGGAGTAGGTACACAAGCCAGTAGTTAGGGACACCAGGAAACAATAAAGCGTTACGGACTGAGGATAGGGAAGTACATTAAAACAGTAAATAACAGATGACAAGAATCCAGAGTAAGCCCAGGTCATACTGTGTAGGGACTTTAAAAAAAGGTTTTTGGCATTACTTTGCACATCAGCACAGGATCCACAATTCTGAAATCATCTTCCATCCTCTTAAAGGGGGGGGGGCTTGTTTTTTGTTGGAGGCATACTTATAAAGTCAGGATAACTAGTAATGTTGGCTTAGAAGATAGGTGTTAGGTGAAGCAGTGTACTGGAACATGTATCTAAAGTTCCCATGAGTGACTTTACATGCACAGACTGTTGTATCTTACATGGAATAGCTTCCTCAGCTGGACTTTGAACCAAACAGGTAGGCGCTATCCCCCAACAAAGTCAGACACCCCATGGGTACTGAAAATAAGGCCGTTCTTTTCTGTACATGGTTTCCATATGGCATATACTGTCATATTAATCTTAGTTAAACCTCTTTACATTTAATCTTAATGCTTTATTAAAAAAAAATATTGGGCAGAATGGTGGGTGTTCCCCAATAAGTGTGTTATCTTGAGACTATTGGTTTAGGACACATGCATGTGATAAGAGTGGAGCACAGCTGACGAATAAATGAAGTGTGTGTAGGGCAGCAGTCCCAAGTTGATGTGTGTTCGCAACCTGAAGCTCTACACAACAACGAACACCAAAAGGATGCCCACAGAACTCACCTCAGGGACAAGGTAAGCATCTTGTAGAAAGTGGATCATCTACTTATTGCTACTGGATCGAGAGGTCAAAGCCAGAATAGATTATTAATGCTTCAAAAAGTATCTTTTGGAATGGCCCTGGAGTATTAAAACAGTGCTTTGGATTTATACAGTCTATTTTGTAACAAAACCACTAGTGTTGGGGGAGATCGGGTTCAAAGTCTACCTGCAACTGTATACTTTCAAATTAGCTTGTATTGTAAGAACGATAGTACTGTATTTAGTTCTTGTAAACATAACCAAGTCAAATTGAATATAACTATAAATGGCCAAGGATTAGGTAAAGCAACCACATCCTTTTGTAGTTACCCATGAGTGTGCTTTTGTATATTAAAACCAGACACACTTAACCACAATAACCCATTGTCTGCATAAATAAAATAATAGCTGCAGATGTGCATTACACCCTGGGTATTAAGCCTATGACACTCGCTGCCTAACACCACTTGAATTTAAAATTGAAATACGTATCTCAACAAATGTGAAAAGCTTAAAATCCTTTTACAGAAAATGTTGGCTTGGAAGAGGCATGAAAACCACAAGCAGATGTTAGCTTTCCAAAAAATATTTTTTTCCTAGATATAACTACTCAATCGGTTTTATCATTGAGACGCAATGCACAGGAATGATAAATCAGACTGAACTTGGATTTCAGATTTCATTGTACATTTTTGATGAGAGTAGGCTAGGTAATTTGGGATTCCATGGAAATGTTAGGAAGATTAGATGTCCCTTTTGGACTTCCCAATGCATTAAACTTCACATACAGATTATTACAAGTGTTAAAAAGATTTGTCCATTTTCCTTTGACCTTGGGGGACCCTTACATTGTACATTGTATATTTGTATAATGAAATTAATAGTTATTTTTAGGCACTCTGTTAGAACTTTTTGCTGACACCTTGTAAAATCATAATGTACTAAGACATTTTCAGAGAATATTTCCCAGTGTTGCATTTAATTCTTAAGCATAACACAATCAGACAGATGCATATCCCACATAAAGCACATACTCTCGTCCATAGTTGGAAGGTCCATTGAGACATAGGAAAGGTTCAGGATTTTAATGTTGTGTTTACGGCTTGGCTCCATCATATTCTAGATACACGCGACTTTATCTGAAATAGACCAATAAAAATGTTTAGTTGTTTTTCATCTTCGTTAAGCCCCCCCACTTCCAGACATTGCACTCAGATGCTTCAGTCCGAGACACGACAGTAATGTTGTAGCCCCCTTATCAGCTGGTATCTGTGTAAGGACGTTAGGGGACATTATAATATAAATATAGGAAAATGGAAATAATCATGCACATAGGGAGTACAGAAATAAATTAATCATTTATATTCTCTGACCATCTTTCAGTTTTCTTTACAAGTTCACATGCTAGCGATATGTTTGTCCAGACAGAAAAAATATGAATGGGTGGGAGATTTGTGATAGAGTTTTCCATATTTCGGTAATACTAGTCAGACTGATGATTTTGGCCAAATGTTTTCCGTTACCTGGAATATGGAAATTTTTATTAGCCCACACGCTAATTATTTGAAAAGGGAAACTGTCCTCTTTATATAACAAAAAACCTGTAACCGTAATGCATCTAGGGCATAAAAATCTCCAAGGGCAGAGTATAGAATATTTGATACTGTCCTAACCTCAATATGTGAGGATTTAGGGGTAATTATTTCTGAGGATTTAAAGGTAGTTAGGCAATCCAATAGAGCAGCAGGAAATGCTAGCAGAATGCTTGGTTGTATAGGGAAAGGTATTAGCAGTAGAAATTTGCTTGTTTTTTTATATATTTTTTTAAAATTAAAGTTATCAGTGCAGTATAGTTAGATGTCCTCTTGAACATGTTATTAATGCCAGTGATGTCACAATAACATCACTTAGCTCACTTTATTTTTTATTATTATTTATTGTATTATTTTAGTGATTTGTTTTTATTGTTAAAAAAAATCACTGACACTTTTTTTTGTGTTGATTTCTGTTTGACATGGTTTCTCGCTCATCTCCCTGCAATCCCCCTGCACCGATCACACTGTGATCTCTATGCAAGTCCCTATAGACTTGCCTAAAGATCACAGTGTCTGTGATCAGTGCCTCATCGGAGCGATCTGATATCTCAGCAGGGTCTAGACAGACCCTGCAGGGGATATCCTGTCCTTCTAAGACCTTCCAGGTGACGTCAGCAGTGACACGACCCGGAAGGGAATGTCCGATGCTGGCTTCTGCTGTCAGCCTGATATCCCGTGTTAAGAAGGCCAGGACGTACCAGTACAACCATAGGCGTTTCTTGAGATGTATTTTATGGACGTACCGTTACGTCCATAGGGGACTGAATGGGTTAAATTTGCATTTTGATTTGATTTGATGGATTTTTACTGAATCGATCCTTGAGCATATACAATCTTTGAGGATTTATCATATACAGTGCAGTACAAAAGTTTTAGACAGATGTGGAAAAAAATGCTGTAAGAATGCTTTAAAAAATAGACGTGTTAATAGTTTATTTTTATCATTTAACAAAATACAAAGTGAGTGAACAGAAGAGAAATCTAAATCAGTTTGGTGTGACCACCCCTTTCCTTCAAAATAACATTATTTCTTCTAGGTACACTCACACAAAGTCAGGGGTTTTGTAGGCATATTTATACCATATAGGTGCTAATAATCATCAGTTTAATATGTAGGTTGAAACACAATCAATAACTGAAACAGAAACACCAAAAAGTCATACACCATTTCAGGACTGAGCACAGCAACAAGACACAGGGTAGTTATACCGCATTTGCAAGGCAAACAGGGGTTTCCAGATGTTCTGTCCAAGCTCTTTTGAAGAAGCACAAGGGGTAGTTTCACAAATATCAAATTGATTTACATTTTTCTTCTGTTCACTCACTTTTGCATTTTGTTATTTTTCTAGTTTTGTCTATTTTGTTTTTAATCATTCTTACATTACAGCATTTTTTCACACCTAAAACTTTTGCACAGTATTGTATACATGTCTGAACGTAGGATTTATATGAAATTAAGTAATGTGGAAAATAACAGTATTGGCAGCTAAGGAACACTCGAGACACCAGCATGAGATTCATGGTGCATTAACAGTCTATCATTCCATTGTCCTTAACTGATGAACAATAATCCCAGAGTGGGTCTGTCATGCTCATTATCAGTTGAACTTCAAATGGCTTTTATGACATCTACGGAATGCTATGATTTCCTATTCACTGTGTACCATGAATTTTATGGGAAAGTCCCGTGGAAAAAATATTTTTCTCGTTGTATACAAATATTTAAGCTAGCATTTTGATTCTCAAAGAGGATAGCAATGGATTCTCAAAGAGGATCAAGGTTTGCAATTTTGAGTGAAAACTACTTGGATATTAAACAAAATAATGAAATAAAAATTATTAAAAAATTAAAGTTAAATATTATCTTCTAATAAGAGATCTACATTTTAAAAGCTTCTTCTTTTTATTTTAACAAAGTAATGAATTAAACCTTTGAGAAGGCAATAAACCAGCAAACTGAGATGAGCCATTTTAGTCTGCCTGTGCTACATGTTTTATTCTTTTTCTTATACATATTGAAAACCCCCATATAATAAAACAATAAAAAAAACATATGTATATAGTTCCAAAATTTGATTCCAAAGCATCCACATCACACTTCAATCTACGATACATCTGAAGATCTTCGCCCCGTCCTCCTACAGTTAACAGTCCATATTTTATCGTAGACATACACTGTATTATTACATCTATGAGACATCTCTTCCATCTCTGTTTTCTTCTCAAATGGACATAACCTCTAGAACACGGGAAGCATCTACTGTTTTCCGTCTTCTCGCCATTGCTTGTTTTGCGGCAATAAAGTCATGTGAGATAAATTTCCACTCAACCTTCTTAATATATGCTTGCTTCATATGTAAGCCATTTTAGGACTGGGGAGCCGAGGCTAAACCAAGAGCTCTGCCAACATTTGTAACGCTACATTTATCATTTTGTAAGCACTTATGGTGAAAACAAAGCTATAGAACTACAAACCATAGAAAATGGTTGGAAATGTGATTACAGCTATGTGGGAACAATAATTACAAAATAAAAAAATAAATACATGTTACTCATTGAAACATTCAGTAACGTATCTTCATTTAGGGAAAGGAGTAGAAAACTGCATTAGTTGGCTGGAGAGTGTCTGAAATTAATGTATTATAGAAATAGATTGCAGTTCTTGTTAGCAGCTGGAAGCGGATTTGATTACAGTTTCTAGAAAGTTAGATAGTGGCAAAGGGTGACAGTGAATTAAATGACATCTCTGAAGCAGAGGCATCGGCTGTTTAAAGGAATAATTAAAACCTTTGTATTTATTTTTTCCACAAAAAGGCGATAGAAATGGGGGTCCCTAAAACAGGACATTTCTCCTATGTCATTATTTTATTTTCATCCAAACATAGCCAATTGATTTCTTTTTCTTAATGCCTTTTCTTCTGTTGGCCTTCTTTCTGAAGATCCATGAAAAACATCCCCAACATCTGTGAGATTATATATAATTACAAAGAGCATGTTTCCCTTAAGATTGTAAACTTGCGAGCAGGGCTCTCTGCACCTAATGTATCGGTTCGTCTCGTCTTGTCACAGCCCTTGAATATATGTATTGTATTAAGCACTGCGTACATTGTTGGCGCTATATAAATAAATAATATAATAATAATAGTGGATGCAAATGCTGAAAGCAGAACCAGACACTATTGCCAGCTTGTCACAAACTAAGGTTCAGGGCTGGACCCTAGAAAACCAAATGATGCAAATGGTACATAAACTGTTTTTCAGCCGCTTATCACTTACTCTTATTACGTTTTATTAATCTCACACCAAAACGTTTTTTTTGCTGTGCAAAATAAGTTAATGAATAAGGAATATTTTGAGCATCTATTGCAAATTAATTACCTGCACCAAAGGAGTCCAAAACGTATCCGTGTTCTCTAATCGTTTCTCCCTAGTGTTTAGTATACAATTGTAAGTAAAACCACAACTCTGGGAGAGATTTAAAAGTTAACTATCAAAGTAAACACATTGCGGAGCTAATGCGGAGATAATTACTGGCAGAGACGCATTAGAAGTATATTTATCAGTGTTCTCTTTTTCTAAGATAGGGAAAATCGTATCATTTCTGATTTTGCTTATGTAAAAGTTAAAAGAAATGTTTACGTGGTGTGTGTGTGGCTTTTGGTTTTAGAAAGTATACTTTGCCCTAATTACGTTATCAGCCACCAGGAAAGACTGGATCACAGATCATCATTAACACTTGGGTTTTAACAGAGGTAAATGTCCTACAAACCCTAAATGAGATGCTCGATCCTAACCAGAGGTGTAGAAAACAAAGAACCTATTATTTAAAAAGGTATTAATTTACACTGCAGCTTAGTCTTAAAACCAGAGGAAAGAAACATTTTAAAGTCATTTTCTTTGCTTGAGTTTTGATACACATAATGATTATATGCCCTCGATCTCCCCCAAAGATTGTCTTCTATGTTCACGTTGGAAATGTGAATTGAGATCTCGCAGTCGTATCATCATAATTGAAACACTCCCCCCCCCCCTCCTTTTCTTTCAGAGATGCATAACCGAGGAGTGTTTCTTTTTTGAACGTCTGGAAGCGAACAACTACAATACTTACCGTTCACGGAAATACAGCGACTGGTACGTGGCACTGAAGCGAACCGGGCAGTACAAAAACGGAAGCAAGACGGGACCCGGGCAGAAAGCTATTCTGTTCCTTCCAATGACAGCAAAGAGCTGATCTTGTGGACACTTCCAACATTTTGTACAAAACACTTGGTTTAATATTAAAGAGAAGAATATAAATGCATTTCCGATAGCATTAAAATTGAGCTAGAAAGTTAGTGCGTTTGTACATGCCCTTTAAGTATAATCGTATAATTATTTGTAAAAAAAAAAAAAGGGAAAAAAAGTCATTTACTTTTTTTAATGAATTTATATAAATATATATATTTGTGCATCTGTATCATACTGGGGAAAACACTTCATTCTTGTATAGAAGAGTCTTTCTAATCTCATGAGGACATCAAATCAATATATATTTAAAATGAATATTTTCCTTGAAGACCAACAAGACCCCCCATGAGGTATTTAACTAGTATATATATGAGAGCTGCTCACAGATACAGCGTTCCAGATCTTATCTAAGCACCATGTTGGTATAAAATGACATTACAATGCCTTGGTTAATAAAGAATTAAAATGTGAAGCTTCTTAGAGGCCCGGCTTGCTTTCATAGGCCTCCGGCAGTTCCTTATGGTAGAGAGAATAGAAAAGCCCTGAGTAAACAGCTGGAAGTGTCCTCATAGCTAGGTCGACGTTATGGAAACCTTCCTTATAGCCATAGAGCAGCAGTTTAGCAATCCTGCTGGTGATGGGGGTTGTATCGCTACAGTATGCCAGTTCTTGGAGGTCCATCCACTCACACTTTAGGCACTCCTGGGGGCAGAAATTTATCTGGTATGACAGAGGCTTTAGGCGACAAATAATATACATGTCGGACTTCCCAAAGGCTCCTGGGTGATTGTGTTGTTGTCTTATGCTCAAGAGGGATTTAAATTGTGATGTGATGCCTGTTTCTTCAAACACTTCCCGAACTGCAGTAACACCTGCAATGAGAAGGGAAACAAGAACATATGAAATGTAATGCTCCACAGATGACTACTTAAGTTATCCATTCATGAATCCATCTTCAGCTAATTACCATTAATCAGCAAGTTACCATTAATCGTTTTTGAGGTAAACTCACTCTAAGCACATCAAGTTCACTGTTGATCCCGAAGACAAAAACCCACATTGAAATTATTTCCAATTCGCGCGAAAAGGGGAAACATTCCTTCTTGACAAAACGGCAATCTGATCTCTCACCGGATCAGCAAGATATAATCACACCCTTATAGCCAGTTATATGCCTGTATATTCCTTTTTTTGCTAAAAAATCTAGCCCATAGGCATCTCTTGCATTTGATGGGACACCCGTAGATTGTAAATTCCACATTCTTACTGTAAAGAACCCTTTTGGCCTTTTGTGGTGCACTATAACTAAATACCCATGTAATTTTGGCTCTATTTATCTTATGATAGTTCTCGTTTCCATTTTTTTTTTTTAAGCATACAAAAGATCTTCCTTACTTCCAGTAATTTTTTACACAGGTATTATACCTCATCGACTCTTACACTGTATGTCATCACATGAGAAAAAAAAAACCCACCAAGACACCGTGATTAAACCTAGCAGTCCTCCTGGTTTGACACGGGGTCTCTGGGTGAAGAGCTGTGTCCTGGATCTCCAGGTCACTTTTCTTTTACTCCGGGCAGGGCAGCAGCTATTGGTCACACCCACTTCCCTCTTACACCACACCTACTTAAGACTAGCTATGCCCACTTTCAAAGCCACTCCCCATAAGAGGGAGACCTCCAAATAGTCTACCCAGTGACAATGCTTTGTTGAAGCAGTGGTAAGCACTGTTTTGCAACACTTTCCTGCAGTAGAGGGTTTGGTGGAATTGGAAAAAAAAATTATATCCCCATGAGTTTTGTCCAAAGTATTTGCTGCATCCATTGTACGGGTTTGGTGAGCATTTGTTTATTAGAAAAAAGCCACACTTTTTTTGATTGATGGACAACTTGGGTGAACCAATACTGTAACAAATCTTATGGAAAAAATAATTCTTAAGAAAAAAAACCCAAAAAAAAACAAACCTTAAAGCCTTGTTATATTTGAGTAAGATGAAATGTTTTGAGTGGAGGTCGAGGAAAATTCTCCCCGCATGTAGTAATCGCGGATCAACAAATCTGGCACTTTTATTTACACAATAGAGAAATATAAGATAACCACATTAATAAGTCATTTCTGGATTTATTTTGAAAATGTAAGGACCGGGGGGGCAGTACTTTCTAGCATAACAATTTTACCAAGGAAGCTGAATTGTGAATTGATTTGAATACCAACCAATATCTTCACCAGGATCAGAGAGTCCTCCGGGAAACTTCCATGTGTTCAAAGTCTGTAGATAGAGAGTATTTGTCACTTAATTTTTGCAAGGAAGGAGACCTTTTCTCGACAGACGTCTCATCATGTAATATGTACTTTATAAATATTTTTTTTAAAGGGTTGAAGCAGATTTCTATTGAAACTATATGACTGATTTCACATTACAGAATACTCCACCTTCGAAGTCAAAATGGCTAATCAATATACAATTCAGGCAAAACAGTCGCATGAAAAGAAAACCTCTTTATAAGAATATATATTTTCCAACAGCAGCTTGGGTAAATTATTTTGATCCGTTTGAACCTCGTGTTTCTTGTCTCTAACATATTTGCAGAGTCCTGGTATGAGATAGAATTGCATTGTTGCTTTCAGCTTTATATACTAAAAGGATTTAGAAGCTTTGCAAAAGCCACCAAAAGCAGCCAATCTAAAAGGAACAGTAAAGGGAGAAGAAACGCTCCTTAAAATGCGATTTCCTCCAGTATTGAAGAGTCAACAAGTCACGGTGCTCTCTTTAATCCTAATCCGTCTCCTTTTTGGTGTCAGAAGGGGGTACTTCAAAACCAAATATATTTATTTTTTAATGTTACTGTGCCGATTAGAAGAAATGTATGTGTTCCAGTGTGTTCTGTAACTATGCTGCTAGCGATCTAGTAAATCATGTAGGGAACCTGAGGAAGCTGCTATGTGAAAGAATAACCCTGCCTTGTATATGCGTTTATTTAATCACGCAAATATTTACTTGTGTTTTGTAATATATTTAACCAGCTGAACAGATTCTGACGCGTAGTACTGTTCCATAGTGCACTGATTTCAGTAGTTTGTCTGGATATTAAATGTGTATGCTGAATTCAGACAACGGCCTCTTCGTTTTTATCCTTCCACTGTTGCCTCTCTACTTAACAGCTTGATGCTTTAGCATCCGGTACCATTATTTTATACACACACACTCAAAAAAAGATGTTTTATGCTTTAACACAACCAATAATTGTAAGCGCAACATTGCAGCTGTGACCCTTTCGCTGCCTTATGCTTTTTGTAGCATGACCATTGTAGAGCTTTCTGCTAAGCCACCGATCCATCTCCAGTAATGAACCGCTTACACACACACATGGCTGGCTGTAATGTACCCAGTTTATTTAGCGAGCAGGAATCATACCTCCTACACGTGCACAGAAGCACTCCTTTTAAAATCATACATATTTCATCATCATATACAAGTTTCAGATAACATACTTGGGTTGTTGCTACTCCCTTTGACTAGAATGGGAGCGCTACTGAGCAGGAGCATACACAAGAACGGGTCATATCGTGCAACTTAACACCCCTTGAGCACTAAAATACCCCTTGAAACTAACAAAATTTTGTATCCACTATACATTTCTTTAAATTTGGGAGTGTGCTCCCCTTTTACTAAACTTTAGGGTAAATCAATGTTTATTGAGATTTTCAAAATTTTCAAAATATGTGGGATACAGAAAAGAAAGGGTAGGGGAGCAAACAAACCGTGACATCCAAGTTGGTACACATCAGAACAATGGCATCCCGACAATCCGCCCCCCGACAAATTACCCGCCTAGCGACAAGATATCATCAGAAGACCCCTGACAGACACATGTCTTAAATAGCACACCTAAGAGAGGGAGTGAGGAGCCTCAAAGGTTGCTGACTTCAGCTCTGAATGGCCTTAGTGGCCTTAAGTGCTAAATGAGCGCAACCACCAGCGTAGAGGCGCCAGGGATGGAGCAGCCTGTCAAGGGGGATCCTTGCACGGGCATACGGCCCATATAACCGCAGAGGAGAGAACGGGGGTCGAGCGGGTAGAGTCAAGAGCGGCATGCGAAGGAAGGCAGGCCACGGGGGAAGGGAAAAAAAAGGGAGAAACAAAAAGGGGGGGAGAAGCGAAAAAAGAGAAAGAACGAGAAGGAAAAAAAAAAAAAAAAAAAAAAGGGGGGGTTAGAGGAGGGGCCAGGACTGGGGATGTGGACCAGAGCGCTACAATATCGTCGGGCAAGGGGTCAAGATATAAGGGCTGTAGGTAAGTCCGCAGGCGCCTGGGACAGTAAGGAACGGGCGAGGGGACCAGAGGCACATGCCAGCCAGTGGTACCAGGTGCGTTGGTATCTCTCAACCGCATTCGAAGCCGACAGGGCCAATTCCTCCAATGAGCGCTTATTGTCCACCCGGAGGAACCACTCCCTAAAAGAGGGAGGGGAGGGGTCACCCCAGTGGAGAGGTATGAGGGCCTTAGCGGCCGTGATCAGGTGCCTAACAACCGTCCGTTTGTACCAGGAGAAGGAGAACGTCATATGTTGTAGAAGGTAGAACTCCGGGGTGAAGGGGAGGACCCTGTCAGTGAGGGACTGAGCACAATCGTGCACGGCGGACCAGAAGGGAGCGATACGAGGGCAGTTCCACCAGAGGTGAAGGAGAGAGCCCGGGGACTCCCCGCACCTCCAGCACTCGTCTGTCGACCCAGGCCGGTAGCGAGACAACACCGAAGGCGGGCGGTACCAGTGGGCTAGCAGTTTATAAGACATCTCCTGGTCTTTAGCGCTGAGAGAGCAGCGATGTGCGAAGATGCACATCTTGCTCCACTGTTCCTCAGTAAGGACGACCTGCAGCGCCGTCTCCCACCTCCCCATGAACGCAGGGGGTGAGGGGGTCAAGGCGGACAGGAGGAGGCTGTAAAGTTTGGAGATACCGTGGGATAGAGGGGCATCCATCACACACAGGGACTCAAAAGGGGAGAGGTCACGCAGCACGTTATGTTTCCGAGCCAAAGAGCGGTAAAAGTTTTGCAGTTGCAGGTAGCGAAGCCTAACCATCAGGGAGGTCGTCCCCTGGCCGACAAGGTGATCCAAGGGCTTAAGCCCCGCAGGGGTCACAAAAGATCGTAATCTCGGGACACCCTCCGGAGTCGCTGCAGGGAAAAGATTGAGTCCCAGCCCAGGCGGAAAGTCGGGGTTATCTCTGAGTGGGGTGAGTGGGGAAGGGACAGAAGAAAGCCGTGTAGTGCGGAGCAAGGAGTGCCAGACCCGTAGCGTAGCACACATGAAGGGGTGAGGGGAGGCAAGACGACGCGCCGTATCCACAGCGAGCCAGGGGAGAGAGGAGATCGGGAGGCCCAGCAGCGCGCTCTCCACTCCCACCCACTGTTTATGGGCCGGAGAGCGGGTCCACTCCACAATGCGCAGCAAATGACAGGCGCGATAATACGTTCGCGGGCAGGGCAGGGCGAGGCCACCCCTAGACTTAGGGAGGATCAGCGTAGCGAAACTGATGCGTCGCGATCGAGGGCCCCACAAGAAACTGAGAAAGGCGGAGCGGACAGAGGAAAAGAAAGAGGGTGGGATGGAAATCGGCAAGGTTTGAAACAGGTAGAGGAGGCGAGGCATAACATTCATTTTGATGGTGTTAACCCTACCCAACCAGGAGACCCTAAGTCTCGACCACTTAAGCAGGTCAGATCGAATCGATGACAAGAGGGGAGGGAAGTTAAGGCTAAAGAGGCGAGAGGAGTCATCCGTCAGCCAAACACCCAGATATCTCAGCTGGGAAGGGCACCACTTAAAAGGAAAGGAAGCAGCCAGGGAGTCCCTGTCCGCCGGGGGTAAGTTGACATTGAGAATCTCCGACTTAGACATGTTAATTTTAAAATTAGAAAGTTTCCCGTAATCGGAAAGCTCCTTCAGGACGACCGGCAAGAAAAGATGAGGCCGGGTGATAGCGAACAGAAGGTCGTCGGCATAGCCCAGGACCTTGTGGCTGGACCCCCCGCCGTCAGACCATGAATGTCCGGGTTTAAACGAACGGCCTGGAGCAGGGGTTCCAAGGAGAGCACAAACAGCAGGGGCGACAGGGGGCACCCCTGCCTCGTGCCGTTAGATATAGGAAAAGGGTCCGAGAGGGATCCGTTGATACAGAGGCGAGCCGTAGGAGATGCATAGAGTGACTGGATCCAAGTCAGCAGGCCGGGGCCGAAGCCCATGCGCCGGAGAGTAGCAAACATGAAGGTCCAGTCGACCCTATCAAAGGCCTTCTCGGCATCCGTGGAAAGGAGGATAGTGGGAAGGTTGGAACGCTTGGCCAACTGAAGGAGGTTCACAGCACGAATAGTGCTGTCCCTAGCCTCGCGGCCCGGAACAAACCCCGTCTGGTCAGGGTGCACAAGTTTTGGCATTAAAGGGTTGAGTCGGGTGGCTAGAATTTTGGCAAAAAGCTTGAGGTCCGAATTAAGGAGGGAAATCGGCCGATAGCTGCCACAGTTCTCGGGATCCTTACCGGCTTTGGGGAGAAGAGTCACAGAGGCGGATATGGTGTGGGCATGGATGTGGCCACCCCGTAGTAGAGAGTTGAAGGCCTCAACATACCGCGGGCCCAGTTGGCGAATAATACTTAAGGGGAAACCCATCAGGGCCGGGGCATTTCCCGCTCGGAGACGACCGGATGGCGAAAAGTAACTCCGGGAGGGTAATAGGGGCGTCTAGCCCGGCCGCGTCTTCAGCAGAAATGCGCACACGGATCGTGCGTTGCAGATAGTCCGCAATTTGCGATTCCCGGTCTCCAGTGGAGTGGGGGCCTGACGGAGGAACGATGTTATACAGTTTTGTGAAGAACTGGACAAAACCATCCGCGATATCAGAGTGAAGAAGACACACCCTGCCGGCGTCGGAGCGGATTTTAGGGATGTAGGTCAGAGTACGAGAGGCCCGGAGGGCCCTCGCCAAATATTTCCCAGGCTTATCTCCATGTTCATGGAACAACGCCCTGGAGCGTTGGTAGGCACGTTGGTGTCTGGCGTTCAAGATCGAAGCCAGTTCCCCCCGCAACGACACAAGCAGCTGCAGGTCGTCCCCCGAGAGAGAGTCCTTGTGGGCCCTCTCCGCGTCCGCAATGCGCAGGCAGAGAGAGGCTATCTTTTCCGTGTCGAGTTTCTTGCGCTGTGAGCAGATGCGGATAAAGTGACCCCGAAGCACACTCTTGTGGGCCTCCCACACCGTAAGGCTGGGGACATCACCCGTGAGATTCTCGTCAAAATAACTGGTGATAGCCTGAATTGTATCGGCACACACCGAATCATCAGACAACAGAGATTCAAGAGCGCCGAACGAGAGGTGAATCAAGCGATAGGAGCACCGGGGCATGGTCCGACCAAGTGGTGATGCCGATGCGGGCACGACAGACGAGAGCCGTATAGTGGTAGGGGAGGAAAAAGTAGTCGATACGAGAGTAGGAGCCGTGCGGCGTCGAGTAGAAAGTGTAGTCTCTAGTCGTGGGGTGGAAGGCACGCCAACAGTCTACCAGGCGGTGGGAGGTCAGCAAGGAAGAGACCTTTCCCAGTACATGTCGAGGGATATGGGAAAGTCCCGTAGAGGCGTCCAGAGCAGGGTGTAGAGGGATGTTAAAGTCTCCGCCGAGGACCAGGACGCCCTCCTGAAAGTCTCGTAATTTAGCAAGCACCTGTCGGAGGAAAACGTGTTGTCGTCTGTTGGGGAGGTATAGGTTAGCGAAGGTGTATTTTTGATTGGCGATAACCCCTTTTAACAGAAGGTAGCGCCCCTCGGGGTCGGAACAGACGCCAACCTCCGAGAAGGGAAGATATTTGGAGAGGAGAATAGCCACGCCCCTAGTTTTGGTGGAGGGATTGCTGCTGAAATAGCCGGTAGGGTAGAAGCGATCTGAGAGCCTAGGGGACCTGCCGGAGAGGAAGTGGGTCTCTTGAAGGAACGCTACGTCCACTCTGTCGCGACGTAGATCCCGGAGTAGGTGAGAGCGCTTCTCAGGGATATTAAGTCCACGGGCGTTAAGGGACAGGAAGGTGAGGGGGGAAGCGCGTGGTGGGGGCGACATGCCCGAGGGGAGGAAGGGTGGAGGAGAGAGAAGAGGAAAGAGAGAAAAAAAAAAATAAAATAAAAAAAAAAAAAAAAAAAAAAAAAGGGGGGGGGGGACAGACAGAGGGGAGGGGGAGGAGTACGAGGGAAGGGAAACCTGAAGGGTTCGAGGACCGGGAACAAAACGGTCAGTAAAGACCGCGAGACGCACTAGACACGCCAGCCAATAGGGCAACACTAGGTTGCCCGAAACGACCCTAACGGACAGGGAGGTCGATGGCAGAACGAAGGCGTGAGCGTGAGGGAGCCGAGGCAACCGAACAAGGAAGAACAGAAAAAATAGAACAAGGTATGAGAGATCAAAAATATATTGGTAGGAACAGCGAGAACAACTGCGCGCCGCCGCCCGCAGCAAAAACAGTAATAGAGTAACACAAACTAGCCAGCTAAACTAGGTCGAAGGAGAGGGAGGAACGGCATGAGGCATCAACAGGCCTCAACCACCAGCCCAAACAACAAAGGTACATCAACACATATCCGCCCCGGAAAAAGAAACAAAAAAAAAAAAACAAAAAAAAAAAACAACAACACAATAATCAACACGGACAAACAAGCCCCAGGCCCTGGTGCCATGGGAACGGAGGTATGGTACGGAACATAGATAGAGGGCAGAGGCCCCCGGCACCGTACACTCAGAGCGGTGGGGAGTAGGCCACCCCAGGTCGCGCATCAAAGGCAAAAGTAGCCACAATGCAACCGGTGGGCGAACGGAGTACAAAGACAACGCAACAGACAAGGCGAACGACATATAGATCCATTGACACAAAATATATATAAAGAGGAAGTGACATTATACACACTTGTTAAGAACAAACCCCGGGCCCAGGCACCGCGGCGTCGCGTGAACAAATGTATGGTAGGAAACATATATAAAGGGCAGATACACCCGGTACCGCAGGTTCAAGGCGGGGAGGAGCAGGTAGCCCCTGAAAGCGCAACAAAGGCAAAGTGCGCATCAATGCAACCCAAGACAGAAACACCGGGGAGGGCGAATGGGCTGCAGAGACATTGCAAAAGATAAGGCGAGCAAAGTACGGACCTACTGACCCATAGGAAAGTTGGCAGCAATGGAGTAAGAGACCAGAGAGAGCGATTATAGTGCATAAACATTGCAATAGATAAGGCGAACAATATACAGGCATAGGGACATAGAGAAACAGAAATAAACCTGCAGACGTCCACGGAGGAATATGGCGAGGAGTGGAGCCCCACAGGGGTGATAAAAGAAAAAATAAATAAATAAAAATAAAAAAAATAAAATAAATTAATAATCAAAACAGACAAACAAACAAGCCCCAGGCCCCGGTGCCGTGTCGCCACGTGAACAGAGGTATGGTATGAAACATAGGTAGAGGGCAGAGGCCCCCGGCGCCGTACACACAGAGCGGTGGGGAGTAGGCCACCCCAGGTCGCGCGACAAAGGCAAAAGTAGCCACAAAGCAACCTGTGGGCGAACGAAGTACAGAGACAATGCAATAGACAAGGCGAACAATATATAGATCCATTGACACAAAATATATATATATAATAAAAAATAAAAAAAAGGGTGACATTATACACATTTGTTAAGAACAAACCCCGGGCCCAGGTACCGCGGCGTCGCGTGAACAAATGTATGGTAGGGAACATATATATACACCCGGTACCGCAGGTTCAAAGCAGAGAGGAGCAGGTAGCCCCTGGAAGCGCAACAAAGGCAAAGTGAGCACCCATGCAACCCAGGACAGAAGCACCGGGGAGGGCGAATGGGCTGCAGAGACATTGCAAAAGATAAGGCGAACAAAGTACGGACCTACTTACCCATAGGAAAGTGGGCAGCAATGGAGTAAGAGACCAGAGAGAGCGAATATGGTGCATAAACATTGCAATAGATAAGGCGAACAATATACAGGCATAGGGACATGTAGATACAGAATCAAACCTGCAGACGTCCATGGAGGAATACGGCGAGGAGTGAAGCCCCACAGGGGTGATAAAATATAAGAGAAAAAAAATAAAAAAAATAAATAAAAAAAAAATAAATAAAAAAAGAAATAATAGTCACAATTCCGTATAGTGGCGGAGTGAGCATCGAGGGTGGTGGTCAACAGGGGTGCAGAGGGTGATCATTCCTCAATCTCCAGATGGCGCGAGAAAGGTTGTGGTGCTGGTGGTTCGCGCCGGGTAGGCTGCTCAGGCAATCCACGCCTGGTGCGCCGAGAGAGTGGCTGCCTCGCCGGCCCGTCGTCTGCGTCAAGGCCAGACAGAGCCCAGTCGGCCACGGTCAAGGCAGGGAGGCCCAGGGCACTCAGCAAGCGGGGAAGTTCGTGGTGGTGCCGCAGCGTCAGCGACGTGTTGTTGTGCCGGATCAGGAGCGCAAACGGGTGACCCCAGCGATAGGGGATGTGAAGGCGCTGAAGCTCCAGGGTCAGGGGCCTCAGGGCGCGACGGGCCTGCAGGGTGAGGTCAGAGAGGTCATGGAACAGGGTGACAACCGCGCCATTAAGCGGCCACGTGCGCACTTCCCGCGCGCGGGACATTATGGCCTCTTTGAGGCGGAAGTCCGTCAGGTGACAGATAATGTCCCTGGGAGGACTAGATGGGTCAACACGGGGCCTCAGGGCACGATGCACCCTGTCTACCACCGCCGAGGCGTCCACAGCCCTGCCCAGGAGGCCGGAGAACAGGGTAGTGAGAAGGGCCAGCAGGTCTTCAGAGGCCTCAGATTCAGGAACACCCCGGACTCTAATATTTTGCCTGCGTCCCCTGTTGTCCAGGTCCTCCAGCCGCCTCCTCACAGCACGGAGGCAGCGCAGGTGGTGTTCAGCAGACCGAGTCACGGCCTGGCCTACCTGTTGCTGCGAGGCCGAGGCCTCCTCCAGGACCGTCACCCTGTGCTCCAGTGAGGAGAGGTCAGTACGGAGGGTCGCCACTTCGTCCCGGACCACCTGCCGGAGCTCCGCGATGAGGGTGGAGAAGTCCGAGCGCCGAGGAAAACAGCCGGAGCACCTCAGGTGAGTGGTGAGGCAGCGCGGGAGCAGGAACGGACGTCGCCTCCTCCAGGGAGGATGAGCTGGCCGGCGAGTCCGCCGCGTGGTCCGCCAAGGCCTGCGAGGCCAAGTCCGCAGGCGTCCTGAAATACTCCCGAAGGGAGTTAGCGGCTTCTCTGGTGCGACCGCTCGGGGTTGGGGGTTCGGCGGGAGCTTTTTTTATTTCGCCCCATCGTGTCTGGCAGCCGGATGACAGCAGATGAAAGTGCGGGGGGCAGCGGAGCACAGAGCTCAGACGTCCATCTTCCTTGGCGGCTGGACACGCCCCCCCCTTTTACTAAACTTTAGCTTTTCCTCATATGCATAATTTTCTCCAAGACACTTAATATTTTGTTTCGAACATAAAAAATGAGTTCTTTTTTACTACAGCCAAGTTTGGTGCATCACCGAGAGTAGTTGCCAGAAAAAGGTTTGGGGGCCGATTAGAGGATCTGTACAGACCAGCGAGCACAAACACAATGATTCTTTCTGCATGACAGCCTAACCCTGGACCTCACTGCCCGGGGCCTCCATTCATGGCATTCATTAGTGTAACATGTCTTCCACTCAACAGAGCGGGTCCTCCAGCGAGGAAACCAGAGTGCCTAGCCAGCTCTTACAGAAGCATTAAGTAAAACATTTTAGTAATTGACATGCTTACCATTAATACCGTTATAGTTACATTAAAGATTAGCATAATTCTGTGAAAAACTGAACATTTTGTATCCAATGTGTACATTTTTAGATGTATAACAGGGGCCAGCATAAACACAGTTATATGGCTCACAGGGAATTTCTGGATCTTATTAACAACTGGTGTTGCGACCATAAACCGCATTTATTAGTTTAAAGGAAGATGCAGCAACTGTCAATGTGGTGTGAATCAAAAGCCATGCGTGCAACAGTTCTAAACGATATAAGATTCTGCAAGCTTTGTAAACACCCATGATTCTCAATTACCATGCGCTTCTTAGAAATAAGACGCTCGGTTCAAAATCCAATTATAGTTTACAAAGTTAATGAGAGAATTAATCACAGCACTGTACTAAACAGGAACATATGCCTGGAGCTACATTGTATACAATGCAAAACACGGCCGATCTATTGTGTGTCCAAGATCAGACTGATAATTATGAATGGTAAAATTAAGAGCACTCTTTTCAAACAACGTAATTTATACTAGCAGCTGGGAAGGAATTCCATCTCATGGTGCCAGTTTGGACTACAGTAATGTCGTATCAACGGTAGTACACACAGTGACTAGATTAATCCCAAATTATTTGGACATCAGGCTCCTCTCTTGTGTTCAGATGGACGTTTTATCAGCAAATGCAGCTGTGTTGGAGCAAATTGATCTTTTAAAGTGCGGCATCATGCAACATGTTATTATACTACACATAACATACTTAACCAATATTAATCTCATTTTTCTTACCTTATTTCTATCCTGCACTACCAATACTTTGCCAGTGTCCTCGTCTAGAACAGCTCCTGAAAAACAATTGGTGCAGATACATTTGGTAAAGCAAGACAAAGTTCTCTGCATGGTCCATATTTCAATATATCATAGATGTGCATGATAGCCTTATTATACCATGCTACAGAATTGGGTTACATTTTATAAATAAATTGTTATATGCCTGTGGCCCTGGAGTGGTTTATGTAGAGGTGATAAAATAGTGACACTGCTATTTTTTTTAAATTATATTTAATTTACAATATTATTTCCAGTGCTTGTTAGACAGTGTGAAACTATTTGGATCATTAATTCCTACATCAAGCAACTAATCATTGTCTGTAGTTCTCTGGATTCTCAGAGAATATCTGAAGCTCAGTTAACGGGAAGAAAGCACTTCATGATGAGTAGAGTAAGTGAGGTGGATTCACGATCATTGAAGACTGGCATTAAACGTTAAAAGACAAGATCAGA
The DNA here is from genome assembly GCA_023333645.1 of Sceloporus occidentalis. NCBI lineage: Eukaryota > Metazoa > Chordata > Lepidosauria > Squamata > Phrynosomatidae > Sceloporus > Sceloporus occidentalis. Next base: position 6,626,917 of record JALMGF010000046.1, read on the forward strand.
GAGCAGCCAACTAATCTGCAGAACACTTAGCAAAAGTAGATAAGCCAAGCAACAGAATAAAACATTGTTTGGATGCATTATTGATTTGATGGGGTAGAGTCCAGTTAGATTGGTACAGTAGTCCAGCTGGTGAAGAAACAGGTCAAGGTTTTAGATATTGCTTAGTGAGAAATGGATAGATTCAGGAAAAACACTGCTTAGCTGAAGACCACTGGGTAGAAGGTCTAGGAACAGAGGTGAAAATGTTCACCAAGGGCTGATGACAAAAATGTTTATAGAGTCAAATATGCCTTTCTGGCAAGGAATGCAATGTGACCTATTGACTGGAAGCACGGACTTTGCACATAAGAAGCGGTTACCTTCACCTTTAGTTTTAGCTTTGCTAATATCAGGGGTTAATAGGCAGGAACTAGGAGAGAACTAAAAGAAACCAAACACGCGACAGGGATACCTGTGGAAGATAGCCAGGGGCGGCCATGATATTTGTCCCCATAAAATGTTTGGCTCAAAAGGATAGACACCACCTGGTCACATAGAAAGAACTATGGATACGACGCTCAAGAAGAGTGGCAACAGAAACGAAACAGGTAATTTATGAGACTACTGGGAATATCCTTAAAATCTTTTAAACAGCTTCTGATCTTTTCCATTAACGTGGTAGAGATGCTACATAGCATCGAGACACTTCTGCCTCAACCCACTTGCTTTCTAAATCAAAGCAGTACAATTTCGTTTACATGCGTCAATTCCTCTTCAGTTATATTTAGCTAAAATCCAAACAATTCCATGAACATTTTCAACAGATCCATAGCTAAACAAATTACAATGCGGTTTCGCTTTAATAGGATGACACAAATCTTGCGTTTGTTCTATGATGAATAAAAACATGTTCTAACATGTCTATTGATCAGTTTTTTCCCTCTTGCTGCCCTCTGCTGGTTATCGGCAGTAACCATCGCAGAAGGTGTCCGTACAGCGAGATGCAAGAACCAGCCCGTGTCATTATTGCTCAGTATTAAAGCAGGGAGAAAGACACTCATATCTGTACATGTAGACACCAAAAAGTGGGCTCCTGTCCTGGCCCTCCTGTGCTAACCTCTCCTTCTCATTCATGTTCTCTCCAGTTCCGGATGCTATAATTTACAAGTGTCCTGCTTCTCTCAGACCTGCAGAGACCACAAACAGGAAGATCTGCTGGCCCCTTTGTAAAGGGACGCTTCAGCCACCATATGCATTTTAATGCATATGATAGCAGTATGGTCCCTTTTCAATATAGATGCCATTGCTTTTAGAAACTCATGGAGGGGAGATTCAGTTTAATGGAGTATTTCCTGCCACTAATTGTTTGCTTCAATGAGCCAATCAGTGGCAATAAACAATTGAGCAGGAAAGAGGAGCATCTGCAGCAGAAGGGTTGCAGCTTTCAGGAAACCTTTTCCCAAGCCCCATAGTCATACATACAATAATCTCTGAAGTTACCTGCCACCCCAACTTGGTGTGTTGCGTATCCAGGCAGTTTGCTTGGCCCATCCTTTAACCAGAGCGTAAGAGTAGATGTGTCACGTTCTGCATGATGAAAAGTAAACCCCTCGGAGGCAGCGGAGGTTATCAGCTTGCTAAGAATGATCGGAACGTGCAGCCATACTGCAATTCTGCCATCTTCCCTCCATGCTTTAATAGATTCTAGAACGAGCGGGGGAACAAAAAAAAAACCAAAAAAACACATTATTCTACACGGGTGTAAATAACTCAGCACAACGAAATAAGCATCTGGAAACATTTTGGATTGGTCTGGAGTAGTCTGTGTGCTTAATGTATTGCATGCGGCGGTTCGTTCTGCCAATATCCACCATGTTATTCGGGAATGTCCTCTACATCTGGAAGCTACTACACTCGGATGGTTTGGTATATGCATATTACACAGTAGTGTACCCAAAGGGGGACAGTACGCCCTGGGTGCCACTCATCACGGGGTGCCTGGTGGCCTGACGGCCGCCTAACACATGCTCGCAAATGATTTCACTTTCCTGCTAGAGACAAAAGTGGCCCAAATGAACAGATATTAACAGGGAAAATATCCACGATAAAGTTTTGGACACCACTGATAAATGAATTGCCCGCTACAAAGAATGCTACTGTAGACCCAAACGCATTTGCTATCTACCTAGTTGACCAAGTTTCACCGCACGACAAGCAGTTTAATCAGCCAGGTTAGTCTCCAATGCTGAGCTGGATCTTCCAAATGCACCAATACTGCCATTCTAGAACCACACATGCCTCCATCAAGAAATAGGATTTATCAAATACAGAGAGAATTTACAGGGGGGGCAGAAAATGTTTAGCGATATTAGAGAGTTAAAAATATCAAGGGCAAAGTCCGGCAAGTTTATCCGGCAAAAAAGAGCCAACTTGTCTCTGTATAACGCATAGAGAAGATTGTGTTATACAGGGCCATCTAAGGTCATCAGATCACTGGGTTTGTCCAGCATGCCTCATAGTGAGCTGGGTCTGTCTTATGTATGGTTATCAGCCAGCTGTGCATTATACAGGGTCCAGCCCCCCCATAATGAACAATAACAGCACTGCAAATCCCAACTCGCCCTTTACCGAAAGGATCACGTTATATCTATGGGTCATTTAGTAATGCTGGGGGTAATATTTGGTTAAGGGCATGCTGCACACGGTCACTGTTAGCCGGCACTGGCCGGGCGGCCCGTGTCACTGTGCGGCATGCTGCACTTGCCATGTAGCCAGCTCTTGAAGCCGGCTTCGTCCAGATCATGATGAGGCCGCAGCCGGACCGTAACTCCCCCGAAGCGGTCTATCTTTTCCTGGGGCCAAGCGCACGGGGCTTGCTCGGACCGGCTGGGTTCCGAGGTGAAAAACCTGCCCGTCACCGCTTTTACCCCGGCTGTAGAGCCCCGAATCAAATAACGCCGACACACAAGCCGCAGCATTCCAGCAATCAGCTGTAGCACCCTATCCTTACATAACATAGGCGGAAGCGACATCACTAGCCGGGCGGCGCCATCTTTGTTATGGATACGCTTTTCAAAATGCTAGAGCGCCAGCCTCATGTACCGTTTCGCTTCCGGAAACATAGTAGTTTATGTAACCCTAGAAAGGGGTCGTTCACACTACACCGTGATATAGAAACCATTTCTGCCTATTATAATCACATTGTTTAAAGACACCTCTAGAGTCAGGTCAATGGTCGTTCTTTGCCGGAACCATTAGAAGCTCATGGCTAGACATCTTTCCATAGAGTTTCGTACTGACTGGTGCCCTGCCAGGAACAAACATGTCTGCTACCACAGGATTTTAAATTTCCTGCGAATGATTACCGTAATTATTCCCAAAATCTACTACTGTCTGCATCAGTTAATAACTCCTAACCCGGTAATTGCGCCTCTGCTTTACACATTACGGTAGGTCACAAATCCCACCCTCCCTTCTGCACCCGGAAGTTGTTGTTCTGCCGGTAGAGCACGCCTAATGCTGCTGCTGGTGAGATTTGCTCAATATGTCTGCTTCCAAAAAGAAAAGCAAAGAGAAAGCTCTACAAGGGGCAGCGTCCCCCTGTCCGGAGCCCCGAACGGGTAGTAACAGCAACCCTTGGCTGTTTAAAGTCACCGACTTCTTAGATAAAGGTATATTGCCCAGCGCTTTAATGCACATGGTGTTTCACGTTCTGAATGATCTCTAGATGTTATAAGCACTTAAATACGTCAAACGACTTAACAAAGTACGAAAAGGAAGTTTATATCAAAGGAGAGGAAATGTTAGAGCATGAGGTCATAGTCAAAAACTAGAGGGACAGAGTCCTGGATGTAATGTATGATAATTTTGCTTCACTAAGATAGTGGTAAATAAGTGGAACAGCCTCCCGGCAGAAGCCATAGAGGTTAATATAGCAAGGAAACCTAACCTTGAGACGTACAACTATCCTGAATCTAAGACAATGCCAGGTACTGATTACGATCTGAGTCTTTACAAAAAAAACGGAGCCTACGCGGGTTCTTATCTGCCATCAAATTCTGTGCTGTCCCTGAAAAAGTGTCCCGTGTGTTTGGGGGTAGATGATGAATGGGCCAGCTGTGGGCTTTCCACGGGTACTGTGTTAAATCTAGCCCTGAATTTATCCCGTCACGGAATATCCCGTCACGGAATATCCCATCAGTGACGGATGCTGTAATATGCTTGTTCTGAGTGATAGGGAGACGTATGTTATATCGATGACATCACCGGAGTCTAACCGGCAGCTCTTACAATATCCTTGACAGTCCGTGGCAGGGGCCTAGGTCTATACTGTCACTGTGGCATGTATAATAAAACATGTATTGATCTATCGGTCTCTGTTTTCTTTTTATATGTCTGGATTCCGGTGCTCTCTGGTGTGTTATAAAGAATGCATGTTTATTTTGTATGGCTACCCTATACATATAAGAGCATATCCGCTTAACGCCCGATAGTTTCACTAGCCTGTTGAAGGCAGGGCACGTTTCTCCTATAGAAAGAGACGGGTTGTCCCTTCCTAATGCGGAGTTAATTGGTGAGGGGGTTTGTCAACGTATAATCAACTTAAACCAAGCTTTATGCAACCTTCTTAAAACCTTTGTGACATTTCATGCCATCATGAAAAAAGTGACCAACAAACCTATCACAACAGCATTGAAAGCCAGTTAGATCAGCTGGCTAAACATTTTAACCCCTTAATGACAAAGCCCATACATGTATGGCCCGTGCCGCCCCCCCTCGCCCGATACATCACATATGTACTGGAACACACATTCTCCTTTACAGAAACTTATACCATCGCACACATTCATGCTCACACACACATTCATGCTCACACACAAACACTTAGATGTTTTTACCGTGCGTCTAGAATATTACATGACCCTGTTGCATTCCTGCTTCCCCGGGCTGGTCCAACATTGTTCACCAGACCAGCACTTTGTGAAGACCTTGGGACCAGCCAGGGGGCAATTCCCTCCTGCCCCTGGGCCAGCCCACACCTGTTTCTTCTGTCTAACCTGCGTATGCTGTGTATTATGTCAATTTCCCTTTTATATTCTATGTGCCTACCCTGCCATATTCAGTGTGCTATTGCGCAGCGAAATTAGTTTGTTATGTGGTGTGCCCAGTAGATTTGAAACATTATACAATAACCTATCCACATGGAGTATTTCTGTGATCTGGAGGTGCAGCTGAATACGTTTTGGGGAAAAAGAAAATATATATATAATGGTAAAGATTGGTGGCCAAGTTGCTGCATGACAAGAGCCTAAATGGCCCCAGTAAAATACCCCAGGTTGTCTACTTACCAGAAAAATGTTTTTTTTTTATAGTTTTGTTTGTAGTTCACGTGGTCCGTGGTAGTGGAGAAGACATTATTCTGTTAAAAGGGGGATAACATGAAATAATGCTTTTTAATAAAATCTGGAAAAGAAATGACTCATATACATTGTAGGGTTTTATGTTTTAATCATTTTAAAAATAATAAAAAATCTATTGTTCACTTATGATGTCATTGAATGGTGTGTTTGGACAAATGTTCTACCTCATACTCCCCTAACCTTAAATTGACCTTTCTACATTTTGATGATGGTAGGGAGAACATATTTAGTGGATAAAAATGCTTTTTGGGAATATGCAATAATTACAACCAAAAAATCTTACAGCTCAAGAAGGGATAACTGTATGTGGAAACAAATTTTATCAGAGGCTGAACCCCCCCCCCCCCCTTGCACTCGCGGTTAGCGGTGGAGGTTGGGGTAAAATGGTTATAGGCTTGTTGACTTTGCCCATCGAATTCCATACGTGTTTCTGTAGCATGTCCAATGAATCTAATCAATGTATACTCCAAGAACATGTTTAATTGTTTGCAGGGACATGCTCGAAAACCACTTCTTTCCCTCTAAACTAGATTATCTTCTTGGGAGCCGAAGCTATCACCAATCCAGCTTGCCATTTGTGGCATCTTCCTTACAGGAGAAGTATGGTAGAGCCTCCCCACTGCCTGTGTTTAAAGTGATATGTTTATAGAGTTCTGCAATGACGTCGTTAGGTGTGCTGGTGTAATATAGATCTTTCTGTTCCAGTAACTCATCGATCGTGCCAAGTTTTCTGGCGGTATCAGTCGGCGCTGTACTAGAAATTCAAAGTCACCACATAATTGGCCCAACTAATTGCTGCCAACCTTATGATACTGATCTCTCTTAACCGCTGTCATAGTGCATACTTTGTAATTGTTACATTACCTAATGATTTGTGAAGGTATATAGTTGCGATCCCTACCAAATCAAATAATTCGTCCCAGAATCATCTGTCTGTTTCAGATTTTCTTTTCTTTTTATTGTAGCAGAAGACAATGTACCAAAGGCTTACAGATGTTCTTTCGTACAGCTCGGCCTGAATAGTATGAAATCGGCTGACGTGTGTATTGGACGCCCTGTTTTGATAACCAGCATAGATGGGAGACAAGAGGTAACCTCCGATGGGATTGGAATATATTGTGGATTTTTTTTTTGTATAACTTGTACTATGTTGTACAAGTTTTTTTCCAGAAAAAAATATCTGAAAAAATGACCACATCTTATAATCAAGGTCATCTTTTATTCAGACCTCAGATCCATGGCACAATCTTTTTTACTCCTTAATTTACAGAGCAGTATTGCAAAGAACGCAGGGGCTAATAAAATGCAGTAATGGGTTACTTTTTTTTAACTGTTTGTTTAAAACTGTTTACGGGTTGTCTATATTGTATGATCGTTTTCTGCAGTGTTACACTATAGACAAAATAACCATATGCAACAAAGTGACATTGACAAAAGTAGAGGAAGCCCGTAAGAGCTTACAGATGGTTAAGTATTCATGTCTCCAAAAGTGGGACGAGGAGATAGGAGTAGGAGCCCATACTAGCGGTTATGCATGAAAATGTATCTGAGTTTAAGGTTATATGTTTGCATTAACCCATACACGTATTGTACACAGATCCCTACACAAATTCTGTGTAAGTTATCAGCGCCATATAAATAAAAGATAATAAGTGTTCTTTATGGTCATATGGACCAGCTTCTGGATAAGGGGCACACCAGTTAGGAAAGATGCTCAAAGGGACTTGGGTACTGGTCCCTCCAATTGTGGAACGCCCGAGAGGTGTAAAGCCGGTTACTTTTGCCGGTAAACGTTTGGATTCTGTGCTTCTCTCTGCAGGTGTGTACAGCATGGCCCGTGTCTGGTCTTCCTTCTGGCAAAGTTGGGCTCGGGGCAACAGCGCAGAAAAACCTCAAGGTGAAACCCGGGGACTCGGTGCTTGTGCGGCCCGTGACAGGCTCTGTGCTGCAGGCTGAAGAAATCGAAGTCAGCCTCAGGTAGGATATTGTAAGAATGCTGTGTATGTAGACTGGGCTGACCACCCCATCCGTAACTTTCCTTCGTCCTGCAGTCCTCTCTGCTTAGTGCCTGGATATGAAGTGCTATCCCACACATTTTACAGATTTTCAGTAATATGCTGACTAGTTGTAGACCTCTGTAGCGGAACTGCTGTAAAGTGGGGATATATTATCCCTGTTCTCCACTCTTTGTCACATATAAAATGAAAAAAACATATGGCAGAAATAAAAACGCTCCGGGTTTTTAGAGAATGATATACCCTAAGTAAAGAAGGGGTTACATAATGCCTTGGTTTAAATGATGCAATGCTTTATATTTACCATGTAATCAAAAAAGAGGGAACTGTCATTTTTGCAGTAAAATGTCTCCGCGGATCAGTAGGAAGGAGAGAGTTGTTACCGTGCATGCATCTGAGCTGAAAGTATGTCGGCGAGCTTGGTACATGCCTTGCACATGCAGACCTTTCAGTCTTTTGATTTTGAGGGACTTTATACGATATATTTTCTATTACTCCTAATACGTGAGCTCATACATTTTGAATTCAGTTTTTTTAAATATAGATGATGCATTTTTGTGTACTAACAGCGTTTTAACCTACTAAGGGCTTCTTGACTGCTCAGTGTGAGTGGAGCAGTGTAACAGATTGGTGGGATTGGAGCGCCATCTAGTGGAAATATTGTATATTTGTAGAGATAACAGATTTTACAGACCATTTTTAGTTATTTTTTTGTAGATGAAAAGTGTTTATATTTATATCTTTGTAACGGTCCAGAATCATGGAGCTGAAACTTACTTTTCTCTCAGAATTTTTTTTTTTTAAATATACTTTAGTATTTATTAAAGAGACACTCTAGCCATCCCTTTAATTGGTCGCTTTAAATTTTCGTGGTGTCCCTCTTGTATAGCTCAGAGAGGTTCTGCAGAATCCCCCATATTCATTTGGCCTTTCCTCCACCACCTAGCTATATGCCTCCAGCTGATGTGTTCTCTCAAACACAGTTCATGGGGTTTGTATGTTTCCATCCATCATCACAGGGAGAAGAATGCCGGTGGGATCAATCTCGAAGAGCTGTCTGCCTTTCTGCTAAGGCTCATGGGTAAGAGACCTGTAATAAAGTATACTTTTAACTTAATATGTATAATATACATATAAAGAAGTATCGGGTACTAATAAGCGGATTGATAGATCAAGGGACTCCTTGAAGACATGGCCGAGTTAATTATTACATACTACACAGTTGCCTTTTTTTTTTTTTAAAGGTGCTGTTCCAATTACTTTGGTGAATACAACACTAGTAGAGGATAAGAACAACATATTACTAGTGGATGACCAAACTCTGTCAGCAAATAATTCGATCCAGATACATTTTTGTCCTGTTTAGCGTTATAAATAAGTGATAGACCGGCTTGATTTCCATGGTTTAAAACGGTGAGCCAGTTTACTATATCTTGTTACAAAATGGACCACTTTCACATTTCACAGACTTGACTTGGTTGCTGTGGAAATGTTGCTTACACTCCCTATGAGTTAACCCCTGAAAGCAAGAATTATGACTTTAATGCCCTACATGCAAGGTGAGCTTCTACTGTGTGTTTTACCTTTTCAGATGGAAAGATAGTTTTGCTTGGGAACCTTTTAAGTATGAACTTCTACGGTAGACCATGCACCTTCCAAGTGACTAAAATTAAAGGCATTGATGACATGGTGCAAGAACCACTATCGAGTAATGTTTTTACAAATGACATGTCTATGGACAAGAGCAGCATGGAGAGCAGTGCCTTGGATTTGTCTTTGCAGCTTGGCCAGCTGGATATCGATGATAACCAAAATGTAGCTGCCACAAGTACTCCATGCAGAAGTGATATGGTCAGGCCCTCAGGTCCTTTTTGTCAGGCTGTGGCAGAAGTTAATCCACAGGAGCCGAGCACAGGGCAGTCACACCAGGACAGCTTTCAAAGCCTTAACTCGTCAGACAGCGATAATGACAAGCGAGGACAGATGTCTCCATACCTGAAAAATGGCTCCAAATGCAACACGGATACGTTTTATTCAATTTGTTCACAAACTCAAATCAGATACAAAGATTTCAAGTCGACATCAGAGTCTGAAGAAGGTGAGCAAGGAAATAAAGTAACTTATGACATGATTGGCGGATTGAAGAGCCAATTGAAGGAGATACGAGAAACGATTGAGTTGCCTCTGAAGCAGCCGGAGCTGTTTAAGAGTTATGGTAAGGCGGCAGCGGACTTTTTCTAACTCTACTCCAGAACTCTCTTTTTTTTTTTTTCTGAACTATAATAGTTCTGTATATATTTTATTATTGGCTGGCCCTTCTGTCACGTCTTTGCTTGACCAACCAAACACTATCAGGTCAACAGTGTAATTTCTGAGCTGCATCCCGGGTACAGGCTTTGAGTTATACAGAGCAGGGTTGAGCTCTTCATTAGAAACCTACTGCTTGGTGACTTGGTGTTAAATAACATGCATTATGTAGCTAATCTGCGCAGGTGGACACAAGAAAATCCCTCTTGTTTATTAACCATTGTGATTGAAATTGGTGGTGGATTCATTTAGGTTATAAACTCTCTGGTACATTTGATTATTTAGATGGTATAGAAAAACTTTGCAGTTTCTACCTGTTATTCAAGTAACAAAAATTGCGCTAAAGGACAATGATATGCCCAAAGATATGCTTTATTGTTTCCTACACAAACCTTTTATTTGCTGATGTCTTTAATAGAAAAGATATATATATATATATATATATATATATAAAAATAAAAGAAAAACCTTAAAGGGACACTCCAGCCATCGTTTGCACATCAATGCATTTGATAGCTGCATGGCCCGTTTAAGGTATTGTGTTGTCAGCTTTACAAATGCATGGGGTTATTCTGCAGGATCCCCCTAAATGCATTTGCCCCTTTCCACACAGCTAAATGCCCCGCAGAAGATGTTCTTGGCTGAACACATCTCTCTTAACTTGACTTACCTATCTCCAGTCAGATGAAGGCTGCATGCAGAATATATGTTCAGACGCCTGTGCACATGCGTGGACAATCCTATTGATTTGAATAGAGCACTTTCCTGCCACAGATTGGTTGTTCAATCAATCAATGAATCAGTAGCAATGTTTATTCTCATTTTGGAAGAATGTATATTAAAGCATGCACGGGGTACTTTAGTATGCATTCTTCTACGGTGGCGGTGTCAGGGACTTTTAATGCTGTGTATGGGCTGGTAAAGTATTTATTTTGCTTTACTTCTAGGAATTCCTCCTCCACGGGGAGTGCTGCTCCATGGTCCTCCCGGGACAGGCAAAACACTCATCGCTCGAGCAATCGCTAATGAAGTCGGTGCTCATGTTTCAGTTATCAATGGTCCAGAAATAATGAGCAAGTAAGTTGAAATTTGATCTTGAAGTCCTTGGCTCGCACTTTTTGTTGACTTGGAGATAATGAACCCAAGCTTTGTCTTATCTGCTCTGTGTTCGACGCTCTATGTCCCTTTTGCGGGCAGATTATTTTTTGGATTCATTATTTGCAGGATTCATACTAACCTGAATTACCAGAATACTGATTTGGAGAATTTCACATACGGCATAAGTGTAAATAAGCCTATTATCGCTCATTGATAGAACAACCGCTTTAAGCTTTTGTGTGGGAGAGTTGTTCAGGCGTACCTGAAAGCCATTACTGTGGCAGGTTTCATTTTATAATTGATACTACCTAACAGGCATAATTATCTTGCATTCTGAGCTGCTATATTTTATGTTGAGTATTTTGCTTATGTTATTTTATATTTACAGGTTTTATGGGGAGTCAGAGGCCAGACTGCGCCAGATTTTTGCTGAGGCATCGCTACGGTAATATTATACAAACCATTTTTATACGTTTAAATTAAGTGCTATTTATAATATAATAAGACAAGAATAATATTGTTAATTTTTTTGTCGTCTTCTTCCACTGAGTTTTTTTTCCTCATCTTATTGATTTACTGTTATGTTTTTGTAGCCAACCCTCCATTATATTTATTGATGAGCTTGATGCTCTATGTCCAAAAAGAGAAGGGGCTCAGAATGAAGTGGAGAAACGTGTTGTGGCCTCCTTACTTACACTTATGGATGGAATTGGATCGGTAAGTCCTATTGGTACAAGACCCAGCATTTATTTTATTAATGTTTTGGGAAGTAAGTCAGACATACATGAAAAAAGTTTATTTAAGAAGCTAAAATGTTGCTTACCTAGCAAAGTATCAAACTTGGGATTAATGTTGTCTCCCTGTATGACCTTCCAACTAATCAACTTTTTGGTTTCGCGCACCTCTCTGTTCTGTTACTTGGAATCTGAAAGTCTGCATCTGTACTCATCAGACATATCTCTAAAAGAATAGTAGCCAGAAAATATAATTAACAAGGATTTGTGCTCAGAGACCATTATAGAAGAGCCAAAAACAACTAGGGTCCTTAGATTTATCCAGCTCTTTAAGCAGGTGTGCCTTTGGCTAGAAGAGGCAGTGTAGAAAAGAAAGTTAAAATTACACCCCAGTTATCATATTCACTTTAATACATATGACAGCTAAGTGTCACCATATATGTTAGCCTATTTTTGTTGCATCAAAATGCAAGTTGAAATGAAGTTCTAAGTACTTTTAATATCCATTCGTAGACTGTCCCTTTAAGTAGCATAAAAATGATCTTATTTATTATGACAGTTGCAACGCCCTACAATACTTTATTATATATATATATATATTCACGTTTATTCAATTTTATTTACTTTTAACTGTTAATTTGCAATTTTTATATGCATGTACCTGAAAGCCTAGCTAAGAGTAGAAAAAAGACCTGTCAAGCTCTTGTTATAGATTCTTTGAGGCTATTAGAAATATGTTAGTTAAAGAGAGGACTATAATGTATAAGAGAATATCATATTTTCCATACTTTTGCAAGATTCGAGAATGTTTATTCGGATAATAATGCGGGTTCCAAGAGAAAGTCTTGGCCTTGGTAAATATCCTCTGTAACCACTGCATAAATATTTGCCGTGCCAATGCTACCAGTGCGCTCACTGGAAATGCCTGCCACAGGAAAACGACTTTTTATTTATGATTGTTCTGGGGAAAGCTAACATTAGCACTCCTCTGCTGCCACCAGACATGGATGCAGCCACCCATGACATCTGCACTCCCTAGAGAGACCAAAAATGCGTTCCATTTGTGCAACTTCCTGGAAATGTCACGCGGGTCACGGCTGTGTGCTCATTGTAGCATCTTTCCATGTCATATGGCCAAGAGTATATTTCAAACGTTCCTAAACGTCAAAATTAACTTCTAACTGATATTTGTGGGGGTTTGCCTTCTCTGTTATTGAGACACTTGGTAGCAGCTGCTAATTGATGAAACCATCTTGATTTTTGTATCGTAGGAAGAAAGTCAAGGCCAGCTTTTAGTGCTAGGAGCCACAAACCGCCCTCACTCGTTGGATCCCGCTTTACGCAGACCTGGACGCTTTGACAAAGAAATAGAGATTGGTGTGCCTAACGCTCGAGAACGTCTTGACGTTCTCCAGACCATATTGAGAAAGGTCCCTCATCAGCTGACTGAAGAAGACCTTGTGCAGCTTGCAGACAGCGCCCATGGATATGTTGGAGCCGACCTGGCTGCCCTGTGCAAGGAAGCAGGTGCGTTGCCTAAATTCTACTTCCACAGAACAATGCCTTTATATTCCTTTACCACAGATTATTGAGGTCTAAGAGTTATGTTCTTGGCATATTATTTATAAAGTGCCGGCAGTGCCTACTCGTCAGGCTCGCCTGCTTTTTGATTCAACCTGAATTGCGTGCATCTTGTAGTGTTTTTTTTCTGGGAAAACTTAATGTCTACAACTTTCTCTCCAGTTGTGTTGACAAATCAATTCCCCCTTAAAATTATTGGAACAGCTCTGGGTAGCTCAAGTTGTGGGTCTTGGATTGAGTATGAGGATTATAAAACACAGTGTGTCTAAAAGATAAATGATACCATCAGAGCTCCGTTGGATTATATGTGTGCCTTTTATTAACCCATGGCGACATCATTGCTCATGGTGATATGATTACTCTGTCACTGGTGCTAGAAGACATACTGAAGAATGTACTGTGCACAATGCTATAGAAATCACTAGTGGTCATTTGCATAGTTATTAACGCTACTGAAAATTCACACGTTTCCTTTAGCCGACCCGGGGGGTCACAGCTTAACTCATGTTGTTTAATGAAGCCTTTCCAGCGATTTCACAAATTAATATGCATTCTAGCCGTTTGGGTATCAAGAAAAAGTGTCCAAATTGCTAGCTGCGCTGACACCCCTCCCCCCCAGGACATAAATCCAATCCTTAACTGGTTTGTTTTCAGGGAAGTTATAATTTGTCCGGCATTTCATCAGAAAGCAATTTATCAGTAGCCCCTTTTAGCATTAAATGACTTATGGCTCCGTTCTTACATATTGCAAATATATCTAGTTCCTGTATAGCACATCTGTTATTTCACAGAACGTTTGGGGAAAATGAATCCTCGCCCAGCGCTGGCCAGGATATTAATCTCTGAAAGCATGCTTGAATTTTCATGAGAAAGGTAAGCCCTCCAAACCACTAGGAAATGTTAATAATTGAGCAGAGGACAAGCAGTTGTGATCTCTGCTCCAGGAATCTGGTTTCCCTAATATAGGGATTTATTAGAGATCTGGCCTTCTAAGGCATCCTGCGCAGCTGCACCCGGGCGAATGTAAATAGAGCCTGATATTTTTTTTTCTTCTTCGCGAAGGGGATTCATTTGATTTGTTTGGAGTGGAAGGAAGTATTTGGTTTTGTAATGCTTAAAATTAATCTTCAATATCCGCACGATCTGCACACCATTCTAGCGTACCGTTGTGAAACGTCGGGCCTCTGATGTGATAGCGTCACGGAGGCCTGGGAGGGAGGAAGGCATTGTTTAAAAAGTAAGACTAGACAGTGAAACTCTAATTGAATCCAGACCAGGCTGTATTACTGGAATGTTTATTATCATTTAGAGGAAGGCGAAGGGGGTAGGGAGCAACTGATGTGCAACAGGAAAAGAAATTATTAGTCTCTTTTTAAAAAAAAAAAAAAAAAAATTAATAAAGAAAAAAAGTACTTTAAGAAGCCAAGATCTTAAACTCAGAACAAGGAACCGCTAGCACTATCCCTTATTTAGTTTCTTTTTTTGTTTTTTCTTATATAACAGTCAGTGTCATAAAAGGAGAAATGAATAGCATTCCTACATGGTTTCTAAACATGTAAAGGCACAGTTGGCAGGCATCCAAAAGCCAGTTTATGAGAGTTTCCATTTAACCCCCTGATCTCCAGAGGCATGCCCAATAAAATGATTGACCAAGTTTAGCAAATATGGCGTGCTTCGGAGTTGCGCCTTGTTGTGTTGTATTTGAACGCTGAGGTCACCACAATCCCACTGATGGTCTCTAATCAGTGGGAATGGCTTTATGGCCGATTCTGTGTTCGTCGCATATAAAGTACTGCGGGATGCGCATGAACGGCCGAACTGCCTTTACGCAAAAAGGAAGGCACATGGCATTGGTGGCTTAAAACTACAACAGATGTTTGTAGGCTGTTTCGTGGACTATATGTGGAGTGTTTGCTTCAATTCTAAAATGATCTCATTTTGGCATTCACAACGGAATGCATTTGTCTTCAAGCTTGTTCTTTTTCTAACAAAACATCAGCAATATTTTTAGGAGAGGGCCTGGCGTAAGGTAACCACACGCACTCACGGCTCAAACACTTGGGTTTTATTGACTACGGATCAGGTTCTGCTGATGGAAAAGTTGCTAAATGGGAATGGAAGGTATGTACCATAGCTGGGACGCAGGAACAATCAGGGCAGCGTTTGGAATATGTTCTGGAAGAGTATTAGGACTTTACCGGGAAGAACGGGGACACAGCTTAGGTTTTGGGCTCAGTAGCACAGCACATCATGGCATGGCTTCAAACATGCAAGGAGGGTGGTAGAGGAAAGATGCAGGGAGCGAACAGCTATAGACAAAATGTATTTATTAAAAAAAAAAAAAATTTTGTTTTTGCAACTTTAATAAATGGCAGTGAAAAGAAATGTTTGCATAGAGAACAAAAGAACACGATTAGAGATCTCCTGGGATCTTTATATACCCCACAAGATTGCATTACAATCTCAGGGCACTTCCCATGCGTGGATTCGCTAGCCAGTGGTGCAAGCCCAGTCGTTCTGTACGTGCATTCCCTCTCAATACCGATGACACAACTCATCGGACACACTTCTTTAAGCCTTATCCATACTAGAATTTCAGGGGAATGGTTTTGTAGAATAGAATGTTGATATTAAAGTCAGCACGCACACAGTCTCAGATCTCTCTATATTCTAATAATTTTATTATTAATAATATAGGAGATTTCAGTGTTCGCACATTTTTCCACAGGCTTGCTGGCTCAAACGTGTTGGCTTCTCACTGGCAACCCTTTTCTACCTTATCCATAATTATTAGTACATTTTTTTATTAATATTATTTCTTTCAGACTTCCGGAAGAGTATTTTAAGCGAAAGGCGCTTTACTCTCCATGCGCTGTCGACCATCGCATGGATTTTATGTGTGCTTAGCGCTCTTGGCATTGCTGCCATCTTCCTGTCCCATAACAAATTGGGAAAACACTGCATATCCACCCACACAACATTATACGAGCCAAAAAACATGTCCTGGTTGCTAAGGGCTTCGGCAGCTTGTTAAGGCCAGCATTCATATTCGGTACAAATATAATTACATTTTAGGAAGGCGTAATTGTTTGGAAAAGAATTATGCCCCTTTCCAAAATATATAACACATAACAGACATCCGAGTAAATGTGAGGCTACCAGGAAAGAAAATGAACAAACCACAAAAACCACATCCTTATTCTGTATGGTAACCCAGGGCTAATGGACAAATATGAAAGGAAGGAGCAGATTGTAGAGCGATTGCCGCTCGAAAATATTAAATCCAGACCTGAAGAAAAAAGCCTATGCGGAGAAGTGATTTGACTGCATATTTTCCCTGTCAGCTAATAGTGATCCTGGTACCTAAGCAACAGTCTGTATTAAAATTATAAAGTGTCCACATTCTTCTGCTTGTTGAGTTCTGCACTGGAAAAATCCCGCTTTGCTTCCACATGTGCTTTAATATCCTGCCCTTCCTTTATTCCGAAAATGTATTGTTCTAAACTAAATGACTTTCTAGAGACCTTGGATAACCTCAGGAGAACGAGCAGTCTGTGTAGGCAGTGGGGCAGGGACTTGGATAGCGAGAAACGATTAAATAAGTTACTGGAGCTCGTAGCTAGAATATAAAACATTGTGGTTTACGCTCATGCTATAAATATATATACTGAAAAAGTTAAGATGTAGGAAATTTGTTTTCTGGCGGATGATTGAAGCAATATTTAACTTTTCAAACAAGGTGAGATTAAGAGACTTGGACATCCTGGAGAAGTTCTAAAATGTCATCGCCTACTTTGAGGTTAATAATTCTATAAGAGAACCCGCCCCATCAACATTATGGATGAGCCTGACATGTCCTTTCTAATTTTTCTGTCACTTGATTAGGGCTGCAACTAAGGATTATTTTCATAATCGATTAGTTGGCCGATTATTTTTTCGATTAATCGGATAAAAAAAATGAATGTAAATTTTTCATTTATTTAAAATAATTTTATAAACAAATGATGTTAAATACAAACAGCAGAATAAAAAAAAACTTTGATAAAATACATTTCTTGTCTTTATTTCCCAACCAGCCCCCCCCATTTATGCACATTTGAGCCCAGGCTTGCCACGCTGCCCCCCACATATGCCACTCCACGCTGCCTCCCACATATGCCACTCCACGCTGCCCCCCACATATGCCACTCCACGCTGCCTCCCACATATGCCACTCCACGCTGCCTCCCACATCTGCCACTCCACGCTGCCTCCCACATATACCACTCCACCCCCACATATGCCACTGTGCCTGATACGCCTTATACCCCCTGATACACCACTCCATCCTCCCCAGACATGCCACACTACCTCCCCACATATGCCACTCCAGTCTACCCCCAGATATGCCACTGTGGCCCCAGATATGCCTTATACACCCTGATACACCACTCCGTCCTCCCCAGACATGCCACACTGCCCTCCCCACATATGCCTTATATAATGTATATGCCTTATACCCCCAGATATGTCACTCCGTCCTCCCCTGATATGCCTTATACCCCCCAGATATCTCATAGTCCCCTCATAGAGTCACAGACCCGTTCACAGCACACTGACACCATACTTTTTTAAATAAGTACTGGGTTAATCTTCACTGCCCCCAGGATTTAGATTCCCCTTAGTTTGGCCCCCCTTTATCTCTAACTGCACCTTAAGTTAACTTTATTAAATTAATCAAATTAACCCTCAGTCCTCATCATTAAATTAACCCTAAACACCCCATTAACCATAACTACCCCTAAATTAACTCTAAATACCCCATTAAAAAAACTACCCTAAATTAACCCTAAACACCCCATTAACCATAACTGCCCCTAAATTAACCCTAAACACCCCATTAACCACAGCATCCCCTAAATTAACCCTAAAGACCCTGTCAACCACAACAGCCCCTAAATTAACCCTAAACATACCATTAACCACAACTGCCTCAAATTAACCCCAAACACCCTATTAACCACAGCTGCCCCTAAACACCCCATTAACCATAACTGCCCCTAAATTAACCCCCACCTCCCCTAACTTTCAGTAGCCCAAATATTAATTTTATACTTACAGTTAGATGAGTGTCACAGCCATGTGGTTCTGGCCTTCTGGGAGAAGGAAGGGGGCGGGGCCAGTTGTCACAGTGATTACAGGGAGGGGCTGGTAAGTAGGAGCTGCTGCTGTGAGTCAGACTAAACGGATTATATAATGAGGGGTATTTTTCAGAGCGTTTGCTCTGAAAAAACCCTCATTTTATAATCGATAATAATCGATTCAACTAATCGATAATGAAATTCGTTGGCAACGAATTTCATTATCGATCATTATCGATTTTATCGATTAGTTGTTGCAGCCCTACACTTGATGCAAACTCTCATCTGCCTATGTTGTTTAGCTGTTGTGACAAAACCTTGCTGCTGAGGTCCATGACTGTTACTTCTAAGTGTGGTCCTCTAGGGCAGTAAGGCTCAGGAACACTGCCATATGGCAAACTGTGCCATTTATTTGCACATGAAAACCCCCGTAAAAATAAACCCCCGTAAAATAAAAGCCTAGGTCGAGATATGAGAGCGTTCTCTAGCCTGTGCTTTGCTGGCGCAGGTTGACCAGCCTAAACACTCACCAACTTCTCTGCCAGACCCAGGTAAACCAGGCTCCAAAAATCCTCCCCTGCACAAAACACATGTACAGGTTCAGGCAGGTACAGGTGATGCCTTTCCTTGCCCTGGGAGCACAAGCACAAGGGAACATCCTCGCCCAACAATGCCCAGAATCTGCTTGAGGGAGCTTCAGTTTCCTTTACCTGCACCTGTTGCAGGCTTCATCAGTGTCTTAGATTGAACTTTCAAGTCTAGAATATACTTCGTCTGTTGCAACTCTGCAATTTTAGCCTCAGCTAACCTTGTTCTCCAAATGCTCCACCATATACATGATCTGGGCAGCAACTGCGCACAAAATCCAAACAGATCAACTCCCGGGGGTTCAATAGTGTCCCACTGTCTAACGTACTGATAGGAACCCAAGCAGAAGCCTCTTTGAAAACCAAAGGGATACATTTTCCATGGCAAATGAACCACTTTCACAGTGTATTTTTTCTAGGCCAGTGGTAGCCTACAAATGGCTTGTGGGTTGTTTACAAGTAATATCTCAGTAGTTCTATCAACAACTCTGGCAGAGAGTGTCTCTCATTTGACACTGAATGATAGTGTCTTTATTATAAGTTGTTCTTTTCCCCCAATCACAAGAGCAGTGCATAAAGCAATGGACCTTCCAGACGTGTGTTGCTCACTGTCATATTATGACACTGTGTTACTGGAGCACAAACCTAATTTTGGTGTCTACATCTACATCTATGGGGTTTTGACAACTATTGAAAAGTACCACTGGCTATATAGTCAGGATAAAACACAAGTATATGTGTCTAGGTAGTCATCAAGGGTACCGTCTAGGTAATTTACCTTTTGGCAGTAAACAGTGGATGCGTTTGAATCCTAAAAATAAAGGTCTTACTGCAAAATGCCCTTGAATAAAAGTTCATTTTTGTGTCCATTTTTCTGATAAAATCCCATTCCTTATTCAAGCCAATATGCCAAGTTGAGGCAAAGTATGGAAAGACTTCTCTTCAGCCGTTCTTCAGTATTACTATTTGAACAATGCACGAGATTCCTAAAGGGTTAAATATCTACACGCAATCGTAATTCTAGGTTATTCATTGGTTTCCCCGCTTAATCTCGTAGGATTATCTGTTGACATTTTGCTAGTAGCGGCTCTGTGAAAAGACAACGATGAAAGCCGGGTGTATTCACGCACGCTTTCCTCGGGGTATGTTGTGGTATGTTGCATTGTGTTTTGTGTGATGTAGCAAAGCATTGTGGGAGGAGAGGCGAATCCTAAAAACAGGAAAATACATGCTGCTATCCGCAGTCTGCTTTTTATTATCGCTCGATGTAACAGTTCTTTCCAGCTACATGATGACCCCAGAAGCAGCCTGTGCACGCACATTCTAAACCAATGACTTCAGGGTTTGTTTGGTAAGCTTTGATCATTCGTTCCCTGATTTGGAAAGGGGAATCTGGATTTTTGAAACATAAATAGATCAGAGTTTCTGATTTTAGATTAATAGCGCAAGCACAATAGAATGCATTTCACATGGGGGTTTTGAATTAACGTCTGCTTATTTCCAGACATTTGTGTACATGGTTACAGACACGGTCAATTGAGTGTGTTACACGAAGGAAGTCCTCATTACTACATGTTATACTTTATAAAACCAAAGCCTGTTGTTGTTGAAAGTGTCCTGGAGTTAGTAACCTGTATCCAAGCAGGGATTTCAGCTAACGAGTAGACAAGTCAACACCTAGTCTTTGGGGGCATTTTGCATTTGCCCCCTGCCAAGTGCCTTTTAGGGGATGCGTTTGGCTGAACAGATCTCCCCGCACGTCACTGGTGAATGCTGCGTGCAGGGGCCTGCATGTTTGTAAAAGCCTTCTATTGGTTTAAACAGTAGCACTGATTGATCGCTTCAAGCAGCCAATCAGAAGCTAGGAATCAGATCATGGAAGATGTCGCCATCAGTTTTTCAGCATGGCTGCATATTCTGTGTTGGTTTCTTGATTGGTTGCTTGAAGCAGCCAATCAGTGTCATGAAAGTGCTACCATGCACATGGAGAGTCTAAACAGACCGCCACCTACGGCGCTGGTGCTGATCGATAACTATACCTAATGCATTTGCAATGTAAAGGTACCACGTGCCGGCAGAAATACAGCGTTAGCAACATAATTGTTAGAACAGTTTCCAAACTCCTTCCCCAAAAACAAATCTTTTAATCAAGTAAAATTTGGCCTCGTCTGTAATTTTCGCTGGAAAGGCTTGTCAAGCGGTATGAAAGCAGGCATGGTTGTTGTCATAGAAACTAGGAAGAAAAATTCTTAAAAGTTTCTGTGTTGTTTATGGGACTAAACGTCGAGAGGAAAATCTAAAATGACAGATCTGCCAAGTTTTATTTGTCTTAACATACAAGAACTGCAAAAAATAAAAAAAAGATTTTATCTAAGTAGAACAGCACCTTTAAACTTGAAATAAAAATCACTAGTGACGTTACTGTAACGAGCGAGCGTAGTGCCTGCCGTTCCATGAAGAGCAGGGGCTGTAATCATTGTCAGATGTCTTGCGGATATTATGATGACCTCCGTTGTGTCACAGCTTGTCTGCCTTTGCCGTGGGGCTTCTTCAAATAATGACTTTCAAAACCTGATCCCCGCTTCCACTGGAGAAGATATTTCCAGCGGTTTCCGTCCCCCGAAGCCTCGTGCGGCCGTGTCTCTTATCCATCTGGCCTCCTGGAATGCTTTATTGATATTGTAGCGTATCCTGTTCATTACGAATGAGCCACATTACAGGAAGTCTGAATTGCAAATATTTGTGATTTGGGTTCCAGGGCCTGGGGATTGAAGGCAGGTGTTCACGCAGATTTTTTTTTTCTCTCCCCCCATTGCTTTTATTTTATATATACGCTGCACAGAGCTTTTTTTTTAGGCTATAGAAGAGCAGATGCTGTAAAGCATATCGGGTCTCCTTAAGCACATTTAGCAAATGTCACCCAATCTGTTTCTTTTACTACGTGGCGATGAATAAAGCCCCCACTCAGGTAACTGCAATGTACCGAACCGTGAAAGAGGGGAAGCGGGTTAACCCTTTCAGAACTATGTCGTGACTTGCCCCTCAGGTTCTCTTGGGTTTAAGCACTAAACTTGCGCAAGGAACTGTAAGTCTGATGTAAAGCATTGCGTTGGTGCTGATGCTATTCTTCAAGTGGATACGTGTAGCTTCCTCGAAGTCGAAAGGCACGTTCCGGTTCAATTTTACACATCGGATTTAAGTACGAATAGGGTCAAGTTCTGCAGAGGTGGTTTTGTTGAGTTGCAGCCTGTTCTTGACTCGGCTTGCAATTGGATCGCCAACTCGCTCTTTTTCTCGGTTGCATCAATGTAGATCATGCCTGTTACTTATGGCACCAGCGACGTACTTACCAATGGTGATGCCCTATGTGTTACCTGTATGCGATGAGATGAGATGAGATGTACCACTAGCCATCCCCCCCTCGGCACTACTGTCCTTACTGGTGATCGCTGGGACATGACATCATATCCCAACACTCTGCCTTTTAACAACGTGCGCACCTGGCGGAAATGGACTGTGGAGGCCTGTAGAGTTAGAAGGCCAGTTGGGGAGCAGTGGAGCTACAGGGAGCCTGATTGTCCAAGAGGGACCTGCTGGACCTGCGGTCTTGGCCAGAATATGCCACTCGATGGCCTATTTATGTGTTTATTCTCTATTTCCATTTGTTACCTGGAAGTGTTTTGGGAGAGTTAATGACAGCCAGATTTAGCAAAAACAAATACTTAAGGTTTCATTTTGATCTGTGTGCATCCATAAATAAGTGGAAATGCTAAAAACCCAGGTATTCAGAGAAACGTACATGCTCTCTTTCCTACTCGTACCTACAGTCTTTGTTTCGAAAGAAGCCATCTGTTCTTCTCACTTTTGATAGCCTCGCATGGGTTATGTGGTGCTATGGTCAAAATCGTACTCACCCAAACAGTCTCTCTCCTTCAGTCTCGAGCCTTCTAATAGATTGTAAGCTCACAAGAGTAGGATTTCTCTCTCTTTCTGCTTGCCTTCAAATCTATTTTGTATATTGCCAATTTTCATATTTTTAGTTTCCACTCACCTTTTGCAACAGAGAGTGCTCGTTCTGTGTAAATCAAATGTAATAATATTTTTACAGGTCATTGGAATATAAACAGGGAGCACAAATCTTATCACCAGGAGCGAGCATTTGTCAAGTTACTTTCATTCGCAGTGGTGTGCCATCTAGTGGTCATTGCTGTAATAGCGTTTTTTTGGGAACGTGATGGCATTCTGTAATCAGCTAGCTGAACACACTTTGAAGACCTGATCTTGGACTTTTAACTACTCAGGCAGCACCTAATAGTCTCACAATGATTGTAGTTATTATATATATACCAACAAATGCTGGCAGGTTTGCCCATTACATTATAACATTTATTGCTTGTACCCATAAAACATGATTATTTTAATATTTTGCAATGGAAAACATCGTGTCGCTTTGTTTATCGTTGCAAAGTTCTTATTCACAGTGCAGTTCGGTAATTTGAGTATGCTGTAGTATTGATTCGAAATTCTCTTGCTTCCATTCGGTTTCCATAGGGAAGACAGGAGCAATCATGTTGTAAATGGTTTCCTTTGCAGGCTTGAATGCTCTGCGCAGTAAACTTGGAGAGCTGTCCTGCCCGTCAGACAGGGAAGTGGCTGGGTCCGTGGTCATCGCCCTGAACGACTTCCAGCAGGCAATGAATGATGTCAGACCCAGCGCCATGAGGGAAGTTGCCATTGACGTGCCCAAGGCAAGTCATGGAGAAACACACTGCGACATTTAAATGGCTGCAACTTGGTTAAACCTGATATTTATTTGTACCTGTCTTACACGCATGCGTCACCGTAGAACTTTCCACTCGCTGTACTTTGGTTTTCTGTTAAGTATATTTTAATCCGGTCTCCACAATGAAAAATCCATTCATCTAATAAACATACCTATTAAATTTAGATATTCTAAGGCAGAGGGGGGGTGGTGTTTTATATTCCCTCTAGAACGAGTTCCGTTTTTCTGGACTGTTTGAGATTCCAGTAACAGAACTCCCTGAGTGTAGCCCTTTTTGGCCTTCCAGCATGAACATCTGGAGATACTGTTGCGTGTCTAGTCATCTCTCAGCAATTAATCCCGGCCAACTTTTCTCTGTTGAACTCCTGTTCAGGAAAGGCGTTTAAAGCTGGTTAAATAAGCAGGTGATCCCAACGTGTTGCCTTTTGGTAAAAGTGGGATTAGGTTTCCTTTGTGGAAGTGTTGGAGCTATTCTCTTTGACATTTGAAACCCATATCTAAAAATACGGATGAGATTGCATATGTGTAGGGTAATAGATATCTCCATAGCTTTGGGTCACTTTCCTGGAATGGAATTTTGAAACCATTGAAAATAAGTAATAATATTACTGTGTCCTGTGTATTGTTTTGATACGTGGACACATAAGTGTACTTCACACGTGTACAATACTTACCGGACAGTACTGGAGTCTTTAGTTGAAGTTGAGAAAAGATGTAAAGTGACATAGGTTTTTGAGGACCAACAATATCTCTTCTCCAGGTGGAAAACCCATGTACTCATCAACCACTCTTAGTTCAGTGAGTGTTGTTTTTCCTTTCTGATTGTTTTCACTGCTAAAATTGATCTATATCAGAGTAAATACACTGGACTTTTCAAATTTCTCTTTATTCAATTTACAGTTCATTATTTTGCCATCTACCTCCAGTTTAGTCAACGTATAGCATATATTCCTGGAATTAACTTTTGTAGGTTTAAATTGGTGTATTGGTTTGCTGTTTACTTTTTGCAGGTGTCATGGTCAGACATTGGAGGTTTGGAGAATGTTAAACTAAAATTGAAGCAGGCTGTCGAGTGGCCGCTAAAACATCCCGACTCTTTCATTCGCATGGGAATACAGCCACCAAAAGGAGTGCTACTCTATGGACCCCCAGGGTGCTCGAAAACCATGATTGCAAAGGCTTTGGCTAATGAAAGTGGACTTAACTTTTTGGCAGTAAAGGTGAGTCATCTTTGTGGTCTGTGTTTAATATTTTATCTGTGTATAGGTACATACACATATATGCGGATGTGTGTGTGAATGTGTGTGCATAAATATATATATGATCAGGAATCCCTCGTGATCTGATCGTTGTTTGGTTTGAAGATTTGCTTTGTGATTGTATGGCATGAAATTTGATATACATAAGTATTATTTTAGAAGTTGGCTAGAAATATTTAACATATTGACAAAGTTACAAACATTATTATTATTGTCTAATTCTCTAATGTAATTTGAGTGTTCACTCGAGTGTTCATTAGAAGGATTTCCTATTGGGTGGTTAAAGAGATAGTTAGGGTCAATGGTCCAAGGAAAGTGCATCTTTGTGCATGGTTATTACATGGTTACTGATTAAGTACATTACTAAACTAGCATTATGAATTTCCAAGCCTCCTCATAAAATGCACAAGACCATATTAGCAGACAGAATAAAACTAAAAGAGATGTAAAGTTTTCTTAACCCTTCACAACAGAAAAACACCCCATTGGTGACAATTGATGTAGAAAGCAATCTATAGTTGCTTTCCTCACCCAAACAGTGTTGTCGTAATGCCTCGATGTGTGGTTTCATGGGGGTAAATTGAACTGACCGACTTCAAAGATGTCCCAAATAGGACATGGGGCAGATTGACCATATTTGAAAAAGAAAAATGGTTTTGAAATAGAAAAACGCTACTTGTACTTATTGCCCTATAATGTGAAAAAACCCATAAAAAAAAATTGGCTACTCCTAAACTAAATGCATTACTTTTTCTAGATGAAGAAAAGGTTTTTCAAGTAAAAGTCCTTTTTTCTCAGTTTATCACCATATTTTATACTTTTTATTAAGTAGTCGATCAAAATAATGGCAAGATATTACGGCTAAACACAAGCGCAGCATAAATGTTAAAACAGCCATTGTCACAAAGGGTACAGGAAATAAAATCAGACGTTGTGACGAAGGGGTTAAAAAATATAAAGAAAACAGCTTTTGTTTTTTCTTAAGATGTAGATTCAGAGAGTTTTTGTAATGGCTTGGCTTGTTATTAACAGATAAATATATAGTTCAAATGAGATTACAGATTTTTTAATTCTTGTTAGGGTCAAGATGTATCATCTCCTGATTCAACATTGTTCCTTCTAACCTTGTCCCCATCTAAACTGGCAAATAAAAATTACATTTTAAAAAAGTGTACGACTTGATTTATTCGGATCAAAGGCTTTCGGTCAAAGCATATGTAAAATATCCTTAAGAACTTTGCAAACGTAAAGGTAGGGAGTTCACACAGAGCACCTATGAACATGGTCAGTTGAGGAACCACCAGTCCTTACTAAAACCGTATGATTTAAAGTGAATGTGTCTTGCGTGTATAGAAAAAAGTCTCAGTGATTTGGGCTGCTAATTTCAGTTTAACACCAACTTTAATATAATATTATCCACTTGCCACAACTTCACAACCCACTTAGTGGCAGAGATTAATGTCAGGAGGATGACGACATACCTTTAGGAAACACTTTTATATAAAATCAATAGATTTGGTTCCTCTTTGAAAATATTTAAAGAAAAAATATTCTGGGAAACCATTGCTGTGGGGAATGGTTTTAGGGTTCCTGATGAATGGTGGGTTTTTGGTTTTTTTAGTTACTTGTGAATGCATTTTGGGTAGTGTACTGGGTTTAACTGTTTAATAGCCATAGAATCCCTTGTGTAGTGTGGTTTTACTTTGGCATTCCACTATGGATCCTGGTGTTTGATATATCTGGCTAAATTGAGTCTATGAAGTACTTCTCTATATCTGAAGAGCCACAGAAGCTAACACATAATATAAAATATAAACAAACAGGCTTTGCAGTGCTTGATTGCCCTGGAAAGTTTGATTGCTCTCCTTTCTGGGATTGAAACGGTTCCATCTTGCATAGAGACAGGCTGTCTGTTAGATAGCCATCAAAATGACTTATTCCTGGCATTTCAAACAACCAGGTTTCACATTTTGAACTTGGAATTGATAAAGATAATAAGTAAAACACAGCACACAAAAAAAAAGATAAGATCCAGACTCCAGCCACATGCCTCATATACAGAACAGCTGCACAAATATTTTCTGACTATGGAACATTGTTTTGACATTCTATAAACCATGGATGTATGAAACTTGTGATAAAAAGACAAAAACTGTACTCCAAGTCTCATGGAACAGAAAAGAGCTATTTTGACATATTTGTAATATCTGACACCTTCTTTTAATTCAAACAAATTGCTAGACTTGAGCGTTATCTGCTATACATTTACTCCCGACTGGCCTCTCTTCACTGCTAGTAAGGACATGCAGTGATCAGTGTTATTAGATGCCCTTCCAGGTATAGAACAAAACCTGATTGTTCCTTTAAAACAATTTTTTGTTGTACAATGACGTCAGACTTTAAAGCTCTGGAAGTCAAAATAAACTCTAAATACAGGTAGAAGCGTGTTTATAAATTAAATTGTGTAAATAAAATATAGGATTTGTTTTTTTCTTAGAAATGCTTTCCTCAAATACATACAAAATGACAGATTTTAAAGCCCTGAAAGTCAAAACAAGCTCCAGGTACATGCAGAAGTGTATTTATAAATTAAATTGTGTTAATAAAATACAGGATTTTTTTTTTCTCAGAAATGTTTAACTAACTTACATAAATACCTATGACAAAGTCATAGTCTTAGTAAAAAATCTGCCCTCTAACCATTCCCCCTCTTTATGTGTCTAAAATGTTGAGGTATGTTTTAGGAAAGCATGTTAGTTTCTAGCACACACCTAGGGACAGGCTCTTTGCACATGTTGGGTGATTTTTGTTACACTCTTTCTAAATGCAACCCCATGATTTGTCACTTAGTTCTGGCATCTGCATACTTGTGATCTCTCTGCTCTCCCATCATATTTCTTTTTTTCCCCTCCCGCTCCTTTCCTCTTTCTGTATTTTTTCTCACTCTTCTATTTTTTTTTTACAACTCGCCTACAGACAACACTATCCAGCAGCTTCTCCCCCGTCACAACACTGTCTGGCAGCTCTCCGCCACCCCTGAAACAGAAGGCTGCCCAGCAGCCCCAACCTTACATACAACATCTCGCAGGCCCCCCTCCCTCACACAATATGATCGGGATGGTCTTTCATTCATAATAAATGCTTTAACCAAAACTCTACTCTGTGGTTCTTTCCAAAGTATTTGTTGCGGTATGTGGACCAGGTGGACATTTCAGTCTGACTCCCAGCATTTGATCATTTTTCTCAGGGTGTTAGTATGAGGCTAAATGTTTGCTCAAAGACGATATGTATTTTCCATCATAGATACTGTATTTCCTTCAAAAGACATTTAGGGTCAGATTCAGTGATCCTTATTCCATTTTCTTTTTCTACGCACTGATGGTTGAAAACTCAGTCACTATCCAACATCTGCTGCCTGGGACAGCTGCTATGGGACAGATAAACACAATGGGTGGTGAAAATCACCAAACTGGAAGCTCAGATACTAGGCATAGGTACATAACCTTTGTGTATCAGATGTCGTTTTTCGGTCCACAGGGAGGACAAAATATTTTCTAGAGACTGAGACTCCCAGCCTTTGTTGTATGGAGCCCTTGTAATTTTTTTTGTTTGTTTGTTTGTTTTTACTTTGGGTTGGGGAACTGGCAAGGACAGAAATTGGCAAATGTGTTTACCTGCTGCAAGGCCTTTTCCTTTTGATATGGAGGAACGTAAGCCAAAACAACCTAATTAAGCTCACAGTGATGTTTATGACTCAGCCTAGCCAGTGGTAGCCATCTTTTCTTCTTCAGCTATTGAGCAACATTAAATCTGTCCCTAGTAACGTAAATAGCGTCGTTTTTATGTGGTCTTGCTTCCTCCCTGCAATTACAGATATTGAAACTTCCCTTTTGTAAAATCTATATTGCATATCCAAAACAAACGTCTAAGTCTAAATTTGTATTATAGGGTTTTTTTTCTGTTTTTGTAGGGCCCGGAGCTGATGAATAAGTATGTTGGTGAATCAGAGCGAGCTGTTCGAGAGGTAAGAGGTGCAAAAAAAAAAGCATTTTTACTAGGCATATTGATAAATAAGCTATTGATGTTTTATAGAAGTCTGCATTTTGTAATGTAGCCAGCGTGAGCCTAGGGTCGGCCTGGCTGCCGTATATTTTTTTCTTATTCTCTAAATGAGTGACACCTTCCAATGAATTCTAAAATGATACTATTAGAGTGCATCTAAGGCCCTCACAAAAATAAATCTCTAAACAAGCTCAAATTTCCTACCAGTAAGACAAGAATAAAAGGAAACTCTTATTTTTTGTTTTACTAGTATCACATATAATTTAGAAAATATTGAGCTGTTTTGTATTTGTTCTAACTCGGTTAGACTGTTATCTACTGGACAGACACCCTGAATCCTTACTACCTTTTGGTAAACAGAAGAATGGCTCCGTCTCAATCTCCTTGGCACTGGTGCTGCCTGAAAGTCTATGGAAGAGCAGACTTCCCTAGATAAACATGACCTAATTAGCATTGCCATAAAGAATCAGCTCAGTGTAGTGTTTGACCCCAAATATTTTATGTCCGACGACAATGGCAAACGTCGGGTTTGCAGATAATAAAATGAAAACACATTCTTGTCAATGCTAAACTTCGCTAATGTATAAAGCGCTGTATTTAATGCTCAAAGAAAAATACTTTCTTTTCCATGATTTCTGTTTGTTTTATTTAGATATTCAGGAAAGCAAGGGCTGTTTCTCCTTCTATTTTATTTTTCGATGAAATAGATGCTTTAGCTGTTGAAAGAGGAAGGTAAGCGAATGATTCAACCTCTGATTTAAATAATTAAATAAATCAACATTTGTACAAATTATTAATTTCCCTTTTATTGTATCCACAATGAAATGTGTGCATAATTTCTATAGCTTAGTTGGAATAAGATTGTTATATTTTATTGCACGCATACCTTTTAATTGTATCAGCAAACTTGGCTTGCATTTTGCATTCCAGATCAACTTGGCAACCATGTTACATTTTTTGCAAGTTTCATTAAAAAAAAAGTCATTGAGTAGCAATTGGTCTTGGTATGCTATTCACAAAGTAAAGTAAATCAGTAAAAACAGATTTTTTTTTCTTTGAAATATGAAGGAGAAAAAATAGAGTATTGATGGCTAATGGCAGGATTGGAATTTAATTCCATAAGTGGTGGCGTTCTATTTTTTTTTAGCAGTTTAAACACTAGTTATATATTTTCATTTATTTTTTCATTATTTTTTCATTACCTTTTTTTCTTTTTCTCTTAAGTCTCTAGGGTTTTTTTTTGGAATGGGGAGTTTTTTCTCCCCAGGTAAAGCCATGGTTAGTTTTACTTATACACACAAAAGCCAGGAAATACAGTATGTTCTCAAACCACTTCCCAAAGTACTTTAGAAACATCACAAATAATACTTTCAGTGCCAAACGGACATCACTATTTACATAATCAATGACATCATTTATGTTATTGTA
This sequence comes from Sceloporus occidentalis, assembly GCA_023333645.1. Lineage (NCBI taxonomy): Eukaryota > Metazoa > Chordata > Lepidosauria > Squamata > Phrynosomatidae > Sceloporus > Sceloporus occidentalis. The sequence goes on from JALMGF010000046.1 coordinate 6,657,290, forward strand.
TTCCAAAATATGTGATCTACTTTAGAGCAGATGTGCTTGATGATGACAAAGACAATGGTTACCGGAAAAGTCTCCTGGTTTACTTTTTTCTGTATTTTTTGCTGTGATGTATATTTTTAAATTACTTTTCCTACAATAGGAATTTTAAGGCTCTTGAGTGTGAGTATTATACTCAAGTACAAAATAACATGATGCCGTATCCATCTTCAGTTCTAAATGAAGCATGTATGTTACACATGGCTGCATATTTTATCCACTATTGCATATGATCATTTTTGTCACGTAGCTCTTGTACGTTGGCTTTCAGCTAGCTATGCTTATAGAGTGTTATACGGGGGCACATTTTTTGTCCTTTGGCTATTAGGAGTAGATCCGTTGATGGAAAAAATGACTGTATAAAGAAGAACAGTTTTGAATTATTTCGGGTGGTATTTAATCCTGAAAGCTTTCTCTTCAGTAAAGCGTTTGAGTTTTTTTCAGTAATGCAATGGAACCTGCTACCCGCATGTTTTCATGAGAGACATCTGTTCGGAAAGCTCAAAAAAGTGTGCAGGTTGGGAAGTACAAATATCTCATTGTCAAATGGGAACCAGATGGGAGGTAAAATATGTAGCAAAGTTCTCATTAAAGTCATCTGAAATTAAACGGTGTAGGAGCCCAGACAAGGCACTTGTTAGAAATAGCCTGTTTTTACAAGCTGAATTTGCACAGTAGGAATTTGAAAATGCATTAGAGATGCTTACAATTTGTTGCCTCTAGAGATCAATTTCCTGTACTGTTATTACTAGCCGTGCTGAGTTTTTAGGGAAACACCTGTTTATATTGTCTCCACCAGCCACCATCTACCTTGCTTCACAGTCTTTTTTCCAGGCCTTAAACAAGTCAGCTGCAATTTTTAGGGAATTATCTGAAATTGTAGACGTCTATTCAGCAGAAACTTTATCATCTGAAAGGGATTTTCAGATGAACACTGTATGGTCATGCTTTGGAATGACCCTGAATTTTATCCTCTGGCTCCTGAACAAATAAGGCTGTTTCTCATTGCGGAGTGTTAGGGTCACCAAAGGTTTAATGAAGAGTTAAAGCTCTCAATTATGGAACTACTCATTTAAGTTAATTGGTTTTTAATTGTGAATCAAGACTGCAAATTCTGTGTGATGAAGAAATTGAAAACACTGTTTGGGAAATTGGTTTCCATAAGGCTTGGATGTACCAGCTGACTGACTCATAGTCCCTAACGTTTCATGTGGCCATTTTGGACCCCTGTGTTGAAGGGTGAAGAGATGAAGAGGGATAGAGGGATCAAGGTGGGAATGTGTGGGATTGGAGGTGGGAGTGTGTCGACCCAGAGAAAGGACAATCCACCTCTCTTACCTCAAGAACCACCTCATGGTGTGCCGCCTCAAAGCATCTCAAGGTGGCCAAATGGGAGCTAGAATACTATTCATTTTACAGTTCCCTGGGTCGGTAAGGGGAAATCAGAGGATGTCCCGAACTGGCCCATGCCATCCTGAAAATCAGCCCTAGGGACATATGTGGACTTCATAGTATAGAAAGAAGAGTTACATTTTGTTCTGGGTAAGATTCCTTGAGGGACTTGTGGTCAGCATATGCCAGTTCATTGGGTTTGATTGGTATTGATATCATCCCAACACTTGATCAACACTACTGTAGACAATAAATTACTGCTACCTACATACTGTATTAATTTGTCTATATGTTTCTGTTGAGTAATGCACTTACCAAGTTAACTAACCAAGTATATATGGAGTTATTTGCAGTCTATATTTCACTTGTCTGTTAGATAGTATGCCAACACATCCAGTAAGTAAGGTTCATGCAAACACCATTATTTTGCAGTATTAACTTTATAGAAATGTTTTATTATGTTAACAAGTGCGAGTATTGGGCTCCAAGATACACACTTGAAATATTTGCTTGAGGAAGTCTTTCTACTTCAGATGTGATTGAAATGTGGACATTTTAAACCCGAGCGTGACCATGCGTGTTTATGAGTACAATTGTGAAACAGCTTAAGAACTACAAAGTAGACCAGAAGTGCTTTATGGCTTATCAGCAATTGGTAACCATAATATCAGCAGTATATGATAATTTCTTGCACTATTAAACCATATATATATATATATATATATATATATATATATATATATAATATTAATTCCTTTCTGTAAAGAGAATATAGTGTTCTGTACAACCTACGCAGCTTCAAAAAGTTTTGTTAATTGGAACACATTTCAGTGTCTTTAGAAACAGGCGCCATACAGTGTGATAATGGAATAAAAGTTGGACCTTGTGTTTACTTTCTTAAGAAATACTGATTATTCACTTAGCTTAACACTATCAGTCTGTATTAGGTGTGCACGTTTTCTGCCTCCCCACTTGCAGGACTGTAAAGTTAAAGTGGAGTGTTGGAGAACAAACGTTCCAACAAGCTCAAGCATATTTTATTGACTGTATTGACCCCATAATATGAAGCTGTATATCCATGCTTGGGCGCCGATAAAGTTTTCACTACTATTTCTCCACAGCCAAAATGTAATCTTGAGTGTTTCAGATTATAATGTAGCATAAATGAAAATGCATTACACTTTTGGCATTTGTAGAGTAACCTTGTTAGTGTGATTACGTTTATGATTTGTATCTCCCAGTTGATCTTATCCAAGAAATGTTTCTGCGGCTTAGTGAGGCATGCAAATAACATGTGAAACTACAGTTGCAATGTCATGAATATTTAAGAAGAAACATTGTAGTCAACTACCTTAGAACAGATTTTAGCCATCAGCAAACTCCACATGCTTATTATATCATGTTATTTAATATATAGATTATAAAGTATACCATACTAATACTTAAAAACATTACACAAATTTCCGCTGACATCGGTGGGTGTTCTCGCTGATGACACCAAACGCTGGGATTTTTTAGATTTGATAATTAGTAGTCTAACACAGTCTCCCACAAAAGGCACGGCTTTGCCCACCATTAAACCCTTTATAATGTAAAAAAAAAGTATAGATTGAGAGCACTTTATTTCTCTGCCCCATGGATCTAGCTCTTTTTTTTGTTTTAGAGTGCCTGTCACTTCATGTAGAGAATATTTTCTCTAAGTCATAAAAGGAAAAATATTTATTAAAATAATGCTTGTGTGTAATTTCATAAAAGAAAATGGTACTTGCCACATTAATATTGAAGGGCTGCAGTGCACCCCTGGCATGCTTGATCTGTTTGTTAAATGCCCTATTTTATAAAAAAATGTAAAAAGCTCTAAGTTTAAACCATGTCCTACATTTTTAAACCTACTAACTCTACTAGATGCTTTATTGTCCAAGTCCTCTGCCTAATGTCTCTAATGAATGCTTACATGGAGTTGCAGAAACACATGGGTTAAATGCAGCATCTGTTATTCTAATATTGATATGAAAAGAAAGTTGGCTGGCCTTTTAAAAGAATGTGTTAAGGAAATAGTGTCCAGCGTAGTGTGCCAGATTTCTTTCACTTTGAAATATGGAAACCTTAAGCACTGGCAAGAATGGTCTCGAACACCCGGGGCCTCAAAATGATTACACCAGGAAGCGAGGGGGGTAAAAATGTGTTTTTCAGTATACTTGGCACCAATTTACCAAGGCATGTTGTCCAGAAATTCAATTTACATTAATGCCTGAAAGCTAAAGCAAGTAAATATAATAGTGGAAAGGGGGATATTATTAAAATGACAGAGAGGCTTCACGTTTAGTTATTGGTGTAATCCTATTATAAATGTCACATAAGTGATAAAAGTATTGTTATCATCCAAATGCTGCCGGTTCATATAGTTTAAAGTCCTATTTTTATGTTGAATGCAGATTGCAGCCAATTGTAACAATCTAGCGAAGGCAGTCTTTCCCGTTAGTAAATTAGACTTCTCATTCATTTAACACCTCCCCCGTCTTCCTCCATTGACATCATGGAGCATACTATAGTACACTTCTTGCATGTGCTCACTAGAACTTCCATTCTACATAATTAAACAAGACTTGTTTTAAAGATTGCTTTAAATTAAATAAAGACATCACAAAGTATTAATTACCTCAAAAAAGAAGTAATAAAACCCCCCAAAATGGAGCTCCTTATAAATACATTACAAATAATGATACTAGAAAATTTTAATAAAACACATTGGTGTGTCAAAAACATTCAATATTTAAGTATTTTGTAACACATAGTTGATCTTCTACCTCTCCACATGCTGTGCCTTGCAAAAGGATTCACCCCCTTGGCATTTTTCCTATTTTGTTGCATTACAGCCTGGAATTAAAATGGATTTTTATTTGGATTTCACCATCTAAGTGTCACATGATCTCGGTATATATATATATATATATATATATATATATATATATATACGGAGGTCTCTAAACAGGTCAGGGACAAAGTTACCCTTACAAAAAAAATACTGCAGTTTTTCTGAAGTAATACTGCAGTTTTTTGGACATGAAAAAACTGCAGTACTGCACTTTTACTGCAGTATTACTGCACATTTACTGCACTTTTACTGCATTTGTACTACAGTTGTACGGAAGTACAAATGCAATAAAGCTACAGTACTTTGAAGTACAACTGTAAGTTTGCAGTATAAAAAAAAAGTGCAGTAAAAGTGCAGTATTGCAGTTTTTTCATGTCCAAAAAACTGCAGTATTACTTCAGAAAAAAAATCTGCAGTAATTTTTCGTAAGGGTATGGATAAGTACAGATCAAAAATATCTGAAACTTTCCAACGGTGAACCTTTAAATATATTATTAAGAAATGAAAATCATATAGCACCAATATATGTCAATAGAGGGCCCCTACCAAAACTTACTAACCAGGCAAGGAGGGCAATAATCAGATTAACCTAAGAAAACTCTGAAGTAGTTACAAAGCTCCATAGCAGAGATTGGAGTATCTCTCCATAGGACCACTTTAAGCCGTAGACTCTACAGAGCTGGCAATTACAAAAGAGTGAAAGGTTCGATAGGGGGCGCTCGTGTATTCCGCTCAATAAAAAGAAAAAGAAAAAAACAATAGTGCAGGTGTATAGGAAATTGATGTGCCCTGCGTATTGCAGATTTTGCCCTCACAGTGTTTTTGTTTAGTTCAATGCGTCGCAGGGGTACCCTCAGGGTCCACGTATGGGATATATGTCAAAGAAAGGAACAAGAGAGGAACCAATAGTGTGTATTGCATATGCCGCTAAAGGGCGCAACAAATAGAGTTGTACTTACACTAACACACGTGTAAAGATGCCCGTAGTCGCTGGTGATGTTCTGGTTGCATCCGTGTCCTCCTCTGTTTGATGGATCCAATGATCAATATTAGTGGATGTGTGGTGTGTCAAACAACCACTGTCCACATAAGCGATATGGTAAAACGTATATTTATTCCAAAAATTACAATAAACTGGATCTATGACAGATGCAGCTAAAAATTGTTTTTTTCTTTTTATTTTTATTGAGCGGAATACACGAGCGCCCCCTATCGAACCTTTTGCTGAAATTCCCCAACACCCGGAGAGTGTTGTATAAGGGCTGCAGCTGTGATTCCAGACAAAAAAGGAAAGTCATTAAGGCTAATTACTCTATTTGTTCACTACTCTATTCCTCTTACTGGTTTTCTCACTTTTTACACATATTTACAAAAGAGTGACCAGAAAAAAAGCCATAGCTTATAGAAAAAAATAAGCCAATTTGCCAAAAAGCACGATGGAGACTCCCCAAACATATGGAAGAAGGTACTCGGGGCAGACGAAATTACAATTTAGCCTTTTTTGCCGTCATTGAAGACACTATGTCTGGCGCAAACCCAATACCTCTCATGACCCTGAGAACACCATCCCCACAGTGAAGCATGGCAGTGGCAGCATCATGCTGTGTCAATGGTTTTCATCGGCAGGGACTAGGAAACTGGTCAGGATTGAAAGAATGATGGATAGCACTAAATACAGGGAAATTCTTGAGGGGAACTTGTTTCAGTCTTCAGAGATTGGAAACTGGAACTGAGGATCACCCTCCAGCAGGACAATGACCCTAAGCATACTGCTAAAGCAACACTCGAGTGATTTAATTTGAAATGTCTAAATGGCTTGGAGTGGCCTAGTCAAAGCCCTGACCTTAATGCAATTGAGAATATGTGGTATGATTTAAAGATTGCTGTACACCAGCGGAACCCATCCAACTTGAAAGAGCCGGAGCAGTTTTACAATAGATGTACTGGAAAAAAAGAAAGGGGAAACCATAATAGTGTAAAGTTCCCCTCGACCAAAAGACTTTTCTTCACATGTATAAGAGCAGGGATATACTGCACTTTTAACCTCTGGGGTTAATATATGATCAAGCTTGCTGTGATCTGTAGTCTTCATTTCTCTGACCTAACACACTCCACATATACAGTCGCGTGAAAAACAAAGTACATATCAGGACATAACAATCTGTTCTTGAGCAGGTCTAAAAATTAGGTAAATATAACCTCAGATGAGCAACACATGACATATTACACCGTGTCCAAATTTATTAAAAAATAAAGCCAAAATGAAAAAGCCATGTGTGAAAAACTAAGTACACCTTATGATTCAATAGCTTGTAGAGTCACCATTAGCAGCCATAACTTTGTATAATCTTTTTCTGTATGACTTAATCAGACTCTCACATCGTTGTGAAGGAGTTTTGGTCCACTCTTATTTACAATGTTGCTTCTTTGAAGTTTGCATACATTTGTTTATGCAAAGCTCTCTTAAGTTCCTGCCACAGCATTTCAATCGGAGTTGGGGATCTGGACTTTGATGGGCCATTGCTACACCTTGACTCTTTTCTTGTTCAGCCATTCTGTTGTAGATTTGCTGGCATGTTTAGGATTATTGTCCTGAACGAACCACAATCATTCAGTCTTTTTCTAATTGTACTGTCATGAACTGTAACATTTAGCCTGCTAACTCAAGCCTGTACGGTTTGAGTTTTTTGCAATTTCTCTGAGCCATGGTCTGATCTTGGGGTGAATTTGATCGGACGTCCACTCCTGGGAAGAGTGGCAAATGCTTTCCACTTTTGAATAATCTTTCTCACTGTAGAATGATGGACTTTAAATTGTTTGGAAATGGCCTTATAACCCTTCCCAGATCAATGGGCAGCAACAATTGCTTCTCTAAGATCATTGGCGATGTCTTTACTCTTTGGCATTGTGTTAACACACACCCGAATCCTCCAGACCAGCAAATTGCTAAAATGTTGGCTTTTATAGAGGTGGTCACACTTGCTGATGATCAATTAATCAAGTGTATTTGATTAGCAGCACATGTCTGCTACTTAGCATCTTAATTCATATGGAAGCAGTAAGCGTGTACTTAGCTTTTCACACATGACTTCTCCATGTTGGTTTTATTTTTGTTGAATAAATCATGACACAGTGTATTATGTCTTTTTTAGACCTGCTAAAGAACAGATGATTGTTATTGATATGTCCTAATATGTAAAACCATAGAATTCAAAGAGGGTGCACTCTTTCCACACGAATGTACATAAAACAGAAAAGACACCATAGTGCATACAAGTGTCATTTTAATACGCCATTAAAAATGAATGGAGGCTTACAATATTTCAATTTGGGAACTCGCAAGAAACTCACTCAAAGTGTATAGGATATAGCAGTGTTGAAACTGAAACACCTTAAAGTTTGCAATTACTGTTTTTTTTATAACTATTTTCTATTATTAACGTTATTTTTATTATATTTATGAAGCGCTCCAAATGTTTTGGGTTTTAAGAACTTCCACTGTAGTCACTGCAGCTGAGCTTCTGGCACTTAAATGCAACATCTTGGGTAACAAGTAAAGGAGTGGGCTACCCAGTCTGGTTGATGGGTGACAAGAAGCTTGAGGGGACACTGTAGCCATCATATGCACCTTAAACACATGATAGCTGACTGTTCCTTTTAGATTAATGATTCACCTCCCCCTTGCAAATGCATGGTGGGATACAGCAATATTTTCTCCCATGCACTTGCCCCATTTTCTGCCCCCAGTACGTTGGCTTTAAGGAGATGTTTTTAGCTAAACACATTTCATGTGTGCCAATGCACATGCTTGCCATACTTACCACCAGCCAATTCTAGGGATTCTAATGTGACCCCCGCCATGAAAGGGCAGAAGGTAACCCTTTTGTATTAATGCCTCTGTATGGGTATTCTTAAATAACCTTTACATGGTCACTCCTAGGTTGGTCCTCAAAAAGTAGCGATAAAAATGTTGCATCCATTTTGCATCAATCCTACCTTCTGAGGTTGTCAGTTAATGATGACATTGATATGGAGGCGAATCTAGTCCATTGGCTATCCATCAATAAAGCTTTGGAGCTGGACTGACAGGCTGGGTAGGGATATCGGCTGTCTTAGTATGATAATGAGCCTGCTTGTCTCCTGTCCATTCATATAACTATTTACAAGAAAGTCTGCAACCTAATCCTAGCTGTATTGTTAGACCCTTTACCCCAGAGACAAACACTGAGCAGGATGCGGTTCTGCCTCAAGGGGGCACTGCCATTTCCACAACATAAGGAAGCAGTTCACCGTGCCTTTTCTGCTTATATACTTCCTCTACTGTTGACTTTTGACCTAGAGGTTGGTCAATCTTGCTCCTGTTCTCCTGATTAGGTCTCAAGGGACCATCAGTGGACCCGTGTTAGAACGTTCTTTGTTTTTTTGCAGATTTTTTTTTGTTATTTTAGAAAAACGCCAAGACACTTCAAAAGCCCGCAGCTATGTGGTTAATGAGTAATTTTGATTAGGAAATGTGTAATTGTTGTTGGGATAAAACCATATATCTAATTGTGAAATACAGAAAATGTTATAATTAGAATATGAGCAAGTCATATTATACAAAAACACTTATAGTCTATGGATCAGTTAAGATCACTGAGACAAGAAATATTGTTTTCCATTTTTCCTAAGTTAACAGTTTTCTAAACAGTTTATGAACAGTCATGTATTAGTATCTTTATACTTAACATGAAAGTAACCACAAGAGGGTTTTTTTTTTTTTTGCAAAGAGGGCATTTACTGGAGAGGTGCATTATGAAGAGATATCCCGAATGAGCTTCACTTGGCCTTGTATAATGTATAACTAAATCTGTAAGATTGCCCGAAAGTATCCTTACTAATTGAACTACACATTATGCAGGGCTGGTTTATCCCTTTCTCCTGGAGAAGCTTACTGGGATTTGGGCCTTTGTAATGTATGTAGTAAATTTTGGAGAGTTTAAATCAAAACTTTCCTGCAAATTCTAACTCCTACTATTTGTATAGACAGAGTCAGTAGAGTTTGCGTGGGACAGGGTGTTTATCCTGTACATATAAGTGGACAGCCTAAAATTACATTTTTTAACAAAATTTGCCAATTTCATCAATTCGTACAAATGTGCAAAAATGAGACAGGACGCCAAGAAACAAAGCAGAGAGCTCCCGATTTTTGTTTTCATGTTGTTTTTTTCACTCTTATGCTCTCTCACACTCTCACTCCCTCTTTCATGCTCTATCACATACACTCACTGTTTCTTTTAGTGTCTCCCTACTTTCTCTGTCTAACATTTCCATGTCCCTGTCTCTTTTCCTGCATCTCCATTTCTTCTCTTGCGTCTTGTTCTTCTGTCTTCTTCCGCTTCTCCCAGTGCCTCCTTTCTTTGTCCGCTTCTCTGTGAACCATGCCTCCCGGAGCACTTCCACAAAAGGATGGAGCCTTCGGGCACACCCTCTCTACGCTGTTCCCGTGGCTCTGCCTATTTGCGGAAGTACTCAGAGAGGCCAGAATAATGCTGATAGATTTTCGGATAAAGCAAGGTGCAGCAACGCTGCTATTTCATCATGAATCTGTCTTCCGGTTCGACTTTATTTCCTTTTGGAAACAAAATTTGTTGTCACGCTCTCTCACCCAAACCCTTCGGATTTTCATCCATACCGCAGGGGCAGAAAACTAAATTCATTGTCCAAAGACGAATGAACCAAAAAATAAAACAAAATATTTTGGTCGATTTAAGTCTACTTTAGAAAAAAGAAAAAAAAAAGTGTGAAATAACTTAAAAAGTGTGACTAATGCTGGAAAGTAAGAATGCTTTCACTAATGGACATGTCCATAGTTTATTTTTTAATCATTTAACAAAATGCAAAGTGAGTGAGCAAACGAAAAATCTAAATCAAATGAATATTTGGTGTGACTACACTTTGCCTTCAAAACAGCATCAGTTCTTCTAGGTACACTTCCACAAAGTCAGAGATTTTGTATGAATATAATTAGGTATATGTTTAACCCCTTAATGACAATTGCCGGTCCTGGCACGGCACGGAAAAGCATGTGCTTTACGACAATTGACGTGCCAGGACCGGCACGTCTTTAAACGGGTGCAGAAAGCGATCTACTATCGCTTTCTGCACCCAAAAAGCGTTGCTGAATGCCTCGACCTCGAGGCATTCAGCAACGCCGCGATCGGCACGAAGGGGCCATCTCTGGCCCCTCCACGGGGCGTCAACATCCGCCATACTTTGTATGGCGGCGGACGCCCGTTTTAAAAGCGTTTAGGAGGCGATCGACGATCGCCTCCTAAACTTAAATGGTGTCGCTGGAATGCCTCGATCAGGAGGCATCCAGCGACACCAAACACTAACCTTTTGATGGGCTGTGACCGCTCCGGAGAGCGGTCACAGCCGCAGCTGCCGGCAATCTTCGCCATCAAGGAAGATGGCCGCCGTCCTGTAACAGGAACCACAAATTTTAAAAGTTCGCTAGATAGTCCAGACCATCTAGAGAACTTTGGCTCCACTTGCAGGTTGAATACAGGTACTGCATTCACCATGCAAGTCAATGGAGCCCAGCTTTCTAATCACAGTGTGATTAGTAAAAATAAATTAAAAAATAAAATAAAATTAATAATAATTAGAAAAAAATAGTAAAAAAACAGTAAAATGTAAAAATCATTTCCCACTGATGTCACTATCAGGGGAACCTCCAAGTTGAAAAAAAATGTCAAATTTTTTTTTAAAAAAAAATAAAAAAAAAATATATATATATATAAAAAATATATTTTTGTGAGCAAGTCCTAAAATTAGCATATTAGCTTAAAACAATTCTCGCATGGAAAGAGTTAAAATACTGGCATATTAAATGCCCGTGGGGTGTCTACTTTTAAAAAATGTATGATTTGATGGGGTAAATTGAATGGGCCAGGTTCAACAACGTCCCAATTAACACGGGGGGAAGGATGGCCACACATCTAATTTCCAATTAGAAAAATGCACACGTACCAAATGTGGCCTTTTAGTTCCCCCCAAAAATGACACACCCATGCATGTGGGGTATCACTGCACTCAGGAGATGTTGCTGAACACATTATGGGGTGTCGTGTGACAGCGGCATATACCAGGAGCTGTAAATTCATACATAAAGTAGGTGTGTGTGGGAAAAATACACACACAAAAATATTACTGCAAACTTTGAAAAAATGCTGGTGGTAAAATATGTGCATGCAAAGAGTTAAAATACCAGCATTTAAAATACCCTGTGGTGTCTAGTTTTGAAAAATATATGGGTTTATTGGGCACACTGAAATGGCCCGGCTCAAAGATGTACCAAATAGGGCATGGGCAGTGGATCCCCAAATGCCAAAGTTCAACATTGAAAAATGCGCATGCCCCAAATGTGGCCCTTTTGCCCCCAAACAGCCAGGCAAAATCATTCATGTGGGGTATCGCTGCGCTCAGGAGATGTTGCTGAACACATATTGGGGTGTTTTGTGATAGTGACATAAACTAGAACATTTTAATTCATACCTGAAGTAAAATGTGTATGACAAAACAAATGCAAAAAAATGACTACCATAAAGTTTGACAAAGACTGGTGGTAGATATGGTGCATGGAAAGAGTTAAAATACTAGCATTTGGAATACCCTGGGCTGTCTAGTTTTCAAAAATATATGACTTGATGGGGTAAATTGCATTGGCCGGGTTCAAAGATACCCGAAATGGCACATGGGGGGAAGAATTACCAGATTTGGAAAAAATGGCTTTGAAATAGCAAAACGCTACCTGTACTTATTGCCCCATAATGGGTAGAAAAAAGCAAAAAAACATAAAAACATTGGGTATTTCTAAACTCAGGACAAATAGTAGAATCTATTTAGCAGGTTTTTTCATTACCTTTTATAGATGAGTAAAAGATTTTTCAACTAAAAGTTAGAAACAGTCATTTTTTTCTAAATTTTTCACCATATTTTATAATTTTTTTAATAGTAAATAATATGATACAATCAAAACAATGTCATCTAAAGAAAGCCCTTCTTGTCCTGAAAAAAACAATATCTAATGTGTGTGGGTTCAGTAAACGGGAAAGAAGAAAATTACAGCTAAACACAAGCAGCGCAGAAATGTTAAAAAGGCCATTGTCACAAAGGGTACAAAAAGTAAAATCAGCCTTTGTCTCGAAGGGGTTAAACAATTATACCAAACAGGTTGAAACGCAATCATTAACGGAAACAGCTGTGTAGGAGGAATAAAACTGAGTGAGGAACAGCCAAACTCACTAACATGGTGAGGATGCTGAAAACAGTTTAATGTCAAAAGTCATACTCCATGGCAAGACTAAGCACTGGAACAAGCTCTCTCCCAGGCACAAATCCCATGACAGACAGGCGTTGCAGTACCCCAAAAAAGTGCGTCTCTGTACAATTGCGGTCAGCTTAGCTAGCACAATGCATAGGTAAAAACTACTGTATTGCACTCGGTAAAACTGTGTTATATTCTACTAATTAACACATAATCTGTCTACATTCTGTACAACTGTCCCAATCTTCTATTTGACTTCCCTGAAGGGTAAGATCTGTGAATTTATATGGGTGTACCACTGTTCTTTTTTAGATTTCTCCAATCTTACTAAATTAATTGTGACCCCTCAAAATTGTATGTTTGTATGAACATGTAGTCATCAGCTGGCAGGACACATAGATACTTGAAGTTCCAGCATCTTGGAAATCAGGCTGCTGACGCAAATATCCGGCAGGAGCAGGCTAAATCTCTCTCTATAAATATCTAGCTGCATTCCTGTACATTATCTCAGTAAGCCCACAAGCTTTGCTTTCCATAAGTTTCACACCAAGTATTGCTTTTCAAAAGTTCCTGGCACAGAAAGGACCCATCTAAACACCGGATATAAGACTCTTCATGCGTCATAGGAATTCCTAACATTTCGTTGCTTGCCTTCGTTTTCATATTTCTTTTTGTTTGTGAATTTAGTACTTGTGAAATGCGTGGGAAGCAGTAAAAAATGAGGGGTGACATCACTTGTGTATCCCTACAACAGCTGCAGCATTTTTTCTCTGTGGTGTCCGACCTTGTGTCTTAATGATTTGGGTCCCAATTTAATTGCTAACCTTTGTAGAAAGCCTGTATTTCGTATATATATATATCATTCTATTTTTTTCTCATTGTATCTAACTTGTAATAAATAATGGTAATTTGTGTTAAGTTTAATTTTAAAAACAATGTTAGTTTTGTTTAAATTGTGGGAAGAGCTTATTACAAAGAGCAGTGATTGATGTCCATTGATGTAACTTACTTTAAGGATATATTTTTGTACTTTATACTGGAATTTAAAGTCCCTTTTCACGTAGACAAAACCGTAATTGCACTCTTTATCAAGAAACAAAACCTAAGCATATCTGTACTTTTATTATTTTCTTCTGAAGGTTTAATGATGTTAAAACAACATAAAGGTTTAAGAAGATTTTTCAGTTTTTATGGCAACAATATATCTAAGTCAGCTTGTAGCATTCAAGGCAAAAATTATGAATGAGACAATTCTTTACGCGATTAAAGATTTAATTGTGTGAATTAAGCTACACCCCCCATTATCATAGTATCTTTTATGTATTTATAATGATAATCTTTGGCTCTGCTGTAGTCCTTTAAGCTCAGTTCTAATTAACTGGTTACTGTATAAACAATAGTGAGTTTTGACAAAGAAAGCAAAATTGAAATGTGAAAGGATGTGTGCATGCATCCCTAGGCAAGAAATATGTAGAGGTCTAGAGTTTATCTTCAATGTCAAAGTTCAGGCTGTCATGCGTGAGATATTTCCAAACAGTATAACTTAATCAACAGTCTAATTTATACTTGTCTAAGGAGACAGGTCCCTGGGTTTGCTTAAAGCATCATTCTTAGCCTCCTGCTAGGAGCTGCTTAGCATTCCATCCACTACTGGAATGAGAGGAGATTACAAACGCCAAAGGGCTTCCTGCCCTTCTATCGCCACTGGATCACTGTGTCACAAAACATCCTGCCTCGGCTGTGACTCTCTTGAACCAAGATGTTTGCATCAGACTTGAACCAAGTCTGATGCAAACATCTTGGATATGCCACAGCAAGCTTTCCAGATCTCCTGTCAAAAACAAAATTTAAATTCCAAAAGGGAACTCTTGGACTCAAAGACCTTACAACTATCTTGGTTCCTGTTACACAAATGTTAAACAATAGCCATGCCAACAATGGCTTTTATGTGGAGAGTTTTGTTTTTGACATGAAGTATCAATGAAACCCTTTCAGTTTTGTTATTACTTCCTATTTATTGGGGGTAGAGGATGGATAGATCTGCTTTCAAATGTTATTTCTTACTGATGGTAACTTCACTGTGATTCTTTGTTCACATTTTTTTTAAAGCAACATCTACTGCAGGCACGCAGATGAAAATTCTAAAATATGTTTTCATCTGTATGTTGATAAGCACAGTACCCCCATTTAACTCATTTTCATTATTACACAGCTCTGCTATATGTGGGTAGCAGATCCACTATATGCAAGTATTCTTTTTATTGCTTCAAATTCCTGAATGGTAATAGCCTCAACATGCATTATATTTATTATGGTTTTTATTAGTATTTAGATTTTTTGTAGCCAACTAAAATGATACTGTTTTCCTCTTCTGTGGCTGTAATGTGCAATTCTACCAATGCACACTGTTCAGACATAACATTATGGCCAGTGACAGGTGAAGTGAATAACACTGATAATCTTGTTATCATGGCACCTGTCAGTGAGTGGGATATATTAGGCAGCAAGTGAACATTTTGTCCTCAAAGTTGATGTGTTAGAAGAAGGAAAAAATGGGAAGCGTAAGGATCTGAGCGTGTTTGAGGGCCAAATTGTGATGGCTAGACAACTGGGTCAGAGCACCTCCAAAACTGCAGCTCTTGCGGTGTGTTCCCGGTCTGCAGTGGTCAATACCTATCAAAAGTGGTCTAAGGAAGGAAAAGTGGTGAGCCGGTGACAGGGTCATTGATGAACATGGGGGGCAAAAGCTGGCCAGTGTGGTGAAATCCAACAGCCGTGCTACTGTAGCTCAAATTGCTGAAAAAGTTAATGCTGACCCCTGTCCACTGCCGAAAGCGCCTACAATGGGCACATGAGCATAAGAACTGGACCACGGAGCAATGGAAGAAGGTGCCCTGTTCTGTGATGTAAAACAATCATGTTTTCTTTTACATCACATGGATGGCTAGTTGTGCGTGTGTCGCTTACCTGGAGAACGCATGGCACCAGGATGCATCCATGGAGGCCTCACCTTGCAACTTACAGGACTTAATGTATCTGCTGCTGACGTCTTTGTGCCAGATACTACAGCACACCTTCAGAGGTCTAGTGGAGTCCAAGCCTCGGCAGGTCAGGGCTGTTCTGATGGTAAAACAGGGGAACTACACAATATTGGTCATAATGTTATGGCTGATTGGTGTATGGTGATGTTATTAATTGATCCATACCATGTACAACCTAAACTGCTAGTGAATGTTCAGAAATCTCGTTTTACCTTCTCTGTTCCCAGAAAGAACACTCTCCTGCATGTTACGTCTTTGTATGCATGATAATTGAATTTTTTCCAGATTCTGTATCGCTTACAATGTAAAAATAAGAAAATAGTGTGCTACCTATAAAGAGCAAAATGAGATTCTGACCCTCACTTCTGGTAAATATAGTATTGTCATACAACTTGGAATAATGCCATGTGATGCTTATCTCCCCTAGTTCTTCTGGAGCTGGGAACGTAGCTGATCGTGTCTTAGCTCAGTTGCTAACAGAAATGGATGGTGTGGAACAGCTGAAAGATGTTGTGATTGTGGCAGCTACAAACCGCCCCGATTTAATAGACAAGGTAGGAATATGCCTTAAGTTCTAACAGCAGGTCTGGAGGACAAACCTATTTTTGTGGGATATCACCAGGCTCCATCCTCCTCCAACTTCGTAAAAAAAAAAAAAATGTTAAGGCAAAACCAACCTTTAATTCATTTTTGTTATAGCACTATGGGCTATCCAACTGCAATTTATTTTTTTCCTCTCCTTTTTTCTCACCTGGAATAGTACAAACACATACAAGCAATACGCACATATGGACAACTTAAATGTAATAACTGTGACTTGCATATAGACAAAGCTACATGGAAAATTAAAGAAAAAAAATGAAAATAGTTTCAGTGAATTAAATGAGAATACTGTATTCACAGCTTTTAAATGATTCTTTTTAAGATTTTATGTTTGGCTGTGGAATCCTTACTGTACTTTCCAGGGATTTGCTTGACTTATAGTGTCACTAATATTTATGCTAAACATACATTGGCACAATATCTTGGACATGTGAATGAGCAGGGAAAAGACATATTATTCTGAGGAGGCCATGCACTAGAAAGAGAATACGACTACATAGAATAACAATGGAAGTTCCCACTTTAACACTCTAACACTAATTAAACATCGTATTAATGAAGATCTGTAGGGATTCCTCTCAGAAGAAAACAGTGGTAAGTCAGTATTAGATAGGTGTATCACATTAATGATGTATGTATAGATCGTCTAAAAGCCTATATATATATATATCGTTACAGTGGAATTTTCATTCTATAACGATGAGTTAGAGATAAATACTTTTTCAGTTTTGATTATGTTCAAGCTCTTTCCTATTTATTCTGTCACTAACGTCACACGTGACTGTTAATTAAAACGGAAAAAAAAACACACCCAGGTACTATTGTCATTTAAAATCTGTGATATCACATTCCCCCCCCCAAAAAAAAAATTTGGGAGAAGAGCTATCCCAAAGATTCTTAAGGTTTGTTTATGGTTTCAACAATGCAAGGAATCAGCACCGACCGAACAAATACTAAAAGGACCTATGTGAAGCATAAATATGTGGCCGTATATTGCTTAGCCTGCCACTAAGTCAAAGTACCCCAAATTTGTCTAGTCCTATCTAACCCTGACATGGCTATATTGCTTACCAAGGAGCTGATTCAGCGGGGTTACACTGCCAGCAATTAATGTCCTCTCTGGACAACCATTAATGAGGTATCCATAGGGTAGGTGGGGTGCTTAACCTTCAGAGCTAGTCAGAACCTCCAAATATACACAAAAAAAGAACACAAAAAGGGAAGCTCACCCTAAAAAAGCATATCAATTCAGATTTTGCTTTAGATAATTTAAATAGTATCTGCTAGGTGTGCGTTAATTTCTTGTTTTGTTGAATGTACATATTGGTCATTCCAGCAGCACCCCAATATCTGAATTTATATTCGTTTTAGTGCGTGCTTCCCTTTTGGCTTTTTATGTATTTACGGTTTCAAATACAAGATTTTAGCTTGTAAGCTTGTTTGGGCCGTGTCTTCTTCCTGTAAGACCTAATTGTTATGTGGTACACTTTGTTGTGTCGTGTTTACCCATTGTACAGCTCTGCGGAATATGATGGTGCTATATAAATCAAATAATAAGATAAGCAGGGTGTCATATCCACAGGGAGCTCGCTGATTGCGTTAATATGGGAAGTGGAAGGGACTGAGAAATGGGATTACTTTGTCCCCCATTGAGATGGATGTAAATGTCAGGGATATTATCACGGATTCAGAGCACAAGGCGCAGAATAAAGGCAGGGTCTGCTGTCTGTAATGGCACCCTGGGGGCTTTGACAGCCTTTCTCCACCTTATCATAGAGTGCAGAAAAGATGCATCCTCATGTGTCCAATTTACATAAGAATGACAGGATGTGATTGGACAAATGAAGATGAATGAAACACAGTGATGTCAGCCTGGCCCATTGTGTGAAGATGGATGGGGGGCCTGAGTTCCATCAAGCTTCACGGGCTTCCTCACAGTCCAGAATAGTTGCAGAAAGGACACCACAGCACAAAGGAGCCAATTCAATGCCAGACAGATGGGAGTTTATATTTCCTCAGAAGCTGTCACTCTCTGTGATCTCGTAAAGCTGGAGTGTCTTCATTAAAATAAACATTTGTGTGACAGGATCGTGAAAGATTTCTGGACACACAACAATAATTGGAAAAAGTTCTTGGGCACTTTTTTTTTTTAAATGCAGAATGCTGTCCATGATGTATGTTTCCTGGTACTTAAATGGTTAATGGATTAAAAGCTTTTTGTTCAATGGCAACAAAGGTGCCTATTTGTTACTAACCTTGTGTTACACATCTTTTTTGGTTCCAGTGGCTTCATCCTCAGTTCCTAACAGAATGCTTTTTTTTTTGTCCCGTAATAGCGGTGAGATTAGGTATCGTTAGCGTGTATATGTATATATGCATCAGTGAGACATGGGACACTATGTGATGTACAATT
Organism: Sceloporus occidentalis; assembly: GCA_023333645.1. NCBI lineage: Eukaryota > Metazoa > Chordata > Lepidosauria > Squamata > Phrynosomatidae > Sceloporus > Sceloporus occidentalis. Next base: position 6,675,961 of record JALMGF010000046.1, read on the forward strand.
ATTCCTATTTCTATCCAGAGCTGCCCATCCGGCCAGTTTTATCGACTCGATCTGTATATTTATTTTGTCTGTTCCCAAGCCCCTAAACCAGGTCCTTAAGAAGTAAGGACCCGGTTATGGAAGGCGGTGAAACGATTTCCTCCCCCACTCAAACTTCATTCTGGCAGGAGCATTTTCCATCAGTATCGAAGCCTAGTTTGGCTCTTTTCATATGATGGAACTCTATACCATGCAAACGTTCTTTTTTCTGACCAGCTGTCCCTATTTGTGACTCTCTCTTTGCTCTTCCGCGCTTAAGTATCACAGTGATCTACAACCCTAAGGTCAACTTAACATGTGTATAAACAAGAAACTAAAAGAAACATCTTTTGCAATTGTGTAACTAAAATACATTAATGTTTTTGCAGATGCTTTGCTCATTTACTTATATAGCTTCCAATATGTCACATTAAAGCCTGGATAGGGTCATATCTCCTAGTCATACTTCAAACCAAACTTTCCTCTATTTGAACAGATCCCAGTACCAATTTGTTGGTTGTGAACAGTTGCTTAAAGATATTTAATATTTTTTTTAAGTTGCAACGTTAAGTGATCAGTATGCTTTATCATCATAAAGAGTAAGTAATGACAGCCAAGCTTAGTACTTTAAGGCACTACCAAGGAGCTGACAGTAGGTGGCTCCTTGCATGAAACCGGTATTTCTATATATTTAGTTAGTGTCACAACGTTAGAGGTACGACTGGCTGCTGTCATTCATTTTCAGGTTTGAATCATTCAGCAACGGAACAAACTTTACCACAGGAGTACGTGTGTGGTTATGGTTAATAACCGTTCATTTGCAGCATGATTATAATTGTAACTTCAATATTTTGAGATATATATTTCTTTGAAGCCCAAAGTGTGTCACTGTGCTGTAGTAAGGCCACAGTGATGGGTTAGGTGGGTGGATTGTCCGGCCCTTCCTCCAACAATGTTCTGGTCACGAATTCCAAATTTTGACATCTTAACTGTTTAGTGGTATGCATAGCTAAATCAGTGAAAAGTCACCTTCCAGATTGACCTGTGAAGGAGAAACGTTCCAGGGTTCTTTGTGCTTGATGAATTCAGTAAGTGAAAAACCAAGCTCTCAGGAAATACACTATACATATATTAAAAACTAACATTTTTGAAATACAGGTTGAGTAATCTTGATTTCATTGGCATTACGCCTACAAGGCTATCCCAAATTTCATACTAGGCCAAAACCCAGATAAGGATTCAGTTAAGAAGGTGACCTGCAGGGATTCTGAGGAGGGACAGCAGGAAATTGCCTCCTGGCTTCTGTAATCCCAAAGGTAGCCACAGAGGTGTCTATAGTAACACGTAGAATGGTCATAAGGCAGTTTTTTGCAGTATGTTTCATTGTATAGTCTTACTATAGACCACACAGACAAGTCTGGAGTGTTTGTGGGTTTGCAAAGTACAGGGCAGCGAACTTGTTGCGTTGGGCTTTTTGCTAAATGTATCACTAGGCTATTTGTCTGAGTAGGTGCCAGCCCGCTCTTATTGTGAAACTTTCCAGCTGGTTCAAAAAAAGGGACAGACAAGGTGGGTCAACTATCTGCCAATATATTCTACTTGCCCGTGTGTACCTGGCTTAGAGAATTTTGGTTGGAGTTGTAGAGTGTGGTTTTGGCTGTGCTTCTTTATGCCTTCTACCGCAGTCATGGTGGTACTGTGTCTCTGCTAGCACAGACACCTCTTCCACTTATATCCTGCCACCATCCTTGTTCGATGAAGATATGTGTCAGTGATTTTCACATGTAGTCACTTATTCTGTCACTCCTCGATGAGTGGTATTGGGCCCTAGTACTCTTGACAGACCTATATCTAATTAGAGGAATGGTGGAGGATTGTTCCTTGTATTGTTCTCCTGCATAATGCATAGTTGAGTTGGTGAGGTGACTTTCAAGAAACATATTTTCATCATACAGCCTAACCATGCTTGTTTGCAGCTTGAGATCTCTGGAGCTTGCCCTTCCATATTTCTAGTGATGTGAAATCATTGAGACGGCAACTTTTCCACAAACTCCCTACCAACACTTGCTTTAGTGATGGGTTTTTCATACTGTACAGGGCCTTTAAGGCATATCTAAAGGGCCCACTGAAGATAAGAAATTATATACTACCATCTGTGACCTCTCCCAGCATTAACATCTACAAGACCTGCTTTGTAAGTACTTTGTATGGCACAACCTTACATGCCCCCCCTTAGCCTAATTGCAATTATATTTTTGCAGTGCACCATCAGTGTGATAGAAAATAGATAATTTTGTCTCCTAATTTCCAAATCCCGTCATCACCATAGTTAGGTCCTTTCTTGCACAAAAACGTATTACCGAGAACTTGAAAACAGAGTTTTTCCTCGAGTGCAGCCTATAAATATTTCCCAGGTGTTCAGCAATGATATATTTTTTTTAAACTGTCAAAGCTTTAAAGTAAAGCAGTAAATCAGAGATTCCAGCCTCCAGTCCAGGTATAATAAAATGTCTTAGTGACAGCTGAAGAACACTGCCACTTTTTGGGAAAAGTCACTTTTTTCTCAACATACCACTATTTCACCATTTTGGGGATTATTAAAATAGCTCTTTTGGTACAGTACATATACAGTATGCACAAAAACCCCTAATTTTGGTCAATTTAAAATAGAATTAGGAAAACTAGTTTTCATCCATCAACAAACCATAAACACTGCCTGGGTATTATTTATTGATTTATATAGTGCCATTTTATTCTACTGTTCTTTACATTGGACAAACAGACCATAACAAGGTATGCATCACATAATCATTTGGATTTACAGAAACAAAGTACTCTGCTTACAATTTCGAAGCTGACCAGTATACATTAAAAAATAAATAACATTTCCATAATGTAATTAAATTTTAAATGCTTTTCAGATTTTTACAAATTATTTCATTTATAAATATCCATTATTAAAGATAAATATGCTAACAACATGGGAACTTGCCGGTTTCCCTTTAAATGCATCCTTGTCAATGTACAAAGAAGTAGGTATTATCTCATATTATGCCTTATTTAAACCCTGATAGCTGTGTTATTACCCAATCTTACCTGGCTGTTTGCATGGGAGGGACCTCTGTTATAATGTATGTCAATATAGCTTCTTTTGACAAACATTGTTTCTATAGTGTTACGAGTCAGGCGAATGCATGGATTTTACCTACTGTAGACAAATCGTATGGTTTGTAGCTAATTTATTTTACATGATTTATCTTACATGATTTTATGGTGAAGGCCACTCAATTCTGATATCCATTCTACTCTATGCATTTAATTATAGTATTGGCAACAACACTGTACAAAGTATTGTAATTTATGGTTGGTCCATAGGTCATGTCTATTGTATCTTACAAAAGTTCCTTGGCAATTTAATATGAGCAGTGTTGGGGACAGGTTTATAAAGCTTGACATACTTTCTATATTATTGCTTTCAAATGATTTCATGAGTGAGGTACTAGGTCGTCAAGATTTCCAAGCACGTTGGCGTATCTCTATTAAGTAATATGACATGTAGCTGCAATGCAGTGTTTACAGGTCAATAATCCAGAATGTGTTCCCTCATGATACAAAAATGGTTATATAAGACTACACAACAGATAGAAAGAATCTGCTATGTGGCAGTGAACAGGAAAGTGCAAAAGTTGTCACGTGCTTTCAGGTTTGATTGTTACATTGCAGACTGATCTCAACGAGATTTTTTATCTGTATCACTGTTGTTTATGATTAAGTAACCCCTAAATTCCTTATCTTTGATGGTGTACTGGTTGGCGAACAACTCTCCTGCCCTGGTCTGTATAGTCTGGAAATAAGCTTGCCACCTAGTGGTGTCCAGTCAAACATTAATGTGTTGCTTAAGTTATGGTATTGTTAAAATACGTTTGTTTTCTAAAGTTACATAAACTTTTGTGATCTCTTTGGTCTTGCAGGCTTATGTACTTTTACATCTGTTTCTTAGTTGAGCTCAATAAAATGAATCCACTCCAACAAAAGACTCTACTCTCTTGGACTAACATGGCTTCATCCGTATTGTTAGCGCACACACCGTGGAGAGCTAAAGGTTGCAATGCATATAGTAAGCCTTTCTTACTGGTCAGTTTAGTTTCTTCTTACCCCAGACTTTCTTTTGCCCTATCCTCCCACATCCATCGAAACTCTGGTCCGGTGCAAATTGTCTATAGTCTTAAAAATCATGTTCTGGTTCTTGGAGTAAGGGCAACAGCTTTGTGCTATGTGATCAGATTTGCTTATCAAGCTGGTTAAAAACTTATTTACCTAGGTAATGTAGATAAGATTAGAACTTTTTTTTATTTTTCCATCAGACGTTTATCTCCTACATATCAAATGCCTGTGATTGCCTTAAACATTATCTTTAGATCATTAGATATGGATAAGCAGAAACAATCAGAGGTCAAATGGCCATGTATTATTGGCAAACTATTCAGAGGTTCTGCCATATTTTTGTGGTTTGGTATGTTTTTTTCCCTCCCCAAAAATATTATTTGGTTCATAAGCTAATCACTGGGTGTTATAAAAGCTGCTACTTTTCAGCAATTGAAACAATTAAAGTGAGTGAAAAAGATACTGTAGTTATGCATGATGCATGTGATCCCTAAATGTGTTGTGGCTTGTGTATAAAAAAAAAATATATATTTATATATTGGTGCAAAAGTTCAAAGGGGTCATATCACCATAGAAAGCAATTAAATGTTCTTGCTAACTAAACTATTACATTAGGTGCTATGGTGGTAACACTTTAACTAGATAGCTCTATTGTATTCAACTGTTTATGCGACAGGTTGACATATCAGAGAGACAGTCCTTTCAGTGAACACATCTCCTGTTTTGAGAATTACTTACTGCCGATCAGCTCCGGCACTAGCTTGGTGAGCACTTTGACTCATTGCAATGGGAGTTCTTTCTTGCCGTTGATTGGCTAGCTCCATGAAACGCTGGACCACAGAGGAGGCGTTCTGCTGCAGCCCTGGAACTGCAACTTCTCTCTGGAAGGTTTAATGAATGTATATTAAAGTTCTTACAACATACTTTAACATGGATTCTTTGTTTAGGAGGCTGTCTGGGACATTAAACAAGCTAAGGTACCATGTTGGTGTAAAAGGTGGCTAATGTGGTTATAATTATTAGTTTCTGTAAATAATGTCAATATACAGTGCATAATGATTCACCTTCTTTATTTGTCTCTGTTTATTTAAGAAAAGTCATTATTATATATGATTACGGCCGTAAAATTCTGCAAAATTTGTTGACGCTCTATAAATATTAGTTTCTTTGTTAGAACTTTGAGCTCTCTCTTATTTTATTGCTTCCTTGTGTAAAGTAGGAAGAGGAATTTAAAACCCTGTTACAGCGGTTATCAACATGTCGTTTTTACAACTGACTCCAAGCACTACAATTCTTGAAATGTTCTTCCAAACTGACTTATTAAGATGTTAACAATAACTCATGGTATTTGTAGCTAAGAAGCAAGGTTTTTGCTATCAGTGGTCTATAGTGTTTCCTCAATATTTACCTCTTTCCTCTACTTGCCCATTCTGTGTTTCACAGAATCCAAGTGATGTGACCCAGTGGTTAGATTCTAGGTGGTTTTGCTTCATATTGTTTACTCATGATTATATAATATTAGGTGTGGTGGGTTTTAGGAACTTTCCAAATGTCCTTAAAATGTGTCCTTTCTGTTAGTTTAGTATATAAAATTAACCTGACCTAAACCATGGTATGAAAGTTTCCTGGCTGGTTGGCTGATGAAGGACGTCATTCTTTTAAGTGCGTGGTTCTTTCTAGTCTATGCCCTGGAGACTGGGAGTCAGCAGAGTGTGTCAATAAGCAAACAGTGGTCCCGAGAGCAAACTATTACATTTCCAGCTCCTACTCGGCCTCAGTCTTTCTCCATGTCAACTCCCTGTGATGAAAGCACCCATCTCTGATGTGCTGTGTTAAGTGTCATTCAAGATAGCTCATGTCTCAGCTGCCACTCTTTCATCTAGATGAAAGATGCCTTTATGCCGGGAGAATTCCTTATTGGTCTAAAAAGTTAAAGCTTGTCTTGCCTAATTATCTGTTTGTGTGGATAGAAACCAGAGATGGAATAGCGTTTGCTATGATGAGGTGAAATGTTTTCAGCCTCCCCCATGGAATATAATTACATATACATAAAATGACAGGAAGTCAACTTCATTTTTGTGCGGAACGGCCTTGTTACTGTGCAGTAAGCCACTTCTGGCACCACGAGTCTCAGTAAAGTGTTTTGGGTATATCATGTTTCCAAGCAGATAACATAGAAGATTGCATCCTGACATGGGGATATAAGGCTACTAGCCACAAGAGTGATTTAATGTCAGAGGAGTAAGTGGCCTTCTCTTAATCCTTGAGGGTTCCACAAAAGTTTATGGTGCTTTAGTTAAAAAATGATTACTCATGGTTTTACAGTGCATCCACAAGTGTATCACCATACGTGGTCCCATAAAGTGCTCAAAATGATTAGTCTTGGGGGAGAATGCTACCTATAGGCCACATTTTCTTCTGCGTATTTATATCTGCAAGTGCAGTTCAAAGAAGTATATCTTTGGTGGTCCAAGTTAGTTTTCAAACTAAGAAAAGTAAGGAAGCAATACTTATATTTGCACTCACAGCCTATAATAGATATATGCATGACCAATTATGTGTCAATTATTATATATATATTTTTTAAAGTAATGCACCAAACACAAACTATGTTGTACCAATCTTTAGTTGGTCTACACACTACCACCACTCAAGCACTGGAAGGGTTAACTATTAGTCTTCCATACCACTTATAACCACTTAGGAAGTATTCATATTGGCAGGCGGTGAGTGTTATGGGTGTTTTAAAAAACAGAACATTTAGCAATTAAAAGTATTCTATGTATTTTATAGCTTTAATACCAAAAAGTCTGATATTAAAAGAAAGAAAAAAATGTGATGGATATTATCTCTGGATATTAGCTCTGGTCAGTCAACTGCAGGCAACAGTAAACTGTCTGGCTCTTGAGGAGTTTATCGTCGGAAATGAATGACGAGCCTGGCTAAAACAAGATAAAGTGGTGCTTGGGGGTCACATTTGACTTTCTTGGTGGGAAACACCATTGCTTCATTTTCTTTTCATTTTTTCTGCTCCCACATAGCTGTCCCTGTTTAATTTGCAGCTTACAATACATCGGGTTGCCTGTGGTGAGCCATACCAAAATACAGCTTCAGGTTCATTCAGCTCCTTTCCACGAAAGGAACCATATTTTATAAGAAAAGAAAAAAAGACACTCATTCTATGAGCCCATCTCTTCATCGCATTTTTCCCTAAAGATTGTGCTTTTTTATTTATTTATTTTGTAATGAAAGGCTTGGAATGCTCAAAAAAAATGAATTTATATTTGACCTAAATTATTAACTAAAGGAAATTCATTTGATCCACAAAGATGCACTGGCTGTAATCTAAATATATAAGAAATTTGTGCCCATAATCAACACTAAGTGATTATAGAGACAAACCTTTCCTTCTAAATTTAATTTGTCCGTGTGCTTGTAACGTCTATGTTCAGGCTGACAACAATATCACATTAAGATCAGTCAACTTTAGTGATGTGTTTATTATTTTCTTAATTTTATGCATGTTGACAGATTTTTTTTTACCTTTTAATAGTAAACTAAATTGCTCCTAAGGTTCTTCAGATTTGATACTCATACAGGAAAGAACATTAGACTTTGATTAAATACATCCTCCGTAAATTAAAAAAACGACTTCTGCTTATTTACATGTTCTTTTCAGCTTGTCCTTTTTATCCCTTTTATGTCGAAAGCATGCACTTAATTTCTTGCTTCCTTTGGCTACAATGTTCTTAACCGCCTCGGCTATTTATCTATTCGACCTCCAGCGGTGATCTTGTTATGATGAAGTCCGGCTGTCACTTTTCCTTGCTTGTCCTCAAAGGGAACAGAGGACAAAAACAAAGAATGAGGTTGTGTATATATAACTTTGATGTAGTTCTCACTCAGACGGGAGACACATGAATATAGCAAAATAAAAGTAATAAAGACAGAATAATAGAGGTAATGTAATTAGTGTGCCTCCAAGGTTGGGACTGCATTAGTGTGCTACATGTTTTTTCAGAAGATAAGCTTATGTGAGCCACAATTTCCTTTGATTGAAGTACTGTTGTGTGTGTAATTGTATAGCTGCCAGCAGTCTAAAATTTGTAGGGATAGTCACCAGCTACCAGTCTCGTGCCTTGAATGTCTGGGTGGAACACCCCATAAGGTCACACAACTCTCCTATTAACGTCAAAGGAACGTGATATGACATCCCACCACTGCCCACATATTATGAGCGGTAGTTTGGGTGACTTTGCCTGCACCTCGCTGTCCCGCTTGCTAAGTATGTAATAGCCGGTGGATTTTTGTACATTGGCCCCACTCTCTGAGAAATATCATAGCAGTTGAAGAAGTACACGTGGGTAAAATTTATGCCGCTCAATGAAACAATGAGAACTTCCTGCCTGTGGTTCCTCAGTGTTAACTCTGTCACTCGATTCATAAGTATTAGCTGTGCTACTGAATTCCAGTGCTAGAAAGAAAAAGATAAACAGAAGAAAAGCTCTAAAAGTGTTTCCACTAAAGATATGTAGCCATACCAGTCAGGCTGCTTTTTTTTCTGTGTGCAAAGAGGGGTGGGGTATGGCTGGCAGGAACACGTTAATCACAAGGGACTCTTCTCCTTCTCTACCAGTATGTCTTAATATGCGTCAGTTGTATTGTCTACTTGTATAATGTTAATTTGAGTGGTCTTGTTAATTTTCACTCTCCCCTATTATAACGGCGCTACAGAAACTGCTGGCGTTCTATATAAATGATCTATAATGAAACAATGAAGTCAGTAAACTACAGAACACTGGAATTCTGGAAAAAGGTTAACACAATGTCTGAATGCATAGGGCTAATAAAACATTTTAAAGCTAAGGCTGTGAGGCTCAAAGTTATGTTATTTAATTCATGAAATAGCTGTTTGCAAGTGAAAAGTCGATTCTCGAGAGGTGACCCTATAATATAAGCAGATTAAGCTACTGTATAGGGCCTCTAAATGGTTTCTAGTCCTAGGGTGGCAGACCTGAGCATCAGTAGGTCCTCTGTCGCATAACCATCAAGCTCCCTGGAACACTGCTTACTCGAAGGGCCAGTTGGGTAGATAAGCACTCTGCCCTCCATAGCATGCTGTATCCTGCACCATGTGTCTTTAAGAGGTGGTGCAATGGAAGGTGAAGTGGATGGCAGAGCAGGGGGTAAGTGGCAGCTGTGACGCTACGTGGGGCAGTCCCTGACCCAAATACACCACTGTTGGTGGAAGAAAAGGTTATATGTGTGATATATGCGTGAAATTCCAAATACATTTCTAGCACTTGAAATTAATTGTCATTATAAAAACTGTGTTCATGTTTCACGCGCAACTTTTTTAACACAATTTAAAAGAAAACTTTTTGCAGAAGGAGCTGCCCCTGGCATGGAAATACAATACCATATCTCAATATTTTAAACCTACTCATGTGCAAAGGATTATGTTTCATGTCACGGATGCATGGCTGGCACTTGATGGCACTGCATGCTCTCCAGAGTGCTGCTTTAGCTCTCTCTCAAAATGTCAGGAGGAGGCTTTTCTTTTCTGGAACTTGCGTGCATAGAGCAGCCCACAGTGTTATTTTAAACAACGTCTACAATCATAATAATCACCTATTTCCGAAAAGCTGCAGAGAATGTTACAAATGTAAACAGCTTGTTGGAGTGAGGCAAAGCGGAGGGGAGAGCTCAGATAGGGCGGAAGCTGGATTGCACAATACAGAACTTTATCAGATCGGAAAGTGCCCTGAGCCACTCACCTCGTTTCCTATTGCCTGCTTAACCCTTTGAGTGTCAGAATAGCCGGCTAATCCTTAAATTAAAAAAAAAAACCAAAAAACAATTAGAAATTAAAGTACATCTACAAATCATAAATAATAAAAGGTGGTAATAAAGGTCGAGAGATGTGCAAAAAGAAGCAGTATTTTGAAAATCATTCTTTTTTCCTCCCAAGGTTTAGGTTAGTACACGTCAACATCCACATAGCGAGGGGCCAGATTTCCCATTATAGTCTTGAGTCGTTTTGTGCCTTAGATTTGGGGCATGTGTTGTTACAGTCTGCCATTAAAACCCACTTCAAAAAAAATAAATATATAGAATGTCAAATACTCTTATCACCTACATTGAGACTAATTATAGTTACAGATAGAGGGGGTTGAGATTGTCTAGCTGTGCTAATGTTTGGCCCACAACAGGGAAATGTGTGTGTCATACACCACTATACTTATTGCTGGGTCTCGGGGTACCTTTGGGACCACACGGGTTAGTTGACGGAAGCAGATTCCTGACTTTTTCAGACTGTATTGAAGTGAGGTAGCTTGAGTGGTGCTATGGAAAACTAGCAAGTACAGATTGCTATAGCATTAATTTAGGACATTTGAATTAATTGAATGTTTTAACCAGAATAAGTCTCCAGATCTAATTTATTCCACAAAATCTCATGACTCCCACCACAATGACTCGTCAGTATTCTCATTATGGTTAGTATTATTCACATTGATTTATTAAGCACTGACGTATCCACCAATTAACACTAATATTTGAAAATCCTGCCTTTGAGCACCTTATTTACAAAGCCTACAAGAGTTCTGGAGTTACAAAGGTCCTCCTCTGCGAGGCATTTGTGGCCACTGGTGAGTAGAAAGATACCGTAATTAAGGACCAGCTCCCTCCCACTAAGCAAGTATTCAGTGGGGTAACCTTACGGACTCAAGGCTTGTCTCTTCTCTAGTTTTCCTTCTGCTGTTGCTTTGTTACTTCAAATTACAGATGTTACCCTCATTAGAAAACAATAAGGATTTTTTTTTATTTTTATAAAGTTGGATAACCCCCTTAATTTTTGTTTTATACTTTAACTCTTGAAAGAATGAGATTGCTTCTTCCTATAGATTTACTCCCGCTTTGAAATGGTTATGTCATAAGCTGGAGGCTAGCTGCTGTAGTTGTCACTGCAGCCAATAATGGGTGTGTGCGTATGGATTTTATTTCTATATTGCCAAATACTTACATAAGTAGATACGAGTACAGTGAATTACGATACAATGTAGGGACAAATGGATCCAAGCATGAAGGCAAACATTGAAGAGAAGAAGGTTACTGTCTGAGTGGTATATTGGAAGGCATACAGAGAAATTTGGAGTATGTATAAGTGCACTGGTTTGTAGTGTTTGATCAGACTGGTGAGCATTTTATAGAGAGGTTTGTTGATTCTTGATTTGAAACTGTTGAAATGCTTTATTAACAAGGCGTGTTTTTGGCAAGTGAGAGAATATTTTGTGTGAAGGCAAGGGGTCATCTTTGGTTATACTTTATTGTATTTATGTATGAAAAGAGGCATGACAGGTGGGCTAGATAGGAAGTGAATTCAGGCAATGCAAAAAGGTTGGTGTTTCCTTAGAATAATAATTAAAAAAATAATAATTTTTGTGGCTATTTCATATTGATTATGCTTGCCACATTTTCTACAAGTGCTGCTTCCAAGTAGCATTTGAAACTAGATGTGCTTTTGAAGTATATCATAGAATATTGATAAAAGATCAATAGCGCTTAAGAACCCATGCGTGTTGTTCTCTATGATGTCATCTTAATAGACATTACTGCCGGTTATAGGCAAAGTGTCCGTGCAAGGACACTAGTGTCCGTGCAAGGACACTAGTGTCCGTCGCAAGGTTTGTCAAGGCCCGTAGAACACAATTAAATTGTCTACCACAGACCAAGTAAATAACCACCATGAGCAATAAAATTTGCTGCTTTACAGTGTCCATGCAAGAAATGAAAGCTGTTGCTAATAAGAAAGTAATGTATGAGCTGTTTGGTGGGACAGAGTATGGTTGGGGTTCCCAAACCAACCCAGAAATGAGCACCACCAAAAGTATGTTATCTGCTTCCATTTTGTCTGAGGGCCTTTTACATTAAAACTCAGCTGGTAAGAGAACTCTAGCTATGAACTACAGAAAGATAAAATACCTATAAATCATATGCTAGCAGTGCTTAATAATGAGGGTTATAAGTCTCAGCAGGGGCCTCATCATTTGTTTCTGGATGTCCAAGCTGTTATGTGATACTCTACTTGTTGTGTCATGATTACCCATTGTATACCACTACATCATATGAAGGTGCAATGTAAATGATTAAATAATAATAATAATGAATTTTGCATTGTACTCTGAATAGAAATATTTGAAGAAAATGCTCTTTTCTTTTCTATGGGACCAACCCTAAATCTAGATGAGTGGTTCATGTTTGGATTGAAAATCAGACATGCAAATCATACCTTATCTCCAGAAAGGAACAGACATCCTGATCCTATATAACAAGACCACTTGTACCAAGTGTTAGATACTGGAATGCTCATTTTATTCAAGGACATATACTTTCACAAGCAAACATTAGACACTCTTATTGTGTATCTATATATATATATGTGTAAGAATAGGACATTTCTTATGTAATCGGATGACTTACTTACAGTCATTATCTTGGAAGGTAAAGTCTGCTGTGTATAAGTGTTTATACTATGATATGATCGTATTAGATTTCTGCTTGCATCAGCAATACTGAGGGCCTGCTTCTTTTGTATGTCCTATAGTTACACTATATATTCATTGATAAGGAAGTTTGCACCAAAATCCAAGTTGCTAATAAATTAAATGAAAATAAACTAGTTTCCCATTTTGTGTTCTACAATTATTTTATTTGTGTGTATAAATAAACCACATAGGGTGCTGTCAATAAGGCAGGGGTGGAACTACCCCTGAGCTGTTCTGATTTAAACATTTTTGCGACTACCTACTTTAATTTCCACATATATCCGCCAGGCTGGGTACATTAACATGGCATAAAGACAACATTCACAGTCCTACTGCTCTTCTAAGGGGCTTCTTTACATTCCCTTTGTAAATATGTTTTGGAGCAGACTGCATAATACTTAATGAGCATACCATCTGATATGTCTTTGGATGCTTTATTACTTGGCAACTTACATGGATGTGGATGAATTTGCCCCATCACCAGCCGCCCCCTTATATGGCATCTAATATTGTTTGTTCTCTTTTCAACTGATTGGGGTAGGCCCAAGATAAACGGAAACGTGTCCAGAACCCACACATTTCTAAGGAGCCCACAGTGGGTCACCAATACATCCAACAACCAAGTTTGATTCATCAAAGAATTATCCATAATGTCCCCACATTAGATTTGAAATGACCATTATTTAACATTGTACAACAGTAGTTTATTTAATTTCCTATTTACTTAACATCTTTATGGTCTTTCTGTTTTAGATGCTGAAAGTTCCATTATCTTTTTATACCCAATGAAATATTTTGTACCCATCTTCAGTAACCACATTTTATTTCTTCTGAAAACTATTGTTAGTAATACCAGCCACACTGTTGCCTGATACAATAAAGCCTTATGCCAAGAGAACATTTTTTTGGCTCAGTGACTGGGCCAATTTTTTATTTGCATTTATTTTTAAGGCATTTCATCTTTATTAAATAACGTTACGTTGTAGAATGGTAGTGCAACCATTAGTTTACTTTTATGTTAGTAAATATGTGCAAATTACTACAAGCTTAGTAGGTGCCGCTAAATGGCCCAAATATGCCTGATTACTGTTCACTGCTGGGCCAGTGCTGGGCTAAATGACTTAATGTGCACTCTTCTATTAACCCCAGGTATCACTTATGCTCTAATATTTATAATTTGTCAAACATGATGACACAAGCATTCAGCATTTACAAACAAAGGAATCCCATAACCATATTTCATAAAATTCTGCAATGATAAAAAATTTGTGTATCATCTATTTTTCACCCATTTTGCTCTAAACAATGTAAGACTTCAGAAATGCCAGCGCTCTGGATTGCCTTCCAAGACTTTTTTTTTCCCCGTCAAACAGATGCACCAAGACAAATCTATTTAATTTTAATAGGAGAAAGGAAGTTGGAGTTAAGAACGAAATAAAGAAACACGCTGTATAAAGAATTAAGTGACAGTCTTGTGCCTGTGAAGCTAATTCCCTCAGGGATCATGCAGCTGAACGGCTTGTGAGCTTGGCAGCTTTTCCGTTTGCTTTCCCTCTTCCTTCCTCTTTTGAGTCCACCAGTAATAGGTCCCTTGTTCCTGAAGAACAAAAACAGAACTTAACGGTAATTCAGAAGAATTTATTAAAATCAGGAACTGGGTAATTGTACACAGATGTCCTCCACCATAGCCCACGGCACAATAGGCACATGTTCTCTGGCACGACTTAGACTCTAGGAGTGTGAGGGAAAAACACATCCACGGATGGCCATGGATGGGCATATTCTAGTTTCCTCTTCTGTGTGTGTTGCAATTTCACCATAGGGGGCCAGAGAGATTCCAAATAATGGAAATGTCATCATCCTTTGTAGAGGTTTCAAAGCAGTCGTTTGAGTTTTGAAGGGAAATTATGCAGCAAAATGGAAAATATGCAATCATGTTTAGTCTGAAATATGGTGTGTCATTGTATGGCAACAACTGGAATACAGGGTTTTTGAGTTGATTTGTGAAATCTTATACGCCTCCATCTAAATCTGTGGATCAGGAGACTATGATATTACTCTACTCCTTCTTTCCAATCAGCCATTTGTGGAGCTTAATGGACTTATGGGCATTAGTCTAACTGGGGTCAAGTACAATGCACAAATGCTTCTTTCTAAGCACTTATCCATAGTCTTAAGTAGATATATAGTAACTATTATTAATGTAAATATATATATCTGAGGAAATTTTGTGTACAAAAAAAAGCAGTGGGTTTGACTTAAATTTTAAATTCTGTTTTAATTGAAATATTGTTTTAGAGGAGATCATTTTCACAGTATAATTGAGGTTACTAATTATAACTAGATACATGGACTATTTTGCATCCAGAAGTAAGTGATCCATACTTGCCCACCAGAATACGTAGGGTTTCTCATTTGGCATTTATGTAATCAAGCACTCGAAAACATACAGAGCCAGCCCCACTGCTTTAAAACAATTAGTGGGGCAATTACCCTATTCTCTTTAAATATGTCCACTGGTTTGAACATAATTTAATAAATATTTTATGTCTGAAGTGAGCTTTCTAAATTATTTTGCTTAGGGACCCTGAAAACCTAGAGTCATATCTGCTTATTCTATAACATAATTAACATTATTCATTTGCTTCAGTCTCTGATGCGTACTAAGTAGCTTGAGGAATAATGTCGGCCTCTTCCTTCTGTTTCTCACACAGGGCTGGTTGTACAGTCAAGAAGCCCCTGAGCACAAAGATTATTTGTACCATACATGTTAAAAACATGAATGTACTTTGTAGGATGGGCAAGGGCATTTCATGGGTATAATCAAGGCATACAATGTGGCAAAATGGGTGCAATTTTGGTAGGGCTTACATTAACGGTGCTCTTGCTCTTAGACAACGTTAATTGCATTTAGTGCGTTCAACCAATAAACCTTAGCTGATCTGTCATTTTATTATTTTCTCTAAAAATGTAATCATTTCCCATTTGACTCCCAAGACCCCCTACAAACATGGCACCATACACACATGCCTGGTCTATTCCTAAACATACACTATATGACCAAAAGTATGTGAACACCCCTCCCAATAATTGCCTGTGTGTTTTAGTCACATAGACATTGCTAACAGGTGTGTAAAATCAAGCACATAGGCTGCCATCTCTATAGACAAACGTTGGCAGCAGAATGGGTCATACAGAACAGATCAGTGTGGCACTGTCATAGGATGCCACCTTTGTCAGAAATGAGTTCATGACATTTCTATCCTGATAGATCCACTGCAAGTGCTGTTATTGTGATATGGAAGCATCTACTAGTGACAACAACTGAAGAGGGAAGTGCGTGAATACTGCCCGTCCTCTGTAGAATTATGCACTACAGTTCCAAACTGCCTTTGAAGGCAACTTCAGTATATACCTCCAGCAGATTCACAATAAGTACACGTGAAAATAAATAATTTAATATAACATTAACACATACTGGGATAGAAGGAAAATAAAGCCCTGCTCTTGCAAGCTTACAATCTAGTCAGTGGTCTCACTTCCCCTTCAAGCACGACTGCTTGAATAAGGATGAGCAGATTGAAGCAAGGGTGATATGTAGATGTTACTGATCTTTCAGGTGGCTTGATTAGGATGCTGGCTGTGAGTGTTAGGAGGAAAGGTTGCATGCTTCTCTGGGTTTTTAGGAAGCAGAGGGAAAAATTCTGACAGAACGTGGTAGGGAACTCCAGAGAAGCAGTATAGCATGTGCGAAATCCGGATATTTAAGTGGGAAGATGTAATGACATTAGAAAAGAGACGCTTCTACCTCCTATCCTCGGAAAGTCTGATGGACGAATCTGGGTTTGGCGGATGCCAGGATAACGCTAACTACCAGAATGCGTACATGTTCTGTGCATGGTAGTCTGGAACCATTGGTGGCCATACCTGCAGCACATATTCGTGACTGATTTGTACAAACCCCCTAGGACATCCCTATTGCTTGCAGTCAGTTTGGAAGCTGTTCATTGTAGTCACAGTCGTGTTTTGAACATGTTGTTTCTTGCTTCCTGGCTTCTAACCGCCACATGAAAAAAAAGACCCTCTATTGATTTCTGTAATGTTTACAACACATGTTGGTTTAATTAGGGCCTAATTTAGAGCGAACAGAGTAAAGAATGCAGCCAATCATCCAATTTAGCAATCTTCGTTGGTCACCCAAACAGTTATTAAACACAACTATTTCTCCAAACAATGGAAAACTGCATCTGGATTTCACAATGTAAAGGAAGAAGAATGACATATTTTTTTAAATGAATGCATCAAAGAACCCATCAGTGCTTAGACGTGTAGATGTATTACCCAGCCACCAGAGAGAAACGAGAAGGGGCCTACTCCGGGTCTGCCTCAATTAGCCCTTTGCATGCATTAGCAGCGTAGACAGACGGAATTTTTGGTAAAGGTTTCTAAACACAGCGCTGATTCACTTGGAAGTCACAACTGCTATTCTATCAGCGCTCACTGCCAGACGACCCCATACCCCCTAACAAATCAAAACGTAATTGCATTCATACATATCCAAATATTCCAGCCATAAACTCTATGTAATTAGGTCTAATTGCACAAGAACCTGACTGAATAAATCAGGAAATGACTGATTATAGGGTTACAAAAAAGAGAAAGAATATTATAATACCAGCGGCATGAACTCTTATTTTTCTTTTGGTTGGTTCAGTTGGATTCTCTACCTTGTTTCCGAGCTGAATATTATATCCACTGGTTAGATTTCAGTGTGCGCCCGATGACACACGACAAGGGAAGGTAGAAGGAGGAATATTTGCACTGGCTTTTGAATGCGGTTTCTTTACTCGTGGCATGGAATAATAAATGTTATTGACAATGATTAATAGCATGTGCTGATGAAGCCATGCAGATCTATTTTTACACGGCCACTGAATAATCAGAGAGGGTAGAAACTACAACCCCATTTTGTCTTCAAGAAAGCAGCGTATAAGGAGCTCGTAAAGTGCGTATAGTTACGCGCAAATGCAACTTCCTATGCTAATCCTGAAGACGTGACCTTTTCTTCCATGAAATCGTAGCCGGTGAAGAGGCCGACGTGAATATAGATTTGATTTCCTGTGGCAAGCCACTGTAAATACTTGTCATCAGACCACTGCTGTGCGAGGCTTCGTGGCTTAATAATTAATCACGATTAGAGTTAACGGCGTGGAAGCCTCAGGCAACAACCTGGAATGAAAACCAAGGTTATTTTTTTTTTTTGCCCCTAGCAGCCTCTTGGAATTACAGAGAGACAGGTATTCCCAGTTGATTGTCAAAGGGAAACATTTGTATTTACTTAATGCTTGATGACAAACACAGGATCTCTTTGATCCAGATTGTTTAATACCTTTAAGTGCAGAAACATCCAAGGGTACATTGTATTTTAAAAAGGGTATTTTTGTGTTCCTAACCTCAGACCTTTTCCTTGCAGGATTAACCTATTTAATTGAAGGGTAGCGTGTCAAGACCCCACCACACACCTAGCAATTGGCAGAAAGGGTTAACTCATGTCAGTTCTTTGACCTTGGTTGGTGACTGTGTGGCAAATCCTTTGGGAAGTTAATTATTTATACGTTTTTTAAGTGCCAGGGAAATGGGATACTGGTTGTGTTTCAATTCCTTGCACACTCCAGAAGTTCGGGCCCAATATATTCTCGGTACTTTTTTTTTTCTTTTTCTTCCAAGACTTGGTGGTTATTTAGAAATTATGGCAACTGCTAAAACAAATTTTTCTTTGATTTTTCCCCCCCTTTTTTAGCTGTACTAAACTATATGCTTTGTGTGCATTTACTTTACGTTGTATACTTTCCTTAATATTTGACTTTTCAGTTATTCAACTTACATTTTTATTTTTTTTTTACTTATATAGGATCCCTTATATAGGATATGCCTTTAACATAACAAGTAATGAGAATAATTATACATATACTAACGAGCTTAATATACAGACATATAATCTTTAAGGAATCTGTGCCACTTTTCTGAGTGTCTTCCACTTCAGCCTGTAGGGGGGTTATGAAATTTCAGCTTCTGATGGAATAATGAAGCCCTAGAATTCTCTACTGTTTAAAATGAAACTTTTTACACTACCGAGGTATAGCGTAAAATATCTTGGCAGTGTAAAATAAAAATGTACTAGACTAGCATGATGCAGGGCCCCTTAACTTACTCTCTGGGCCCATGGACAATATCTCAAACAAATTGTTAACGTGACCAGGCAGGGTACATTGTAATATAAATGAGGTTTGCGGCTAGATTTCTTTTCTGGGCTTGCATGTCAGTAACGGTGTCTCGTTGGAAGTGGTTAGAGATATTATATTAGAGGCTTTCGTTTGGCAAGCGCAATTGGTATAAGAAAACCTTTCGAACCTGTAAGCTGGCCAAACCTCTCTGTGCATTACGACTGCCCAGTATTTAACATTTCTAGCCGTGTACAGTAACAAATACTTCTGTGTCATCTAATTAGCTTAAAAGGTGGCTGGTCTGCATACATTCCTAAAGCTTTCCAGCTGCTACAGCAAAGTATGTGTATGCATGCAGATTTTATGTGACTGTTAAGTTTTATGTCCGCAGACCATGGCAAATATATGTTTTTATCGGTGCAATTTAGTGAGCACAGCTGGCAGCTACATAGCCTGGGACACCTGCTTGCTCGGTGCTACCGATGAGGCACATTTAATGTGTGTTGCCTGAACACGAGGCGCAACCATACTTGCTACATTTAAAATGAACCTGAAAATGTTGTGTAGTTGGTTTACATGCTCTTGCATTGACACATTTTTTGGCAAGTTTCACCATGTGCAGTGGAGCATGGCGACCTTCTAGCAGTGTCTGTTCATTCTTGTGCAGTGCACAGTGGTGTGTTTATGGGAGTCACTTAGGTCTGACTCTCAGGTCCTACCACAAACTTCACGTCTTCTCTTCTAAAAGATAGGACATTATGTCCCAGCGCTCTACCTCTTGTGGACCTGTGGCATGTGGGAAGAGTGCTTCAGAAGCTGTGCCAGCTCGGCCTTTAGGGTGGAAATGGTTAAAATTGAAGTCACCTATGGGCCTAACGAGTAAGAGGCACACCTGCGTTCCCCCAGACTTACCGTACTAGGCCACAATATACGGCTGGTAGTGCGCACTCACGTAGAACCATCATTCAAGTGGGCAAGTATGCAGCTTAGGGCAGGCATGTGAACTGCAATTTACTGTAGGTAAGGATGCTGGTTAACATCTGTGGTTTCAAACAAGTTAGGAAAAAAGATCAAATGTCACAGAATCCCATTGACGTCACTTTTTATTTCGTTCAGAGCAAGCTTACATTCTAGCCAACCTCTCCGTAGACTTTCCGTAGATAGTTGTATTCCCCAAAGAGGCACACACTGTCCCTG
Organism: Sceloporus occidentalis; assembly: GCA_023333645.1. Classification (NCBI taxonomy): domain Eukaryota; kingdom Metazoa; phylum Chordata; class Lepidosauria; order Squamata; family Phrynosomatidae; genus Sceloporus; species Sceloporus occidentalis. Next base: position 6,696,110 of record JALMGF010000046.1, read on the forward strand.
TGACTTTAAAAAGTTTAAGGGGTTAAGGCAATCCATTGCTATCACCAAGAAGGAAACAACTAATTTTGCAAAACAAAGGCCAACCGTAATAATAGACACAAAATGACTTTTGAAGTGGTGCTAAATGCACTTCTGCCGTTTCTTTTATTCTTTAGTGTTCTGTTAATATTAAAACAAATCCCATTGTTTCATAAACAGTATGTTGCAGTAGGTGCTAGGAGCTTTAGCAACAGCTGGGAAGAGATCTCTCATTAAAGCAAGAAGACATAACGTGTGAACCCTGAGCATGTGTATCTACAGTAAGCCACAATGGGATGATAAAGCTTAGTAATTATGCAGAAAAGCTGCTTTATCCCTTTGAAGATTTCACAGAGGTGGTGTTTATTTTGAAAGGGCCTAAAAATAATCCATCGGCCGGAAATTTCAGAATTAGAACAAACACTTTTCATTAAGCTTCCAAGGGATCTTAAAGGGAAATTACACCCAAAAAATGTTAGGCTTAATTACTTGAAATTGTATAACCTTTAATGTGATCATTTGTTTTTACATATGCAATTGCAGCCTTTTCATGTATTTTCAAGAGGCTGAGTGGAACCAATCTTGTTCTCTTAGTAGTTAAATTAGCCGAAGCAAAAAAAATAACAATACCTTTATTGAGAAGTTTGTTTATGTTATTGTGCAAAATGTAATCTGAGATCACATAGTTCATAGACACAATAACACAATGAGTGATCTCAGCTTTGTTTTGGTAATGTTGCATAGTTCCGTACACTTTACTAAATTGACCTGTTTCTTATGGTTAGTAAACAGCCTATAGCCTAACATACTACAGGAACATGAATGAATGAGGACATAGGTCAATAAAATAACCAGATCCATTGAGCTTGGCTAAGGCCCTTATGAGATTGGACTGGAATGAAAACATCCCTGATTCTAAAAAGCAATGTAGGAACCAGAACCTCCATTTCAACTCCCATTTTGACATCCATTCCAGCTCCCCACTAACTGGCCTACCCCTTTCCTATCTTTCACAGCTCCAATCCAGTCTGATCACCTCTGTCACATTCATTTTCTTATCTCATCTCACTTTATCTGCTGCCCCACTTTGCCAGTCCCTCCACTGGTTCCATATCCTCTCCAAAATAAAATTTCAACTCTTGAGAGTCTTTAAAACCCTTTATCTCTTATCACTCCTCAATCATTCTTCTTCCCATCACATATCCAGGATTTTACCTGAGCTGTACCTATTCTTTACCTAAACTTTATTCTCAACCTTAACTCGGGAAATGTGTGGGTGCTATAGGAAATGCTAGCCAAGAACTCCCAGTCTTTACCCAGTGGTTTACGATGTGAATATAATGCTCATGAGACTTACAGAAGGAAGGAAACTGGCAGCATGGCCCCAGAGATATAGAGGTCTTCCATTCTGGTATTCTAGTATGGGGTAAGGAATAAACCATTGACTTGGAATAGATGGACAGTTTTACTCCAAGGCAAACATCAAGATCAAAGAACTAAGCTAAAATAGTTTTAACTCCCTGAGTACGAATTTGCCAGGAGCTTAAAAATGTCATCTCCTCTAATTTTTAAAGCGCATGTAATGCAATTTAATGTTTGAAGTGCAATTTGTTACTCTTCAAAAGCAACTTCTTGTACCTAGTTTAAGAACTTGTTTCATTGTGCCCAACGATGGATAATCTGCAGTTTTATAATGTACTAAGAAGACTCAAATGTGTGTTACTTACTAGTGAGAAGACGTTGAGGTGAAAAACTACTGATAAGAGGCATCGGAGATTTAAAGACTAAAACCCTGATCCTAGGAGTTTACAGTCTACTTTGCAAAATAGGATCATAGTAGTCTACCACTAGTTGCCCAGTAACTTTGTGTTGCATATAGAAGTGTTGACATGGTAATGCAATTCATGTGCGCTCCTATGTTGGGATTTACCAGTGTGACATAATATGTGAGTGGAATTGGAGACCGCACCAAGGTAAGTACTCCTTCCCAGTTCTCTATTCATATTTCTATACTGAATAGAGTTCTGCAGTGTAGAAGAACTATAACAGTCAATTGCCCCGCAGAAAGGGCCCCGCTTTATATGGATATAAGAATTGTTTGGTGTACACTAGCACATATTAAGTAGACTAGAACTCAAGCTAAGTCTTTGTTGTAGGGGAGTGGACCTTTTACAATAACCTCAGCAGCCAGTTCCTCTAAAACAAAAGGAGGAGAGTGGAAATTGCTGTGTGTTTACCTTAGCAAGACTTGGGTGATTAGCAGTTGGTGATGGGCTGATGAAGAATGATAGTGTGGAGAGTGGCTTTGGTAATTGTCCTGTTGTCTGTGTCTCAGGAAGAGGTGTGTCTGTCTCTTGCCTGCAGTAAAATTGATGACACAGTCTGATAGACAAGTGCTACACAAAGACGGAGGAATTTATGGGCACCTGAAGGCAATACAAGTCAATGATGAAAGGCGTTCTCAATGTTAGGCACTAATTCATAGTGAAATGAAATCCTCACAAAGCGTTTCATGTCAGTTGTGCAGCCTGCAAGGATGAAAGCCGTCACAAAACCTTTAAATGCCATGAGGTCATAATTCAAGTGTGGTTCGGTGCCACATTGAAGTTTATAGTGGACACTCAAGCAGCAATTAGAACATTCGATTAGAACTAGCAGGGTCATTTCACGCTGCACAGTGTTCATTTCTCAATGGCTCTTGTTATTCAATGAGGCAATGCCTTTTAACCCTTGTCATGTCACCATCTCGGTGAAACAAAATCTTAACCATGCCGCTCTCAAATATTCAAGTTTTCTTTCCCCATTATTATTATTACACAATGCAGATAATAATAATTTTTATTATATATTGTGGATATACATTTCTGACTTTTATTTCTGTATCCATTAAATTACATCACCCGATCCTGTATTGCCGCATCTGGTAAGATTGACATTCTCCCTTTAAATTAAATTCAGTCCCTTGCTGCCCTGCTTATTATGTCGTTACTGACAAGTAAGTACATTTCCGCTTTGAATATTCACAAGGAAGGGAGTACTGTTCTTTTTAAATGCACCTGTCAGTCAAAACTGACAAAGTGTCACATTGTAGGGCACAATATTTTACTAATGGGTCATGCTTGTTACTCTGCTAGCAAAATCTATTAGTGGAAAAATATTCCCACTCGAAGTTTTCTTATCTTTAATAGTACAATTGAGCACAATTGCTCAAAACAAATGACTGGAGGCATGGTCAACGATATGGCAAACATATGGCAAACACACACTCTATTCCTCTGTCATTCTTGCCATCAGATTGACGTCAGCACGTAAGGGTCCAAAGCAACTTCATGCTCTCGCTTAAACAACATTCCTGAACACTTCTGCAAAACAATTGTTGATGGACCCGTGGACAACATTTAGGGATCTGCAGGCCTCTCACATATTAGCTAAGGTTCAAACAAGTCATCTGGATGCATCTCAACACTTCTGCTGCACCCCTGACATATGGAGGGACCTAAAACAAGCAGTTTAGGCTCCAAAACCTACAGATGTCACTGAGTTAAAGCAGTTCTGTGTGAAGGGGTGGGCCAAATCCCTCCAGGTTGGAGTAGAAATAGTTTTTGCTTTTTATTTATTATTTTATTTTGGCTCTCTTGTTGTTATTATTATTTATTATTTTATATAGAGCCATCAGATTCCAGAGCGCTTTATGAAGGGTAGACAGGGAATAACAATTAGTATATAACATAAAGTGACATATAGTAACAACAGGTGTGGAGGACCCTGCTCAAAGGAGCTTACAATCTAAAGGGAATTAGGGTGTGTTACACAAAAGGTAAAAGTGCTGTTGTTAGGGATGGACCAGCCACACTAATATAAGTATTGCGTAAAAGGGATGAGGAAAGGTGAACTAAAGGAATATCGAAGGAAAGGTATTAAGGTGTAAGTTTGTAGGCATCCTTAAAAAAGGTGGATTTTTTTGAAGTACCGAAGGCAGAGGGAGGGCATTCCAGAAGATAGGGGCAGCCCTTGAGAAGTCTTGTACATGTGTATGAGAGCTAGAAATCTGAGGAGAGGATAGAAGGAGATCATTGGATGAGCGGAGAGTCCGTTTAGGAGTGTATTTAGAGATGAGGAGATGTAAGTTGGGAAACCGAAATAAAGAACTTTGAATGTAAGAGTCAACATCCACCAGCCTCAAAGTCATACTAACCCAGCTTCTGCCATTTTACAAGAGAGGTATCACCATGACATACAATTGCACACAGTATATACATCTCTGGATGGATTTTCACCTAATCACTGCACGGCATGTTTTCTGCACTGAACAATGCCCCACTATCAGACCTCCAGCATGGAGCAGGACATGCTGCACTCATAGTAACAGCATATTCTTGGTAACATTGGGTGGGGCCTAATGTGGCAGTCCAATCATAGTCTACCAGCTGCACTACGATTGGACCTTCACCTTAAGAACCACCCAGTGTGACCGACAATTCCTACACTTGCATTATTTGTACAGATTGGCCTGAGGTGTTGATTGAAGATCTAATAGAAACAAATATGCTGCCGTGCAATTTTAAATAATATAATAGCGCTAAGGAGTTTCTAAGCCTTTATATAAATGTAACGATTCAATTAGCATTTCAGTTAAAGCATTATAGGTAATTAAAATTTTTAATATACAGTATATTTAAAAAATACATGCAAAACCGTTTGATACCGTTTATGGGTTAACCTGGCTGTTTTCAAACATCGGTATTTATTTAGCAAACCTTTGCACTTATGCAATTTCGGTGTGCTTCGGGCAGCTTGACTGTGCAGTGATTTCCTGGCCGCTTGCCATGTGTTTTCAGTGCTTTTGGTTTAAGAGTTGGGCTAATTAGTGAATAAACATTTTGCAAAAGAAGAGCTCCAATTAGTGCCATTTGGCCTAACTTAGCACTGAAAAAAAGCAGCATGGAGGAGAGGGAGGGCTGTTGTCCTAACAGTCCCTTTTCACCACCTCCCCCTTGCAACATTGAACCCTTTGAAGAATAGACAAGCTGTTAGAAAGCTGAAAGTGATTGCCTTTAGATTGACTTACATGTGCGTGCTGCTAAATACGTACGTGTGTGTATATATATATATATATATATATATATATGTTACTTGTTTATTATCATAGCCATCTGTAATGGTGGGGCTAGCCGTGCGTAGAATGAGGTAGCCCCAGATAGTGTTAGGAGGGTGGAGAGTAGGAGGTAAAGTGGCCATGGCCAAACATTGCTCCCCCTGCCCAGAAAAAGAGTAAATAAAACTACAGTGTTGGTGTCTGGACTGTTCTCTACAGCTGTTAAGTTCTATTACAAGGGCCAACCCCACTGAGGCCAAAGCACAAGAGAGCTGCGTTTCCTCTGAATAATATAAAACTAGTAATAGTTCTTTAATATCTTCGCCATGGATTAACTATACAATATACAGGGTTTAACTCACGTATAAGTGCAGGATACACCAATCATGGCCCTTTGCACCTCTTGTGTTTCTCCAACTGTTTTATGACTGGTGTGAAGAATACTGATACATACTGATACAATTGTTTTAATGGGTTGCTTTACAGTTGATCAATAGAGGTATCATATAATATTTGGTATCATGTATGCCTTGAGTGTGTTGTCCATTTCATGAATATAGGGGTATGTAGGGTATGGTGTAATGTTCTTCAGCACAGTCTCTGGAGAGATTGAAGCGTAGCCAAGAGGTGGAAGCCATTAATGTACTCCTGTCCCAATTCTGGATTAGCAGTGGCCAAGTCAGTAAAAGCAGTTACCCTTATTTTACAACCTTATTCCCTGTCATATGCCCTTCAAAATATAGCATAACAGGTTTTGCGTGTTACCTCGTTAGTGTCCTTACATTACAGCTATTGTTTTCCTTTTCTAATCTTTCTTAAAAATGTGTGCCTTACCCCTATGGAGAGAGCCAGTATTATGATAGCGTGCCTCAGCTTGTTAAAATAAAACATACCCGCCAGTGTTAAACGTGAGCATCGATATTTCGTGCAGGGTCATGAATCTGACTTTTAAAATGTCTCAAGGGCATTAACCCTCCTAGTGCCAGAGAAGTGCACACATGCAAATGATGGAATTTGAACATGTGTGGAATAAGCACATGGCTACCCTAAATCTAAGATGAGACTAAGGTACATAATATTTTTATTAACAAACATATTTTTACTTTAGTCAACCAGTTTTACAACAGATCAGCTTTACTACATAGTCCTTACAACTAGAGGCCTCTTTAACCAGCAGCTGTCTTTTGGGCCCCTCGACAGCCACCATGGGCCGCAGGTGGAGGGTAGAGATGTAAAATTTCTGGAAATTTTGAAGCCATGGAATTAAAATAAAATGAAAATGGACATTTTTCAGAAAAATGTAATAAAAAAATGGACATTTTACAAATGTAAAATTATTTTGTGACACTGGGAACATGAAATGCAGTGCAGGGGCTTGCCACTTTGCCCCCAGAAATGCCTTATACCCTCCTATATGCCACTCTGCCCCATGATATCCCCTTTTAACCCCTATATGCCACTCTGCCCCCAGAAATGCCTTATACCCTCCTATATGCCACTCTGCCCCATGATATTCCTTTTGACCCCTATATGCCACTCTGCCTCCAGAAATGCCTTAAACCCCTATATGCCACTCCTATATAACTGCCTTATATTCAGAATCAATTAGTGAGCTTTATTAAGGCAGCAATTTTTTTTTTGTTTTTGCTTTGCGTTCACTACTGATTTGTTTTGTATGGAATTATTCAGTCTTTTTGAAGCAGTCTTTAGTAAAAGTTAAATTTTAACCAGATAGCCTTCTAAAAGTGACTTTACTGTACCTCTTATCGGGTAGAAACATTTCCGAAGGAAGTCGTGCATCCAGCAGATTCACAGTCTGATTTATTGTATTGCAGTAAGTCTGTGTAGGATATTATTACGAGTGAATATTGTTTGAGGGCTGTTTCGAGTGTTGTTCCACTAATCTGAACACTTATATAAGACACATATTAAATGTTTACATAGTAGACACCACATGGAGTGGATGCATTCCCTGGGCATCACAAAGACGCCCCCAAAACATGGCTTTTCAGCCACTGCACCCAACATGCAAAAGCAACATGGAGTGAAAGCAAAAAAAAAAGCATAAAAATGTGATTTGTTTTGCAGAAGGTCTGTCGAGTGAAGGTTTACCAGCATTGCTGTAAGAATTCAGAGCATTCTCACAATCTTCACGGCTATCGTATCTCAAGTTGTAAAAGGCAACTGCAAAAGCATTTGTTTTTATTTACATTGCTGAACTGAGTTCAGACCATATGTAGACTTACAGAAAGTGATAATGTATAGTACAACATTTTTCGCCAATTAGAAGTCCATCTTTGGACTGAACCATTGATGATGGTTTATTTTTACGTGCAAAATCCTAGATCTTATTAAACGGTATCGTAAACAGTGGAGGAAACAAAGCCACCGTTTTCGATTTATAGCTGGCCCCCGGTATGGCTTAGCAAATGGGACTGTTGGCTTTGGTGCCTGTCTGTCTGTCTCTACCTGGACAGCAGACACCAAGGAGCTGAGAATTTCCTCCCAGTATTTCTGCTCAATGTGGCATGTAAGCTTAAGTGGTCAGAGGTATCACCTATGGAAGGTTTGCTTATAGTGGTAAGCTAAGCCCTAGCTTTCAGCATTCTTTGAAAGCAGACATCCAGTTTGCTTTAAGATTAAAAGAAAAACAAATTTTTGTCTATATGCATTTGTCATGGTATGCATCTCTATAGAAGGCTATCTGCAAGCGCTAGGGATCACTTCACAGTACGGAATATAGAAGATGACGACATCACTTGTCTTTAGTTTCAATAGGATTGTCGTATAAACTGTCCATTGGCTTGGAAGCATCAAACACTGCTTGATGACAATCTTGTGTCACTTATTAACCTGCTTAACATCTCTTTATTTTTATGCTCCTCCAAAATAATGAAGTTCTCTCTGTTAATACAGATAGTGTTTATCTTAATTTGAGCCAATACTCAACGTGCTTGTGTCGGTGCAAGCCTTGAAATAGAGAACTCCATTTTTTTACTTGTATGGGCACCCCTTTTCATGAGATGCCTGTCTCATCATTTACTGGGTTGTGATCATTACACCCCACTCTCTGCATCTTGAAGAAGTCAGTATGAAGTCATGGGCTCTTGCTATCAAATCGGTACAGAGAAGGAACTTCTCTGGTTGATCAGAGCCTGCTTTTGGATACTTTTAAACAATGATAATTCTCGTACCTGAAAAATTTCCTAAATTAGCTCTTTGGATATTAACCCTGTAGTAACCTCATCATAATTTTATTTGTAGTGGTTTGCTAATTGTGACAACCAAATTGTTTCATTAATCACCTTTCAAAAAGTAAAGATATTCTGCATGAAATCACCTATTTACATGCAGGGGTTTTACCCATGATACACCATTGAGAAAAGGTCCAGCTGGGACGTTTAAGATATTGGATGTTATAGTGTGTCCTCTTCGATATGTTATAGGCAGCAAATCTGATTATTTATTTAAAGTAAAGCCATTTTATTTACAAATATTGTTTTCAAAAAAAAGTTTATTACAAAAAAGGGAATGTTTTGAAGGTTTATTGTAGGTTATTTTAAGTAATGTTTTGCCACATAGTTTTAGGATTAAAAAAAAGACCTAGTATTGATTGATCAGAGCTGTTAAGTGGTTGTGTCTACTGCTTGATTTACTTTGTATTCATGTAGCCAACCTATAGACAGGAGGACCATAACACTGGGGATTTGTATTCGATGTACTCTGTGCATCACACCCACCAGTAAATGGAAACTAAGGAGACCTTGGTAATGCTACTGGAGACAGTTTACGTGGGATTAGTGCCCTTGTCCTTTTCTAGCTTAAAAGCAGTGTTTGCCTTAAATAGCCCTGCTAATGCCGCAGCTTTCCAACTTGAAGAAAGCAAATTTGAAAGAACTGTCAACAGATTTCTTAAAATGTCAGTTGAGTCATATGTCTATAACAAAGAAAGAATATTCTGCTTTTACTACTTGAAATGGATATTCCATTTGCTGGCTGTTTGCGAATTGTTCTTGCATACGCTGTTAAATTGCCTTCGTTCAGCACAAAACCAACAGTCCGGTTTGTTAGAGTCTGAAGGAGGTGTACAAGTCATGAATGGTTATATGTGATGGGGATGAGGTATGGTGCAGGAACACACAACACAAGTATTATCTTTTTATTTAAAGAGCATTAGAATTGGCAGAAGTTGTGAGCCTTGTCATATGCAGTGCATTGCAGGCTATACCATGATCTATATAGCTCTAAAATTCAGTATATATATATATATATATATATATACCTTTCATAGACTGAGTCACAAGGGGGGGGGGCTAAACTTTGATTTTATGATCAGTAAACCATTTTTGTGATGATATTGATCTATGTTTTGTATCATTGTCCTGCCGGAAGATACAACTATGGCCCATTTTGAGCTTTCCGGCAGAGACAGTCAGGTGTTCAATTAATATCTATTTATATCTGATGATATGAATTATGCCATGTATCCTTAAACAATGTCCAGGTCCCAAAACATTAAAGAGCCACCACCATATTTAACCAGAGGTCCAAGGTACCTTTCTATATGGCTACCTCTCCCCCAAACCCACCGATGTGGACCATAGAACCCGATACCATTTGAAGTCCCTTTCTTTGCGAATAGTTACCAAGGCTGCCACTAGTAATACAGGGCACTGTATATATACTTACATTACATTAATTAATGCCCACGTACTGTGTGTATTTCTCTTTCTGCATAAATACATGATGGTGTTTGGTGTTAAACACAGTTACTCTTCTATAAACTTTCATTTAACGTGGATTGTGCCTCTTAACCCCCTTGTGAATTGACACAAAATGTACCAAAGTATTCATGTTACAAACATTTTGAAAGACCCAGGACTGCATGTGCCGTATAAAATGCCAATCTGCGTTTTATATGCAGTTGAAGAATTGTTAGCAGTTATGTAAAAAACATTTGGACCCACTAACGAGTTTGCCATTTCAATAAAATTATAGAAAATGCTATTGAGTGAGAAGAAAAGGGAAATTTTGGTAATGCGCAGAAACACAGGCGCTGCTGTTTGTGGGATGTAAATGGCAGCAAATAAATAAATATCCATTTGTTTTTAAAAGACACTGGTACAACTGACATGCCAGTATATTTTTCAGTTCCTGTTTAGAATAGACCAAGCAGATGTGGTCTTTGGCTAGAAGGACAATTGGCATTCACGGGAAATACTAAGGGTTCAGTAATGATATTAAATCCTTATGTTTCCACCAGCCTCAGGGCCAAACAACAATTTGGAATTTGGGAGAAATCTATGTTAAACTAATACATGCACACTGGTGGAAAATCTGCCCTGTACTTACACTTTTGACAGCCTCTGTAATAAAGTGCTTGATTTACTTTGCAGAAAACTGTATTCCCTGATGAGGGAAACATCTAATCAAGGAGGTATTTCTGCCTGTGTACATGCTTTCCCGGGTAATTGATCCTTTTTGACTGTACATTATATTAGTTACTCTGCTCTCAATGGACCAGAGTTTGCGTTTGATTTTTTTTTTTTTTTTTAAAGCCATCTGAAGTACAAAGCCACTTTTGATATATACAGATAGGCCAACTATTTTAATGACAAAGGCGAAGAAGTCTAATACATTTGTTTTCCTGTTTTTGTAAATATATTTCCACACCAAACTCATCCAACCATATCTTTATGGACCTTGCTTTGTGCACCACTATATAGACGCACCTCTTAATTATTGAAATCAGGGTGACTGTGCCCCAGCATACAAATAAGGTCCATATAGACATGGTTGGATGAGTTTGGTGTGGAAGAACTTGACTGGCGCGCATAGAGCCCTGACCTCAACCCCATCAAACACCTTTGGGATGAACTGGAACGGAGATTGCGAGCCAGACAAATGCTCTACTGGATGAATGGGCAAATCACAGAAACACTCCAAAATCTTGAGGAAAGCCCTCTCAGAAGAGTGGAAACTGTTATAGCTGTTTTAGCTACATACTAATGTCTATGTATTTAGAATACAATGTCATAAAAGTCACTGTTGATGTAATGCCAGTTGTTCCAATACTTTCGTCCATATGCTGTACATTTAGATGCAGGGACCATGAATTTCTTAAAAACATTTGATTCCCTGACTAGCGGCCCAGTGTTTTTGGCATTGCTACAGTCTCTTATTATGGTTATGGTGATGATAATTGTGAATACATTCAGTTTTGTGCTTAAGACCAATTTAAATCACATTGTTAGCTTCTGAAGACTTAAATTTAGATGCTCGCCAGGAAGCAGGAGCTGTGAATGAATTCTTTGAGGTCTGTCACGTTTGCACCTGGATTGTCAGTCTCCTGCTCACTGCAGATGTGGCTGCTCTTGTTTGCTTATATTCCCCGAAGCTGATGCACCTTGATCTCTGTGGGTAACTTCCTGTTTTATTTGCTGTTTGAAGCTAATTGTGAAGGCAAGCAGCTTACCACTTCTTGATCTCTGTATCTACCAGTACACCCAAATGGTACAAGGCAAATCATATGGCTCCATGAACAGTAAGCTTACCAACGGGGACACCTGTTGAGAAGATTTCATTGTTTAGAAAGCTGTGCTTACACTTCCTATGCCCCAGTCCTAACTCACAAGATACGGCAGGGCTGCCGCAAGCTTTTCATTCACCATGGTAGAACTATAAAACAGTCTGAATTGAGACAGTAGTAGCCGGCATTTCCACATATTCAGGTATAATAAGTTTTACTTTTTCATGTTTCTAGAAAAGGGGTTGGCTAACCGTATTTGCTCAACTATAAGACAACCCTGATTATAAGACGACTCCCAAAATTTGAATATTAGATGACCCTATAGGAAAAAGGTTTTACTAGTAATATTAATGTAAACTAGTTTTTCATATTTAATAAAAACTATGATTGAAAAAAATGATTTCTTTGTTTTAATTTCCTTTTATTTGCCAACCTGCCCCCCAGTTATGCACATCTGCCCCCTGGCTTGCCACTCTGCCCCCCAGATATGCCTTATACCCCCTATATGCCACTCTGCCCCAGGTATGCCTTATATGCCACTCTGCATCCCTGATATGCCACTCTGCCCCTCAAAAATGCCTTATACCCCCCTATATGCCACTCTGCCCCCAGATATGCCTTATACCTCCACATATGCCACTCTTCCTTGCTGATATGACTTATACCCCCTATATGCCACTTTGCCCCCCCCCCACGACTTACCAATGCATTCTGACACTTGTCCCCATGCTTCAGACTCCCTGGTGTCTAGTGACAGTGGGCAGCCAGTGGGCATCTGCTCGATGCGCGTAGACAACCTCTGCTGCTCGTTAGTTCCGCCAGGGCTTCTATGCCTGACCACCGGAAGGTCATGTCACGCTGGTGCTCCGTCATAGAAGTCCTGCCGTTCACCGGCGGCCAGAGAGGAGGATCCAGAGTCAGACCTCTATTTGAGGTCTGATTATAAGACAACCTCGAATACAAGGGGTATTTTTCAAAACATTTGCATTGAAAAAAACCTTGTCTTATAATCGAGCAAATATGGTATTATCCATAAAAATACACGTAAAAATTAAATACCTTGGAGGCAGGAAGAACGGTAACAAGCTTTGTGTGCATTTACATCAGCTAACCCTTTATCACATGCAGACAGAAGAGAGGAGAGGTAAAAAGACACATAATGCCTTGGCTGGCAGAGGAGTATGGGAGGATAAGTCATGCAACAGCTGGAGGGCCGCAGGTTTGACTGCTGAGTGGTACAGTTACAAGAGAGATCTCTGCTTTCCCTAAATCACCTGATTATACTGTTAAGGGCTGCCTTTATGGAATCCCACATGCCTTTCAGAGACTGAGCGTCAGGATATGATGTCATGTCCCAGCACTCAGCAATGAGAACAGCGGCCGTGGAGGGGGTGGTTGGGGGCACCACTTTGGGTAAGGCCTAGTGCAGCGCCCATCGCTGGGTGCAAAAAAACAAAACAGAATGATGCAGGGTCTTTGTGCAAAAAATCCTGTAAGAACTTGATTTAAAAACACCATAATTCGCTGACGTATGCGTTGCTGTTTTTTCACTAATGGGCTGATCTGCTCTGGTTAGAGTCTCCCACCCAAACATATCAAATATCGGCTTTACATTTTTTTCTTAAGATGGCCACTTAGAAAATGTCATTAAAATGATTTTAACATTTAGGATGCCAGAGCTTTCATAAGTATGCACCTGTCCTGAAGAGCTCACCATCTACAAGACTACACAATGCCTTGCTTTTTACAATCCGTGACACACTTATTGTACTGCTCTTATTTTTTTACCCTAATACTTGTTTTGCAGGCCACCAAGACCTCATAAAACAAACACCTGAGCGTTCATGGATTTGAGGTGTATGGGAAAACTTAGGATGTTGACAGCTTTCTTGACTGTACTTATTAGCACTTCCTGACACATCAAAGTGTGAGCTCCCACACACGGCTACCTTGAGTTTTTGTTTTACATTCCTGCGGCAGGGCAGCCTCGGCTTTTAAGGAAGCAGAATAGGAGGAGAGGGGGGGCTCTTACTTTGCATGGGATGAGGCAGTGAAGGAGGTGGCCGTGGCCGTGTTTTTCCAGGTGCTTCTTTTGTAGTCTTTGCCTTGTAGAGTGATAGAGTGTACAAATCCTGTCATTATCCAAAAAGATAAGTGAGAACAAAGAAAATGAGCCATTCTTGTTCCAGGGTCTTTTATGGCCTTTTTCTTTTTTGCAAATGTCATCACAAAGCACAGTTTCAACAATATTCCATGGCAAGCTTAGGGATGTTTTCTTGGTGCTACTTTGTATGGGGTTTAGTTTCAAACATCTAATTAATTAGTGGGAAAAACAAACAAATGCTTATTGTATTTTAATTAAAAAGTTTATCTATATATCTATTTTGAGTATATCGCAATCTAAAAACAAAAATAAGTAAAATATAGAAACATAGAAGCCACATTTGTGTATGTTAATGTCTGAGCGTTGTTGTCCAACATCATTACAGTCTTGATAAAGGTGGAAAAAACATTTCCAGTTAGAAAAAAATCACCAATTATGTCCACTGCCCACCATCAGTACACAATGAATAGAGAATTTATATAAAAGTATCATTAATTCTACCTCCTAGTCCATCTTTAGTGCCGGCAGCTTATCTTGGATGCAGAGCTCTGTGCATTCGTTGACAAAGCCTAGGAGGAAACATTAATGCAGATGCCTGTGCTAACCGGTATACAGACCACCACCTCGTACAATTAGGGTGGAGGTACCCTTGCCCCAGGCTCCATTAGTTATATGTAAGATTATATGTAAGATGGTCCTCATTGTGAACTGTTAGTGATGCTCATTGTGAAATGTAGATGTTTAATAAACTCTTTTTGCTATGCTAATCTAGTGATAAGTAGGTCGTACACCGGCACCAAGGAGCCATGGCTTACACTTTTTTTTTTTTAATATAAGCAAAATGTATATAGTGTAATGAGCCTAGAGGATCTTTTTTTCAAATTAGACATCTGAGGTCCCGGAAGCTTGTGTGACATTTTTTTTCCTGTGTTAGCCTAATAATATCACCTACCACTAACATCCCTTTTTTTTTTTTTTTTTTTTTTTATATACATCCCAATGTATATTCACCAATGCCGAAATTGCTTCTATCCCGGGTACCATGTATACCGTCTAGTGCTCCTGGACTACCGCTACTTATAAATCCAAGGGGCATGCATTGACAAAAAGGGTTATAGCCCTGGAACATTTGCGTACCAAGTTGCTATTATGCTGGAATAAAGAAGCAGGGTGGATACATACAAACATAATGGTGTGTGTGTTACTATTTTCTTCTGTATATAAATATGCATAGTGAGAAATATTTTGTTTCCTGTTACAGTGACCTTTACCTATATGGATAATAACCGAGATCTTCTTTCGGTTAGCTAGAAACAAAAGTATTGGTTTTCCAACTGTTTCTTCGTTTTAAGGCTTATGATACCTGAGCATATGTTCTCTACTAGTTACACCCATTGTGTATCAGAAGCAGTTAGGTGTCTGTCAAATTATTAATTCCCCCACATCCGTCACATTAATCATTCTGATGACATATCTGCCCAGCAAGATTTATTTAGCCTAGTATATGATGTGATGTTCGGAAGAGATTGCCCTCACGGTATTTAGTTAGTTTCCTTTTATGCTTTTGTGAGGCTTTTTAGTTTTACTGATCTGTTTAAGAAGGGAAGTAGGAAGGTTTTATCACTGCTGTAATAGGTTAATGACGTCAAATATTGAAGCAACGGGTGCTTCTTTTAAGATGCTGCTTCTTAGGTAATAGAAAGCACATGTTAAGATAATTTGGATTAACTTTGACGGGGTGGTCTATTTGTACAAGCACTGCTGGTTTGCTATTCAGTATTTGCCTTATCTTCTTAGTAAACAGAGTAACTTTGCAGATTATTAAAATGTTTTGGGGCCATATGCCATATTTTAACATTTCTCTTTAATACAGGGTTGGTTTCTAACCCTAAATGTACAAGTCGAATGAAACATTTCAGCTCACCAACCTCGGTATGCTTTACGGAGGGATAGACCTAATGTTTACATATATATATGTATATATATATATTCAAAGCAGCATCAATTCTTCTAGGTACATTTGCACAAAGTCAGGGATTTTGTAGGCATATAGATAGGTGTATGCTTAACCAATTATACCAAATATATAAGAAATATATATATATATAATAATCATCATAAATCGGAAGATGTCCAGCAGTGCCATCAGCTTAACATTGGCAGAAAACAGTGGGACCCTGGTATATCTATCCACTGTTCGGAGAAGTCTGATTAGACATGCTCTTCATCTTCATGACTGTGGCCAAAAAGCCATACTTGCGATATGGGAACAAGACCAAGCGACTCGACTTTTCATTAAAAAATAAGTAGTGTTCAGAAAAATGGCAGCAGGTACTCTGGACTGAAATACTTGGCTGTAGCAGAAGGCCGTTTGTTCGCCTTAAGGGCTGGAGAGCGGTAATGAGTGTTTGCATGCAACAGTAAAGCATGATGGAGGCTCCTTGCAGGTTCGGGGCTTAATTTCTCCAAATAGAGTTTGAGAATCGGTTAGAATTAATGGTCACCTCGATGCTAAATGCCCCATATTTATTTAGCTTGACAGGGACCCCAAGCATAGAACCAAAGTCATTTACAACAAGGAGTCCTGAAAGTAATGGTATGGCCCCCACATATCTGGGGTTATATAAAGAGAAAGAAGCAATCGAGGCTGCCTAAATCCATAGATGAGCTGTGGCTAGCTCCTCAAGATGTCTGGAACCAACTACCTTCCGAGTTCCTTAAAAAACTGTGCAAGTGTACCTAGAAGAAATTATGCTGTTTTGAAGGCAAAAGGTGGTCATATCACATAGGTTTTTCTTCTCTTAATTCACTTTGCATTTTGTTAAATTATATTATCTGGCTAAATAATGAATTGTTGAGATTTAAGAAGTCTCACCGGTTTAACAATGTATTATATAGAGGCCAACTTGCCCTTGAAGAATTTTATAAGCAGTTCTGAAAGTTAATGTCATAACACCTAGTATTTACATAGCGCCTTTTATACAGTGGACTCAAAGCGCGCACGCTCTTATTATTAACTGAATCGGCAGAATAATAGTTGTTATTGTCCGATGTTTCCACTCTATAGCACACTTTCACAGTTTACTTCTATCCCTTTTCTACCAAACATTGTGTTTTATGATTTTACCTTTCAAATCGTAAATGTTAACTTTGAGTGCCAACGTAGCCGCGTAAATAGCTGTATACATATAAACACGCGTTTACATGTATTATAAACACGCGTTTACATGTATTATAAACACGCGTTTACATGTATTATAAAAACGCTGTATCTTTCCTGCGAACCAAGAAATACTACATTCTCTGTACTTTATAAAACCTCCATATATCGCAGATGAATACACGCTGGAATATTCACGTGCGTTGTGCTGCATATTGCTCAAGAAGGGTTACACGCCTGTTTTGCCACAATAAAATGTTCATTCAATTTCATGGTGCAGAATCGGTTATCTCGTTGGATATCGTACATTGTAATATCGTCTTACCGTTTTGAAGTGCACCTCTGACATTCGTATAGGTCTGTGTGTATTTACAGTAAGGAGGGAATGTAAGGACAGAATCAACCTAGTGTTTCTGGGAAAGATGAACAAAGACATTTATTCAGCGGAGTTCCACATGGTACTGGAATGTATAACATCAATATGCTTACAGCATTGTTATTTCAGATTTGAAGATTAGGTGCTCATCTTCTCAATGAAGAACTGTTTGCAGTGCTTGCTTTACACCTCAAGACGCTTGTTGATGTTTAAAGGGACAGTATTTTTTTTAATTGACGTATTTATGTTTACAGGGATCAGCGAAGCAAACATATCTTGCTTAATGGTCACTGTCTGAATCAGAATAAAGAGTTGTTTCATTGAATGCTTTCATCTGTTAAATTATGATCAAATGGCTCAGAAATACAGTGTAGACAATTTTTTATGTTGTCAATTGGTAATTTAGCTGGAAATGGCTGATGTTGAATGAAATATCTTTATAGGTGTACAGAGACTCTTTATCAGCAACCATCGCTCCTGTCTTCCAATGGCCTGTTCTGCTTCGCTAAGCCATTTTAACTTTAAAAGGCCAATTGATCTTTCGAAAAAACCCTCCAGGAGTTATTTTAGTACAGCTAGAAATGTCCTTGTTTTCTATGAATATATTATATATTTAATATTAGTGTTATGTGCTTTTTTTTTTTTTTATCAAAAAATTCATATTCCTACTAAATTCAGACACAGACGCAATGTTTGCTGCGGATTCTCACATTCTCCTTGCAAGCTTTTTGACAACTGGGGCTGAGCTGGAGATAGCTGTAATGTGCTCTGGCAGCTCTGTGATAACATCACCAAGGTCAAACTGGGAGCTAAAGTAGGGCCACTTGACATTGTTGCTGTTTTGCAGACCACCCACATACACTTTCTGACAATGCAATCAGACCTGCATTAAAACCAATATGTTTATAAGAGACGTAACATTTAGGGAGATTTTTTTTTTCTGTAAGGAACATTTCCATATGTTGCCAAAGAGGAGATTGCTCTGAATGTGAAAGTAATTATTTTCGATGTCACGCCACACCCATCTCGTAACAGTACCATATGATACATATTCACTGTACTTTCTGATTCATTCGGATTCTCCATAGCCTGTTGCATTATTAGAAATCATTGCACAAATACAACATTTAAACAAAAAAAAAAACCTGAAAAACATTTTTTGCACGACAATTCAGCATTTTCATTTTTTGCAAACATACAACCCACAAAGCCTGTCAAACCCAATTTTTTCTACCTGCCATGAACTTCTGCGCGGCTCGATGTGTGATCGTGTAACACAAGCCCCTTCAGTCTTAGCTTTCCTGAAGATCTGCAGATTTACTTTTCTGGAATCTGCTGGTAGAGGGGACTTCAATATTTTGTTAAAGAAAGGGACGTGTAAAAAGATTGTTTCTTTAAAGAGGTCAGTACCTTTAAAGTTGGAAGTAGGCAACCTATGACCCTGGGCAGAGTTTACGAACTCAAAAGTTCGACCTTGAGTTGGAGTAAAATTGCAGTAGAACAAAGTGTATTGGATATAATGGCAGTTTTATTTGAGTGCAGTATTCAGGCTCAAGAATATACATTTTTTAAGTAAAACTATTTAAGTATGTGTGATAAGGAGTAAGTTGTTGGTCTGGGTTGTTGTCCTCGGCCACCAGCAACTATGTGATCGCAGGCAAATCTCTTTTAGACAGTTATTTATTAAAACGCCTGACAAAGCAGTGTGATAAATGATTTCCTCTCCTTCCCTGAGCAAATGTTGTAAGCATACAAATTAAAGTACTCCTCTATTTACCAGGCTTTCATCAAAATATTGGCATGCTGGGAGGAATCCTGGATCTCTGTAACTGGTCTGTTACCTTCTCATTTAAATTCACTAAAGCATCTGTGTACATGCACAAGCACTATGGGAACGGCAGCATGTAATATAAATGGCAATTTCCCTGACATCTAGTGGGGTTTCAACACCATGCAGTGCATTGTAAGCTCCGGGGCACTTGAGAGGAAAGCTTCATTCACCATAGAATATCCAGCCGTGGCACATTTTTCTGATCATTTACATTACTTGTTTCTACATTTGCGAGCATACTCTGATTCTGATGACTTACATGCTGCTGAGGTCTCTTTACCTAACCGAGCGTTCTGTTTAACAGTGGTAAAAAGTTTTTGGAATTGGAAACTAAAAAAAAACCTCACTCTATTTTCTAAGCCAGCCCTGGCACAGAAAGGGTTAATGCCGTACTGCTGGGATCTTGTTTTTCATGCCTGATGCATGTCTTTCGAACCCCTATATTATTTGGTCCCCTGCCTTACCCTCTCTGTTTTGGTGTGTCTCACTCATCATGGTACGTACAGAATCATCACACTCACTCTCCCTGTCAGCATTCGTGGCGGCAGCCAGTCTGACCTGGAAAGGAGCCGACATGCTGGAGGTCTCCTCTTAAACCCGGAAGTGTCAGTAATCCAGTGCTTTCCTACAAGCTGGCTCTGTTTACGGTGGATATCAAGTGGCTGCTTCACCTGAGTCTACTGTCACCAAGTAGCCTAAGGCTCAGGCAGCGCGGTGCCTATAGCTGATTGCAGTCTGGCTATTAGAGGAAAGTGTGTGTGTTTTTCCCCCCTCTGGCTTGTCCATTTGTCTGTCTAATAGTTTCAAAGACTCCATCTTGCCATTTTGCTCCTATATATAGAATTTATGGGAAGCTAAATACACTGACCAAAGCATTAACTTAATTACCTTTTCTTTTGACATGGCAATGTATATAAAATAGCAATTACCTTAATGCCTTTTTTTAATTACATTAAGTTGTTTACCATATTAAAACCAGCTGCTGAATTTACTTTTACATATAAAAAAAGTATGTTAATGCTACAGCACTATAATTTATTAACGAGCGAGGGATCCTTCTAATGTCAAATTCCCGTAAACAGCTATATATATTGAGCTTTCCACCTGCCCGTCAGTGGTGATGTTTGTATTTATATAGTAGACTGGACAGGAATTAAACGCCTGCTGGGTGGGTTGTAAGGTTAATAATACTATGAATTATATTCAGCACTTGAAACAAGGGCCAACCTTAATTTTATATTTGATAATGAGAACGACAATCAACAAAATGTTTTTTGTTTTTTTAATACCCATAATAACCCCCTCTTTTCCATCAAGGAAGTGCATTGGTAGCGCATGTCCATCTACTGCTTGACTTCCTGGATTTCAATGGGTTTGTTCAGCAACTGATGTTGGGGAGGGGGGGTGAGTGGATATTGGATACTATAGAAACATAGCTCTTGGAAATAATTAAAACTAGAGATAATAATTAGCTTAATTTGGAAAACAAGGTTTACTGACAAAAGTTGATACTATCAATGACCAGGCTTATGGACATCTTTGGCTCCTATGGGACTGTTCATCAGATGTCCATAACTAAGTATGTTCATCTAATTTTTTTTCCGTTCACAAAACATAAATTTTCCTTATTCATAAATGTGATGCTGAAATAAGAGATCTATGTTTTTCTGAGATCATAAAAAGTAACGATGTATGTGTGCAGGCATCTTTATCAGTGTTTGTGGATTCTAGACATTTAAATAGTTACCCATGCGTCCGTTCCTCTGTATATAGATAGATGCACTTAAAACACTATATATATTTTTTTTTTCCTATCCGAGTACCAGAATTCGTCAGCGATGTTTTTGCAGTGTGATCTCAAACTGCCCCGGGTCTCCTATGTATCATCTGAAATTAATTTGATTCAGCGCTTTGACAGTTTCTCCTGTTTTACCATTTGTACAGTTTACTGAATTCGGCGATGCATGAAAGGCCTCTCTTACATGGAAGAGATATTAATGATCTGAGAAGTACAAGCTTGACATGTCCATTTGCTATTATTCATTTGCAATTTATGAGCCCATACATAACAATGCCAGAATGTGTTTAATGGCCCGTTGGCACTGTTGCCTCAGGAAATCCTGTTTTAATAGATCTTGTGTTTATTTTTATGTTCCCAAAGTTTTTGTTTTAATAACTGGATAGGAAAATGGATACGTCCACGTTGGCCCACGCGTAGATTAAGTTTTTAGTTGAAGGTGATAACCTTTTGATTGGACGGAGACAGAAGACACTGTAGAGTCATATATGCTTTTGGGACTTCAATTGTCTCTACTTCATCTCAAAAATGAGAATGTAATCCCAATGATTATTCTTATTCTAGAAACGCTCATTAATAAGGGGAATTTAGCAGGCTTTGCCAAAGAGTTGGACGTTCTGGATGAGTGAAACCTCATCCAAGGCTATATTACAATACCCATTTCCATTTCAGTAACAAAAACAAGTAAGACTACAGAAGTATCCAAGCGCATATTAACCTACACCTAAAAAAACACATATCTTCAGTTTTCAGGAGAAGAATAAATACCATTTTTGGCCTAAATGCAGGCCGTGCCGTTTACAAGCTTTACTGGCTTACTGACAATAAGTTGTGGCAGTGTTAGGCTACAATTAGTTTTGTTATTGATAAATGTGGAGGAAAGATTGAGTTTCTTTTCAGGCCGGTGCAGTTAAAAGGATTCCTTAATGTCTCAGACAGCCTCACCAAAGAAGAATGCATAATAAAACACTCTGTGAGTAAGAAGGAACTGTATATGGGAATCCCCCATGCATTTGCAAGGGGGCCGCCACGTAAAGGGACCACTCCGCTATCATATGCATTAAGTAAAAACACATAGCCACACCTGCTAAACAAATGTTAAAATGTTTTACTCTCACAGAAAACAAATATTATTTTTATTGCTTCATTTTGTGAATGATGTGTTAAAATATGCTCCATGTTACAATTTTGTTTGTCTTTACGATGATAAAAATGGTCTGTTGGAAATTGCAAAAGTTGATCTGAAATTCTTATTTTCATTTCTAAAAATCTCTTTTGAAATGTTAGCCAGTGTTAAGAAAACAAAATATTTTTTTATTGGAAATTTTAATTTTCCAGTTGTGAATGTAATATTTTCTTTATAAACCTGGTACCAATAAAATGATGTCATCGCAGTATAATTAAAAGCGCATGCTTTAAGTTGTGTCCTTATAAAAAGCCAATGGCGGATATTGTGTAATTAAAGGTACAGAACCTTTGTCTCTTGATCTTTTGTCAGATGCACATGTTCTACATAATACATCTGGTATCTCCCTGCACAAAGCGTATTTTAAGCAGATTTTATCATGTTACAATTTACTTGTAATGTTTATAAAACATATGGATTATTTACACAGCAGAATCTTTTCCTAATTACAAAGCATGCTCTTTATTTACTCAGCGGCTTCCTCTCTGTTGCGAAACACTGCAAGTTACAGATGTTTTTTCAGTAGGGGGG
Organism: Sceloporus occidentalis; assembly: GCA_023333645.1. Taxonomy (NCBI): domain Eukaryota; kingdom Metazoa; phylum Chordata; class Lepidosauria; order Squamata; family Phrynosomatidae; genus Sceloporus; species Sceloporus occidentalis. The sequence goes on from JALMGF010000046.1 coordinate 6,718,738, forward strand.
GGGATAACATAAGCATTTGTGTGATCCATTCTGGTAGGGATGGGAGCGTGGCTTATTTGTATTTCTTATAATTTTGACCTAATGTCTTAACTATTTGAAATGAAAAATCAAATTTGTAATAAATAGAAAGCTCATCTAGTACTGACTCAAAATATAAGAATAAAAAATAATATAAACCTTTATATTATAAACAAACTTTATAACACGCCTAGGCTTGGTGTTCAACAGTGATTTCTTGATCATACTATCTTCCCATAATGTATATATCCTGATGTTATCAATGTCCACAATTATTATTATAACTACAAGAAGTGGCGAGGGACCATTCACGATTTCCCTGGAGAGGAACAGAAATTTGTTTTATGGATGTTTACAAAAAACCCATTGGGGTAGATTTATTGAAATGTGAAATGTTTGAAAGGTTTCACTTCCTGTAGGACTATTCTGTGGAACCTATTAATCAGGAGTTGCACAGTACTGAACAGCTATATGTTGACCTTTTGAGGGGGCCAGTGTGACCCTTTTGTGGTTAGATTAGCAAAAGGGACAATTGCCCCCAAACGCCAATATATATTTTTGTAAGCCCTTTCCACACTAATGTAATTTATATAAGGGTCACCTTCTACAACATCATATCTTTGTTAATTGTAAGTTAACAAGAGCGGGTCGATAAGTTTGCTGAAAAGAAGGTTAATTTACAGGGAATTCCATCAAATGTTATCTGTGTGTATGTATGTATATATATATATATATATATATCTATAATACACACACAGTTGCATACTAGCCATTGGTATAAGTTCTGGCTGTGATATCATAGCCCAGTCTACTAGAGAAATGCCCTGAATCCTTATCATATTGGCTTGTGGTAAACAAGAAGAGTGTTAGTTACCCACCCAGACACTCAACCAATTAAAGTCTGTGGAGGAACAGACTCAGTATGGTGTTTGAGCAGGGAAAGTCACCAACATATCTAATGACTGGCAGGGGTGGCAACCCCCTGGTCTGCACATAAATGAGACTCCCTTATATAGCACAGAAATGTAGTCACCATTAAATAATATTTTATATCGTTTATATTAATGGGAATTCTGTGGCCTAATTGTCTTTCATCCATCCATCCAAATGATGCAATTACTTGGTGTCATTCCTGGAGAAGTCAGTCTGTATTAGCTATATGAATGTATACATGCTGCAGTCTACAAAACTAGTTGTCATTTTTTTTTTAATCATTCTGTCTCGTATGTTCCCTCTCTGTAAACAATGGGTCTTTTCATCACTCAATCAACATCTATAAGCTATTAATTGGTCTTTAGCCCTGTTTTCCCACCATTGCGCTTGTAAAAACTTTCAAAATGATGTTGCCAAAAGGCCTTTTCCTGAGTGAGATGGGATTATCGTAAATACCGGTACTGAAAGGAGAGGGATTCATCCAGCCCACTTCACAGCTCTGACTAGAAGTATGGTGCTTTCTAATTGCCTACCCTCTGGTGAATAGCTTCCCCGACAGGGAAGTCTACTTCATAAGGTGTCTTAAGCCAGCAGGCCCCTAACACAAGTTCCCTGGAACCAAAGGGATCTGAAGGAACAAGCATGCTAATTAATAGTTTATGGGAAGAGGCTTATTGTTAGAAAGGAAAGTGTGAACCATTTTCTCTTTTAGAAACAAAGAAGCTAATGTTTGAATTTTGCCCCCAGCCCTATGTAGTCGCAGATAACAACAGGTACGCCGAGGAGATACAATTTTGCAGAGTTACGCAATTTGTAGGGCCCAGTAACTTCCCATGAATGTATTTATCTGAGATGCCTTTTTTTTTTGTCTAGAAAAAAAAGCTGAGGCTTTTTTTTTGTCTAATAAATAAAGTTGGGGCTATTCAATTTTTTTGTGCAAAATGGTAAACCGCCGTGACGTTTGGCCCTGTGCGATACTGTAGATGAAGTTATTGCTTGTGAGTTTTGCAATTTGCTCGTTGATGTAAGAAAACCCATTAACTGGCAGGGTTGCCACCATCTTCTTTTGGGAAGACTGTCCTAAAATGATAAAGAACATAGAAGGGTATTTGTGCAGCTGCCTATATTTTCAACCAGCAAAGACTTGTGGCGCATATAGATGTTTTTTCACTTTGTTTGGTGAGCCCAGAACAGCAGGAGCTTTTCCTGCCACAGGACTCAAACAAGCTATCTTTTGTTTGCATTGCACGTAAACAACAAAACTCGCCTGACAGCAAATTAATACATTAGGGTTTTTTCTTCGTCTTCAGGAAATAGAACTTTTCTGGTGGTTTCTCAAGACGTTGTTTCAACAAGCCAAGGAACTTCTACATCCTATAATTTATCTGCCAAAAATTACTTGTTTAGGTCTGACATGAATCCTTCTGTGTACTGAGGTCTAACGTATACATAAAACACATTTCTACATGTAATACATGTAGTGCTTCCTCCCCAGAAAACTCTATTTGTCTCCGCATGTTTAGTATGTCAACTTAAATACTATGTACTGATATGACATATCTATTAAAAGGAAATGCACCCCAACTGCAGAAGCATCGCCCTAAACGCACACTTCCTGACAGATCAGGCAGCTGCCTGATAACTCCCATATAAAGGGAATGGAGCCTGTTCCATCATGTACACTTATAGGGGATTTCAGTGAAAAGTATTGGACTGTTTAGTAGAATTAATCTGATTTAATATATTATATATTGTGGAACTACAGCTCCCATCATCCATACCCCATCTCTGAGGCTGACACTGATCAGGGAAGTAACAGCTTAAGTGGTTAGTGGCCCTTTAGTACTTTCTGTGTTGCTTTTTTTTATGTGTTAGTTTGGTTAGGTGTTTCCACAACTGTTTGAACAAACGTTTACAATGCACCATTACTAATTTCCTCCCTTGTTTAATTTCCGTGTTAGGATATATAAATAAGTTTAAAAATATTTTATTTTTATTATATAAACTACTTTTTAAAGGTTTGAGGTCACTTAGAAGCGTCCTTGTTTTTAAAAGAAAAATGAAAATAACATGAAATGGATCAGAATACAGTGTAGAGGGCGTACAGAGACCCTTTATCACCAACCATCACTCCTGTTTTCCAATGACACGTGTTCGCTAATGCACAATACACAAATTTACAAGTGTGTGTGTTATATATATATACATATATATATATATATATATATTGGAGTTTTGGTGTCTGCTGTTGCTAATCCTGTAATTCCTACCCAGGTAGCAGAAGTCATAATTCATTCCTGTTTGCAGTCTTTTTTCAGAGCAGTAAATATCCCCTCCCTCTGGGTGAAGAGCGATGAAGAGATCAGTAGGTCGGCCCCTGTATGCCATCTTTCAACACCATAGACCTTCCCCAGGAAGTGCATAGGAACCACGTTATACAGGCTTCACTGGTGCACGCTTCAAAGGAAGCCGTGTGCTCACTCAGTAAACATGTACGTGTGACAGCAGCAGGAATATGCAGACGTGTGGAGCTGCGAAATGTTTCAAAGCAGGTGCTTGTTGGAAAACTGTTACACAGCACTGCTTTCACTTTTTTTAGTTGTTTAATTTAGCGTTTTGGGGAGACATTTTGATGTAAAGATTCACAGTATTTTAACTATCAGAAATAAAGTCGCTCAGCACGCCATTAGTTAAGTGAGGTGTAATTAATTCAGCAACAAGGGCAATGTTTCGACCTTAGGGTCTTTATCGAGCCTTTATCGGACAGGTCAGGTGACCAATGGCATTTATGGATATAGATACCACAGGACCTTACACATCAGAGCCATGCCATAGATGTACACACAGCTTTCTGAGTATGTATGCCATATTACATTTCTACATTGTTACATTATTGATTGATTTATATGGCACCATCATATTCTGCAGCGCTGTACGACGGGTAAACAGGACATGACAAGTAGTGCATAAAATATCTATTTGGACAGAAACAAAAGGTAAACAACCATTATCTGTCCGAAGCCTGGCTAGGAACAGTGACGCTCTGTACCGAACCTTGAACTCACTGCATATAAATCACGGCGGGGAAAAGCCGGAAAAAGGACACTCATGCAAAACATTAATTCTTCTGCTCTTTTGCTTCAAGTAACAAAACCGTAGCAAACATTGCTCGGTACCCTGCTAAGGATACAAATATACCACATACAGAAAAGAAAAAAAGGCAGTTACCCCTAGCCAAGAGAGCCTAGCCAAATTGTATTGCTTGCAGCAATTAATTCCATCCTAAACTAGGATGTATCTATAATGCTGTGACTTACTTTAAAAACATATGAACATTTCTTTTTATTTGAATTCTTAATATAGCGTATTTAAAATTGTTTAATAAAAATATGGATTTAAATCACCATTCTTCTGTTAAGTAGAAGTCAATAATGAAAGAGTTGGATAGATACACATTCTGTTTACAGTATACAAATCTCGTTAAACCAGCCATTCCCCCATTACATGCTCGCACATGTTTCTTCTATGAGTCCCTGTATATGGTCCCTTTAAATATCTTCCCATCCTCCACCCCACATAGTCATCCACCTCCCAATCTCCCCAGCCTCATCCTCTAATCCTTCCCTTTAGTGTCCCTTCTCTTTATCCTAAGAGTTTTCTTCCACATTATTATCCCCACCATCTTTAGATATCTTCCCACACCCTTTTATATACAATATGCCATTTTGGGTGCCCCTCGATATTATAACCTATGGAATCTTCCATTTGTTGTAAAGTGTATATATATGTGAGTGTGTGTATATATGTATACACACACATATATACATAATATATGCACAATTTCAGACCATGTACTGTGAATTCTTGCATATAATACAGTATCGGTACAGATAAGAGTTAAACAGGAGGGGCACTGCAGTGACTGGAACACTATCTCCCTGTGTAATCAATAGCCATCATTCTAATCAAGCCCCTTAATACTGAGCTGGTTTAATGTTATGACCCAAAAAATGGAAATTTCCCTGGGAGGAAAGATTAGGGAAAGATAGCCAGGATCTGACTAATGACAGACTGGTCTCCCTGTTATCAGCAAAAACTGGGACTGATGGCCTCTTGCTGACAGAAACACATAACGGGGCTCCAACCCATCACTGTTACATTGAAATGTATTCAAGTCCCGAAACTTCTGTTCCCTTCTTGTATTGTCAGCTTTGACATCACAAGAGGTATCATTTAGTGAAATTAAGACCCAACTGGATACCCCTGCAGCTGATCACACTTAAGGCTGCTTACTAACATGGTAACCTACTCTGAAAAAAAGTGACAGCATGCTGAGGTATTGTGTAACAACTGGTTAGCATGCTGGAAAAACAGACACGATCCCTGTTAATATGCAGTGTACCTCTATTCCAAAACCACTAAAATAAAAAAAAAATTTAAGGATAAATAAAATTGCACATATAGGACTTGTTCCAGCATGCAGATTACAAGGCCTGCATAACACCCAGATTGGATGCGTGGGGCTTGCCACCTTTGCCCCAAACAGCCTCCCAGTGCCACCTTTGCCCCAAACAGCCTCCCTGTGCCAGCTTTGCCCCAAACAGCATCCATGTGCCATCTCTGCCCCAAATAGCCTGCATGTGCCATCCTTGCCCAACAACAACCTGCCTGTGCCATCTCTGCCCCAAACAGCCTGCATGTGCCATCCTTGCTAACACACACATACTCATTCATTCACTCATTCTCATTCATAAATATATTAATAAATTGATATATGAATATATGATAAACTGTCTAAGGGGGTTGCAGTTTTTTAAGAAAAGCATTTAGTTTTAATATTTGGTTTGGTAATGCAGTTCTTGGGAAAGACCTAGGCATCTCAATATGTATAGCTTGGATGAAAGTTGAACAGCCTTTCATCAGAAGTTATAGATGCTATTACAGTGAGTGGGACAGGCATAAAGCTACTCTCTATATAAGACAAGACCAAGAGTCTTTACATCAGGAAAAATGGGCAGACTGGATGTACCGAATGGTTCTTATCTGCCATCAAATTCTGTGTTTTTGTGTTTTCTAATTACCAAGATAGTTAACAATCCTAGGCACATGAGGGCTTTTTTTGAATCAGGGCAAATATTTGAATAAATATGTATTTTTTTTCATTTACTCTATATATAATTATTGTAATTTAAATAGTGATAAGGAATAAAATACAGATGGGCAATTGAAAGTGCTACCTGATTTATTTTAACCGTGGCGATGAGGCTTTTGATACCAAGGATTATTGACATCTGTCCAGTCCTTCTCCAAGCAAAAATGTGCATCTCTTTTACTGCTTCTGAAAACAGTGCCAGATAGCCAAATAATTAAAGACTTATTGTCTGTTGGATCTAACATCTGCATTGTAAATAGCTTCTCTTGCATTCGTAGCTGAGTCCCCCGAGCTTGCTTTTCTGGATGAGTTTGGTTAATTATTCTTCTGGGTGAATTCTTCTTGTTTGCTTGGAGAAAAAAAACCACTAACACATGTTTGTGTTCATACACAATGTCGAAAAGGCTCCCTCCCCCCCATTTTTTTTTTTAAAAAAGCTCCCAACTATTTCACTGGAGACAGGCCGAAGCTGGACAAGATGTTTCCTATTAGTAATGAGGTTAAATCTTGGATAGAAATTATTCAGCCTTGTTTGAAAGACAGAGTAAATACAAGCCAAAGGAGTCTTGTGCATACAAATTAGCCACTCATTGAAATGCACTATGATTTGCATACTAATGTCCTCAGTTGTGTATGCGTACATTGTTGTGTACAAGTATCCAAGTGAAGCGCACTACGGGTATTCTTAATGAATATTAGTAGGTCAATTTGGAACTTACACCTTGGATGACATTAAGGTGAGTGATGCGTGGCTTACCACCTCGATAATAGAAGCGTTAGTTGCCTCCAGGCTATGTGTTCCATTTGATAGAAAGGTACGAACTCCTCCATCTGGCTGATGCTGAGTTGGAACACACAACTAAAAGCCAGTGCAAGGAATATAATGTATAACATGATCTCCTTTGGCTCTTGGTTTAGCTTCAGCCCTTTCATAGTATGTACTATGATATCTGAATGGGCTCTATACTTCATAATTCATAATAGCTCTATGCCCATGCATGTTTAAATTCCCTCATAGTATTAGCCTCTACCATTTCTGCTGAGACACTTATCTACCGCAATCTCAGTCAAGTAAAACTTCTTACATTACACCTAAGCCTCTGTCCTTCTACTTTTTAGATTATGACTTCTCGTCACTTGTAATAAAACAATATTGCAACGTTTCTTTTATACATTGGCCGTTAATCAGGGCATATGGTGGAATACAATTTTAGGCATGCCCTTTCCTTTAAAACTTGTGGCATTCTTTTGTGTGCCCAGTTTGATCGGAAGCAGCTTACTGAACTCCTTAATATAGGCTCTTAAAGGTATAGTACATCTGGTAATGTCTCATATCTCAGAAATCCGTCTCTGAAGCTGACACTGTCTGAATGAAACTGTCCGTTTTCTGCACTAAAATACTTATTTTTAATGTATGAACTGCATTCACATAAGGTACTAAGAGATATATACCTATGGGCATTTTGAATGACCTGCATTGCTGTCCAGAAGATGAGGTCCCTTTAAAACCACAATAAATCAGGTGGGGAAATATTTGCATAAATACTTTTAAAGTTTCTCTTATTTTTGTGACCACATTAAACATTTCAAATAGTAGTCTTGATTCTAGTTATGATTCCAACTTATGAAATACATAAATATCAGTCAGACAAGCTCCTTTTTACCTCTAGTTCACCATGGAATATTTATTAAATGTAGTAATAAAAAAATGGCATTTCCTGTTTTGATGCTAATGAAAATGGTGGATGTATCCAAATAATAGAAATTTTCATTATATTCAACATCTGTTATTTTGGGACAAGATTCAAGATTTAAAGAATCTCAGATGGTGTAGAAACATATCACAGTTATTATGACTGGATGATTTTCCTCCGTGCTGGAGCCCCTGGGATATATATATATATATATATATGTAATATAAATATATATACATATTACTATTACATTTTATTAATAGAGCACCAGCAGATTGTGTGGGTCTATAACAATGAGGGCACAATAAAAAACATGAACAGACAAAAGACCTAAAGTAGGACAAGAGAGCCCAACTAGAGTTTACGACCTGTGGACGGGGAGTTAGACAGAGTGTAAGGGACTGCTCAGGTGAGGATGATTTGATTGTGGTGACAGTCACAAACAGGTCATAATTTTGTTTTTGAATGTGCATTCCAGATGGAGAGCTAAAGCTCTCCTGCCTCGGTGCGGGAATTATATATTGACCACAACATGGATCGAGTAACACAATGTCCGTACTTCATAATGTTCTTTCCATCCATCGGACTGGATTTGTTTATAGTTTAATTTAAAAAAAAAAAAGTTATATTAGACTCATAGTTTCTGCCATGTTTCTTTGTATTATCTGAACGTGGAAAAAGATTACAGCTTAGCCGGATTCATGATATATGGGTGTGGGCACCCCACAAGCTATATAGAGATATACAGAAAGATTAAATGTAAACAACATAATGTTAAAAGTATGTGGAATGCCACATTACAGATTGCAGAAACTTTTGTCTCAGTCAGAAGAAGTCAACAAGATCACCAGAATTCCACACATCTCCTGTCCTTGTATCAACATCTGTCTAATTACTCGTCTTCCACTATACATTCTTTTCAGAGATTGCATCAATATGTTTTGTTATTTTTTTGGCACTGCTACCTGTATTTCGCAATCAAAGGGGCTTCCTTGGTAACTACATCTAGCTGTTTTCCGAACATTTGTATTTTTGAGACCTGAAAGGAAGGAGGTGGTGAAAAGGATCTCCTCTACTGAGATGCTCATGTTGCAGGGACTTGCTACAGCTTGCCACACTCTTCTACAGTGCCTGGGTCTTGGCAGATGTCTTTGAGCCATTGCATAAGCATGTTTATTCCTATTCCCTTTTTGCTCTTCCTCCTTTGTTAACTTGAAAGGGAGAATTTCCTTAATGATAACAGACAGAATTCACACTTCAAGCCTTTGTGCTACAGGGAAGCACCAAACTTCCCGGGGGAGTTAACTTTATATTCCTTAGGCTCACTAGAAAATATAGTGTATGTAGTTTTAAGCTTTTGTTTGTACCAATATTCTAATTCATTGGGTGTGGATGGGTCAGGCTTACTTTTAGTGGAGTCTGACTTGGTAACATAATGTAAGATACATGCTAACCGAGGACCAGGGAAGTCCAGGTTTCTCATGTTAAAATTAAGTTGACCGATAATGTAAGCAGGAACCTGGCAGGCATGATGGTTCACTGTACAGGATGGCTAAACCAGCAACACCGCTAATAAATAGAAACAGTATATAGAAAAATACAACCTATGTTGAGAGATTGTCTCCCTGCCTTTTCCCCTCTTTGGGTCACAGCAGACATGTTTTTAGTCTTAGCGTTTGAATATACAGTTTAATGTGTTTTTATATTGAGTCGTATAGTTGTATGTTGCCTAATATTATTAATTTTGCCTTCTGAGAATTGAGTGCAATTGTGTAGCATTCAGGCAGGCAAACGTACATCATTTATTTAAGTGCCAGGCTGATTTTCATCTGCTATGCGTCCCTATTCCTCGGCCCTTAGTACAATACATCGCTGCGACTAGCACCAGTCGTAAAGGAAAAGTAGAAAGTCGACCTGCTGTTTAACCTGTATGGTGGTATTTTAAAAAATCTAGTAATTTAATCACCCATGGCAGTATTAATTCAATGACAGTCTGTGTATGGAAAATACTGAAATGTGACCTGGATATTGCTGCAGCTACAACTTTTCAAATCGGTGTATACATTTGGACAAGACTTAATCCCCTTTTTTGTTTTCATGTCATTTTGAGGTTATCCAGTAACATCTGTCTGAACTGCGCTAACCTGTCTTGCATCTGTTGCAGCGGTGCCATTTCACACTGCATTTCCCACACTTCGCTTGCTCAGTCCCTCATGCAAACATCTGCCCTATCTCCAGCTCTCTAACAAAAAAAAAGTAAAAATAAAATGTAAAAAAAAATCAAAAAAAAATCAGGTGGAATGGAGTGCTTATAAAAGCATCTATCAACACATGAACAGCCTGCCAAGTCAAGTATTTGGGTTGGAAGCCATGCTTTCCCAACCGCTTGAAAACAGGAAGTATCTCTGTTAAGTGATGAATAGCGTTACCTTGCTGTGAAGTTTAAGAAAGGGAGAGGGCGAGATCGTGCACGGACCGCAATATCGCACTACACACAACCCGCTAAAAACAAAAGGCACATTTGCAGCCCGTGATCCCTACGTACATAGATCATTTTATTCTAAGGTATTTTTGGATACAACATGATTTAAAACAGATTTGCAAAGCGTTTGCACTGTTGCTGTAGTTATGTGTATTATATGCTCAAATGGGCCATGCACAACACTGGAGTTTCTCCAATATACCATGCTAAAAGGTTTGGGACTCTTACTTAATCCGATTTTTGGCAGTCATTATTGTTTGCGTTAAAGGAGACGTAAAAAAAACCCCAAAATCTATGTAAATAAATAATATTAGTGTAGCTGTCCGCATGTGTTTTCTGATTCATACAGTGAACACGTTAATTTTGTTTCCTTTAACCATTCTTTAAGCTTCGGGCATTCTAAGAGTGTGGTACATGCTACAGCCTTTAAGTACCGGGTGGGCTCTGTCTCCCCTTTTTATTGTATGATGAGCATTAACAAGCCACTAGATTCACAGTAATAGGATGGGGTTGATTTGTAATGATGTGGTAAGACCATATTTCTGCTAAAGTGACAGAAATGTGTGACAGGTTATAACAAAATCTGATTTTGTCAGCAAGTGCTGCAGGAGTTCTCTGCTGTTAACCACAGCCTAGTTAGAATAAGATTTCAGAAAACGCTGACATTTTATGAATGCAAAAAAAACCCTGCCAGCTGCCTTGATACATTTGAATCTGGCCATGGTGCTAATGTGTAGCATCGTACACTTTTTGACATAAGCCGTGTATCCCTAGCCTGCTGCCATGCTACAGCGCCCATGGCATAGACTACAACATGAATGCATGCAATACTGAGGGGTTTAAGCTGGATATGGAGGGGTTTAAGCTTGACTTGGTTCCTACGTTTGGCCTCTCTTGTTTGTGAGGAAGGAAGGAGCAGAATAAATGCCTGACACTTCCCATGGATGTCCTTATTGGCTCGTTCCCACTGTGCACACAGACTGCTGTATCTTCTTTCTTCGCAGCGCTCCAGCCATGCCTCACCCAGCCGGACTTAGGACCAAACAACGCAGTTATAGCCTCTGCTTTCAATACTTATTGCCAAAAATAAGACATTTTGCAGTCTTTTCTGCTATATGCAGCTTCCATATTAAAGCCTTAAGGACAATGGGCGGTCCCTAAACCCATTGAAAACAATGCATTTTGAGCCCGTACATGTACGGGCTTTGTCGTTAAGGGGTTAAATTGATGATGTTGTATACTATGTTGAACTGGCTGTGCATAATGTGGTTGAATTGTCATTACATGCATTACATGTGGCAATCTTTACCCTGCATAGTGAAATTAAAGAGCTATGGGAAATCCGTAGAGGTTTGCTATAATCAGATCATCACTATAAAACTGTGGACTAAGCCAGATCGTTTAGAGATTTTTATTTCCTTTATGTATTGAGTACATTTGAATACAGACCAAGTTTGCTGCTCTACAATTTATTACTTTAGTTGGATCTTAAGGGAAGAAAACTGCATATATACGTGAAAGAAAATGCACAGAAATTCTGGCAAAGGTTATGGTCCCTGACAGAGTTCAGAGATGAGCTCAGTTTCGATAAGCTCTTGTAATGCTAATGTAGGTGCTGAAATCTGCTGCAGTCCTGAAATAACCTTAGCAACAAGTTCTTGCAGAAATCAAGATGCCTCATAGGAAGAAGCCTTCCAAGATCATGAAAGACAGATGGAGCGCTTTCCACTTCACATACATAGCCTCTGTAAAAAAAGAAAAAAGAGTGCACGGAAACAGCACTGTCTACCTCACCCGTCGTCCGTTCCTTGGATCTCCTGCAAACTCCTTCTTTTATGATTATAGGCCCCGTTGGATCCAGATGACTGAAGTACATTATCTTTCCAGCAAGCACTATAAAATACTGAGCAGTTTTTCCATTTGTCTTTAAAATTCCCAACTTTCATTGACCCTCCATTGGTATTTTGGACAAGACATTTATGTGTTGTGACCTCACAGTTTGTTAGTATGCATTACATCATGTTTACATGGGCTCCATTTATGTCATGTAATATTAGTAAAATTGCACGCTGTTTATATGTAAGTTGTCGGACACTGTGCCCCACCAAATCAAAACTACCCAAAGTAGGGATGTGGGGGCTCCAGGACCTCTCTAGAGGCTGGGCCAATTTTAGCTGTAATGGTTGTTACTCCCTGATGGATTCTCTGCTATGCAAGAGGTGATCATAACTGCTGTTGGAATGCATAAAGTATTTTTTCTTACTGTAGAACTGTTTTACCCATCGATACCAGTTGGTGTCTTTAAGGTGCATGTGTCATGCTCCGATGAGATGATTACCAAACATGCTTCACGTAGGAAATCAAATTCCATCTATGCACAGTTAACCAAATGTCAATGTGTATTTTGTAAAAATATTATGCATGCAGTATTTATTTTGCCTTCTGAAGAAGCCCAAGGAACAAAAAAATAACCCAGCAGTGAATCGTTATTCCCTCCCAGAGGATTATAGCTATTGAGACGATACCTAAACACAGAGATTTTATATGAACTAGATTTTGAAATACAGCCTAGAATATTTTCAGGCTCCTGTTACCTGGAAGGTTATCACTGATTTTATCATGAAGTTGACTAAAATGTACAACATAGTATTTCAGACAGAAAACAGGGATAAAATACAGGTGATTGAATCCAGCCCATAACGGAATGTTCAGAACGTAGCATTATATTTCTGAAACATGGTTAGATTTTTGTGTTTTTTATGTTAATGACATTTGTTTAGTGTTTTGTATTAGGGTTAAATTAATATGTGGTTACTGTTTGTATTATTTACACTTTTTGTTTTATTTTTTTCTGTTCTACATTGGACTGTTAGAAAACTTCCTTATTGTCCTTAGACTATTTCAATTTAGAAGGGTTAGCTTCCTGGTGATACAACTCAAGGACAAATGGGAAAGCTTTTAGTATATTCGGTATATTTGTGATCCATACATAACTAAAACTACAATACGGTACAGTGGATTTATGGAGCCCTCACTTATGGTAGATGCATGTGTAAAACATGTTGTGTATCACATTGTAGCCCAACAGTCTGCAATTCTTCATGTTTGTGTTGTGAATTTCTTCCTGGAGAAGAACTGATCTTTAACAAAAATATAACATTTTATATGCACTACATGTTCATCAAGTTTCATTTTGTGTTTTTGTAATTCTGGCAAATTCTTCACTTATTCAATTTACGAATCAGAACTGGAAATAATATTTCCAGTATAAGATTGGCCTTTGTGATACTTTTCTGCTTAAATTTGTAGACTGCTCTGAATGGATTATTCTCTCCACACTCAGGAGAGTATGGTTAATGTAATTTTCATATGTGCAAGAGCCCAGTAGATAGCTTGGGGATTTCCCCGGTACTCTAGATGATCTACTCTTTACATGTCGGCGTTCCATTTGGCCAGCAGAGGCTTGTTAGTACTGAACCACTTGGCAAGATGTGGTCTCTTTTGTGGCTAAACATCACTCTGACAGGCTAACAAATGGCAGATGCATTTGACTAGCAAAGCCCTAGGGTTCAATCTAGTTGAAGAATTAGTTTCTATCACAGTAACATAAGCCACAAGTAGTTATGTAGGGTTTTATTGGCACAAATCTAAGCACTGTGGTTACGTTTCTTTCTCAAGCTCAATGGGAAGTATTTTAAGGGGGATTTTATGATTATGGGTAATAATATTATTTGATTTGACATTTTAATATAAAAATGTGTCCCACTATAATGCATTATGGTAGCCCAACTATGGTTAGTAACGTTCCCCTCCCATGTAAATAACACAAATATTGTTGATCAGACTTTACAGTCTATAGTACTTTGTATTTACTCAGTAAATTGCCTAGATGTATACCTTCAATAAATAGAAAATCAAAGAAATCCTTTAATCTGAAGACGTATTTGTATTGCGCTATGTAATAGTGCTCAGCTCTTCATTCTTTTCCAGCATATGCCCTTTAAAGCAGTAAAAACATTGTGTTTTTAAGGTATGGACAGGTTAGATGGGGCAAATCGTTCTTATCTGCCATCACATTTTTCTGGGAACTTGAAGTAATAGTATAGGCATGTTCCCCTAATATTTCTCACTTTCAGTCCATATACAAACTAATGCAAACACCTCAGGCTTCTGCTTCTTTGTTGAAAGATCTGCAAGGACAATTGAAGTAATCTGAGAACAGAGGATACGTGGTCAGACCTTTTATTAACATTTAGTACAGGCGTTTCAATCAAGTAAAATTATATTTTCCAATAAAAATAAATTAGTATGTGCCCCCTATTTTACATAGACCCTCAAGCAGATATGCATGAAATGCTAAACAAAAAAGTAGGGTATTTCCCCCGTGTATGTATTTTTAACATGTTCGCCATCTTGGAAATGAACAGCATGTTTTCTTTGTCAATAAATATTAAAATATTTAAAAGAAGGCTTAAGATGCTAAATCACAAATGTATGTTTTGCGCATTCGTGTTACTTTAAGCACATTTATTTTAGTGTAAGCTATTTAAACAATGCACAGTAACATACACTATATCAAATTAAAAGAAGTAGTCAAAATAAATTGCAAACTTAACCAAGACCACATGCTTGGGTTGATTGCTCTATTTACACATTCCCATGCTACCCAATCTGATGTCAAATTGTAGTCTAAAATTATATCTTAGTTCTTTTCTTGATGATGTCAGAAAGTAGGAAAAGAAAATGCCTTTGCATCCCATCCCCTGGAGAATTCTGCAGCTCAGTAGGCCTTCTTGACAGAAGAAGCTTAGGAATGTTTAGATACGCATTGCGATTTAAGGAAAGAAGAACTAGTTCAAAGGCACAGCATTCAGTCTGCATGTTAAGGATTTGTGTAGAAAGTAGTTTGCCCTAATAGAAGCAGAGCAAATCTTTGGTGAAATATGAGACATCTGTCTCCCGGGCCTGTCAGAACCCATTCCTCTTGTAGCATACCAAAGATTTGAAAGTGTCCATGGGATTGAGTGCACCCTAAGGATGCTGTGTTTCCAGCTTTGGACAATGCATATCATCTGTTATGAGAACGTTCAAGAAGAAGAGCAAATATCTTCAGTTCTTAGTGTTTCCATATTATTTATTATTAATAGGATCATAGCCAATATTTTCCAGGACAACAGCCTTTTTAAAGCATCAGCGGGAAGGGTGTTAGCTGTGTTGGTGTGTTACAGGAAGGAAGCCTCTTTCCTACCATTTTCTGCATGACTTTCACTGACATGATGAAGCTGGGAAAGCGCTTAACTGGCTAACAGCCCAAGGCAAGCAATGTTATATTTTTAATCATATGGAATTTAACCGTTTGGTTGTATATACCACATAACACAGCAGAATGTTAATACATACATACAAGAATCCTTGGAAATAAAAAGATTACCCTCATTTCTAACATTTTAAGTGTACACATATAAATGGGGGTTGTTCTCTTCATAATAGTCATTTGGTTATTACTTGGTTATGGTTATTACTATATTTGATAATGTATGTGTTATACACAACATACGGACCAGATTATTGAAACACATACTACCAAAAGATTGGTTAGTGTGTTGAATGTGAAGTAAAAATGTCCAGTTTAGATATTGAACGCTTTACTCTTAATATCTAACCACAGAGACAATGTAATTTAAATCAAGTATAGCCACCATCCCCAATGTTATTCATTTGTATTCTCAGAATGAAGACGTGTCCTATTACTGACTGCATGTGTGTGCCGCCACCAGAACAGGGTTGTAGCCTCAACGTTAATCACTCAAGCATGGTTGTATCCCCTCAACCTCTGATCTATATTGTAAAATTGGCTCCTACCTTACCCCACTAAAAGCTCACAGGTAATACCATTTGGCTGATTTGTCGCCATAACGCAGTGAGGATACACCATGCCAACATAAAGAACAAATTAATACATGCAGTATTTTGCTTAATATAATGGGCATATCTAGCCCAACATTTTGAATACCATGGATTTAAATGTTTTTATGTCTCATTTTAACACAATTTGAAAACAGACAAGTCAAACAGTAGCTCAGATTCTATTGCATGGGAGCCATCAACTACATATAAGTACATATACATGAACATTGGCTCTTAGTGATTAAGAGTGACAATAAACTAGAAAGCAGCAACAGGAAATAGTGTGTGTGAATGTTATTTATGTGTGATTTGTAAGTAAAATATATTCTTCTTAAAAAGTGACCTATTAACAGCTACGATCAGGTCACAGAAGCACTTTAAATATTTTTAAAACCCTTTCCTGTAGCTGTACCTCTAACCATACCACCGTTTTTGGACATTTGAAATGTGGAGAGGTGATCTTTTGAATAGCTATTGTAGTCAGTTTCAGCCTTTTTAAATGGTTCCAAAAGGTATAGGTGTATTCATTAAGTTGCCCTTTTTTAATGCAGATATTCCAGTTGACCTTTTAGTATAGTTCGTGTAGAAAAGTCTTTCATGAGGGCGTGGATATTATGTCATTTGCATCTAAATGTATGATTTGAGAGTATCGGTTTTTTGAGGGGAAAGTAGAAAATCATTCTGGATAAGTCACCCACTTTTAATATTGTTAAAGTATAGTTGGAAGCCAAAAAAACAAAATAGCTCAAACCAAAGGAAATTACACAGTGTAATGTGGGATAAATATTAATATAAGGAGGTATAGAGTTCTGACACATATTTCTTCTTCTGCTCAGTGTTTGACCTTACACCATACTAGCAGTAAAGAGCATTAATGATCTCCCTTGAATACATGTTATTCCAACAGGACTTAAGGTATTGCAAAAAAATTTCATATGATGAGAACCTAAAAAAAACCCTTTTGTTAAAACTTAAACGCCAACTATATTCATATAACACATTCTTTAGACAAGGTGGGTGTTTAGTTTAGAGCTACAGAAGATACATAGCTGGCTGAAAATCCAAAAGTATTCTTTACAAATACAACAGGACTATCAATTAGTGATCTAGTATTGCAAAATGTTCTATTCAAATAAATTTACAGAGTACTTTAAGAAAACCTGGGATGCTAGCAAGCTTGGGTGTCCATGGGACGGCCGGGTCACAGTTGGCTAGTAAAGAATTTGTTGGGAGTAAATGATGTGACATCCCCATGTCTATACATGTACAAAAGCAGAAGATATAACCATGCCATCAGAGAAGAGAGAGAACAGAGTAAGGCTGCCCAAGCGCAGAAGACCTCGTTCATAATTGAAACCCACTCTTAAAATCCATTTTAACAGGATTTAATTTAGTTTAACTGATGCCAATGTATTCATGTCCATGTGATGAATCTTACCTTGGAGAATTGCATCATCTTTTTTAATTAAATTATATCCCTTTGGATAAATCTTTATTGAATTAGCCAATCCATCAACATTCCTCCAATCTAGCCTCTCCTGATGTATCAAATGTATACATAAAACAGCTCCTTGGAGCACCCACATGTTAAGTATTAGACCTGTCCCTTAATATGCAAATAAAGTAAAAACACAGGGATTCAGCTTCATATCACCTTTCCCCAAATGGATTTGCTGAAATGGTTCTCTTAAGTTACACCAGGAGCTACTGGTTGGATCATGTGGAGCCTTGACTGAAAGTGATAACATACAATCCTACTTAATTCCTTACAGAGAAAATCCACAGTCTCTGGTGTTTAGGGTGAATTAGAATTTCAAAAAATATTAAAGTAACAGACTTAACATGTTTACATCTTTCTGATCAAAGCAAAATATATAAATCTTGCCCTTTCAATGTCAGCGATTAAACAACATGCTAATTGTAAGTAATGAACCTCTCTTTAAAATCTTGTGATGTATGTAAATGATAGAAAATTCAGAATTAGTTTCTCTAAAGCAATATTTATCTTTGGGAATCTATGGTGTTATCTATAAAAACTGTCCACTTGAATAATTGTCATAGTACCATGGCCACCAGTGAGGTGTTCCTGGTGATTGGACCATTCTATTGGTTGCAATAGTAATAAAAACTACTTTCCAAACCTTTTCTACATAACCTTGTATTGTAGGTAACATTTTTTAGTTAGCAAGTCCTTCACAATGTAGAGAAGTTGTATCATAGCTGGGCAGGTATACATGGCAATGTTTCATATCGCATTAAGCATCAAATCTGTATGTACCTGTTTATTCGGTAGCACAGTCTTCAACCAAAACCTAATACAACTTGAGTAAAAGGAAACTTCATTTCTTCATTTAATCAAACACATCCTGTAGTATATCGACATTGCTGTGGAAGAATTATCTGCTTTAACTAGGTAGCATTTGTTGGTTTTTGAGCATGAAATATTACACTTCTGACTCATCTGTCCCTAGAACATTGTTCCTCAATGCTTGATGAGCATTAATGTTATTCTTAGAGGCAGGGCCGGCCCGACAATGGAGCCGAGTGGGGCAACCGCTCCAGGCGGCACTTTTGAAGCCCCTTTTTTTTTTTTTTTTTTTTTTTAAAAGCCGAGAAGAGAGAGGGCGCCGAGTGGTTTTATCTTACCAGATTGTCAGTACCCGCTCAGCGCCCCTCTCTCCTCTGCGAGCCCTCTAGCTCGGTCTCGGTGCCGGCTTGTAATGTTGAGTGCCGGAAGATGACGTAATTTCCAGCGCTCAGCATTACAAGCCGGCACCGAGACCGAGCAGGGAGACTCACCGCAGGACTGCTGAAAGGTAAGTACGGGGGGGGGGGAAGGGTAGATAATGATGGGGGGGGCGGCATTTTAAACTTCGCCCCAGGCGGCATTTTGTCTTGGGCCGGCCCTGCTTAGAGGGCACTAGTTTCAGTCTTGATACTCTGCCATGAAACCCATGATTGTGTAGTGTGTTTCCACTGGTGGAGTCATGAACACAGACCTTAGCTAAGGTGAGAGAGGCTTGCAGGTCCCTGGTCATTGTCGTTTGTGACTTCTGGATGATTTTACTTTTTGCTCGTTTAGAGATTCTGGGAAGAGTTGTCCCAAACCTTTTTCCATTTGGTCAGTTTGGCTCTGCGATATTGGTGGAGCCCCAGAGCCTTAGAAATGTAACCTTTACTAGTCTGATATACTGTACATTAACAGCTGTTTTCTGGATATGTTGAGGAATGTGTTTTAGATGTCACGTGACGTGGCATTGAATACTTGGGTGCTGACAACTTCAATCTGATGGAAAGAACCAATGTTACATTTGTATTGGACAGGGCTGACCCAAATTGGGCCTGATTGTTTGTGAGGGCCTTCAAACACCAGGCTCTCATAATCACTTTCAGCAGGTAGTGTTTACTATGGGGGGCACATCTATTTCACACCTGCACGTTGTGTGCTTCATATCCATGCAGGTCAAAATATGAAACAAGGGCCAAACCTTGGTTCAATTTGTTTTCTCAGATTCCTTCTATGTATTACTCGAATTCATGAGATAATCTGACCAAAGTCAATGTAAATATGCAACAGTGCAGAAAATCAGAGGGTGTAGGAGGGGTACTTTATCCACTTAGAAAAGTGCAGCCTAATGTTGTGTAATTAAATGAAAGTGGTGCATAGTGGTTGTTGGACCCATTTAAATCAAGATTGTTGATTTTCAAGACATATTCTTTTAATACGAAGGTTTGAGGAATAATAAAGTTGAAGTGTGCTTAACTGTTTTTCCTCACATTCATATACATTCTTTCTTTGCCTTTCAGGCTTTAATGCGTCCTGGGCGTATCGACAGGATCATCTTTGTGCCATTGCCAGACGAAGCCACACGCAGGGAAATTTTTAAAATCCACTTCCGCTCCATGCCCTTCAACGGTGAGATCTGCCTAGAAAAACTTGTGAAACTGACAGAGAAGTACTCTGGAGCCGAGGTAAACATGGGCATGCCGTTTGAATTCCAGTATCCATGAACATTTATTAGTAGGAGAGAAACTGTGTAAAGCTTAAAGGTGCATGCTGTTGTATCTACACTTTTGTAAGTAAATGAAACATTAGAAACATCATTCCCTATCCTATTAAATTGGATGTTGACAAGTGAAACTTAAAAAATCCTCTTTTTAGTAAATAAAATGGCAGATCTGCTTAACATTCCGGATAGTGGAAAAGTAAGTCAAAGCATCGTAACAGACATCATGGAATGTCAATTGAATGCTGTTATCAAGGTCAAAGTACTCGCTAAGTAGCTACTTGTCTGTATTTGTACATTGTAGAAGAGTGGCAATGACTGCACTAAGATGATGGCATATATATATATATATATATATATATATATATTTATATACATATTACAAAATAATAAGTAACAGAATATTAAGTGCTTGAGGGATTGTTTAGCCAACATTGTTTTTCCTGAAGTCCATCAAACAACAATATACAGTATAACAGCAAGTGTCATTGAACATGAACACACTATTTTTGAAAGTAGTTTTTGATACTGAAGTGGAATTAACACAATTGCAAATGTAGTTACACACCTGTTCACGAGAACCACCGATTGGGCTATTCAATGCAAACAAGAGGATGGTGTCTTCAAATTGTCAGTCTAAGAAATAGAACAGTCTCCGCCTCACTTTATCACATGGAAATCACGTGAAACCGTCTAAATAACCAGGGGCTCGGAAAGCAAGAAACAGTAACTTGTAGGTTTTTTACAACCTGCTTGGCAAGTAATACAAACGACGACCCAAAAACCTCTGTTATTTTGCTGTTTTATTCTGTCGATTAGATATAGTGAGAGTAACCTACACAAAATAGCACAGAGGTTTAAGATGATTGCTGAGGCATGGCATTTAAAGGAATACAGTGCAACGTAAGATATTAATCATTGAATGCTCCTGATGCCTGCTAAGAAAGGAATAAGGGGTACCTCACAAGACTCTGGGAAGGGGAGGGGGTTATAATTATCCTAATTTTGGTTTTCAGTTCCCTGCATATTTATGGCATTTTGACTTCAAGTTCAAAAAAAAGCCCAGTTTGGTGGAGTTTCTGAGTGTTGCCCAGTGAAGGTTCCCCCACCTCTGCCTTGGATCTCTCTAGATCCAGTTACCAGTGATTATTGTCAGATTCACTTCTCTAGAGGTTTATGCCATATTCTTCTCATTTTGTAAATAATAGATTTAGTGGTGATATCCATAGTTTGGAATATTTTTTTAGACTCTACATCTGGAGTTTCTCCAGAAATTTACCCGGAGCTTGTTTTGACAGCTCATTTGCCTTCATGATATTTAGATATGTTCTGTAACAAATTATGGGGCCCTCCAAGCACAGTGGTGTTTAAGATCACGCACAGATAGACTTTATTCAGCTAATTACAGTGTATGATTACTGATGGGCTACATCAAATCATAGTGTCACAGTAATGCAACATCTTGGGCAACCAAGACTCAAGTTTTTTGTAAATCTTGTAGAATTGTATTTTTTTTAAACCGCTTTTATTAAATTGAATCAATTAATTCCATATTGAAACATCTAACCAATACACTATGTAGAATAAGTATAGATAAATATATAATCAAAAGCCAAATATGTATTATAAATGTAGGATTTAAATAGAAAAGCTTGATGTTTCAGTCCCACCCGGAGACTTTTATCAAGAAGGTAAGACTGAAACGTCATGGTTTTATATTTAAACCCTACATTTATAATATTTGGATTTTGCTTTAAAAGTCCTTTGTGCCCTCTCTCCCCTAAATTATATATATATATATATATATATATATATATATACACACACACACACACACACACACACACTTACTGTCTCATAACTAAAAATCAGTACGGTAAAAGTAGGTAACAAATTAAACCCACAATCAAAGGACCAAAAACATCGCATTGAGGCATAAATGTGAAGCTCCATTATTTGAGTCTATTTTCCTTCCTGACTCGGTGAGAAACAAAAGGCTACAGGTGTTTGTATGTTAATTTGCTCAGACAGGTTTGAGTTTCCAATCTTACGTACATTGGCAGGGAGTTTACTCTTACTACAATTACCTAAAGGCTACTGCAGGAAGGATGTTTATAGCAAAAACACAAGCATTCTCGGGAACACCTTGTGCTGCCTTGCCTCACAGCTTGATGGCATGCCAGGTATTTCTGTCTGCCGTGAAGCTGCGATCCAGTCATGGCATTACCCAGAAATAATGGTAAATTCATTGCTAATGGCAGAATAATACAGGGAGGGGTACCAGCTCAGGGCCTCAAACTGTAGCTCTTAACAAAGATGGTGTCTTTCTATCTGATAGTTCTCTGTTTGCACTTTGCTGAAGTATATATATGTATTGGATGTTAGCCATTCAAAGTCAGTGAAAGCATTGTTTCTGTTGTGTATGTTCCAAATCCATTAATCTCGGCAGCTGACAAAATCAGCAGTTCTTGCATCGAATTGAAGCCGCTCTGAGTATACTATTTGTGTATTGTGCTGAATATCCAACCTACCATCTTTAGTTATGAATGTTTTATTTGTGTTGGGACTCCCGTCTACTGCTTCACAAATGTTCCAGTATATTCTGTTTAATTTTTCTTTGCGTAGTCTTTGGGTTTTTGTCAGGAAATGATCCTTATGTTATATTTCCCTCATTAACTACATAACACACATTAACACAAGTCTGTCAATGGAATGTCCAGCTATCTCCTCAAACATCAATGCCGAGGCTGCATTATCATAAATGGTAGTGAAGTGTACACAAGGTGAAATTATTTCTCCTGACATATTTGCATAGGCTCTATCTTTATTTGCTGTTGACCTGTCAGAAATAAAGGAAGATCTTGTCAATTAGCATTGGTAGTCCTGAGGACACCAAAACAAATGCACCTAACTTGTCAAGGCAACTAATCCAGATACAGGTTTTGGTTCTAGTTGATTTAATGATGAAAGGTTTTTCACCAGTTTTAAAGTGGATCAATATTCCCTTTTGTCAGGTGTTACCTAAACCAAATCACAAAGCAGGATTTGTTTCCTGCTTTCCTCTCCATTATTTCTGCTTGACAGGTGGATGTTGAGCTTGCACATATTCAGAGCCAAATAGAGCAATAGAGGCCAACATATACATTGGTCGGAAACCCTATCTGTTGTCAATCAAGGCTAATTACTGAATCTCCAAAGAGATTGCCCAAAGTCTGTGCCCACTCTACAAGCATTGTTTTTCCAGTTTATCCAAAGCCTGCCAAGTTTGTGCTTGTACACGCACATTTTATAACTTAAAAAAATAAAAAAATTGTCATAAAGAATCTATGTTACAACTTATGTTGTGAGTCCTGGAATGCTTCATTTATTTTAATTACTCAAAATAATGTGGAGGAAAAAGGGATAAAATGATAGATGCTTTAAATATATTTCCATAGAATCTTAAGTAGCCTCTTTTACGTGGGACAGTCCTGATTCTTGGACAAGTGAGGAGTGGCACCTTTTTGCCTTGGAGGACGCACATGCTAACACACACTTGCACATACACTCTAACATACATACATACATACTCATTTAGTGCCCCTTAGTGTCTCTCACTCACTCCCTCCTTGCCTCCCTCTCTCCCTCTTCTTACTCCTTTAGCTTGTCTCTCAGTCTTGCTGTGCCTCCCTCCCTTACCCTCTCTCACTGTCCCTCCTCCCTTTGCCTGCCTGCCTCGCTTCCCTTACCTTAAACGAGAGCTCCTTCTGGCACTGTACAAGCAGCAGCGTTAAGGGACCCCACCGTGTTGGCCCCTTTTCAAGAGTTTTGTTCCCCCTCAAAACATAACATATGTATAGGTGACAGGTTATGTAAGGGGTATATTTTCAGTTTTAGTATCTGCTAGCACAGTGTGTGGCTTCAGAAAGTATAGGCAGGCCAAGCATGCACAGCATTGGGGGAGTGTACATGTATTGCACCTCGATTAGAAAATTCTGTACTAATACAGTCATGTATAATCTGTATATATAAGTATAGATTTGCTGGTGATTTGACTACATGAACCATCCTCTTACTATAGTGGACCATCTAGTGTAGACGAGTCCATCTCACGATAGTGGACTCATCAACACATGATGATAACTTATGACAGATCTATACAGTGCGCTCTCTTTATGTAGAAATAAGGGTTTTATGAAAGCCAGAAGTGGAAGCAATAGATTGGTAAGTGTTGTGATATTATAAAAGTACCAAACAGCATCTTGTTTTTATATTAAGAGAAATAAGGACAAACTGCAAAAAGGTATATGCTCAGTATTTGTTTCAGGTAATGAAAGACCTGATGAAGTGAACGTTATGTTTAAAATGTCTTTCAGATAGTATTGAGTGAACAAGACAAGAACGTGAAAACAGATTTAATACTGTTGCAGATTTTTTTGTATCTCCTGCCAGGACACTCAAGCTTTGTCCAAGCGGACATTACAATATCATGGTGAGCCAGATTGCTATACCTACAAAGAAATAAAATTAGTGTTTCTGGCTGCTGATGACATCTCCAATTCGGTAAAATATTTGTGGTTTGAACTTAACAAGCAGTTCAAAAAGCAAATCTGAAAAAATCCCCCTGAAGGAATGCTTAAGAATTCCTAAGTAAAAATGTGCCAGAGCTTTATTACTACACTATAGGTGGTGTCTTCTTAGTGTCCTCAGAGAGAAAGGTTAATGATATTGACTGCATGGTTTTAAGTTTTTAATTACCAAAAAAGTCCACTTGGTCATAACATGGAGTACGTTTGAGTATTGACTAAAAATATTGCCGTTATTCTTAAGAAGAAAAATGTCATGCTTCTTTTGTTAGACATATCATCTTGGAATGTCCACTGCTATGCTTAAGTGCAGATCTTCAAGGTCACAAAGTGTTTAGATGGTTTCCCGTGGCTCTGCCCCTTCGGAGTTCAGAGTTTTAGAATATCCCAACAGTTCTGATTGAACTTTCTGGATTGTGAACCTCAATTAGACATATGAGGGTTGGATATAAGAAGAAATTGAAAACCTAAGCTGCTGGTGGGCCTGTGTTAAGAAACCAGTGTTCTACATGTATTATTACCAAAGCCTACCAGTTGGTAATTTTCTAACTAATTTATTCTACTCAGATAGGGTTTTCATTATGCCCTCATATCGACAGACTTGATAATAACAACTGTAGTCAGTATGTAAGTGTGGCTATTAAAGAGTTAATCCTTTTTGGCTGGTGTGGTAACAGTATTTACACATCTCATGCTGAAACTGCGTGATTTGTACTGTAAGGAACACTTTATACCCAGTTGTTCTTTTTGGTGTTAGGTGTGAGGTAACTACACTAATTGTATAAAACAATTACATTTGGCATTCGATAATGTGCTTTTATTCATTTAGTACGTAGTGGCCTGTGTATGTCTTCTTGTACAGTTACATGATATAGGTGCAGCCCATCCTTCTTTGTAGGTGTAGCTGAGGACTGCTTGGCTGATTGACTTGAGCAAACCATGCCATGGGATTGAAGACAGCTAAGAAATCACTTGCACGTTGCGTGACAGGAGTAATGAAATGATTAACAGCTGCATTTCTGTAGCTTTTTGCCTGGGGGCTTCATATTTCCTCTGTGATTATATCTACCGGTATTGTATTGTCCTTTGCAGTAGCAGAGCTAAGGGCTTTGCTGCAAGATAGCTTGTAGGGCCCCCCAAACATTTTTTTTTGCAACAAAACATAACTATAAATAAATTAAACAACAAAAAAATTTAATTTATTTAAATAGAAAAATAAGTCATAAACTTAAAAAAACAAAACATAAAACATAGGTGAGAATTTCAATGGACGTGCGAGAGAATTGCAAAAATTTAAGATAAAATTGGAAGAACAGTTGAATTGGAGATTTTTGAGCCTTGGTTCTGAAATTCTCCTACAGTTACTTTTAAATGTGTTCCCCATCACATATGTGTTTATTAACCCCATCCTTAATCTTTATTTTATTTTCCCTCACCCTCGTGTCAAATCACTTGCCCCTGTCATATACCTATTCCCCAATGTATATCCCCTACTCCCTGCCATATGCCATTCTGTCCTGTATCATAACCTCAACTCCCGTATTGTCCACCCCGCGCCTGTATTATAATCTGTTTTCTTTTACCCTTGCTTACATTATAGTAGTTCCAGAGTAATAGTGTTTTCCTTTTCTACTGTGAAAAGTGCAGCCATTATAGCGACAATATGCCTAGATTGGCTGGCCCAAGTATTTTTGTATGTGTCTTTTTAACACCGTCACTTGTGTGGGACATAAAAACTGACATTGTTCGCCCCTAGCAGGCAGCACTGATAGTGATAGAAAAGACAGAGGTTACTTAGTATGAAGACAAATGCTTAGGCCTTGGGAGGCAGAAAATGTCTGGCTCTACCACTAGTAGTTAAGTGTATATTAAAATTTGTATGATGGTAGATATGAGTGCTGAATTCTGCATAAAACAACCTTAAAATAAACCTAAGACAGACATTTCTCTCACTCTTAATATGAGTTGTGTTTCTTTATCCCACAGACCTGCATTTTTGTTTTGTTTCTCTGTTTTAACTATATATTCATATATTTAAATATATCTGTTGTGTAATAGCGATTTAAATTAAATATGTATATGCCAGCAGACCTCCGCTTATACAGGTGTTTGGTCCTAAGGGACTCATTAGTGAAGGGTTAGTACATTAGCGATGCTTAGTGGAACTGGTAAGCGCAAGCTACTCATACACTCAACTAGAGAAGGAATCAAGGAGAAGCGTTGATTAAAACATTTACTGGAACTGTATAAAGAAAGTTTGCCTGTTGTGTAGTTTGATTTGTTTCTTTGCAGCATATAAAAAAAAAAAAAAAAAAAAGCTGCCCCTTTATAGTAAGCAATACATTTGGAAGTACGATGTATGTGGTAGCCATGTTGTCAAAGATGGTGTTTTTAGTAGCTAATGCTTATACTCACTCACGAATGAACCCTTACCTTAACCTCGTAGAACACCTTTGGAATCTGAACTGGAATCCTGATTGCAAGTAAAGATACATAATTGTGGCCCCAGTTATCTTGACTTGATGGATGGACAGAGGGGCAACTTTCCATACAAGACTTTAAAACCCAATTATACTATAAAAGACTCAGCACATTTGCCACGCGCCTTACTGCAAGCAGGGTAACATCAGTTATATTCATTTTAATCATTATCCAAAACTGGATTGTGAAGAGCTATATATTATTAACACATCTACTGGCCTGACCAATAGAAAAACCCCTCTGAAATCACTTAGATTGTCCTCATCTGAACTTATGGCAGACAGCACTAAAACAAATGTACATTGTCTGCCCTGTTTATGAGAACAAATTATTTTTGTTGGTGGAAATAAAACTAAATTTAACCTCCTTAGCAGAGCATGTAATCGGTTGCTTAATGCATTACATAGCAGGACCGTGCCTCATGCACCATCTTAGAAACTAAAAATACATAATATTAGCCGTCTGGAATGAAATCTCTATTTTCTCATAGTCATGTAGTCTCTACATATCTAAGTTTTTTTTTTGCATTCAAGCTGCGCTTCTTGGCGCGTATTTTGTTGTATTAATAGAGCACTGGCCGAATCTGTACCACAGTTACAAAAGGGGAGAATACAAAATTACCAATAACATTAAGTAAAAATAGGGTGAATACGTGTAAAGACTACTAGCACAGAAGGAGAAGAGGGTCCTACTTTTGCAGGTTTATAAACTACGGGGTGCTGATAGATTAGATGTTTCAGAGCAGATAGAGAAAGCTTGCTTAAACAATCGCCAGCTTCCAAGCCTTTATCCTCTCTCTATCTAGATCCGTATCATTCCCATGTCTGTGTATCATTTGTTAGATTGATACTGTCCGCTCCAAAGTGCATTCATCAGAAATACTCACATAGCTGAGGACTAGATGGTCCTCCTAGAATTCAAGCTATATTTACTACTTTCATAAAAGGGGTTTACCTGAACCAAAAAGGAAAAGGAAGTAACACTTGTAGTATGTTTTCCTATACTCACAATCTCTGTCTGTTATTTTTATGTTAGCTTGACAAAGGTAAAGCCAACATTGGGGTTGTCCGATTATTTTATTGCAGTGGTGATTCACATCATCTTACTCAGTTATAGCATCTCTCTTTTTATGAATACTTCCTTTCCCATGTCAAGCGTGATATTGTGAGAGGTGTCCTCACTCCTGACTTAGGAAGCCCTTTCGGCCACTGATGACATTGGTGTCTCTTTAAAGTTGGGAGGAGATGCTTCCTCTTGCTGATCTGTCTTTGTCCAGTGTTTACACAAAGCTCACTGTAACACTTGCTAAATTCCAAGGTATTCACTCTCTCATTAACCCACTTGACCTTTCTGCACCCTTTGACACTGTAGATCACCCTCTTTCTTTCAATTTTTTTTGGCAACAAAACTGTTTCCTGGCTTCCTTCCTGTATTATCATTTCTTGCTTGTCATGCTCCATTGTTGACCTTTTGCTTTGTTCTAGGTCAACTTCATCTTGTTGGCCATCTTGGTTTTGCGTATCACCTAGGTGTACACATTTATATCCCTGCCCCCGATCTCACTTCTACTTTACGACATTTCTTTATGAAATACCTTAAATTGACTAGAGGAACTTTAGAAACACCAGGACTAGCCAAACTTAGTGCAATGTGTTAGAATATAGATGTTGTGTAAATATATGGTGCATGGTGTAATCAAGTGCTATAAGCTGGAGAGCAGACATGGTGGTTTGGGCCAGATAATGGTATTTGCTCAGAGCAGTAAGAAAAAAGGGTTATCAGTCTGTGCATGGTGTGGATCGGAGACGTAACTCTGGATCCACTCAGATGTGCGTGTGGGATAGATATTTGAATTTAAGGATTTGTTTTTGTTTCTTGGCACATTAGGTTTAGTCTGTAGTGCTATTGGAAGGATCAGACGTCCCTTTGATTAATAATTGTGTATCCTTATTTTGGCTGCTAGTTTCTCTCTCGTTTTTATGAACAGTAAGCAGACACTGCTTGTTATGGGAAGGTTAATGAGCCCTCTCTTTCCTTTTCTTATTGTCTATATCACAATTGTTATTGTCATCTGTATGATATCTTGCATCCCATATTCACTTTTTGATGGAGGTAAACTTATCAATAGTTGAATTCCATTGCACTTCAGTGTCCAAGCTTCTGGGTCCAATTGTGCCTGTCCTTGTGTCTCATTCTGCTGAATCTAAACAGGTAATATGCAGTATTCTTTAAAGCAAAACTACTTTATTCCATTGCACAGTGTTACACAAGAAAATATTTCTGCCCAGTTTAAGCCTTTGTCATTCTGCTAAATGCCTCCGCTTCATTCTCTTTGTGTATGGCAGGCTTTGTCTTCCTGTGTCTCCATATCTTGTTTTTGTCTCACTCAGCCTCTCTGATTATCTCACTCTCTCTCTATATATATGTGCCCCCTTCTTTGCAGGCAGGTTCCCTCTGCTTCTCTCTTTAAGGATAGACAGGTTGGTGCATTTACACTTCATTCCTTGTTGTCTTTGTAAACATTCCTAGTGGCCACTTCCCATAACTGCTGTGAGATTGCCAAAATGTACTCGTTGGTAAACAAATCAGTAAAACATCCTGCTTTGAAAATAAAGTAACACATACCATCAGCACTCAAGAAAACCAAATTGGTGACAAGTGTAATATGACAAATATCCTGTTTATCTGACATAGGACTGTATACCCACGTGTTCAATATTTACCTATATCAGGCATTGTTTTGTTTTATAAAATATTTATATTTATAACACTAGAGACTTCAAGCCTATTCTAACATATTGGAGGTAGAAATACAACAGAACATATCATGATCTACATTGATACCTTGTTGATCAGTACAGGAACTTGCTGTCCTTCAATGAGTCCTTCAAAGTGACATAAGTGATGTCACTGATTCTGTCAGTGTCAGCTATCGAAACATGAACACAGGAGAATGAGTTAGTACCACTAAACAAATCCCACTGATGAAATCTCTCTATGGAAATTATAAAAAGAGCGTGCTCGTGTGTTAAGGGCCGCAAAAACAGTTTTGTGAGGGGATTTGGGGATGTGAAGTTTCGTCTACTTCTCATTATTCAGTGCTAAAGCTTGTTGGATGGACTCTAAGAAGACCACATACAAGGCTTCTCTAAAACATGTTCCTAGGAGTTAAAAAGGTTGAAAAAAAATTGAATTATGAAAGTCAATTTTGTTTATCACCAAATAAACATCAATAGGAGGAAATATTTATATTAACCAACTATGTCAAGTATGTTTTCTGCAACACGCTCCAGGGAGAGTTGTATTCTTCTTCAAAGTAATGACATCTCAGCACACAAAGAAAAAATGAACAATGCCATTGAAAACAGACCAACGGGTTTATGAAAGCCGTCTAAATTTAAAGTCTGACTTCAAAACAAAATGGAAAAAGATCCAAAAACGCTTTAAATTCTCCCCCCATAAATCTCTACATTGTTCATCCTGAAATTCCGCTTCCCAGAGTTTTTTTCAGAAACAGTCCATTCCTAAGATATAACTAAGAGACTGGCTTATAACAACCTTAAAAAGAAGTCTTAGATGAGTGAAAGTCTCAAAAAATACAATAGCAAGATTTAAGACCTTCCGATGTGTTATGTAACAGCATAGCAGGAGAATTACCGCATGTATTCCATGTATAGTGAACTTGTGATTCTGTGCCGTCCTATCTTTTACCTACTACCACACCTTCTCTACTACTCCCATGAGGATGGGACTTGCAACAACATATTGTAACAATGTATTATGTAGCATGATTTACTAATATACTGGTATCCATTTATAAATGTCTCATATGTATCATCCAGGTGGCAGTGCCACATGTCCACTCATTGATACAACTCACCTCAGCACCTCTTGCTGATGATGTGTATAAAAGCCCAACTATCCTAACTGTACTCGTAAAGAGCGCCTGACATTGACGTCTCTGTTTTGTCTTTTATATGTGCCACGAAGGTAGACAGCTCTTCAGCTTCATATCTTTTTAACCCCTTCATTCCCCTATAGACGTATCGGGACGTCCAAAAAACGCCCACAAAGAAACCCCTATGGACGTCCCGGTACGTCCAGCCCTTCGTGCAGCGTCAGGGACACATCCCTGCTGCTGCACAGGAGACCAGGCTGTCGTTTGACAGCCTGGACTCCCCCCTGGCAGCAGAAGCCGGCATCGCCGGCTTTCTGCTGCCCGATCTCACGTAACAGCTTCCGGCATGAAAGGCGGTAAGCTTTTACAGTTGAAAGTGCGCGATCGCGCAGTTGCAAACACGCGATCGGGAATTCCCTTCCGGGTTACGTCACTGCTGACGTAACCCGGAAGGTCATCGGAGGACAGGTCATCGGAGGCACAGAGACGCTGCAATCTCACAGTGTGATCGGTGCAGGGGGATCGCGGGGAGGGGAGTGAGAAACCATCTCTCTCACTCCCCCTTCCGTCCTGAAAGAGAAAAGCAGAAAAAAAAAAGTTAATTCATTTAAAAAATAATATTAAATAAATCATTAAAATTATAATATATATAATACAAAAAAAAATTATAATGTGAGCTGTGATGTCATTGTGACATCACTGGCATGTTCAGGGGGTCCCTAGGAGGACCTCTAACCATTTCTGTGTAAAAATAATATATAAAAAATAAAAAAAAATTTGAAAAAATTAAAATTAAAAAAAAATATATAAAAAAAGATAATAAAAAATTATTAAAAAACCTTACTTCCCATTGCCCTAGCATAACATATAGCCAGTATAACCCTCCTGCCCCCGTTTACAACCCCCAAACCCGTTAAGCCATAGGCATAAAAATTATACAAAATTGTACACCTTATAGTATGCTCCCTGGTGCTGGGAAAGTCTGGAAAATCTATATAAATTAGGTATTTCTGAAATCAGGACACCTGAATTAATAAACTTGGAGGAGATTTTCCATCACTTTACCTAATTTTGTGAGGATTCAGAGGGAAAATGTAAAAAAAAACTTAGTTTATTTTTCTAATCTTCGCTAGTTTTTACTAAATTTCTCATTCTAAATTTTCAGCTAATCATCCAACTATGGTATCAAACGAAAGCTCTATCTCTCCTTGAAAAAACAATATATAGTTTATATGGGTACACTATTCACAGGAAAAGAGAATCATCGCTAAACCGACATACCCCAAAAATGGAAAAATTGCTCTGGGCTTTGAGGTACCAAAAACCCCTGGGATTGAAGGGGTTAAACATTGATGAAGCTCATACAATTACCTACATTGTATGGCATGCTCTTACATCATGTATGAATATTATAGTACAGAGGATAATATATGAAATGTCACCAGGTTTCTAACATTAGTATTGGGACCTCGACTTGATGGCCACTATTGCTACACGGTGTCATTCTGGGAATACAGGACCTAAAAAATCTTGAGCTATTCAATTTTAAAACGGTAATTTAGGTATATTTTTCACTAAAAAACAAAACAATACAATATGGATATTTGGCAAACGAAATTTAAATGGGGCGCAGGTACAAGTAAAGGGAAAAAAATAATAATATAGTGTAGATAATTTGCTCAGTGTGAAACTTAAGTGATATAATGCACTCACAAATCAAAGAAGTGATTCCGACCCATCAATAAGGACTGTATACAATCTTTAATATTCTTCTTGAGAAAATCTAAAAAAACAAGCTTCAATGGTGCAGTATTCCAAGATCAGGTACAAATAAATGGAAAAAAATGCACTCACAATTGTATATGCACTGAAAAGTGCATATATAGGCGTAGAAGTCCACCAGAGTGTGGGGTGTAGCAATCTCCAATTGAATGTTTCAACGCGTTTCACCCGTAGGCTTCTTCAGGAAATCAATTGGGAAAGGTATCCGTAAAAATCAACGAAAATTCAACAATTCCCTTTACATGTACCTGCGCCCCATTTAAATTTCGTTAACTTTATATTTTAACACTTGGAGGAAAGTGTCATTTGGGTGCTGCGGTCTGAATCAGGGAAGTATTACTTATATTTCATTTTCACCATATGAGCACGTAATTTTGGTTTTATTTTTCAAGTTGTAAACCTTGTCAGTATAATCTGTAGAATTCCAGGTAACGTGTGTGTAAATCTGTGTTGCACATCAGTCCTTGAGGGCCACAGATAGGCCCAGAATCATACGTATCTTTGCCTAAGAACAAAATAGTTTTGATTTATTTATTTAGAAATTTGTAATTGAGATGTGTGTGATCAAGCAGGGATGTCCAAATATTTGGTGGCCTATTTGCAACCTTGAGAACTACCGTTGTGCCTTCCTGGTATAGATTCCTACATAAATATTTTTAATTATATAATTTATATATTTTTCATAATATTTAATCTACAATGAATTAAAAAAAATCACCGTCAAGAAAAAAAAAAACCCTGTGTTCTTAGCGAAGCTTTAAGGTTTGTGGTCATATGAAGGTGAAGATTGAGTCCACGACTCGTGTTCTGTTTTGCTTGTTTGGCTTTTAATGTTCATTAAAGCCCCCGGTTACTATGTGGTCCTCCTTCCAACCTGTGGGCAGCCTCCTACAACTATCTCAAATGACTTGCACATGGAGCTGAGGTTAGCCTTTATTTCTCTTGGCTTGTCCCCATTGCAACAGACACTTCCTTTCCGCCTTTAAAGGACGGAGTGATGTTCAGCTGACTGGGCTCGAGCCCAGCACTTGATTTATACATTATTTAATTTCCTTCAGAAAATTGAAAACAGTGCTTTCAGGAATGGAAGTTGATATTTTTTTTTCATTTGCTTCAGAACTCTTTTAGGACTAATATAATCAGTGCTTGCGCGTATCAGCTTGTTTATGGAGGCTCGAAGTAATGGAATGAGGAGCTGAAGGGCGTTTTATACATTGCATGGATTTGCACGTTCAGTAAACACAGTAACTCAGACACAGAACAGAACATTGAGTCAATAACTCTTGGTTGTGAGAGGGGGTGCTATATAGACCTGAACGCACAGGCCTTCCAAAACTGTGTATTATTATTTACTTTTACATATAGCGCTATCATATTCCACAGTGCTGTGTAGAACAGCTTTTCTGAAAACGGCTACAACACCAACCTCATTTTATTTAGATTGTAAGCTCTTTTGAGCAGGGCCCTCCTCACCTGTTGCCTCTGTAAGTCAATTTGTTATGTTACATGCTACTTGTTATGTCCTGTCTACCCATTGTACAGCGCTAGGGAATTTGACGCTATATAAAACAATAAATAATAATAATTTAGAAATGACAATCCAGTGACCATTCAGTCATTTCCTTATTGATTTTTCTACAATAACATTTCCAGAAAACACAATATTACACATCACATTAGGGTTCCAAGGAGAACGTACAAAATCTAGAGTTCTATGTTGCTTTTCCTTTTTAAGGGTTGCATGTGAGGAATTGTATTTTGTCTCTTCCTACCTCCAGAGAAGTTTATGTAGGTTGTTTTATTTCAGAAGTCATATCTAACCTTGCTTCATAGATTGACTAAAAGTAAAATACAGACCTGTCAGCCACGTGACCTACGCATCAACAGTTCTTACAGAATAAGATGTGGAAATGCACTAGAGATACAGTATTTCAGATATGTTTTAGATATGTATCTAATGGAGACAGGAGACTGGCCATTGGGCAAATGCCCAGTGGGTCGGTGCCTGATGGCACTACACAGGTATCTTCGTTACGGCTCATACGCCAGATCCCATCCTTGAATGTGCGGCTGGGTTTGTACAGTATGTGTGCAGGATAAGTTTAAGAGCATAGAGTGTAGCCTTATGTATCCAACAGTTAGCTGTACTTACGTCATTTTATCTGCCGCTGGCCTTAAAGTACCAGGACCAATTTTTATCCCCAGTCTGGCTCTGAATAAAGACATTAGAAT
Organism: Sceloporus occidentalis; assembly: GCA_023333645.1. Lineage (NCBI taxonomy): Eukaryota > Metazoa > Chordata > Lepidosauria > Squamata > Phrynosomatidae > Sceloporus > Sceloporus occidentalis. The sequence goes on from JALMGF010000046.1 coordinate 6,753,889, forward strand.
AGTCTGTTTCTGCCACATCAACATAAGAATTATGTGCACGTTGGCACCGAATAGGAAAACTGCCTTAAGTGACCGTTTATTTAGCGAATGCAAAGCCATTTGCAATTCATAATATTCTGGAGGAGACGTTCCAAATTCTTTTTTTATTTTAAATGCTAAATACACGTTTTCTATGTGGTTTCTCGGGCAGTGTCGCTGTGGCCCTAGACAGGTAACATTTATCAGCAAAGGAAATAAGAGATGCTTAACAAATACTGGATGTGTGCTATGTGTGAAAGGTGGACTGAAAGTCAAAAAGAAACATGCCTTTAAGTTTTTCAGTTTCTGCTTATCATCACAATGTAGTACCCCTCCTTTACTGTTGGGTGTAATGGTAACCTAAGACACTCTGCTTCTTATTCAATATGCAATATCTGCAGGATCTAATTCCATATGTAGCAAACAGACAGAAGAGCACACCTTTGGGGCGATACCAAGCGCTGAAAAAAAAATCAGAATATTAATATCAACTCCGTCCATCCTTTTTTTTTTTTTCACCATATTCCGAGTGCACAGACCCAGCATCTCAGGACCTCTCCTGGTTTAAACAAAAAAACAACACTGTGGAATATCTAAAATTGAATAAATGCAAATGAGTCTGGAAACACCTGTTTAGCATTTACTTTAGCTGCAGAGAGGCCTATGTGGTATTTGTATTTATGGCACTGGAACATTTTGAAAAGTCTGAATAATTCTACAGTGATTGTTGAATTGGTTCAGGGCTGACTCTGCAATGCTCTCGGAGCGCGGGGCCACATATGTTGCGAAAGAGTGCCAAGATTGTTTGAGTATTGCAGCTAGGTCAGGAAATTAAAAATTAACTCCGGAGAAGCTTTTGGCACTGCTTTTTGAATAATGTGTCCATTAGGAACTGGATTCCTTCTCTGCACCCTTTCGGGAAGTAAAGAAGTGTTTCTCCAGAGGCTAAGCCGTCGATAGGTGAAACGGGTTTGTAACTGGATAAATATCCCTGCTACTTTTGCTATGTTCTATGTAATACAGTCCCCAGAATATGTACCGTAAAATGGAATGCATTTATTGATAAAGATCAGTGTAGTCCACATGCAACAGACAAACGCCATAACTCCATTACAAATAGAGACTTTATGCAAGTCAAATATTGAAACATCCATTCTTAGTTTGCTTGGCATTTTATCCAGTTTGGGAACAGTAAGAAAATGGATATAGCTACATTACTTCAAATGGGGTCTTTCGCTCAAGTTGATAAGTTTTGCTAACACAGATGTTAGGGGTCATCTGTGATTGCATACGAAGAAGCGACCTCTGAGGTCCCTAAAGCTTATTTAACTTTACTTTCTCTATGTTGACCCAATAAAAGGTATCAACATCAGCCAAAGAATAATATTGTAAATATAAAATGTAAAAATCCAGTTGAGTTGAAAATGTATTTTTCCCGGCACAGTATGTGTGTACAGTATCTAGTCTCTATATATTAAAAGTGTGTGTGTATATATATATATATATATATATATATATATATATATATATTTATTTATTTATTTTTTAAAACAACACAGAATCTTTTGATGGCAATATTGGTGTTTACTTTTGTGTCACATGAAAATCATTCCCTGATATATAATTAATGGAGATCATTTTCTGATGATTGAATTTATTCCCACATCCAATGAATTTAAATTGCAAAATCACCACAGTTACAGTGACAATTATACATAAAAAAAGTAAAGTATATGACTCAACTGATTAATAGTACATTTGTCCCAAAACACTGTGTCCTGTAGTAACTAAGAGAACACTGTCATGTACACAGAACACACACAGTGTACCTGGTGTATACACCCTGTACTATAGAGCAGCTCCTTCGCTTTAATACAACACAGCGCTACATGTTCTCCCAACCCTGCCTTCCGCATCAGTCATTGCTTTCTCCCCCCCCCCCCCCTTCTCTCCCAAAAAAAAAATATTTCTAAAAGCAACATTTAAAATATTTACTGGCTTTCCACTTAATAAAGTTTGTGGAGACAATATTTACAGTTCCTTTTAAGACTGTGGGAGTGTTTTTTCCTCAAGGGTACAGCACTAAAATGTGTCAGCGCCTACAACAAATTATAGTCCTGCAGAGAATCCACATTTCTATAGGATCAATTTAGAGCGGAACAGTGATACACAGTCATTTCCTCTTAAGAATGAAGTATGCCTTGGGGAAATTAGAGTGGCATTCCTAGCTTTGCTCTTACTGCAGATGTTTCTCTCCCCGAACAATAGGTATGATCTGCGGGGCATGAATCACTGTGTCATCACCAGAGGAAGCATAGTGTGTAGCATCTTTGGAAAACAGATCCTGTGAATGAATAAACAAACAGATTTTAATCATTGACACCAATAAACTGTTTACAACCAGTGGGTTGCATTCGCCTACACTGGGAGGAAGCAAAACAGGTCATCGAGTTTGGTGACAAAAATATTGTATGTGTATAAGTCTTAGTGTGTAAATAGCTAAGATGCCTATGAAAAGCGTCTAATGGCTACGACCATGGCACTAGGCAGACTTACGAGCAAGACACACTGTATCTAATATATCAGTTCCTCATACCCCTTGAATATACGTATTGTAATAAGCATTATTTAAATAAAAGATAATCATAAAAAGGCCAAGGGGGTTGAGCTTTGTGTAGTCTCCACCCACTTTGTGGCCACCCACTTTTCTAGCACCACTGGGTTCCACCAATGTTCTTGGTACCTAGGGGGATATGGACCGTAAATATGGCCCTGTCTTTGTCATTGGCTGTCCAGTAATCAATAGCACAGGTTGGTTGGTTGAATTTTGCAGTAGGCAACCAGCCATTGTATAATATGATCATCTTTATCAGATACTTTTAAACCCATCTCTACATTTATTAATCCTATGGTTTTCTGTGCAAAAACTTTCAAGGAACACTTTTAAGCAGAGACACTTTAAATGCCCCAAGCTCTTCAAAACAACCACCATATTGGTAGGCTACTGTTGGTCGTGTTTTATTTTATAAGGCCACTTACCTAATCATTATAGAAAGTATGTTTTTCAGGATGCTCAAGCGCGATATTTTAATTTCCTGATTGACATATATCGGACGTTCTTAATGATTCCTGTTTGCATTCATCTCTTAATGTAACGTCTGGTAGAGCCACCTCTAATAGTATTAAACCATCTGCCAGCTGGACCACTTTAAAGGCTCTCAGAAAAAGGAAACATTACATGAGTACTTTGTACAACCTAAAGTATAATCTATTGGATTATGTTTGGTACAACTATGTTAATAGCTAGCTTGTGTACACGAACATTTCTGCAGTCATTAATTGTTTTACATCAGCTTCATTTACTCACGTAATCCATTCATTATAATGTCCTAACTAAAGCATATTGGATGTTTATACAAGGTTTGCAGCTCCATTTCCTCCCTGGCTTGTTTCTGTATGAGATGACATTTGTTTAGTGCCTTTCTACATGCAGATGTTACTTCCTTTCACAATCCCATGGCCTATTCCCCTAAATGGCAATCTTTCCCCCTTCAGCTTTGCATCTAAAAATAGGCAGGATTTTCATGGCATGTGACGCTGCAACAAGGGACCTGAAAAACTCAAATGATTTATTCTCTATCCTGTCAAAGAAATTGAGGTTGCTTACATTGAAAGGGGGGGGGGCATACCTTCTCTGCTCCTCCTGCTCACTACACGTATGAGAAAATACTGGGGACAAGCATGTGAGATTTGTTATGACCTGGGCCGTGCAACAGTAGGCTGGCTTAGAGTCATTAGAGTGGAGGTCAAGCAACATCTCTAGTGGACGTAACAGGCCTGTGTACAATCTTTCCTGTGTAATTCTTCCATAACAGAACACATCTGACATGCTTGGAAGTTTCCAATGTACTTCACATTGGAAACGTCCAAGCAAGTCAGATGTGTTCTGTTATGTTCTGACATAAGAAAGTACCATTGCTATTTCAGTCCGTGCCCGGAGCATATAAGATGTATGTACTTTTATTGTTGGTATTTCGCTCTATGCAGTAATCTGAAAATGAAAAGACAGCTAGAAGTTTTCAAGAACGTCTGCTGCATTACTGAGAGGCAGATTGTCCCGACAGTCGGGCTCCCTGGTGACCCTTTACTCAGTGGTCCAGTTGGGGAGATCAGAGTTCTGCTTTGAAACCTGTCCAATTACACTTCGGTGGCGTTAGAGGCTCGTAGGTAAGTGGTGGCTAGCTGGGTGAGGCCTTACAGCAGCTTCCAGCCAAAATATGTGACTGCTTACGATAGGAAATAGGAGACCTGTTTTGGGGCCATGGACAAGCCTCCTCGCTGTTCAGAAAGGAGAAGCCAACTGAACTCTGGTGCAAGAGAAGAATGCACTGGGAACATTAAAAGCACGTCCCAGTGCCTGTGCAAATATATGTACCGTATGAATAAATATAATAAAAGGCAGGAGCAATAAGTGCAGTCATATTTGAAGTAAAATAGTCATACTGTAAGACGAGATACAATAGCTATGAATATATGAGGCAAGAAGGCCTTGGCTCTGTAAAGCCGAGCTAAAAAGCCTTGAAGGAGCACTGTGATGGTGATGCCCTACTTTGTTGGATGCCATGACACTGATTTTAGTATAGGATTAAGAGGTGCTTTCGAGTAAAGTAATAGTCCAGGGGCGAGGTGCAGCCCGCGTGAGATCGGCAGCCAGGATCACAAGAGCTCTGCTGCTTACTTGTGGGAGGGTCTATTCTCTGCTCCAGTCCTGCCTCCTCTGTGGGGAGAACGAGGGAGGCCGTGCCCCCTGCTGAAGTCTGTGAGCGGCATCGAGAGCTGTAGAGCAGGTAAGGGGATGGGGTAGGTTGTGTGAATGAGTATGTCTGATTGAGGGAATGAATCTGTGAATGAATGAATTTGTGTGTGTGTGATAGCATGGATATGTAAATGCTGGAGCCTAGGCATGATGGGACTATGATTGCTGTTAGCAATCACACTCCTATCATGCCAAGTCAGCCAGTACATGCTGAAACCTGGCTAGCTGCCCCCCTTGTGTATTGATGCTGCCAGTAGTATGGGGTCTGCACTTACAGCCACCCTGTACCAGCACGTATTGGCTGACTTGGGGTGATAGGAGTGTGATTGCTAACAGCAATCTGCTAACAGCAATCACAGTCCCATCATAACTAGTTTCTATGGTTAGGCAAACATTGACAGGGGTACAGCAAAATTGTTATCATTATATACTTAGGGATTATGCGGTACCACCGTCAATGTGTGCCTATACATTGAGCCAGACACTGACAACCCCTATCACTATATACTAAGCCAAACATTGATGTGGTGTAGGCTTACCACTTTAGTGACTGGCATAGTATATAGTAGGGATGCACCGAAATGAAAATTCTGGACTGAAACTGAAAATTCAGCATTCACTTGGCCAAAACTGAAAAAAAAACTTTAAAATACTTTATTAAAAGTAACACCAAAATTAGACAAAAAAATCAATAACAATATTAACATATATATATATATATATATATATATATACACACACACACACATATATATATAACAACAATCACGATCCTATCATGCCCAGGTTCTAGCATGTGCTGGCTGACTTAGCATGATAGGAGTGTGATTGCTGTTTGCAATTATATATATATATATATATTAATACTGTCATTGAATTATTCTGTCCAATAAAAGTGTTAACACACCAAAGTTGGACCAAAAAATAATTTATAACAGCAGTCACACTCCTATCATGCCTAGGCAGCCACTACATGCTGGAATCTGGGCATGAAAGGAATGTGATTATGTACTCCCTATGCCAAGCTATCCCCCAACACTTACACATCCATGCTATCTGAAGCCCTCATTCACAAACATTCAGCATAACACCCATCACTCTCACACACTTACATTCAGCATAACACCCATCACTCTCACACACTTACTAATCCACTCTCCCTGAATCTTGTCCTACCTTTTCTTCTTTCACTCTCACTTTTCCTCCTCCTCCTCTTCTTCTTCTTCTTTCTGTCCTTCCGGTGTACTGAGCGCGGAAGACGGTGGGCGTGGCTTCAGTGTTGTGCGCCGGGATTTGACATCAAGTCCCGGCGCACAGCCACAGTTGCCGCGCACATTGTTACTGAAGGCGTGCCGGCATGGTGGCACCCCTCAGATGAGCGGCAGCCAGGGCGGACCCCCCCTCCCCCTACCCGCCAGGTACGCTACTGGCATGACGGCCGCATTCAATCTTGCTCGTGGCCGCTTAGTTTTTAACTTTGCGGCTGCATTGAATGCTCGTCTGCCGGTCGTCCATCCGCCCCACCGGCCCGGATTTAGGGCGGCCTAGGGGGCAATTGCCCCCCGGCCCAGCCCTCCCCTGCCTCAGAGAGTCAGAGAGTAGAATATATTTCCCCAATAAGCCTTTAGGCTTCTATTCACATGTCTGGTTGCTACCATGTCCTTCTGTGAGGATCACTTCTTCACTCCACGCCCTGGAGGGAGATAGAATGCCTTCCTGCGTGTGACTGTATATGCTTCTGTTTTCAAAAAGATCTTTAAAAAAGCACCTTTCTAAGATAGACATAAAATGTGTTATAATTGGTAAATTTTTTTAAAATAGTTTGTTATATGAGGAAGTAAATCTTCCAGGCATGTTGAAACCAGTGGGAGAAATGTGTGGCCCAAATCATCTCCACCTGTTGAACGTGCATTTAAAATACTGCTCTTTGCAGGATTCCATACTTTAACTCATTCTGTACTAAGGTACTTCACAGTTTGACCTCTGTGGTGATAAGGAAACCTTTTATTACCCCATGTATCTGTGGGACTGCCAACTTTCTCCACCCACTTCACTGAACGGGGCTGGCACTGCCCCACAAAGGTAACTGAGCCGTGCTGACGCAGCCCACGAATGTTATTGAGCGGCTCCGGCTGACTCAATTCAATTTCAAATCGACAGGGGCGGCATTTTAAGAATACACCCCAGTCGATCCGAAATAGATTTGAGTCAGCTGGCCAGCGCGGCTCAATAACCTTCGTGGGTGATGACAGCCCCGTTCAGTGAGGTGCACTGTCCCGGATTGAATCCGGGACATCTGGTTCCAAATTCGGCGGGGGGGCAACAGGGGGGGCAAGGAATAACCTAGGGGGGGGCAATTGCCCCCCTGTAGCGACGCCACTGGTTATTCAGTTAAGGCAGGTGGATGGCCACATGCACTTTGGGACTGGCCCTGCCCCTCCCCACTTATTACAACACCCACCAACACAGGCAGTGTTGCAGAATGAGAGGGTCCCTCACTGTGAAGCTAACAGTCTTTTAGGGGGCTGAGGGGGAATGAGACAAAGTGAGAGACGGAGTGGCTGAGTATGATTTAATTAAGGGTGATATGGAGTTTTAGTGACCGTTTAAAGTTAGAATAGGTAGTATTTGTCGCTGTCAGTCATAATCACTGTTAATGTAGACTATCATTTCTGGAAACACGAGGGTACAGGCACCTTGGTACATCTCATGTTTTCATTTTGACACTAAATTCATGAATTCATTGCATTTTACCTCGATACATATGGCTTAGAGACTGAAAAGGTTGTTGGGAAAGAAAGTTCTAAGACACCAGATATTAATGCTCCATTTTGTTAGACCACCAGAGATTGTGGAAGCGAACCTCACACCCCATGTAAAAAGAAGTGGAGACAGGGGTGAAGGGGTCATAATATTCCTGCACTCAGCCTTATGTTACCTAGTCTAACCTCTGTGTTCCCATTGTGGCTGTTTAGACAGATGTCATGCTGCCAGCTGTCTAACACTGCTTACTATTTCCCAGGAGAACAAGTGTGAAAGACACCAAGCAGTTCATGTAAATATTATTTATATTTAAAATATGTATATACCGTATATAATACCCCCATCTGATTTTCTGCATTATTGCATACTAGATTGTCATCCATAGCTAATATTAAAAGAAAAGGAGATGCTATTTGTACTTGTCATAAATGTATGAATTTATGAAACACCCAGTGCGCCTCTGTGCTATCACCATCTAAGACTCAAACCCTTGATACACTCCCTTCCACAGAAATGATTGCAATCAAAGATTTCCTTTAGTTATTGACCAGTCTCTCACAGCACTAAATTTCAGTAAGGTGTTTTTGGTCTTGATTCAGCAGAGTGTCCTCTAACCATGACACTGCCAGCGCTAGGCTTTACTGTTCGAATGAGGTTTGTAATACAGTGTTTGTTTTTCCCCCCAGAAATATTGGGGCTTATATCACCCAGAAAGGTACACTTTTGTGTCATTGGTACATAGAACTTTGTTCTGCATTTCCTGAGCAACATACTAATGCTTCTTGGAGAGCAATGGTTTTTGCCTTGCTTCCTTACCAACAATCCCATGTTTACCCACTGTGTCTATTTGGTAGTGGAGTGATGAACATTGATCTTTGCTGAGATGAGAGACCTGTAGAATCCTAGATGATGTTCTAGGGTGATTTCTTTGGTGGTTTTATACCTTGATGTTTGAGAGGTAGATCACTCATAGGAAGATTCACTACTGTCTTAAACTTTGTTCATTTGGTCATTATGGCTGTGCTAGTGGCTTGTGGGTGCCTTGATCCTTATAACTGGTTGTGTAACACTTCCTAGACTGATAACTATTGTACATACAAAGGAAAACCTGGCTTTCTATAGAACTGGTTAGTGTGTCCAATCAGCAACCTGCTTCACCTTAGAAACCAGTTAAGCTGGTCAAATACCATCAACCAGTCATACACAGGGCCCTAATTTTTCTACCCATAAAATGTTGCTTTTGGCACATGGTAAAATATGTATGTGTAATATCTCATTAAGCCACTTTATTCCCTTAGTTTTACATTTGGAGAGAGAGAGAGAGAGAGAAAGAGAGAGCCATCTCAGCAAAACAATCGCTGCTTGCAAAAATAAGTAGGCATTTTTTTTATAAAGCAGATTGAGTAAAAAATGTTTTAAGGGTCCAACTTCTATCTACATATGCCCTTTGTAAATTATTCCCGGGAACTGCCATGATATTACTATGAGGGACTAAAAGTGAGTTTATGGTTTTATTGTATATATATACGTGTCTAGCTGTTTCTTTGGAGTGCCATCGGAATAGTGTTTTGGCCAAAAGTAAGTAGACAAAGGGCAGTGATAGACAGGGGCTGTTGCATCTCTTCGAGGGACGGTTCCTAGACATAAAGAAAATGGTTGAAATGGGGCATGAATGGAAAAGGCCATTTTTTTAGTGGTCTAAAAATTCTCCTCCAACAGAAATCCACTGTTTTTTAGCTTCATTGGCCCTGTAGAAACCAGCCACACGGCACTAAGTGTAATATTGTTGCATGACAAAGCCACCTAAAGCCGGGCATGTTTTTGTGAAAGCTTCCTAAACCATGCTGCTAAATCCCTCTAAAATGTGACTTCCATCAGCACAGCACAAGCAGAGCAACAGCAAATGAACAAATAAGGGGAAATATGCTGAATGAGCAAACAAGTAGGTTTGAGCTGGTGCTTTTGGTTCACAGATACGGGCACACTGTGAATACCAATCGCTGCGCTCTGTGCTGAAAACCCACAATATCTCTTTTTATCCAGCAAGCTCTTTTCACCGGAGCAATGTGTCTTTCTGTCTTTAGAATGACGCTCGCTTCAGTCTGCTTCCGCTGTCTGTAGCCCAGAGATGTGGAAAACCCAATTCAAGCACAACTAAAACCTTTATCCTGTCTAAAAAAGGAAGGTTAAATATTTCTCTATTTTACTACTTAATGCTTGATCAGGGCTTTAGGTATCTAGCATTATGAATAAACATCATGGATAAAATGTGGAAAGGATGGATTTTACCAACAAGAGAACCAAAAAACACAGAAAGTGAAGGAGTACTATTGATTTTTGCCTCTTTTATTGCAAATGGTAGCAGTGCATGGAAGAGCTTCCAAGTATATGTGTCAATAGGTTCCTAAGGAAAATGATAAATAGTGATGCAAAAATTGACAACATGATTATGTAAGAGAAAGTAGATGTAATCCAAATATAATAAGTATTCTAACTGAATTTGTGGTATAAGACGTCCCCCCAAGATTAAAAAGAAAAGCTTCTGACTTTAAGACGGCCCTATTAGAAAAAAAATTAAAACTACTCTTTTTTTCACACTCTCACCCTGTCTGTCAATGTCTCTCTACCATCTCACCCAATCGTACAATCAAACTCTTTGCTTTGTTATATACTATTATCTCTAATTCCAGTTAGTATGTCCTTTATTTGATAATGGCTTGTACAAAGTTGTTTAGTTGGGAATGTAACTGGTGACAATGCTTTATATCCAAGCAGTGTTACTATACCAGTGCATCTCGGTGTGTCTGAAGAAGTGTGTGATGGCTGCTACTTCTCAGAATCCTTCTGCTTCAATTATTAAAACAATCCGTAGCAGACAAAAAAATGCAATTTTGTTAAAATTGTTAAATTCTCCTTTTGAGAAGGATATGAATAATTTAAAACACTTTTTAATGGTGCTTCTCTATTGATTCTTAATTTTATGTTCTCGTGTGTTCCGTGCACCTTGGTACATTCTCTGTAAATATGACACAAATCCCTTAGGGCGTTTCTGCAAGTATTTACTGATTTGGCTCTTGTAAATCTGCCTGGGAAGTTGGTGAAGACATACAGATGTTAGTGTATTACCGTATAGATTTTTTATTTAGGGTATTAACTGGACTGCATTGTGTTTTTATGTAAAGGAACTGTCAAATAATAAAAAAACAGTACTTTTTCACAAAATAATTTCTATAACAAAATGCAGAATTAGAAACATTCCTAGTACTGTTGAGTGCCTAAAGAATTTCCCAGAATGAATTCTTTAATAAAGAAAAATGTTCCCGTATTCATAATTTTCTAAGGAATGCTCAATAGCAAAGTGACAAAAAGCAGACAGTGATGGGTTGTTTAGGAAGAGAATAAGCGCATGAAATTACATAGCTACTAAGAAAAGGGAAGAACATCCTTAATGTCCAAAAGCCCCCCCAACATCCCTGTGCCCTAAAGTAGGTTTATATGAGACACACTCTACTTCCATGCCACCTAGACCTGTCTAGCAGGCTACTGTGTGACTGTTTCTCGTGGGCTTGTGAATTTACAGTAACGGACACCTGGTACACATAACACCCATATGTTTATGGCGATAAAGAATGGCATTGCGAGCGAAGCAAGGATTGGCAATGACTGCCCATTTATAGGGAATAATGGTTCTGGTCACTGGAGCCTTGGAGTATAAACCGTATCTTTTCACTGGTCAAGGGCTGATCTGGCTCTGTGTAGAGTGGGGTGTGTCGGGACCCCGCATCTGCGACACAGAGGATTCGGTTATCGACCTCAGACAACCCCCCCTTAAGAAATAGCCCCCGAGGGTTGTATGTTATATAAAATAATTAATTTGGAATTAAAACATGATAATATAACATATGCTTCTATTTTTACATCCTTGTAGATCGCTGCGCTCTGCAGAGAAGCTGCCCTTCTGGCTCTTCAAGAGGACATTCAAGCCCAGTGGATTATGAGAAGACATTTTGACCAAGCCTTGGCCATCGTAACACCAAGAATACCAGATTCACTCATTCAGTTTTACGAGGCTTACCAGCAAAAAAGTGGACTGCATAATTTATAAGCTTATTTTTCAGCTTTATTAAAATAAAATCAAGCGATTATTTCAACCAAATATCATTGGAATGCACCATTTTTCAAAATAAATATTTTTTAAAATACAAGCATGTGCGTTGTAATTGTGGTAAAGGAATTATGATTCGGTATGTATGCTTTAAATGCGACATATTATACAATAGATACCAGTTGGACATTTATTTTTAATTTAATTTTGTCCATAAATCACAGTTACTAAGAGCAATTGAATGTTGTTTTAATTATATCAAAATAATTTTTAATAGAGCTCATAATGCTCTATGCCAGCATCGACTTTCAGCTTTCAGCTTTCTATTTGTGCCTAACTTTTGTACCAAACAAAGCACATCTGCTTCCACAAATGGGAAATTGTGCCATAACAATAGATCTAGAATAGCTTAAAGAGGCATTAATGACCATATATTTTGTACCCTAAATAAGGCTAGGGTGACATTAGATTAGTTCTTCACAGAAAATCACACTGCAGAGCAGGAAGAGGGTTGGGCTCAATAATAATAATAATAATGTTATGGCTTAGACATGTAAAAAGATTACATTGCGAGGAACAATCCTAGAAACTCTAAGGACACACAATAATAAGATTAGGATAGCTTGTCCCATTTATTTGAATTTGTGAACACCGCATATTTATATAGCATTGTATTCAGTGACGGAGAAACGGAAGCAGTCGTCCGAAAACTTAAGGAGACATTAAGAGAGAGAGAAAACAAGTGTGAGAATGTAAGTGTGGGTATTTTTACATTTTAAAGTGTTGAGGGGGCAGAGGGAAATCTAACACCTGCCCCAGGTGCCAAATACTCTTGTTACGCCCCTGATCCCAGTAATACCCCAGCTGTCATATCATAGAGACTTATTTCTGGTGTTTTCTACTATTTATACCAACAATAAAGATCAGACTTAAGGCATGGAACATACAAGAGAGGTGCCAGAGAGTTAGTTCTCCATATTTTCCCTACCAACAGTGAGGAGATGACTGACTTCTCCAGACTCTGGACCTGATCTCAACCTCATTTTTTAAAACATTACAATGAGTTTGGACATTATGTGGCATTATGCTCAGCAGTGCCCCTTTCTCCCCATGGTGGATACATTCACACCTACTTAGGACATAGGTAGAAGGTCAACACTCAATCATACAGTAGGTTTTTAGAGCAATAGACCACATTTTTTAACTAAAGTTGAATCCTTTATTTTAGAGTTATTTTTCGTTTTATTTAAAATACTTCCTCAGAACAATGGCTATACTGGGATCCAGATTGTGCCTGTTCCATGGTATCAGTGTGTGGAGTGAAGCAACATACTGACCTTGAGGGCAGACAAAAGAATGAACACGCTGCTGGGGGGACCTTAGTGATTGATTTATTTGGTTTTGCCCTAAATCCATCTGTGTTTAAACCCTGTAATCCTATTTGTTTTCTTCTCTATCCTGTAATTCCACTGTAGACTTGCACAAAAACATCTCTACACAGAAAACTCCATTTCATAGCACATTTGTGATTTGTTCTGTCCTGTCACGTACAATAGCAGTTTGCCTACATCTTGTGACAATGTGATATGAGCTGTGCCAATTTCTATAATTATTTTGTTATACTTACATTTGAGTCACTTTTTAACAAAGAACATCAAAGCATATACAGAATGTATCCCTAGAATGGTTTATGATTTTTTTGGTTTGTTTTAATAAATGAAAAACAAATATATTTAAATGTTTTATCATAATACACACACACTTTATAGGGCTGGTCCCCTGGAGCGCTACCCCTCCTGCTCCTCACTGGAGGCAGTAGGGCACTTCTCATTTGGATGGCGTACATACCTGCGCATTGTGGTGGCGTTAGTCCCCAGTAGATTGCATAGGGGGTGATAAGTAGGCAGAACTGGCCGGGAATAGGCAGATCTAAACGCCTGAAACTCAAAAGCTGCTCAGGTGGCCTATTAATCTGATAGTGTACCCAGAACCTCTGGCATAAACTCAAAAGAGGGCTCAGGTATGGTATATCATTGGTGTGGCGATTTTCCATCACACCTTATAGTTCTCTTCCCTTGAAAGTTCTGAATAACAATGATCTTAGGTACCCTTTTTGGTAATGTGCCATTTACATAGGACTTGCGGAGACCTTAACTGTCCTGGTTAGCAATGATATTGGCTTTCGTCCTTTTGCTTATTCAAAATAATCACAACATTTGCTTGTTTTCCTTTCCAGCCTTTCACGTAATGTTAAGACTGGAAGTTTTAAAATAAAAATTCTAATAGTAATTTCATCTGTTAAGTACCTACCAACGGTGAAGATAAAGGGTTTGTGCTGAATGTGAGAGTGAATTTTATGGATATTGGAAAGAATAATAAGGGGTAATTTTACAAGGAGAATGTGAGGAATAATGACTTGGAATGAATAGGAGATTTACTGACGCAGGAAGAAAAGGAAGCGTAATTATATAAGTATGGGGGAATGGCAAAGGTAGTTAAATAGGATAGTGCATTAGAAGGATAATAGGAAAGTGGGTGAAAAGACTGTGATGGGGACTGATTATCTTTTAGAGCCTGGAAGAGCAAAGCATTAGGAAAAAGTTGTTCAATTAGCCCCAAGTGTTAGCCTCAATGTTCTGTGGCTGAAATTTCAGGGAGGTTTGAACATGTTTAGCTCACTAAACAGCTGAACGTGTCCAGCTGTCGACTGCCATGTTAAGTCTCTAAATTGGACCATAGTTTAGGTGGTCTTGTTATCCAGGAAACAACACCTAATTTGTGATCTTCACTATCTTAGAGCAAGTTGAAAAGACCTGTAGAAATGAGGATATACAGTGAAGGAAAAAATTATTGGATCCCCTGCTGATTTTGTACGTTTGCCCACTGACAAAGACATGATCGGTCTATAATTTTAATTGGTAGGTTTATTTGAACAGCGAGGGACAGAATAACAACAAAAAAATCCAGAATAACGCATTTCAAATAAATTATAAATTGATTTGCATTTTACCCAGTGAATTAAGTATTTGACCCCTTTGCAAAACATGACTTAGTACTTGGTGGTAAAACCCTTGTTGGCAGTCACAAAGGTCAGACGTTTCTTGTAGTTGGGAACCAGGTTTGCACACATCTCAGGAGGGATTTTGTCCCACTCCTCTTTGCAGATCCTCTCCAAGTCATTAAGGTTTTGAGGCTGATGTTTGGCAACTCGAACCTTCAGCTCCCTCCGCAGATTTTCTATGGGATTAAGGTCTGGAGACTGGTTGGGCCACTCCAGGACCTTAATGTGCTTCTTTTTGAAACACTCCTTCATTGCCTTGGCCGTGTGTTTTGGGTCATTGTCATGCTGGAATACCCACCCACGTAGTGTGTTACCAATTATTTTCTTGCTGACTATGGTCCCAGCTGCCTTGAGATCATTGACAAGATCCTCCCGTGTAGTTCTGGGCTGATTCCTCACCGATCTCATGCTTATTGAAACCACAAGGTGAGATCTTGCTTGGAGCCCCAGACCGAGGGAGATTGACAGTTATTTTGTGTTTCTTCCATTTGCAAATAATCGCACCAACTGTTGTCACCTTCTCACCAAGCTGCTTGGCGATGGTCTTGTAGTCCATTCCAGCCTTGTGTAGGCCTACAGTCTTGTCCCTGACATCATTGGATAGCTCTTTGGTCTTGGCCATGGTGGAGAGTTTGGAATCTGATTGATTTATTGCTTCTCCCTTTAACAGAGTGCTCCTAATCTCAGCTCCTAACCCGTATAAAAGACACCTGGGAGCCAGATATCTTGCTGATTGATAGGGGATCAAATACTTATTTCACTCAGTAAAATCCAAATCAAATTTATAAATTATTTGAAATGCCTTATTCTGGATTTTTTGTTGTTATTCTGTATCTCACTGTTCAAATAACCCTACCATTAAAATTATAGACTGATCATGTCTTTGTCAGTGGGCAAACATACAAAATCAGCAGGAGATCAAATAATTTTTTCTTTCACTGTACACAAATTGGAGGTATAAGAATGACATCAGGGGTGAAGTTAGGGTTACCGGTGCCTGGTTGTAGGACTTATTTGGTGCCCCCTCCCAACTGATGGGCAAAGCTATAACATTGAGCCTGACCTGAAAACATTACTCTTCCTGCAAATCTATATGAACAAAATAGATGAATAATAATAGCAGAGGGCTGGTACCTTCTTGTTCAGGTAAATGAAAGTGGATCCATGGGCCCCTGCCACTCATAACCAACTAACACACGCACTTGTACACACTTGGTATTTTCCAGAGTGGTGGCAAGCTGCCAGTAAATCAAAGTGGCTAGTGTTTGGGTTGAGCCTCGGTTACAGGGGCACCTGGAAGCAGTGCACCCATCTCAGCATGCCCCTGAATGGCACGGAAGAATGAATGGGTAAGTGAAGAGGATGTTATGTTAGGCAAATGGTCAAAAAAGGAGAAAATGCAAACACATGCACATGTATCCCTTGTTAAGCACAGGAATGTTTTATCTAATTCCTTTAATGAAATGTTCAGAAGAAGTAAGTGCCCAATTCATGGTTCCTGGTGGAGTTACACTGGGCTGGAGTTGTATTTCTTATTTACCCTGTGCAGCCATTATGATTGCTTTACGTTATTACTTTGAAACGATACTGTACAGAAAGTGGCCACACAGTGCAGTATTCAGGGTTACCAGACAGAGTCTGCCTTCTGTGCTTTTGTAAGCACACCTCAAGTGCACACTTCCCCTCTACCTGCCTCATTACTTTATGTATGTTTACGGAAACTGCAGGTTAACTTCCGTCGCTCACTCATTTTGAACCTTTCAAAATGAGGCATTGAAAGAACCTTCTATGCTTATGTAGAACTACGTGCGTGAACTGCTTTCACTGGAAAAGCTAGGGAAAAAACGGCTAATTCTGTTTTTTAACTTTTTCCCCCCATTTCACGGCTGTAACTGCGCATTGCTAGTATAACAGAACTTCTTTATAAAGTAACATTTTACAGATCTCACATTTTCCACCGTTTTCAAGCCTTACAATGACTATAGCATGTTTTGTAATTATGCGTTTCTATACATGTGCATTGATCGCAAAGTTGAAAAGGCAGGATTTATAGTGGAATAAAAACAATAATTTGGCTGATGCATAACCAGTAAAGCCAGCTTTAAAGTCAAACTAGACCCTGCCACCCTTTTAACTTTACATTCATGAAGTATGAAAAACCTCTTTTTAAGGGGTTAAAAAGAAGTCAATACACTTCAGTGTTGCTGTTTTTCAGATAAAGCTTTAAAGTAAGGTTTTTTTAAGATCTGAATCACCAGAGCTGTTGGTGAAAAATATCTTGGAAAATACTTTACTGTTGTACAGAAATATAGCGGTAACTCAAAATATAAGAATTCCTGAAAGTGTTAATCATGAATGTAATTTTTAAGATGATGGATCCACTATAAGATTAAATATCTAATATGAGAGACAGAGATAATTGTGCTCAGTACTGGAAACATCATCTCCAGAATCATCCTGGTTTATAGGATACAGGGCTAAAAGATTCCAAGATGTATGTATTAAAAAGTGGATTTCTCTATAATAGAATTTTGGGTCAGTGTCACTTGAGGACACATTTGGTTGTATTTTCTGCATTTTTATAATCTAAACACTGGTGGAAAAATAGAAGAGTAGTATAACAATGTTGAACTATTTTGGAATATTGTAGTGACACCTTTTTTTTGAACAGCTGATAATCACAACTAATTGTCTGTTGAATATATAGAATTCCAAATGTAGTAAATGTTTGGCATGACAGGTAGATCAAAATACGTATTTTCAGTTTTCCGTACATAGTGTATGGATAGTGGTCTGAAATATAATTCACTTTTTCACATAAATTTTCTTATAAATGAAGCTAATTTATTGATAGCTTTCCCAATGCAACAAAAATTAGGTTAATACATGCCAGGCTTTCCAGGAGATTTTGGTAAGAAGCCAGACATTGCTTCCTTAAAGAAAGAGTTAATCTGATTTACATTTGGCCACATGCAGCTTTGCTTTCTCACATGTTGCGCTCCCCAGAAAGCTTAACGGCACAGAATAGAAATCCAGGCTCTAATTAGTTTTCTCTTTTTCTTCTCAAAATTACCTTGATGGGACTTTTTTTTTTAAATTCTCCAGTCCCCATCTGGTCCCCACTCCGAAAGCTATTGTTCAAATGTGAAGGATTAACACGAGTATTCTTTGCTGAAGACATGCAAAAAAATGAGGATGAGGGCACTGACCTTCTGAATTAAACATAATGAAAACCAAATGGCAAAATTTTGGAATCAGATTTCTACAAGTTGATTACAGTAACATTTCTTTTTAGCTGGACAGGATTTTAAGCAAACCTGCAAAACAAGCCAATTTAAAGGACAGAAGAAAAATGGATTGTATGGGATCTAAAACATCTCCATTGAGTCTGAGCATCTGAAATAATCAACTTGTCTCATAACAAAATATAAATCTCAAAAAAATATTTTTTAACATTTTGGAATATAGCTAAACAAAGGCGTACATCCAAAGACGACGAGATAATGCCGATTTTATTGATCATCCATAAAAGTATGCAGGAGCACTGTTTTAGAGCTAACAAAATGCTATTAGATTTTTTATTGTCTCCAGATATCTGGTTTTGTGGTTGGGTATCCATTTTGGTGGGTTCCATAACCTCTTATTTGTTCATTGTTGCAATGACTTTAGCTGCCCTACCTGAGCACCAGGGGAACATATTAAGAAATGTCATTATTCCATATTATTATCTGCACTTCAGGGAGAAGAACTGTGGGTTTATTTACTGACATTCAAGCCTGGCTGCCATTAGAAAACCTGTAGGGCAATGGATGCTCAGCCAATACTTTATCCATAGTCTATTGCAGGGGGTGCACAACTTCACTACTCGAGGGCAGCACATAGGCCACAATATCCTTTCTTGAGTACAGTCATCTCAATTAAAAACTACTTGTTTTGAGGCAAGTATTTCTGTCTGCGGCTCTCAGGGCCTGGAGTTGTGCAGTCATAGTCACCATCCCTGGTGGAATATGCCCAGCCACACGATGCATAAGGAAAAAAACATAGCATGCAGCCTGTTATATACAGCCGTTGACTACGTCATTGGTTGCCACCGACCTTAAAGTGTCTGGGCCGCCTCGTTGCCCCAGTCCAGCCCTGACTGCTACCTTAGCACATAATGACCTAATGACTTAAATTTAAGTAGAAAAATATACAACATTTTTGGTTAATGGAATTTTCAAAACCAGACTTTACAAAGAATATATTAGAATTTTGATGAATGTGTTGACTATTTAGAAATATTAGCCACAAAGAGACGTACACAAAAATACTTAAATCGCACCACTCAAACACTATAACAAAAACAGTAGATAACTTCAAAAATGCTTTATGTTCATGAATGTGTTTTAAGTGTTTGTAAAGGGTTCCTTGTGATGTTAGAGGTATGTGAGTTGAGCGCAGACACAGTGGGGCAAAGCAAATCAAATAACACTAAAGACAATTCCAAAAATGCACAAAGAAAAGAGGGATAATATGGCTCTCAAAAGAGGTCACCAGCATTGAAAAGGCTAAAAGGATAGCTATTAGTGAACAGAGAGCAGCTCTGAAGGAAAAAATGGGAAGCTATACTGGGTTAAGCAAAGGTTAAACACATAATCAGATGCGGGAGAGGCTTATCTGATGAGGAGAAAGAACAACCCGGTTTTAAATGGCATAGAAGTCAAGGAGAAATGATAAAAAATTGTGTAAAAAAATTGCAATGTTAGCTGAACTGTGTTTATAATCTGGTGAGTTTCTATAAAAGGAAAGCAAAATTCCCTGAGTCACTTCTTCTTAATATATAGTTAATGCAGTGACATTAGTTTTGTTCTTGTCGTCCAACTGGCAATTTGGGTTGGGGGGGGGCTTGTAAAAAAAGCCCCTTGGAACCAACCCAACTTTTTTTCCATGCAGCAAAGGGAAATGTCGCCCCAGAATGAGGGGGTTTTATTGAATACCTGTTAGTTGCAAGCACTTCTCTAATGCTGCAAGGATGCACAATTCCAAAATGAATGCTATATGAAAGCAGCTTTCATTATTATAGCTTTGTACCAACTCTTATATAATAGCATTTCAATATCTTGTATGTTCTCAACAGGTTTTTTAAGAGCATGACTTTCTGGAAACGTTAACTGGCTAAAAACCATTGTTACTGTTATTGTTATGCTGTTATTACCATTACATAAAGCCATGTGCTCTTTGGCTTCTCTTATCGCTGCCAAAAAGTCACTACACCCCTCCTGTTTATAGATTACTTTTTACAGGAATCTGAACGCAGCTTTAGGATCATGGCCAATCGTGTGCTGGACATACTGAGAACACAGTAAATGGAGTGTCACTAGATATTATGTCTTAAAGCATTTCATTGATGCATAGAAAGAAATTGTTCTTGTGCTATTATATGGAAAAGAACAGTTTATACAATTCAATGTACAGTTGCGTGAATGTACACCCTCTTTGAATTCTACATAACAACAATCATCTGTTCCTTAGCAGGTCTAAGGTAAATACAACCTCAGATAACACATGATATATTACACCCTTTCATGATTTATTCAACAGAAATAAAGCCAAAATGGAGAAGCCATGTGTAGAAAAACTAAGTACACCCTTACTGTTTCCATAGGAATTAAGATGCTACTCAAATGTCCTTCATTAATTGACCATCAGCAAGAGTGACCACCTCTATAAAAGCTGAAGTTTTAGCAGTTTGCTAGTCTGGAGCATTCAGGTGTGTATTAACACAATGCTAAGGAGGAAAGACATCAGAAATGATCTTAGAGAAGCAATTCTTGCTGACCATCAATCTGGGAAGGGTTGTAAGGCAATTTCCAAACAATTTAAAGTCCATCATTCTACAGTGAGAAAGAGTATTTAAAAGCTTGTTAAAGTATGATATTCAGAAATACATTTGTCCATAGCACATATACTAATATACATACTCACACCCCTACCCTTTGTTGGCTCGGGAGGGTCAACAGGCAGATGTAATACTATTAGGAGCCAACACATTTTTAGAAAGGGCATACTAATTTAATTGCATTCTACAAAGAGGTGAGTAAAATTACAGATCACAGTGTTCCACTGGATGTGATTTATTTAGATTTTGCAAAAGCATTTCCACATCGAGGTTTTCTGTATACACTGAAAGAGATAAGCTTATTGCTTGTCCCTGCATTAAACCCTATCTTAAAGATAGAATTCAGAAAGTTGTTGTTAATTGAAAATGTCTTGAACTCACTGTTGCCCTTGGCAACATGCATGAGATTAGTTCCTAGAGTAATTGCTTTGCATGGAAATAGCTCCTATTGGCTGTTGCTGGTCTGTCTGAGGCTCCAGGCAGCCTGCAACAACACTTCTGCTGCCGATCGGGGCTGCAATTGGCCGTGGCTGGTAACAGAAGTGGAGGATGTAATATTATGACCACAGCATTGAATGCAGGTTTTGCAAGATATTATATTATGTAAGGGCTTAATAGGAGCGTATAAATAACAGGAGTTTTCACCTGATGCAGGGTTCTTCAACAATAAAGATGTGGAATTCTCTACAATAGCTGTGCTATCAAATTCAGTTGAAACCTTTAATATGCACAGAATGGTTTGTAGAAAAGAAGAATATACATGAACATGACTATTTATAGCTTTGTTCTTATAATGAGAAATCAGATTGGCATTTTTTGGATCCAGGAAGGAAGTTTTCCACTTTTTGAGGCACAATCAGAAATCACTTAAATGTGATTTTTTTTTTGTAATACGGTTGAACCTGATGGACTTTTTTAGCACAAAAAATATACAAAAATAGAAGAGCGCAAAACCTAAAGATCATAAAAGGCCAACAATGCAGATTAAATAATAAAGTACACAAAACAAAGCTAGAATTCAGCACATACCCAGTGAATGACATTAAAAAACACCTATCTAAGGTATAAATATTGGGGATTCCGTCACACTATATGGCCATATGTTGCTTAGCCCGGTATTTATGCCTTGCTGAATTCTTCTTTTGCTTTGGTTTTTCTTTTGGATTTTTTTTTTTAAAACCTAGATTACTAGGTTACTATGTTAGGGTATGGCACCATGTGGCTCACTAATCTGGAATGTAAAGAACTTGATGTAATGTTTTCAGTATATATGGTGCAGGTGTCTTCTGGTCCTGCATTTCTCAAAATATGGAAACTAATTGCCAGATGATATTAGAAACCACATGATTGGCCAGTTAGGCGGCGTTACCCCTGAAATAGCCACCTCTTCCTTTGTACTGTACTATGTTTGTTAGAAGTAGGAATCTGATATGCCTGTCTTGTGCAGCTACTTCCTGATCGTCACACTCCTTTTATTGAATGCTAAGCACCTATTGTTATTAAACAAAGAACACTATTTTAGGATGCTTCCAGAGTGCATTAACAGGATATTACTCAAAAGCCGAGTAGACAGAGGGGCATCAGATGGTGGATCAAGTCATCTAATGTTTAAATGTCTCCGTATTTATAAAGCAGGATAGAGTTCTTAAGAAATCAGAGAATTAATAATACATCGCTAATTACCTATATGATACTGGTGATCTGTCCAGAAGAGGAGAGGTCCATTACTTGTTGTCTTCTAGTTGTAGACACTTTAATCCTGAAGCTTATTAGACACAGAGGCTGAGATAATCATTTATCAAATGAATGCACATTATTGGTAACCCCCACACACTCACACATCAATGTCATTGTGAGATTTTGTAACACTTCTGATTTCAAATCTTTATATTTACATGGTATAGAAAGGTTTAAAAAACAAAACAAAAAGTAATTTGGATGAGAAATATTGCTATACATGTATTCCATAAAGATATGTGCAAAAAAGATTTTTCAGCTGGGTACTGCAGTGCGTTTGCTAAAAGTGGGAATACACCTCTCCACATTTATTCATTTCCATAGCCTCTTTGTATCGGCCCCTTTACCCACTCCTTTACTGTCACACCTTTTTCCCTTTTAACTAAGACCTCTCTAATCCAATTTTTTTACCCCTCTCATGATTACAATGTTTTGATGCAAATCCCATCTTCCCATAAACCCCTTTTCTCTCTCATTCCTCATCCAGTCCATTTATCCTTCCTCTCACCCCTTCACTCTACTACCCCACCTTACCAAGTTAATGTCCACCAATTTTTGCCAATCTGAGAATCTATACAGGTTTTAATGAAAAAACTAAAGAGCAACTACCCAATGTCTGCCCCTGAACAGTAAATATGGTGTTTGGGGTGCTGGGAAGCCACCAAATTAAACAATTTGTTACCCCATAGTCAGCGCCGAAAGTAATAACAATAGCAAACAAAACACTTTTAACCTATTTCACACATATAACACTCAAATTATCTCAGTGTTTCTTCCTCTTAAATCAGAATATCTATTCCTTCATTAGAGAAAGAAGACCGTAAGAGAGGGTTTATAAGTGCAGCTGAACATGAAAGAAATGTTGGCTTCAAAGTCAGAAAAGCAGGATTTCAAGGTAGGCAAATACTAGTTGTCAGGTGTCATGTTACTGCCAAACAAATACCAGGGAAGTAGAATCACTGATAAAGCGTATTAGCCTCAAGTAAAGGTGATGTGATCAATGGATTTTCTTTCCTTGCTTTTGGCATGTGTTATCTGTAACAGCACCTCTTGTTCAGGTCAAATGACAAGGGATTAATGCAAAGAGATTGTCCCTCTCTCTCACCGCTTCCGGAGAGTGCTGGGCTTCTATCCATCAATCACATAGCAGCTCATCCCGATAGCTAGGATGCCTTTTTTTTTAGAAATATGAATGTGCGCCACTTTGAATGTCTATACGCTCTAAGAGCTCAATAAAGGTGCAGTTCCACTTAATGAAAAGATTATTGAGCTATGTTGCACGTTACGCAAATGCATTCAGTTCAGCAGCTTCAGACGCTTCTTTAAAGTTTGTGTTGTTTTTACTGTGATTAAACCTTCAGAAGAAGGAATCTGCTAAGGTTTATTTGCTTAACATAGTAGGGAGCCCAATTAATGTTTTACCTAAGTAGACTAGCACCTTTAAGAGAACATTACACTGTCTGTATAATTAATAAAAGACGGTGACTCAAAAAGTGAACAGTGAGAAAAGCTTAACCAAAAACTGTTAAAAAGAAAACACAAGAAAAACATGAAATAAGTTACTCTTTATTGCAAAAGTTTAAAGACGCTTTGGCAATCTTTCCAAATATTTATGCAGAAAAAATATATCCCAAGGAGGTCATTGAACAATATTCCCAAAGGAGCATTGCCTCATATAATGAAGCACATTAGAGGAGATTTTTGAGTATTTGGGCATTCTTTCTTTGTTTCCCATGCACATAAAATCATCTGAATTAACTGTAGCTTCACTGGAAGGTCATAGCCCCATCGTCTGCCCTGATTATCTGGCAAACTGTAGCACAGGATCCTCTCAGTTTAATCTGGGGAGATGAAAATCCTTGGAAAATATCTTCCATACCCCTGTAATTATGAAAAGATTTGTCAATTTGCATTTTCCCATATCAGTACATATATATAACAGAGCACATACATGCCTTGATGATGATGGAATTGATGTGGCATCCAGTGGTATAACAGTACAGTATCCAGCCTGGGAATATACATTACACAAGGCTTATGCCTACGAGGGTGCTGCTTTGGGCTCGAAACACTTTGACCCCCTTTCCAATGAGCTCAGAATATTTTCTGGAGATGATTGGAATTAATGACCTTTTCAATACACTGGGAGTATAGATAAATACTATAAAACCTTAAAGAAAACAAAAAAAACAAACACTGACAGAATCCAAATAAGCTTTACATTCAACGCCATAAATTAGCATTTGGTTGGATAAGTATATTTCTCCTTAAACTGTTTAAATACCCTATATGGCTTCCCCTGTCACACAATGCAGGTTCTGCTGTGGGATGAATGGTTTATCGGTTTTCCTCTGGTTATAAAGTAAAAATGGCAAGGTCTAGCGATGCACACTTGTGTTGATCTTACTAGTTATATTGTGTACCTAATTTACTTTGTTGACTGCGTACACATGCGGGTTTTACCTCTGGCAGCAGCGGATGTTCTAAGTGTTTGTGAGCACATACTAGGTCTTCTATGAACGCATAAACATGTACTGCATTTTGCTCTAAAATGCCTTACTTCTATGAAATTCTAGTATGTCATGACTTAGTTGGACAAAGTAGCAGTTTACTCAATTGTTGGCCATCACTCAGTGTTGGGTGGTTTTACCTGGTTTTTTGTTGTTGTTGTTGTTTTTATGACTGTTGAGAAGCACTGTGAAAAGAAAAGAGCAGGTAAAAACATTTTCTTCAAAAATGCACTAAATGACCCAAGGAACCCCCTTGTTTTAGCAGCTGAGTTTATGTATATTTCACGCAAGGGCCAGATTAGGGATTAAAATCTGCACTGGCACTTTAAGACCAACAGCCGATAAATGACACGCGGACGCACTCTACACTCCTACACTCTCATTTTACAGTGTGGGGGGGGCACAATGTATCTAGCCCACGGCCGCACAATGAGTAAGAATATCTTCCTAATCAGCAGCAAAAGTACAAGGGAGCCAGAGTCAGTCACTGGCCTACCGAGGATTTGCCCAATTGCTATTCTATGTCTGTTTCGGGTTTGCATTAGGAGGAAGTGAAGCTTTAGATGGGAAAAGCTATTGAGGTATTTCGCAGGTTGCCCTAAGGCTAATCTGTTGTCATCCCAACCTCCTAAAAATCATCTGTGTTGCTATTAGTTAATAATTAAGGATGCAACTAATTTCTGCAGTTTGGCAGTCAAAGTGAAATTTAAATTGCTGGAAATGTAAAGGAAGATGAAATGCTGTTCCAAGAATATAATCATCAACATAAAATTAATTAAAAGCCACAATGAGATGAAAAAAAGCAGAATATGAGAAGAGCCGCAACATTCCACTGGCATAGGTCTACTTGTGGATCCTGGTGCAGACGTTGTTTGGCCTTCTCTTGAAGGATTTTAGTTTGGTCTTTGTGACTTCCCTTCCCTTTTGACTTTTAAATCGGGACCAGGATGATGTTTTCTGTGTGATGCTAGTCTTGGCTTGTTTGTGGTATACATCCCTAATGTAATTTTTAAAGTATATATTTCAGGTCTCCAGTTACATATTTTGGCAAGAAATGCCATCAGATTTTGTTGGAAAATACGATCAGGATAAACTTTTATATATTCCATGTGCATTGGAACAATGAAAACTCCAACCTCAGGTGGGATTAGGATGTTCTATGGGTAGCACCAACTGAAGATGACTTCTCTATTCTATTCCAATGTGTGTCTTAGTATAATATATTATATTAGTATTTTAAAGCTAAAGTTCTTGCTTGACTACAGCTGATTCCATTGAGTATATCTGAGATTGGATTGTTTAATTTTTGCCAATTTGGGATCAACCAACCCTGGTATGCTATTTAAAACCATGGCCCGTCCAGGTGTTGTTTCTGGCTGACCCAGCTAGACAGACATTGCACGTTTACAGTTATTCTTATTTGCCTCTTTTTATAATGTTGATTTGGGGAATTGAGACAGACCAACAAAATCCAGACGGTTAGCAAATATGTTATTGAAACCCTATCTGGCATTGCTGTGATGGGCTAATACAGGGTTAATATTTTCAAACGCTTGAGAATTCACTTACTGAGGACATTACCAGGTGGTGTACACACTGTATAAAACAGGTACTGCAGCTGCTTTCAACTACATCCCCCATACAGCTTGGGCCAACATATTACTTGACTGGACATCATGGGAATGTTAACCCATATAGTCCCATAAGATGCCTAAGACTGTTCCGCAAGGGGTTCTACAAATCCTCGCAATTTGACCAGTCTCATAGTACAAACTGGGGCCTGAAAGCTAACAGATTGGACAATGATGAATTGCACCACCTAGTGGGTGTGCTAGTGCTGCCGGTAGGCCTAGTGCTATGGAAGCCACCAGAGTTAATACTGGCACACCAGCCAGAATGATGGATAGATATATATCATATAGGAGCTGGGGAAATGTTAGTGTTTCATCAGTCAGGGGGAAAAGTCACAAGTCCATCTAAAGCTCTAAAAATAATAGATTTAGGAAGAACATTTTTGGGTTCATAGAGAGCTCATAAAGTACGGAATGTTTCATCAAATGAGTCATTGCGTTCTGGACTGAAGCACTTATCTATTCATCTCCGATAGTATGACCTATAACATGACAACACACACTGCAAAGATTACAGATAGCATATATATAAAATAACCTATATGCAAAGGCTACTAGAGTTATTACACTGCAAGGTTCTTTTAAATATGCAGTGCATTATTCTAGAAAAATAAGTATTTTGTTGGTCAGTGAAAATATTATTAGCACAGAACCTATGGAATAGGCACATGGCATTCCAACAGATACACACCAATATATATATTGAGATATGTATAAAATAAAGTGATAAGTGTTATATCTAACCCACGTTAGGGCCCTTCTGCTAGTTACAAATGTAGCTATAAATGGTGCTTTTGAAGAGTCATTGACGTGGAATCAGATTTACGGTAGATGGTGGAGTGATCAGCTATAGGCGAAGAAGTGGGTTAGAATGAGAGTTAGCTCATAAAGATAAATTTAGGATTGAACATCCATAAATATTTTGGGATAGCTACAGAGAATTAACGTATACATTTGTAATTATTTATACTAACAAGGTTGAGCCCCACAAGCCAAGTTGAACATTATGATTGGGTTGTGGTAGCATATACCGGCCACTAAAAAGGGCCTGGAAATGTCGATTTAATGCAATTATTATTTTACCAGGCAACCACCAGCCAAATGAAATTAAATGATCCTTGGAACGAATTCTACTTTCTGAAAATACTTGGGGTATTAACCCTTCTACTCCCTATCCCCCCCCCAACAAAAACTACTTTTATAGTCTGTGTAAAGTATAGCCATTCACACAAAATGATAAATAACTTAAACTGGAATACAAAAGCAAGCAGGACTTTGAACCGGAACAGAATAAGCACAGAATCATAATTAAGCATACGAGGTAATTCCAACCCTTCCATATGGGACGTATATGCTTATATAGCAGTCCTAGATATAATATTCTGTTTTTACACAATTATTAATTTATAAACACATTTCATACTCTTTTATTTAAACATTATTGTGGCTCTTAGCGCCGTGTAACACCGTGATACTCTCATCAAATGTTTTGGGCTACTACAGAAGGACATATAAATTTAAATGGGAATGGCGTTGAATGCTTTTTGTTTGCCCTCATTAAAAAAAAAAGAAAATCCAACAGTAAATTACCCGCCAGAACTGTTTTTTCCTCTTGAATACGTGTGCCCTGTGTAAAACCTTCCTGTGTTTATCATTTAATAAATACCAAGCGCATGATGTGAGCCTGGAACAGACTGCGTGAGTTTCAGTAGCAGATGCTGCAAGCAGGTGACTGATATTGTATGTTTTAAGTGGCACGTTGTTATTGCCTGCCCTTCCTGCTTGCTTTAGTGTACTGGGTGGACGGTATAACCTATGGATGATATAGGAGGCAAATATCTGCCGTTCTTTGGGAAGTGTTGTGCGGTGATTAACCCCACTTGCGGTTTCCTCACACCAAGAATAGGATTTCACATTGAAACGGACCCGGATGTGCCGCTTCCTCTTTCACAATAAAGAGCAGACAGCTGGGTCTAGCTTAGCCATCTGTCCAGCAGTATAATATATCCTAGCGGGAGAGACAGCGATCAGACAAGCAACCATTATTGATCTGCTGGGAACATTGTCAGGGGGCGGCTAACAACGGGCAACGAGGCAACAACTTTGTGGGTTAATCTGTAACATCGATGTAGAAACCGGCGTCTGCCGTTCACATTTAGAATTGTAGCAAAACTACGAGAAGGAATTGTTTTGGGTTATTCACTAAAAAAAAGAGAGTTGCGGTATGAGTCATGACATTATAGTCATTATGAAGGGCCGACACTGGCAGGTTTCTCCAGCGTCTCGGGCTCATCTGACCCTGGAAAACGCATAATTCAGGGGCAGACGTCTTACTGATTTAACTATACGTTATCCGGGGCGGGCCAAGCTCTTCCAGAAGAAGCTCACTGGGGTTGACCTTTTGTAATGTATAGTCAAATCAGTTAAAAAGGAATCACATAGAGCAGTGGGAAAATATTAACATTTAGCGCGTTTTGAGAGCCATGTGGGTGACCTGCCCATCATCGGCTGCCTGAAGGGTTAAAAGATATCCGGAGACCCTAAGGGGGGGGAAATCAAGAGGTGTTTGTGCTGCCAAGTGATTGCAGAACACGCGGGGAGCACTTCCTGTTTACGCGTCTCGCCGCAGCCAGTTCTTCGCCCTATACGGTGGTGAAAGAAAAAAAAAAAAAGAGCTTGATTAATGCCCGGGGCTTTGCTTCATGCCCCCTGCGCTTCTTAACCTTTTCTGTCCCAGAGTGGCAATCACAACGGTGTATAATAGCACTGATTGAATAATTGCAAGGGAGGGGAATATAATATGTATGCACATAAACGTATAGCCCCTTACTAATTTATTTACATTTACATCTTTAAAAAAAAAATGTAAGAGTAATAATTTGATTAATTATTGACCTGATTTTAAATAAATAAAATGATCAGTGCTGGCTGCCATTCATAAAATCTTCAGCTGCTTTACAAGTTTAACCCTTTGAGTCTTCATAAAAGGACATTTAAACTGACAAAATGCGATAAAACACAGCACATAGTCAATGAGAATTGTTTCGAATTTGCATCAAAATAACAACGCGGCACTTTTTATTATTATTGGTGCAGTTAAAGAGCTTCTGGGGTAAGAAATGTGGTGATAAAACACCAATTAATGCCTTTTCTTGGCATGACTGATGCAAGAACCGCCAGCGCTAATGGGGTTAATTAGCACACGGTAACTTTGATCTGAGGAAATGAGAAGAGCGTCTCCTTCCATGCAGCCCCCGGGCAACAATCCGGCTGGGGAGGGGGGCTTTGGCCAGCGAGGAGCACATCTATGTCTGCCACCCCGGGGGCTATTATTACAGAGGCATGTAGATGGCAGGATCGCGCATACAAAAACAACCTTTTCATTGTTAGCAGTCATTTATATTCACAGCGGATATGCGCTTTTTTTCTTTTTTGCACTCTTAACTCTTTACCCTCCAGCAGTAACGCAGGATGCTATTCTTCTTGTAGCCTAAGAGGCGGTGTAATGGGTTAAACCGGTTCATGATGGGGGGGGGGAGAGAGAGTAATTCACAGCCCCGGTTGCTAATTAGCAGTAGAGGCGATCTGTAAGGCAGTGCTGCTGGAAGCTGTACCCAACCTACCCCGGCACCCCACAGGGGTCCCGGACGCGCTCCGTCCATCCACACAGCCCCGCGGCACACTCCAGGCAGCTGAGGCGTGTTATCAGGCCAGGCATACGGTTTTACAAAGCAAGAAGGAACCATTCATTTAACGGACAGATATTAAAGGGGGTGCACAGGAATACTGTGCATGATGGCGGCGGCGGAGCACTAACAGCCTCAGTACAATAGCTGATGAGCGGATTTAAACCGATCCTCTCCTCCATGTGCACCGTCCCCGCGAGCTGCTCACAAAATACACCTTGCAGCATTCGCTGCTTCTCCCAGTCTCCAGGCCGCGCTACCACCGTCAGCGCGCCCCCTAGCCTCAGCCAATCGGAGGCGACATAGCCGCTCAGCATTCTTCTTTTTTTTTTTTTTTTGTCCCCCCACCTATATTTTAAGGTGCCAGCCAATCAGAGCGCTCGCCTTGAACAAACCCAGTGTTCCAGGAATCCATTCATTCAGAGGCAGAAGAGCGCGAGGCGTGGAAGGTTGTCCCTGCGACTTGTGAGTGATTGCTGCAGGGTGACACCCTCATTCATCATCATCATTCTCTGCCAGGGCTGGAGGATTTGGGAGGCGTTCACACGCGAACCTGAGGATTGTTTTCGTGGGAGCAGCTTTTGCATTTGGAGCTGTTATATGCATCGATTTTTTTTTTAATTGTTATTGGATTTTACTCGGGGAGGAAAAAGTTGTGTGTTAAAGAAAGTGTCGCACCCCAGATCCCTCCTTCCTTTGCCTCCTCCCATCGCATGCAGCAACACGGACCCTGTGCAGCGCTGACACGGACTCGCTGCTGCTCTGTCGGGTCGTCCGCATCGGTGCTCGTTAGCAGACATTAACGTGCGCTCTTTACTTCTGATCCCGCTTCGGAATCAACGCGTGTTATTATTTCCCGTGTCAAGAGGAGGAAAACAAGGGCTCTGTGGATTTATTATGTTTTCGTTGCAACTTCTCGGATTCGCGATTTAAAACCCTTCCAGCCGGTTCTCGGGGATACATTTGGGGTCTCTGGAATATGACACGCCTCGCGTCTCATGCACAGTAATCGCAGCGCCGCTCGGATCTCCAGCAGTGCTGCTTTTCATGGGTTTGACTTTGGTGCCTGCTTGCACATAGGTGAGTTTCCGATCGTTGTTTCAGCATCTATGGCTTACCACCTTGTGCACGTGTTCCCGATCGCCACCCGGAGCAGGTGCGATCCTTCGTGCGAACGCCGCAAGGGACACGAAAACGTAGCTCCCCCGCGACTAAAACAGCGCTCAGCTATTCCGCAGCGCTATTCGTAGGGCCGCATAGGTGAGCAGCACCTGGAGTGCTGCACGCGATCTGTATTAACAAGGGCCCTACCTGCGAACAGGTGTTGCAGAGGGGGTCTTTTGTAGAGCAGTCATCGTGTCTGTAACACGCTATGTGGATTGGGCATGCTTGCATTCAGGTGAATCTGCATGCAGCGCCTATTGAAGCTTAGGTCGAAGTTTTGCGAGTGATGGAGCGAATTAAGTTTATGGATCACAGTGGTGGTGATAGTGAATGGCGATCGCCTTCTATATTGTGGGTCTGGTGCCTGTAAATGCCCCCTTTATGGAAGGGGCGATAACACCTGGCACATGATGCCCGTGTAGCCAACATAAATAAGGGGTGTGTCGTGTATTGGGGCAGAAGAAGTGAATTAAAGTGGATGAGACAAGACATGGCTCTGCAGTGGGGATGAGTGGAAAGTCCGCCCCCCTGCGGTAATCTCCTCTTCTTTCTCTCTCCCCCCCCCCACCAGCAAGGGGTTGTTTTCATTCATAAGTTTTTCCTTCCCCTCTGTCTTCCCCCATCCCTCCTCTCCTCTCTCGTAGAACGAGCTCTCTCTCCCCCCTCCCACTGCCCAGAACCTACTCCTTTTTAGCAATTCATGATTATTCTGATCTGTTGACGATCATTAATGGTAAAACTTAACTTTCTCACATTGAAATTCAGATTTGAAATACTTTAAAGATTTTTATTTTTTTTTTTAAAGATCTTTACAGCCCTTGGACTTTTTAATGATTTTTTTTCCCCATTTAACCATACTTTTCTGCAATTACTTGGATTTTTGCAGAAAGAAGCAAATGTTTTGGAATACTGCAAATTTTTGTCACTGGGGGAAAAAAAATATATTCTAGAAAAATATATATATTTGGGTTTTTTTCTAGAATTTTGTGTCCTATCGCCTCACTCTCACTCCTAAATCACAATAGAATTAATTCGCTACATGTTGCCTAAAATTCTTGTTACGATCCATGGTTACAAAACATTTTTTTTTTTTTTCTGGCACAGTAACTTTACATCTGGAGGCTTTGTTTTATTATGGACTAGTTGGATCATGCAAGAATAGACACATTTCTGCCAGAAATATAGCTTTTATTTACAGCCAACATTTGAGTTACTCCAGAAAACTGTAACCTCATGTATTGAATGTATATATTACACAGCCCGTGGGGCATATAAATAATACGCCTAACCCCTACCTAGAGTGGGTTGTATTTTTCAATGTTGGGGCTTCCAGTGAACAAGCAGAAATAACTCTATATTTGCAAATATGTTATAAATGGATATAAACTTCCTCGCTCTAAAATCTTTATTTTGTCTTCTTCGTGCAGGTTTTCAGATGCATGCCAAGTTTACGTTGAATGCCAGACGTCGAGATCACTACAGATGGAGCTATCAAGTCAACATGGCCCTAGCGGTTCATTAGTGGTCATACAGCAGCCTTCTTTAGACAGCAGACAGAGGTTGGACTATGATCGGGAAATTCAACCAACAACTATTTTGTCCTTGGACCAGATCAAAGCTCTTCGGGGCAGGAATGAATATACAGAAGCCCCATCTGTGGTAAGAAAGCATGGGCCCAAAACTGTTCCTCGGCACAGTAAGCCGGAGAGGACTCATGAGATCATACCAATTAATGTGAATAATAATAATGAGCACAGACCCGCTCACCTGGCTCACACTGGGCACCTGTATAATGGAAGGGTGCCCGTGCTCAGCAGGTCCACCAGCACTGGAAGTGCGGCAAGCTCTGGGAGCACAAACAGTGCCTCCTCTGAACAAGAACTTCTGGGACAGTCCCCACCGCCGAGGATGGGCTTGGGGCATCGGACGGAGCGGGTAGTACGAATGCAGCCCAAAACGTCTGCTTTGGTGGTAGAAGACTTAAAGAGCTCTGTGAAAGTAGACTCGACGCAGCACAGGTTTATCTGTGAACAGTGTGGCAAGTGCAAGTGCGCGGACTGCACTGCCCCAAGGACCCTACCGTCATGCCTGGCTTGCAACCGCCAGTGTCTGTGTTCTGCCGAGAGCATGGTGGAGTACGGCACCTGCATGTGCCTGGTGAAAGCAGCCTTCTATCACTGTTCCAACGATGACGAGGGGGACTCGTGCGCAGATAATCCTTGCTCCTGTACCCAGTCGCACTGCTGCTCCAGATACATGTGCATGGGGATTATGTCCTTGTTCTTGCCCTGTTTGCTTTGCTACCCGCCTGCTAAAGGATGCCTAAAACTGTGCCGAGGATGTTATGACAGAGTTAATCGTCCTGGCTGCAGATGTAAAAACTCAAATACCGTCTATTGCAAACTGGATGAGGTTCCCCGAGGGCTGGGCAAAGCTTCCTGAATAGAAGAGGGCTGTTTCTCCCTGCCCTACGGACTATTTGCTGTGTTTGCTTACACATACGTACATATATATTTGTTTGTATGTGTGTTCTGTAGTACCTCCACCTGTCATCTTCTGCCTGGCCGGAATCCCCAAATCAATGGGTGTTCTACTTTCGGCATCTGGCGGTTAACACCATATTAGTTAAAAGGTAAACCAGTCTCCCTGTTTCCACGTTCGCTCCCTTCCTTTCCTTTTAACCTTGTCTCATGGCAAAATTTTTTTTTTTTTGTCTTATAATTTTTGTTTTTTGTTTGTTTTTTAATTTAATGAAGACCACTATATAAATTAGCAGCCCCCACACTGTTCTCCATTGCCTCCTGTGTGTTGCAAAACCTATACATCGCTTTTACAAAGACCGGTCTAAAGTAATATCTAACTAGAGAGAGGATCTAATACGACCTTAATAATATTCTTAGAGTTTTTGATTGTTCCTACCAAAAAGTTGCAAAGGGGTTAGTTAATTTAGAACACTGTTCTCTCCGCCCCTCCACCACGTACTTTATTAAAATATATATATGTATTTTTTTAATATGTATTGGTATTAGAGACGGTTCTCTGTTGAAGGAATATTTGTTATCTTCGCCCCCCCCCCCCCCGGAAGTCTTTCTTATTTCTGTTACTAGACGTCTCATTACAGGTGCCAGAAAACTTAGTAGCCTTAAAGAAATAAGCTCTTTCAACCTAGGAGTACTAGGACTTTGTGTGTCCAGGTGGTGACGTTTTTGTGTGTGTGTATGTGTTTTAATGTTGTGTGTGAGTGTGTGCTCTGTTTTAAATGCCTTAGCCACCACCAGGCTTTTTTTTTGTATATTTTATGTATAAAATCACAAAATTGACTATTTTTAAGACAAAGGTCTGTTTAAAACCTTTTTTATTGTAAAGAATATTTATTATGTGAATCTATTATTTTATGATATTTATTACAAAGGACAGTTGAAATTTGACTCGTCTGAAATATAACAGTATCAATACTTACTGAAAAAATAAGGGTGACACAAAGTACATATCTTAACTATAATTCAGAAAATATAATGATTAATGAATGTGTCTGTTATTTCTTTATTTTGTCAGCAGTCATTATCCACATCAATATGGTCTGTTCCACTTTGTAGCATATATTTCAAAATGATTTTTTAATTTAATTAAAATGCATTTTAACTTTTAATGTTGCTTTTGTCCTTTTTCCTATGTGCTTTAAAAGTGGTCCGTGTCGCATTTCTTTAGCGACTGTCTTTAGCATTACTTTATACAGCCAAATATTAAATATTAGTAAACTATTGATTTGTTTGGCCACTCACAATCCATCTGATCAGATTGTTTTGTTTTAAATGTAAACTTTTATTAACTGCTTTTTGCTTTAGTCATAATATGTGAATCTATATAGAAGATATGTATTCCTATTTAGAGTATTATTTATTATTATTTTTATTATTATGCATGGCCTTGGTATATTATTACAGCTGCGTCCACAATGCATAAGCATAGCTGTTTTAACAAATGATGTTCCTGTACTGTTAAGAATGCTTGTTGTCCGTACAGAGAATTCTATCATCCGGGGGTTTAAAGTGGAGACTTGCAGTTCTCTTAAGATGACATTCTGACCTTGGGAGTGTCACGATTATTTTCATATTGGCTGGTATGCAAAAGGCTCTTGAGAGGGAACGTTCAAACTTTGGCTTGACTCGCAGAGCCTGAATTTTTACTTTAAAGTAGCATCTCCTGATGTCCATTTTATTTCTTCTTTGCCTTACTTAAGAAGCCATAGATAATTGGCTGGCGATGACTGGTTTCTAGATGATCTAAATCTATTATACCATCTATGTCCATTTTTTGTCCCCAATTAATGCTGTGTTCAAATGTAGAGTGACTGCGGAAAATGAATTGCCCATGTGTTACTTGGACAGTAAAATGCCAAAGTACTGTGGGGGAAGGAGGGACAGATAGTTCACTGGGTTAAAATGAGGTCTTTTCCGCAGTACTCCATCTTCAAGGTACAACAGCTGATTACACAAATAATGGTGATTGTTTTGTTGTTTTGCTGTTAAAAAAGAAGGGTAAGTTAAGGTAAAGCAGCTGCCAGCAACGGCCTCCAATGGAGTCTGATCTCTGACCAATTACTTAAATAATGGTTCACAGGAATCTAGTTTTAGGAAATGGGTCTTTTATGGTTTGGGAGAGGAAGAGGGTTGTGTAGACAGATGGTGATCAAATTGTTGCCTGTGGGGGTTCTGTAGTGCCGTGTTTTTAGAAGGACTGCAGGCCTCCCTGCTTTCAAGGGTTTAGTGCAACAACTACTTACTGAGATGTATGCTGCTCTCTTGCTACATAACAATATCTCGCCGTTGGGTGGTGCCCACTATTTTTTTTTTTATATTGCAGAGATCATGTTTCATAAGATTACTTTTTTTTTTTTTCTTGGAAGTAAGTAGGTTATCTGGAAACTGTATTTAAAGGGCACCAGTAAGATATTTAGAGCAAGACCTGTTTATACATTGATTCAAAGATAAGCATTTTCTGAAATGGGCATTTAGATATACAAGAGCTACACTTTTCCATAGGACCATAATTTATTCATATTTTCC
Organism: Sceloporus occidentalis; assembly: GCA_023333645.1. Lineage (NCBI taxonomy): Eukaryota > Metazoa > Chordata > Lepidosauria > Squamata > Phrynosomatidae > Sceloporus > Sceloporus occidentalis. Next base: position 6,790,324 of record JALMGF010000046.1, read on the forward strand.
TAGATATGTATATTTATTTTTTTTGGGGGGGGGGGAATATACATAGTCCAAAAGGGATTTCAGATTAAGCTGTTCATAACTCATGGCCCACACTGCACACTCATGGTTTAGTTCACTGGTGTACAGTTCCAGGCCTTGGGCCACAAAAAGACTATAATGTTTTGGTTATTTTTTTTTTTAAATCTCGGCTGAACATTCATTAAACTACATGTTTATAGGGAAGAATACATGATGGAATCCTTGGCCTGTTTCTAGCACCTCCAATGCTTGAGTTGTGTACCTCTACAATAGGTGGTTACGATGTTGACCGTGGGTTAAAATAGCCTAATAGCAAACACAGTTATCAATGTTCTTAATACGCTTTGTTATAAAATATTTGCTGCGGAGATTGTGTATTATCAGCATGAATGTGACCACCACCAGACTGATTGATTGGTTGCTAGTTTAAGCACCGTTAAAACTTAGTATGCAGGAGACAGAAAACTGAAGGTAGGAGGTTTAGTAGTGGTGTGACCATTAACGATCTGCGGCCAAATATAGACGTTTGGTGTTAACCAAACGCCTATATTTCACTGCAGATAGTCTCTTGATTATGTGTGCACATAGTAATGGTCACACCATCTAGAAGAAGAGTCTGTATTCAGAAGATCTGAGATCCAGTAGGGCACAATAATAGCAAACCAAGCTGAATATTTACTCACAAGTAGGACCAGAGCCTGTCTGTTATTAAGCACGCTGGTCTATGCTTTAGAAGCCTCTTGTCAAAGGAAACTTTCTTGTGGGTCTTCAAGGATGTGGCGGTATCCAGTGTCCTGTACTTTCAAAAGTGGTGTTCCTTAATGGAAAATGAACATTGGAAGCTCACCACTTCCCTCATTATTTTCTCTAGTCCTCCCTTTGATCATGCTGGAGAATATGGCCCCCCTTCAATTTGGTGAGAAGAATTGTGATACATTTCACCAAACAGTCTATGTGCAAAAGCCAGCTTTGGCCCTTCCATCAGGATTTGCTCGCTAGGGATGGACTTTCAAAAGGCATAGTTAAGTTTGCCACTTAGCGAATACGTCCTTTTACCTCTCCCTTCGCAAAGTTAGATACACAGAGCTTCTGTCTTAAAACGTATGTTTAGCGTTACGCAAACCTTGAATAAATTGATGCCGAAATAATTGTGGGTATCGTTTCCACTGCAATGTTTATCTCCTAGCTGCTTCTTTGCCAATCATGTTATATGCCACATAAACCTCTTCGTGATCCTTGGTTACATTTTCCATATAACCTCTAAAATGTAGTAAAATAAACATTCGGGATAGACGGCGAATGCAAGTGCAAGAATCCGCATTTATGTACTTCGTGTTTTAATTTTATAAAAATAGCGATTAGTCTGGATCTGCGAGTCCGTATAGAAAACGGGCTCCTTATTTATTCTGTTAGGTTAACTCTTTGTAACTCAATCTAAATCTTTTAACCACAACCAGCCCCTGGATTCTTTGCAATGACCTCATCATGTTGGCTTTTCATTGAAAGTGGAAGGTACTCAAACGAATCTGAGGCTTTCTGTTTACGTTCGCATGCACCTGAACAACCTGCATCATGGTTTCAAAATACAGCTGGATTGGACGTCCCTAAAAGAAATGTGGAAAATGTGATCCAATCCACCGAATAACACGACTTGCCAGTAGCGCATATTGCCCCGCTTAAAAATGTAAAAAGCACAAATCTAAAAATAAAACCCAATAAAAGTTTACTGAGTGTTTATAGATTTGATTTTCTGTTCCTGATTCCGTAAACAGGGATCCCTTTTTTTTCCCCAGGATATATATTTTTAATGCTTCACACTTAAACTGAGATATTATAAACACTTTTGGAACAAGCAGCAGCGTTGTGCATGGCTTTTCAATTCTTCATTTGCATCTGGATTTTTTAAAAAGACAGAATTAATAAATACGCTTGGTTCTATACACACACATTTAGTCAATTGGTATTTTTGTAGTACGGTTTGTGTTGACTTTACATACCTTGGAAGTATTTACTAAACTGTGAGTCTGTGACATGACATATAACGCACGCCCTCTCAATATGCATTATGTAGGGTCAACACTGGAGTCTCTTCTCAACTACTCAATATTAGTTCAGCTACAACATTCACATTCAACAAAAGATGGAGATCGCGGGATTTGGAATCTTTCTGGCTTCAATGCTTTTAAAATAAGCCTGAAAAAATGTCTCCGCAAAACATATAATTCGACTGATTAACCCCCATGCAGTTCCCTACACCTATGTGATGCTGTTTACAGCTTAAAATAGACAACATTTAGATTTGGAAACATATGTGTATATCATGGGACGGACGGCTTAACATTCCTATTTGGATGTTTATTCCTTCCGGTTAAGTTAATGACCTCCTTTTGTTAAATTGCGGCTTCCTTTGGCGGCAGCTAATTGGTTCAGGCAGCCTTTTTTTTTTAAGGGTAGGCAAAGACCGGGATGATAAAACACATGCACATTATATATATATATATATATATATATATATATATATATATATATTACATACACACACACATACCTACACACGCAACAAAGCAAGAAATATGTATATATGTATATATGCATATGTCACCAGATTCTGTATAATGGGAGTTGCTTATTTGAAACAATAACAAATGTCAAATAACACATGCTATAGGCTGTTTTAATAAATTATTTTAATTATACTAAAAGCTATGATGGTGACCGTTCTCCTTTTAATCACTCAGAAAAGTGTCAGCCTCTAGACTTCTCTCGAGGACTTGGCTTCTGGACTGTAGAGCAATGGTCAGAAATGGTGTGATTGTATGGAATTCACCTCTCATCAGCTGTTTTCTGTCACTGTCATTTGGATGGTTTAAATATAAATGTTAAAGAAATATAAAATAATAACTGTTAATTTTCTGTTTGAGAAAAATAAAATCAAACCAAGAGCAGAGAGTGTGTTTCCTTTTCAGTAACCCTCCAAGAAAGGGGTCTTAATCAACATATTGTCACACTGTAGGAACCAACACACAAATTTCATTGTAGTCAATGTATGTCTACTGTTGTGTGTATTGTAAAACCTCAGGACTGAACCACGTCTATTCCTATTTTCTTGACCTCCACCAGAGATAGCCTTGTAATAACAGCCGCCACCAGGAGCTTAGAGACAGATTTTTACAGCAGATAATAAATTGGCCCGTCTAGTCTGCTCATTCCCTATCTAACAGTGCTCATTCTTGATTTTATTTTCTGCTCAGAACAATCAATTGTCTGCCTCTGGCCAGAGTATTTACCCGAAAACCACTATTGGAAGGCTATTCAATGCTTTCAAGCCTTTCAGAGGATTTTTATTGCTTTTACATTTTAGTTGCGTCTCGCAACAAAATACGTTGGCATTCATAAAGACTCACAAATCAAGGGGTAATCATTTCTTCTACTTCATAAAGTCACAGCAATTCAACCTTGACCTTCCACTTCCTTATTTTAATACCTTCTACGGGCATTTATAATGCATGCAAGTCACAGGGCAGAGACGGGAAGCATTGCTTCCTGGGGACTTCTAATTAAAGGCCCTCTCGTCTGTGGATTTTCTCTGTCCTACTTGGTAAAACAGATCTGGCCAGGATTTCCAATGGGGAATATTTGAGCAGGAATGTAGTCTTTGTTACTATGAATAGTTCAGTGAAGATTAGTACTATGCCAATTTCCTGTTGCCTTTCAGAACTGCCATTTGAGTCCCATTTGCTTCTGGCTCTTGTACAATCGGAAACAATGGGTGACTTCATTCAAGTTTCACTTCAGAGCTCCTTAGAAACAGTGGAAGTGGCTAAAGCCCTACTTTACAGCAAATTAACAATAGATAATGTTTGCTCTCATTTTTCTCCCCGTCCGATCTGCTAAAAGGTAGAGAAGTACATATACTCCTCCTGTTTCAGATTCTGTGACTTTATGGATACAATAACTGTATTAGCATTAGTAAGTGGCATTCAATATCTGGGACAATTGTATGTCTGTAATATATAATCCCCAAATGGTTACTTCCCCCCTGTGCTGCCCCGGGGGGTTCACATTGCATTGTTTAAGCCGGCAGTACTTGGCAACATAGGTTGGCCCTGAAAAGAAAGTGAAGGCTGTCATGCGTTTAGTGCATTAACATTTTATTTCATTTGCTGTAAATTTCCCAAGTCCAATCCAATTGTCTAGAAGGCTTATTTAACAAGTACTGTTAAACGTAAAAAGCTAATTTATGGATTTATACTAAGAATGTTGCTTATTAACTGCAAAGAACTATTGACCTGCTTTGGGAACCCATTCCTGAGAAAATGGCATTTGTGATAGATGCTGGTTATAAGGTCATCCACCAGTAGGGTTACCGCATTGGCCAATATTTTTCAGGCCAGGTACACAGTTCCTGCACTGCTAACAAAACACGTAAAAGGGCAGCCCTGTAACAGTTATAGCCCTGTGAGCTATATATCTGTGAGCTTATGCATCCCACATACTGCAGGGCAGCCCTTTCCATGTATTGGTCAGCAACATCTTAAATGTATTGCACACCGATTGCCGATGCAGTGACCCTATTGACCAGGCATTTGACCATCACCTGTAGGTATCAGTACTCGCATCCAGTGACCTCAGAGGATGCCATGTGCTATGGCACCATTGTCATGTGTTATGGCAATCGCTGCCATTTCTTGCAGAGTGCACTACTTTGGTAGTCTCTGCTGGGTCTGAATATGACATCATACATTGGCACTGCACTTCTAAGGGCCCAACAAAGCCAACAGCATATCATTATAATAATCGCCAACAAAAAAAATTGTCATAGATTGTAGCATCCTCTGTGGCCGAACTACAATCTGCGGGGGGAAAAAAAGAGGCAGGTAAGAGAAATGGGAGTTCAACAATATTTCCAAAAAAAGGAATATAAAAGTGGGGAAGTGCAAAACAGTAATAGGATAGATAGATAGAGAAAGGTTATAGGAGAAAAGGCAAGGGAAAAGTAAAGGAAAGATGTGAGATTTGCTATAGAGAATACAGTGAGTTGAGGGGTAATTGGGAAAAAAGAAGAATGGTGAAGAAGTTAAGTAGGAATAGGAGGAAGAAAGAGTTAACCAGGCTGCGAAAGTGCAGGGCAAAGTGGGAGAGTGTAGAAAGAGAAGGGTTATCTGTGTTATGAAAGATTAGGGCAAATGATGTAAGAAGAGTTAAACATGATCCCTAGCCTAATTAACTCCATGGCAAATAGAGTCAAATGTGTTATTCCAAATGTCTTAAAAATGCTGAACTGGTTAGAAAAAAAGGTTAGAATAACAAATATACAGTGTTTATACATATACCACTAAACATCATTTCTGGTGAAAGGTCCACTTTAAATTTTCCTATAATAACATAAAGAAAAAGAAAAGCATGTGGCTAGTACCAACACTGCAAAATGGAACAACCGTGAAACACACTACTCACATAATGTCTATAAATGTTATTATTTCATTTGCTTAATTTAGGGGGATAAAAAACTGGTTATAATTTTGCTATAAAGAAAGTAATATTCCAAATACACCGTCAGCCTCCGCCATCGTGTGCCATCATGATTACTGGCCTTTAAAGATTTTGGATCCCAAGCTATAAGACACAGTGGAGCCTGGATCATCTAAACGCAATCAGATCCCTCATTTCCTTTACCCTCCAATAAACTTGTTCACACTTGTTGCCAATAGCAGAAGGCCAATGCTTTGTTACGTTATAATAAAACACTGTTTTGTGTGGAATGTCACACAAAACACCCCCATATTCATGCCTGATGGGGCAGCCGGTAGATAAGTCTGGTTGTTATTCCCCCGGTATTCCTTGGAGGAACATGTTTGGCGCATATGCAAACTGGATGAACAACCTACATAAGAAAATCTTCCCAAAGATACCTGAAAATCTGATCTTCCCTGCTAACAAATATTTTCCACGTATCCTTCAGCATAGATTTTAGGTGGTCAGATGGAATAATAGGAAGCATGCACAGAGTTATAGTACCTGCAAGTGGCCTTGGCTTCCAGTTCTCCTGTAACTCCTTTGCCTCTTCTTGACTCCTGAATTCCACTCTGACAATACACTCTTCTACCCGACTCATAACTTGTCTAAACAGCATTGTAACATCCACTGTAGGCAGTCTAGATAACCATTGGATTCCATCTTCTTCAGTGTTGCTTTGCTAAAAGTTCACAGTATATATATAGATGTTTTTCAATTACATCCACAGATAGCATGCATTCACTTCTGAAATAGCCCATATTTGGACTTACTGGTGGAAAAAATCTCTATAAATTGTACATATTGCTGAAACAAAGGGCAGTTGGAAACTAGGAGATTTCAAGAAATGCTGGTGGAGAAATGGGCAGTAAGGATGAGAGAAAGAGAATTATTATGGGAAAAGAAGGGCCAGGTTTAGGGGGGAAAAAAAGAGAACTGGGAAAGGGGGAGAAGGAGAGATAAATTATTTGTAATAGAAGGTGGAAAATGTTCAATGGAGATAAAAAAATGGGTTAAGACAAAAAGGTATTAATATGATAAAACAAAGAAAAAAAAGAGAAGAATAATAGTGAGGATGGGCTAGATGTTGGTCTAATTTTATACCTCAACATTCAGAACTTATGTTCACCAACAGTAACTCATAAATGCATAAATGACACAAAACAATATTGAAAAGAAAATTAAAATTAGATTTTACATATGCTGCAAGCAATCACAGAACAGTGGATAATCAAGTACCTTGCTGTGATCTGAATTGTTTTCGTTAGTATACATGATCATCATCATCAGCTTTCTTGTCGGGCTTTTATAAAGGTGCATCCTGGATATGAATAGTGTTTATAGTTTGTTGACATTTATACAAGATAGTTAAATATTTTCCTAGACTGTGTATATGGAACTCTAGGAACCACCTGTTCATTCCAGACTTATCTCAAATGACCACATTTTATTCTTGTCATAAAATGTTAACCATTACACATGTATCCACATTTCTATTGGAGACAAATACCACATTGGAAATGCAGGAAGCAGTCAATAAGGTTTACTTAATGAGCTTGCCAGCCTTTCCCTCTGGCAGTGTATTTATGTTAAACAACTGTATGTTGTGTTAAAGTAGTTAGAAAGAACAAGAGAGAGTTTGTGGGACCGCAGTGTTTTAGCATATAATACAATTATCAGACCAAACATTGGACCATTCCATTGGGTGCAGTGTCAAGGCCATTTTTAAAACGTTCGAACAGAATTGTGTCTTTTTAAGTAATCCCCAGTGTTTCTCAGTAGTACATCAGAATAACGCTGCCCTTTCTGATTGGCTGCTCATTCTGTATCCTTTGAAATCATTGGATAATTGTAGAACTAGTGTGGAAATCTAGATATTTGTCAAGAAGAGGAGAAGAGCTATACATGTACCCTACCTATTAGTAGAATTTTGAACTCGATGACACAATGTAACATATTAATTAGAAAATAGTTTTCTTTCCCTATTCATTAACAGTAAATATTTCCTTTTTTTGGTTATACAGGTAATTTTCTTGAAATAAATGATCTCTGGGACTTCGATCCCTGTCATAGCTTATAATACCAGTAATTTTTTTCAACCCTTAAGAGTACAGTTTGCATAATCTTAAAGCAATCAATAAAAAACATGCTTTTCCTCTGTTACGGTCAGCAGAACTGGTCAGGGGCAGCAGCAGTGTCTATAATATTCTGCTGAATCTGCACATTGAAAGGAGGACCACACTAGGCATTAAAAATGGCCAGCGGCAGATAAATGACATGCAAATGGCTGCATGCTGGATATGTGGCAACATTCTACATTCTTTTACTTTTGCAGTTTATGACGTTTCCAGTAGACATATGGTGCCGGATTGGCCACACAAGTGTCAAGGAAAGCACATAGGATCCAACATTATGTTATGGACACTGACTGTACTGTTAATGACAAGCTTTGTCAACTGTGACAGTGTGACAACGGCAAGGTAAATAATTCATTTTATTACTGAATCCCTTATGATAACAATTGTTGAAACCTTACTTTGAATACATGCAAGATCTACTTCATTATTTTACTGAAACAATCATTACTGGTGCTTTAAAACCCCATGCAGTCCAGACTATTGGATTGAGATGTTACTATAACAAACGGCATTTCCTATAATTCACCACATACGCAACACATATACAAAAACATATAGCAATTGTCTGTTGGTTGCATCATGTAAAGAGTTATAAAACACAGTTGATGATGGGGAAAAAAGTAGAAGGCAGAGGTAAAGGAAAGTGTGAAGTGGAGATTACCAAGAGCAACATGTTGATCTCCCTTCTTGACATTGGTGTTTCCTGTTTAGTAACTGTGGTTTCACATTTAGATTTTATCTGATTTGTCACCTGTAGAATCTGAGAGACTAAATGCCAGCAGTATACATCTCATCTGAAAAAAGGAAATTCTTACCAATAAAAAGTACGTAGAAAACAGCTAAAAAAAACCTAATACCCTTTTTCTGTTCTACTGAACTCATCGGCACTGGAAACAGTAAAAGGACAGCCCTTGACTGAACCTACAAGACGAGGAAGACATTACAATGTATCACTCACCCCTCACTCATGAAGGCTTCTGAAGATGAAACACAATGATTTTGAAAGGAAGAAGTTTACAAGCCTCCAAAAGTTAAATGGAAGCATCACTAAATTTTTGATGAAATTACTGGGATATGGAGAATTCATGACACAACTAATAATGTATATCTTCCTTCTTTAACCCCAAATCAAGGCACAAATCTATACAAAATAATAAAATTATTTTCACTGTCAACGTCATGCCCTACTTGCAACCCAATGTGATGTCAGCACAGGACGGGATCTCAGGTCCTTCCTTAGGGGTTAAGGCTTTGGCCTGTTCTCTCCAGCCTCTGACTGGTAATGTTAAGGAGTTATGTTACAACAATATCAAAAGGGTGGCAAAGTGCCTAGACCTGTGCTATGATTGTATCAACTTTTCCCCCCTTAAAAATAAATAACAGAACGTTTATGTAAATTACATACCAGGTGTTTAATATCATAACTTTAGCATATTCTTTTTTTTTCTCTTTGTCTTCAAAAAAGAGAACGGGTTATAGTTGGGTCATTTTAGAACATATTGTACACGGTTTTGCCAATTATGTAGTCAATGAAATATTTGGATATGTTTGTTAATGATTGCAGAGAATCTGCAGTGTTAACTGGACAGAGCATGGCATGCTAAGTTCAAGTATTTTTGCATAATTCACCAATTAAGTGGGTAAGCGTTAATATATTACTTATTTTTGTTCAAGAGTTTAGAAAACAGTCACTAAACTTCTGACTGTGACTATACAATATACCATGTACAATATGACTATGAGTAGTCTAGTAAAATATTTATTAAACGGTGGAATAATTTTCATTATGTCTCTCTTTCCTTTCTCCTAAAGTATGGAGTTTCAAACTGGCAATGGTAGCATGTGAACGTGGACCTGAGTAACAATGTGGTCTGGACTAATAGAGATTCATTCCATGCCTTTGCGAATGTGATTCAAGCAGTTGGGATGTTTTTCTGATTTTAGTTTAATGAGTGATAGAGAAGAAATACCAAAGGGTCCAGATCCGTATTGTATGACAAAGCCTTGGACACCATTTGTCCATAGAACCATCATCAGAGGTAGGCAGCAAATTTCTTTGTGAATGACATTTGACTAAATGCCCTATAAGCAAAAATGACTTTTGTAGACAATTAGCCTCCTCCTGACCACCATGAATGTAGGTGTAAAATGCCATGCTCCAATGCTCTTTCCTTCAAACTTCAGTGGGTATCATGTGCATAAAAAAGGACCAAAGGAATCATTACCATCTGGAGAAACCTAAACATTTTGGATATGATTATCTAGTACCTTGTAATTTATTAAACAAAAGGTCAATATTGAGCAACATATATCACAACCTGGGTTTAGCTGCTATTAAAAAAAATTACATTTCAGCGGAATTGAAGACATAATGTAAGTCTCCAAATTCACTATTTATTACAAAAGGCAAATCCCACTGAGCTTCTGCAAAAATGCCTGAGCTGACCCGGTATAATGCATGAATGGGCAGTGTGACATTTGTTTAAAAAAAAAATCTAATGGATTTAACTATGCAGTCTGCAGGGCTACTCTTAGCCTGTCTTGCAGAAGATATTTTGAAGCTCATGATGGCCCATAATGAATGCATAGTTAAATCAATGAACTGAAATGATTAATTTCACCTAATCTCACCTGCAATCTCATAATTTAGTAAATAGACCTTGATTTGTGCTGTAAATGTGTTCAATTAAATACAGAGAGGAAATGCAATGATGTAAAACTCTGACACCTATATAAAAGGTCCCTGTACAGTGTAACAGCCTCAACACATGCTAATCACACTAATGCCATCTATATTCATGCAAAAAGTTGTTCACACTCCAAGTAATGTAACCCTTTCAACCTCACAAGAACAATACACCAAGGGTTCAAGAATCAGTAGGGAGTTGCTACTTAACTATTTATTTCTTCCATCCCATATGTTTATGGGTGAGGGGTGTAATGATGAGTGTGCTCTTCCCTAATTTAAATCAGTCGTTCAAAACTTACCTGCTTACTGGCAGGAAACAGTAATATGCTTCCTAAAATATAGTATTGTACTCACTAATAAATCAGAGCATAAATAACTCCCCATTGTCTAAAAAAATAAAGGGACTATAAATAAATACATATGCAACTACTGCATTAATGAGACAGGGAAATGTCCCTGACAGCCTCACCAAAAACAATACACATAGTAATTCATACGTTTGTATAATAATATTAAGCTTCTAATATTAAGAAACTTTCCTTAGGGAGAAGCTGCAGCTCCCCTCCTCCATGATCAAATACCGTATTTGCTCGATTATAAGACGACCCTGATTATAAGACGACCCCCCAAAATCTAAATATTAATTTAGGAAAAGAACAAAAAGCCTGAATATAAGACTACTCTATAGAAAAAAAAGTTTTACTAGTAAATATTAATGCATGTAAACAATTTTTTCATATCTAATAAAAGCTATGATTGAGAAAAATATATATATTTTTTATTTCCTTTTATTTGCCAACCTGCCCCCCCCAGTTATGCACATCTGCCCCCAGAAATGACTTATACCCCCTATTTGCCACTCTGCCCCATGATGTGCTTTTTAACCCTCTATATGCCAGAGTGGCATATAGGGGGTTAAAAGGCATATCATGGGGCAGAGTGGCATATAGGGGGTTAAAAGGCATTTGTGGAGAGATATATATATATATAACTGCTAACAGCAATCACACTCCTATCAAGCCAAGGCAGCCAGTACATGCTGGAACCTGGGGATGATAGGAGTGTGAGTACAGCCTCCCTATGCCATGCTACAGCCACCACCCCCCTTACACATCCATGCTATCACACACACACTCATTCGCAAACATTTAAATACTCATTCATTCCATTAATCACACATACTTCACACATTAATCACAAAAACCCTCCCCCACCCCCTTACCTGAACTGCAGATCTCCCACTCGAAGACTTCTGCAGGGGCCTGGCTGTGCGAGCAACTTCTCTGGCCACGCCCCCAGAGGAAGGAGGGGGGAGGCAGAGTTATGTGACACTCTCCTAGCTTCCTGTTCTCCTGATGCTAGAATTAGAGACTCTGCTCGCGACCAAAGCACTGGTAAGCAGCCTGGCAACCTAATCGAGGTCTGATTAGAAGACGACCTCGATTATAAGACGAGGGGCATTTTTCAGAGCATTTGCTCTGAAAAAAACCTTGTCTTATAATCGTGCAAATACGGTAATTATTGCAGCTGATTGGCTGGTTTACAATATTTATGCTAATAAGCATTCATAATTGTTGAGCCTGTTTGGGGAAGCAGAGTTAATAGGTAAGCATAATTTTTATTGTGAAATATGTCTTTCCTCATGGAGCAAGCATTTTGTAACATAGCCAAATGCATATTTACGAGATTTTGACAAAATGTAATGGCTGCTAGTCAGTAATATATATATATATATATATATATATATATATATATATATATATATATACATCAGCTTTTGTTTAGTATTTCTCCCTTTGATGTGATGCTTTTAAACCAAATGCGTATGAATGCACCTGGCTTGATAATTCATTTGCATATGAAGTGTGGCCTCAGTATTATGTTGTGGTGGATGCATAAGAATGCCTGAATTATAAAAGTTAGATCTAGAAAAATCATGTTACTTCTCTCACCTTGTTTTACTGCTCTAATAGGGAAGTTGTATGTTGATGTGAACTTTCACCCTAGTGTCTGTGCAAACGGTAATGTAATTAATTCATTAGCACCTCAATCCGAACACAAAAGCACCAAAACTGAACCGGTTTCATTCAGGCCCTTTCTTTGCACTCGTATTCTCACCTCTTTCTAAACTCTGCATTTTATAGTTCTTTACATTAAACATACATGGATTTAAATTCAATTAATATTTATGGGAAACCCACCTCATTTGTATACAGGAGACATATTCAGTTCCTGTTCTCATGATCTGCTGGAGCAGGAAATCGAGATAGTATGGGGTGGTATCGGCCGGTGGCCCATTGTGCATTTGCCCGGTGTTCAAGATGGGCAGTCCGGGCCTTATAAGATATTTCTAAATAGTAAACTCTTTGAGCAGGGCCCTCCTTATCACTTGTTTCTGTAAGTCAAAATTGATCTGGAAGTCACATTGTTATGTTTTACATTACTTCTTATGTTCTCTCTCCCCATTATCCAATTCTGCGGATTATGATGAGGCTATACATTGAACAATAAATAATAATAATACTGATGTGGCAAAATGTGACAAACCTGTAGTGCAGATGTTTCCCTTCTTCTAGTCCCAATGTTACATTTAGAGCCACCGAGTAATGTAATAGGAAGTGAAATGGCTGCTCTCATAAGATGCATGTAAAGTGGATTTTCTTTGCATATATATTGATTAGTTTAATTACATATGCTTATTCAATGTAATTTAAGGTAAAATATAGGATATGTGAAAGTAACAACTGTTTTAAACATTTAAGCATCAGCGAATAGTAATGTAGTTACTTAATGTTTACTTTTCATTTACACATAAAGTTTAGTCCCACCATATTTTAATATTTCGAAGAAACACTAGGGCAGCCTAATATATACACACTATATGGATAAAAGTATTGGGACCAGCCCTGCTCTCTGAGTGTGCGTGGTCTACCGCTTTGTGCGGTACTAGAAATTTCCACTTCACAATAATAGCAGTTACATTTGACCTGGGATGATCTAGCATGGCAGAAATTTCAGGAAGTGACTTGTGGCAAAGGTGGCATCCTATGACAATGCCACTTAACGCGTCTTCAGTATGAACTGAGATGGCTGCCTGTTGCGCGCGATAGTCCTTTGAGTGATCCAACGTCCATACTAGAAGTAGTACTAAACTTTTTATCTTAATAAATTTTAAGGAAATATTTTTTAAATTAAAATTTACATTGTGGGCACGCCATGCTAAAGCTGTTTATTAAAAAATAATTTCAATACATCAAGTAGTATTATAAACTCTCCAATTATAATATTCACTTGAACCCCTTTATTTTGGGGTTGTGTTGTACAAAATAGGCCATGTTTTCTTCTCTATGTCTTATACATGAGTGGCCTTGATTAGATTTATTTCTACCAAGAATTTAGAAATAAATCCTGACAGTCAGCAGGATTACTTTATGATCCAACATTAGCATTAATCATACATATTTTTCAGTAATTATGTAAGGCAATAGCATATTTGTTATGGAGCTATATGAATGGCAATTTTTTCCTTTAACATAGATTGGGGGTTACCATAATTTATTTTTCATTTTGTTTTTCCATGTTTCAATGGTGAAGCTAAAATGAAAAGCAACAGAATCTGAAACCCTTTGTAATTTTGTATTTAATTGAAAAGTTGGCTCGTGCTTGATTCCGTTTTGCACCATAGCGAGTTTTTGTCTAGCAAGGATTATTGTTCTGCATAGTTTGTAAGCTACTCGGAAACTAATTGTGTCTACTGCTTAATAAGTCCATTCATTGGCACACAGGTGGCATTCAAATGACAAGAATTGAAACAACCTTTTAGTATCTGAATTTATGTGGGTTGTGATACTTATTATGGGACATGAATGAAAATACTGTGTAGATTTTGTTGAACACTAGCTTTCCAGACCTCAAAGGTCAGACAATGGCGCTGAAGAACTAACAATGAACGCTTCTGTGTCAGATTTTCCGGCAAATATTTCTTGTTTTGATCTGTACAAGTCTATGCATTCTACTGTCATGTCTTAAGATGCTTGATATGTTGTAAAACACTACAAAATGCATTTGTGAAGCCAAGGTAGAGATTCATATAGATCAAATCCAAAGCAGATACGCTCCCCAATGATTTGTAGAAACATATTTGTCACAAGCGCTCTTAAATTTCACAGTGTTAATGGAATTATGTGAATCAGAGTTATGCAATGTGAGCAGAGCAGTGTCAGGCCTTGAGGACCAGAACTAGGCCAAATTTTCTGGATATTCCAGTGTCACCTCTAATAGCTCATGGTTTGAATTGATAAAATCACTTGTATTCAAAGCAAGGGTTTATGTAAGTCCCCGTCTGTTTGTGTCCCTCAAGGCCTCGAGTTTGACATCCCTTCTACAAACCATTGTATTCTTGGTCACCACCAACGTCCTAGCAGAAACAAAGATACTTACTAACACATACTATTCTACACTGCTATCTCCACAACAAAGGTTAGCCAGAGGGAACCTGTAACATGAATATAATGTATACAAAAAACAAAATACTGTCTGCGCTTCTCACCCTAATAAAGTTGGCAACAAATATATAAACATAATATAAATGAGAGGTTTGTTTTTTGCTTTTTTGTATACATTGTACAGCCAACACACTGTATTTGCAGCATGCTCACACTGTTTGGTAGGCCTCATATTATACATTTGTATTATTTGAGCCTGAGACTAGCTTAGCGCACCGACATTTTTTCTTTTCCCTGTTTGCACATGAATATAATGTGTCAGGTGATGTCAACGTGGGTATTTAGTCTATAAACTCCACATGGCAGTGAATTCCATTCTTAATATATTCATACCTATTGTACCACAATCAAAAAATATAGCTACATACATATATTTGGTGCATACAGCTTCCTGTAGTATCATGGCTTTTCTTCTTCACAGGGTGACTATATGTTTGTGTGAAAGCAGATAACACTTCTACACAAGCAATCAATTTAATTCCATTCAAACAATGAAACAACACACAGTGACATAAAAAATCTATAAAAGAGAAACATTTACTAAACATATAAAGTAGAAATAGTTAAATGTATAAAAAATTACCATACAAATTGCAGCTCAAAAGATGAGATTTCACCCAAACCTAAGTTTAACCTGAAGAATGTATATAACAACTGCTATAAGCAATTACTAAAAATGGTTCTCTTGTGCAGTAAGGCTGCAAAACCAACGGGCAGCGTGTACACAAGACGTTGAAGACGAATGCCAATAAAGAAAAAAATGCAGAGATACATACGTTTTTGAGACCTCAGAGTTCTTTTCTTTCCATCTGAAGAAAAGATCTCTTAGATCCAGAAAGCTCATCTTTTTCTATGTTGGCCCAGGAATGTATAAGGCCCCCATGCACAGAATCAGAAAGTGGAATCGCTGTTCCACTTTAAAAAAAACACTTTAAACTCTCTCTCCAAATAAACCTTAGCATAGGGCTAATATTTCACACCAACAAAGAGGAGGAGAATCTCGCCACGTTAATTCAACTTCTACACGTTTATTTCTTGTTTCCTTGGCAACCCGGACGGATGAATGGGATTTCCGAAAATGAAAATGTTGGACGAAATTCATCCGAACCGAACACGGAGACAGAGGAATTTCGTCGAATAAGAGGAAAATGTTTTACTCGAAAACAAACACGAACTCTTTACCGGGCCCCAAGTCTAGTTTAAATATAATGCCTCATAATAACACCTATTCAATTATAAGGATGAAGCAATAGCAAGGTTCAGAACTGTTATAGATCTCTATTTAACGTGCATGCTTTTTAATATAATGTTTATATGATAAATATGTGCATCAGGGCCTTACAGAGATTGGGGCCCCTAAACATATGCCCATTATGTGGGTAACCCACCCATGGATTGACGTAATCCCTAGTATGGTTTTTACAAACTAGGTAAGACCCTTCTGCTTTCTTAAGGATTTTCTAAAGAACTTTTATTGGGGGGTGGCAGGATTTGCAAGGATCTGAGAGCAGGATCTCTCTAAAATTCAACTCTCTGATGACCTTTCACACACACTTGACTGAAGCGTTGAGCTAAGTCACAGATGTTAAGAAGAATGCGACACATTTGTTATTAGCTTAAGATGCATTACTGTCCTTTTAAATGTGTTTTTGGATTAAAACTATAAAAAAAACACTTTACTTTATTGATGTTTTACTGAAGTGTCTGGGAAAGCTGCTTGAAATTAGGAAACAAAAAAGTTGTCCTAAAATCATTAGCCCACAGTTACAAGCCCACTGTGAAGTCTTTTCTCACTTCTTAAGGGCAGACCACTGACAGAGCCAGATGGTTCCCGTCTGCTGGCTTTATTCAATGCACTTCCTCCCACAGAGGGGGAGCTCTTTTTGCCATTAATTCCCCTCCCCATCCAGCCACCTCTGGACCTTTCAGTTCTGAGGTTAGACATAATCTTTTATTGCCCAGTTGTTCGGAAGTGACCTTTTGGCCTTGATTAGATAGCACCAGGCTCTATCACTGGATTGCTTTTGAGCTGGCAGTTGCTTTTTTGTGTGTTTGCTGATCCAGTGTCATTACAATAGATGGATTTGCAAAGGAAAAAAAATCTAGTCCCTAAAGGCCTCCTGCGGGATAACAGGGGGCTGGGAGGGTGTCTGTTATGTAAGGCTGGTCCATCAGCCAGTTCATTCTCCAAATCTTTTTCTTTCTTGCCTCCTACACTCCTCACTGGTTTAAAGCTGCAGGAAGATTTATGTGACAGCACATTTTGATTCCATGCCATTCCAACATTTTTGACAATCAATTTTGCTTATTTTGATATATATGGGGCCTTTCTAGAAACCATTGGTGTGAAGCCTTAAAATTATATTGAAGTGGGTCTAGGAAGACAATCATGGGTGTCCAATTTCATTTTCACTTTGCTCTAACATACCCTCCATACATTCCAGGTGTGCAAGATGATATATAGAAACACAAGCATTCTATATAATGCTCCGGCATTCTATAGGATGACAAGTTGGTCTGCTGTCAAAGAACAAATGTATATTACAATAGTGTTGTGACATAGGCAAATAACTACACAGTATAACCGGGTCTTCCAAACCTGTACAGTACTAGTTATTTAAGTATTCCATGATGTAACACTACCTTATGCCAGACTTAAAGATATAGAATGTCTGTGACCTAGTTACACAGAGAAACATAGGTTTGGCCTGTTGCGCTATTATTTGTACCTTGTGCTACATCACATCCAGTGCGTCTTCCCTTACGTATTTTGTTTTATACAGGTTTGTATATGACAAACGTGCTGCAGGTTTTTTCTGTTAACTACTTACCAAGACACTGACTCCTGCACCATTCAGACTCCTGCATCCCAATGACCTTCATTGATCCCAAGGTTTTGGCTGTGTTTGGTAACAAATGTTCCACGTTTACAGTAGAGGTGGCACTAGCATTTATGCATATAAAGCAGCTAATGATGCGCAAGACCACCATCAAACCACCATGCATTTTTTACAATTGAGCTTTTAAATTGTGTTTATTAATTTACCCTATAGTTTTTTTTTTAGCATGAATCTCTTTGTTAGCAGTATCAAGGGCTGCTCTGACAAAGGGTCACATTTATATCCCAGCCTCTAGACACAAGGCCCCCCAGTTGGGGGATTGAAAAGAAACAATAATGAAGAATTGGTGTGACATACTGCACTTGAAAACAGATAGTTATATATGTGTGGGACATACATTTTTTCTTTCTTCTTTCTTAAAGGGGCTCCACCTGGGCCAACAACTAAAGCGTGAATAATGTGTGCAAAGTGACACAGATATGAGTTTTTGGTGTGGATCACCACTACCTCGTAACGCAAATTTACAGTTACTGATCATTGAGTTTCAGACTGTGTGGTCATGTATGTTAGCTCTTCCATACTTGTTCTTCATTGGATTGTATGTTTTGTCTCTATCTATTCATCAATTATATGTGCAGTGTGGTGTTAACCCAAGCCAACAATATCCATCTTTCCTGTATACTTGTGTTATGCTATAGACAAGACCAGGTAGAAATTTTCTTTAGATGACATCACATTCACACTTTTTCCTTTTCTGCCTAGGATCTCCAGACATAAGTTAAAGGCTTATTGAGACATGAAGATAAACTTAATCTTGGACATACATTATTTAGCTAATTAAAATTAAAATACACTCTTCATACATATATATAGTATGTAGTTGCATACATCTTTAAATTCCATATGCATGGCAATAGGATTTCCTCTTTATGTAGTATTCTTGATGATGCCCCGGAGCATAGGTTAATGTTTTTCTAAAGGGAACACTATAATACCTTCTGTCCCAGGATCATTGAGGTATATACTACCAATGTATTTTCCTCTAGAAATCCAGTGGCACCCCATCAATTTCATCAGCAAGGAACCATGTTAGATAGGCTCTGCAGCCAGCGAAAGCAAAATGGACTGGAAATAATAGTATTTCTGACACGGAAAGAAGCTTCAGCATGGCGGACAAACAGAAGTTGCAACAGGGATTTCAGTTATCAAGAGAGAGATTTAATAAGAGGTAAATGAAGTTTGATATGTAAGAATTAGATAATTTGAAGGATGCATATACTAAGCTAATATACTTTACAGAAGACATGTTTCAGTTGGAGCTTAAAGGTGCTGTTCCACTTCAAAGAAACATTAAACTCTTAGAATGTTAAGCAAATAAACCTTGGTATAGGGCTGATATGTCACACCAACAAGGAGAAACATTAAGAATAGTTCAGAATAGGGGTTATGTATAAAAATTGATTCTGGTGCAGCATTTGAAAAATCGTTTGATGACCATAGCAAGCAATGGAATGGTCAAATCAGAAAGATTGGTTGTTATGGTGATAAGACCACTTTTCAAACTTTGCACCCGAATCACTTTTTATACATCACTACCCTCTCTGGTCTCCTTTGGCTCGCCCTAATCCATATAAACCAGATTAACATACGTTATACCCTAATACCCTAGCCTCAGCTCAGCATTCCTTAAAACATGTAATCCTGCTGAATCAGGACATGGGGTCTGGTTAAAGTAAGGGCTTTGTGATTGCAGCCAGCTCATAGCCTAAGGAAGCAGGGTTCCTGGATATGATGTCATATCCTGGTGCTCCTCCTCAGTAGACCACAAACCGGTCATGTGAAAGCTGAGAAGAGCGCATACCTTGATTATTTCTGTAGCTCAATAGGACGATCATAAGTCCGGGGGGGGGGGGGGGGGGGCGGCAGGGTATTGGATAGCCTTGCAGGACAGTGGGACATTTCCATGAAAATAAGCACATAGCACAAAACAGGGCAGAGGTTTGATACAGCCACTACCTCAAGCTTACCAACAAGATTCCTACACAACAGTCTACTGTTTATAGATTTTATGAAATTGATAAATAAAATAAATATCATTGCACTACACATGCCAGCTTACATAATTTCTAAAACATGGAACTAAGCTGCTTTTTAGACTGATTAAAAACAGTATAGAAATAATTTGAAAAAACATAGCTCAATGACCTCTGGCCAACAACTCTTCAAGGTCCCTGGTCCAAAATGGGCTGAGATAGCAGCTGTTCTTGTGTTATATTATCACAACTGTTGAAGTGTCCTGTGGATAGTTTAATTGCCTGTGACACATCATTAACACTTAAGAAAAGTAAGAGGCAAGCTCTCACCAAATATCTGGAAAATAGTGACAAGTAAGATAGGTATCAAGGGTTAAATATTTCCTCTAGTGTTCATAGGCGTTCAACAGCTACTCTAAGAAACAAGCCTCTTGTGGAATTCTATTCTTTACATTCCTGGAATTAACCACAATGGATACATGATACTTCCTAAAGTCAGATTTCAGACTCCCTGATTTCTATCAGCAGAGTTTGACCTTGAAATACTTAAAAGTCCTTCTCTTTGCTCTCAAAGGCTGTACGCACCCGTAATATATTTAAAGACCATTCCAGCCAACTCTGTACTAAGAATATTTATATCCCAATTAAATGCTTAATGTTTGCAGAAATGTGTGTTGCAAGCTTTGCCAAAGCTCATAGACGTTGAACAAATGGCTGGCACAGTTATACAATTAATGAATGCTGACCATTTTATAGAACAAGTTTTAGAAGTTTAAATGTTGATTCCGGTATATAGTTTATTTATAAAGTGATAACATATTCTGTAGGGCTGTACAGTGAGCAGACACAACATACAACTAATTGGTGACTATATATTTAGATGTACCAGAGCAGGAAGTGTGGTCTGTGTTCCGAAAAGATTCCATGTAAAGGATCAAGCTTACCGTTTGGTATCATGTTAACAAAATAATACCAATAATAATAATTGTTGATGTCACAACGACGTATGCAAGATACCACAGGTAAACGCAACATTAGAATAACTGGTGGCATTGGCATAGTAGATATGTAGACGGTTAGAACTTTTTTTATAAATATACAACTAAGTTAAAAAATATATATTCAGGGTTGCCGATAGAGCTTTACTAAATTTTTAATGTACATTTGTGACATAGTAATAACTATTTAGAAATGTTAAACTACACATTGGCTAAATGTATGGTTATATGTATTCACGCACAATCTTCTGTGGGTTTGCAGTTTTACAATTTGTGATAAGCAGTTTTTATTTCCAAATACAGAAATCACATCTGAGCAATGAAGACCTTGGCAGAACAAAGCAATGCTTAGCCTTCTAAAGACTTCATGGGAAATGCTCCACATTAGCATTTCCTTTGGACATGTCAGGTTGGCCTCTTCTTGTTTGAATGACTAGTGACATTTCAAACCTTCCTTTCACTTTTATGATCCTACAGAAGGTCAGTGCTCTTTGGTTTCAAACAATTACAAATACCATGGTTCTCTGACCTGTTGCTTTAACCCTGTTAACCATCTTGCTGCCAGAGGACAATGTGTTGCTGACCCCTTTGGCTATGACAGTGTTAAGTTGTTCAGAATGCAGATAACAGTACATAAGTGAAAAAAAAATATATCCTTTGTTGATGTCAATCCATTTACAATCAATCATTCACAATGATTCACTACAATGATTTGTAACATCTGCAAAACATACAAAAAGAAAAATCCTAAAGGCATAGAGATATTGCTTATGTTTCAGCATATAACCTTAATCAAGCGCTATCCTATGCCTTTGACATTGGAAGCAATTGTATGTGTACACACTTTTGTATAAGTACACATATTGATCTGAAGCTAAACGCTTTACTGGGCCAACATAAAAAGTATCATCACATACTCTTTATGTGTCTTTATATAGTTTTTTTCATGTTGGCCAACCAAATATACCAGTATAATTATTTTCCTTATTATATATATTGTGATAATGTGCTAATAATCTTTTTTTTTATATTTCACACATTTATTCTTTTTTATGATGCTATGGAGGAGCAACTTCTTGGAGAGCTAAAACCCGTTTCTTTAGAAATACTGATTATTATTATTATTATTATTATTATTATTATTATTATTTTGTATCAACAGCTGAAGATATAATACCAAACAAAAGACACGGGTTTAGAAAAAATATACAAACAAAAATAGAAAAAACTCCAATAACTAAATTATTAAATCAGTATTTATGGATGAAAAGATGTCTTGTGATCCTAATATCCAAATAGGTTCCACATCTTGTTTCAAATGAATTATGCTGTAGCATTCACTGCATTCAGTGGTGCTGTGCATACTTGTAAAGTTTTATGTCACTAAGTAGTACATATCCTGAAGAGAATAGGCTAAGAGAAACAGTAAAGCCTGGTAATTGCCTCTGTATGGCTTCCTCTGCTGAGCTGGCTTTTTACTGTGGCAAATGAATGCAGACAATTTAAATTGGTGCAAATAACAGGAAATCCACACACTTATTGCAGCTGAAAGACAAAGCCAAAATAAATCTGCTTTGGCTGTTGCTAGGAATGCTGATGGCATTCTAGAAATGTTCTTAAACCTTAAATGAAAATTTTGACTTTTAAAAATATAAAACGAAGACGATCAATGTTAGGGAAATTAAAAGAATGCCAAAAAAAATAAAATATTTTTTATTAGAGAGAACATCAAAAAGTTAATATTGGCTGATAGAAGTCAAATTCCACAAATAGATTATATTGTACTGAATGATGCTTTGCCTTTTTGGGAATTACTTGCTCTCTTTACATATTTATAAAATTATAGATGCACTATTTGCATAATGTATTATTTAACTGAAAAAAGAAGAATACTTGATTTTCTACATGGAGTGGACTCTTACTAAACATCGAGTAGCCAACCTGAACTTGGCATACACTGAGCAATTAACTGCTGAAAGTTCTAGATAGGCCTAGCTGATGTAGAGTTCAAATGCTCTGGCTGACAGGAAGACATTAGTGAAGTGTGCACGCCCAGGGTCTATTTTGTAATTTCATTAATTCATGTCTAAGTTAAATTATACTATGAATTCAGGATCTGGCTAACATCTCTCAGTTCTTCTGGGTTCTCCTTCTCAATGACAGCCCTGATTAATTTCAGTGACAGTTGAAGCTAGGAGCTGAACTTGGTAGAAATTCACGTAGACTTCTTGTTGAAGAACATGATGAGACCCAATGCAGGATGCTATTTTTGCTGGGACACTGAAATCTGAATAATGAGTATCCCAGAAAAATTTTTTCTTGTATCTCATCATCTTGAGGCTACACATAGGTCAGGCTGACAGGCGGTGCCCAGGGGTCCTGTATATAAATCCATCAGTGCATGATCTATTCACTCATCTTGGGTGTTTACATCTGTGTCAGGAAAAGTGAACGCGGATCTCCTGTTACTTCCTTAAGGTTCATGAGTAGTAACAGACTGAATGTTAATTGCTACTGGTACCCCAGAAACAGTGTGACTATGGCTCTAACTCTCTAACTGACTTATGTTGCAAAGTATTACAGTATATAATTATATAATTATATCTGAGTATCTAGGACAAATGAAGTAAATTGCCAAAAAATATTATTCATTTTTTAAAAGCAATTTGTAACATAGTTAACCATTCATGCAGTTTTAGTATTTAGAACACTACAGGAGGAAAATAAATATATATGTAAACCTGGAATTTTCACATGATTTTTAATATCTTTAGAAAGTGTATATATTTGAGGCACTTGGGATATTGCCAGATTCATTGAGTTGATAATAATGGATAGATTTGGAGGGTGGCAGGGAGAAGTTCTAGTTAAATATTTAGTAGGTCCTAGATAAATACAGAATGGAGTGTCTGAACAAACAGCGCCAAGCATCGCATAAAATAAACATGCAACGCCTGACAGGTTTTCCGATTTCTTCCCTTCTAGTATTGTAGAATAGGTGATTTCAAACATATGTGTTTATAAACTTATCAGATTTCCGAAAAAAGTGCCTTCCTTAGAAAAATCACACTGGGCCCCTCAGCTGTGTTTTCTTCCATTATTTTTAGACAAATTGAAAACAAATGTGTACAGAATATCACTAGCAACTCAAACCATCTGTTTGTGAACAGCTCTGTTACATCTTTAATTTAACCCCTTTGGAACCACAAGGGGAAAAGTAACACATTCCTCAATACACTACAGGACAACGTGTTGTAGTACCTAGAAGCCCCCAAATGGTTGATAGATTAGAATATGATCCATTATAGAGAGAGCTTTTATTTAATACTTAGAATAGCAGTCATTGTTGTACCAGATGGGACCCTGTAACATCAGAGTTAAATATTGTATCATATGTAGAAGACATTTCAGGTGTCTTCTATTCCCATCGCTATACAACTTGAAGATTTGTTTTCTCCAATTTGATCTCTGATCCCAAGGTGAGACTTTATTTTTATTTTTTTGCAAAAGACTAAAGATTTGAGGATTCATTTCAATTTGGGGTTTAGGATACAAGATAAGTATGTGGTAAAAAAAAGTTTAAGAGGTAAAATTAAATTAAAAAGCTAAATCGTAAATGAGTGTTCATTGTGAATTTGTCTGCACATAAGCTTGTTTGGTCTCTTGAGTGTATTCACTTTCATGGGAGTTTGTAGAAGAGTTGAACTATTCAACTTCTTTATATCACTATTAGCCAACTCTAGTGAGTTCCTACAAATAATGCATAGTTATATCAATTCTTCCGTCGAGAGCTGCACTAGCATTTGTGGGCCCTAAGCAAAACTATTTACTGGGGCCCAATATTTATGACCACTAATTTGTAGTAAAGAAAAACACATTACAGTAATATAACATTATCATGAATAGATCTCTCCCTTTCATGTTCTAAGAGGCACCTTAAACAATTGGAGGCTCTGCACCTGGCACCACCCAATGTTTCAACAATTTTTTGTAGTGGCTGAGCTTTCAAGTTTTGAATGGTCTAAGTGAGGCACCCTTACAGCCTATAGACAACTTCACTCTCAGCCATACTACAGAGTTTTAGTTATACCGATTAACACACGATGATCATTATATTATTCCAATATATTATAAAAAAGCAATTTGTGTGTAAAAGTTAGGATCCTTGCAATGTTTTTTGTGCTATGTATGTTTCATACTTTATTTACAAATTGAGTTATTGGTGAAAGTTTTAGATAAAAGTAGGTGACAAGCCACCTAGTGGTGACTGCGGATGAATATGAATGCAAATTAATCTAATTGAGATATCTCAAAAGCAAATCTTGAGAAAAACTTTTTATCGACACTGTTTGAGGACAGATGTGTACAGTACAGAAATAACATGGAAAAGATCAAAGCAAACATGTAGTTGAAGAAAAAAAATGACTCTTCCATCTTTGTGGAATCACTAAGGTTGTGTTGATAAATACCAAAAGTAATGGAACACACCTAAGGGGACTGCTAATGATTTACAAATTCACCCTTTTTCTTCATTTTAGCTCTCTATCAACTTCCAAACCACTGTTTTTGTCGCCCATTCTGCTGACTTGCACACCTGTAACTAATGAGAGTGAATGTTCCTGCATATTATATATCACACCCTGTGCCTTTAACTAGCAAATCACAGATTGCTCACAGATGTACTCTCTTACTGTAGTCATAGAATGACAAAAATATGCAGGTCGAGGCAGATAGACTAACAGGAAACTGATATGCACCAGAATTGTAGTAAATGACATATTTTTTTCCTTTAGAATTGTGGTGTAATGTTTTCCTTTTATTTTATTTATTTTTTGTTTAAAAATGGCCAGGCATAGGCACCAAAGGGTTTGTGGAAGGCATTTCAATAAACACTTAATAGGTACCAACATTTTGCCTATCCTTGCCCACAGGATTCAGCAAAGTAACACAGGTGCTTCACGTTTCTCCACAACCTATTTATAAACATAGAAACATAGAATTTCACAGCAAATAAGAACCATTCAGTTCATCTAGTTTGTTTTTTCCTGCTGTAAAGACTCAAACCTTAATTAATCTTGGTCTTGTCTTAGATTCAGAGTAGTTCCTATACAATGTATGTTTAAGTTCCATTACTGTACTGACCTCTACTAATAGGCGTTCCACTTATTTTCCATCTATTCAGTAAAGTAATAAATACATTTAGTAATTTATGACAAGAAAAGGGGAAGTAAAATACAAGCACCTGTTCGAAGCACAAAATAAACCCCAAATCTCAACTCCACTTTCTCGGGAACTATGACACTATCCACTCGCGTAGACTATGTTTACTTCAGTAGAAGACAGTCAGCGTGTGGTGGTAACATATTGAGCTTGATTCAGTGACTGGTGTAAACAGTATTTGTTCTTAATGGTGGTTGACGGTGATTTGGGATGCAGCTTCATTACTAATTTCAAAAAACTATTGTAAATGCTAAAATGGTGCCACTTAAATAAAGGCATTGAAAGTTATGGGGTACACAAAATATTCCGTATACCAGTGACAATTTAATGCCAACACATTGACTGTAGTTTAAAAATACCTAAATTATAGACCACTGAATTGGGAGTTACCAAAATACCTTTATTACCACATTAACAATTATTATTATTATTTATTGTTTTATATAGCGCCATCAAATTCTGTAGCGGTGTACAATGTGTAGACAGGAGTAACAAGTAGTATATAACATAACAATTTGACTTACAGAAACAACAGGTGAGGAGGGCCCTGCTTCAAAGAAGTCATCTTCAATATAGATGGCTTCTTATTCTGTCACATATTTTTGAACCCAATATTTGACACTTAGATGTAATTATGTTTTTATTGTAGAAATTAAGTATATTGATAGATATTGTTAGATATAAAAACAATATATTATTCTAAGAAACATCAAAACAAACATAGCATAAAATCACACTACTGGCTGTACCATATTGGCTGCAATGAACATCTTTTGTGGCAATGATGTGTACTTACACAAATTAGAGGTTTTTCTTGAATTTCATCAGATACCGGATGGTTACAATGTAGAAACAAAGCACGCAGTGCTGTCACGCTAAATGGGTACATGCATTTGAGCAATAAACGATTGATTTTTGGATCTGTGCCCTTGGACTGCTTGTGAGTATGATTATAGATTATAGAAACAAGATTTGACAAAGGTCACAGAATAAAGCCAACTTTCTTTGTCATACAGCATTATATAACCTAATATATTTTGAAATGGTAATGTAGCCAATGTTTCAATTGAGCAAAATATGTTTCTGGATTACAAACTGAAACCATGTCAGTGGTAGAATTCTTAAAATTAGTTCGGTTTTTTTGAATTTGTAGAAGCTGGAGCAACATTTTTTTAGCTCCCATATTTATGCTTAACCCCCAATGTCTGTGTTGGATGAAGGGTGGTGAATTATAATCATAACTTCAAAAAGTCCCACGCATACTGGCCTGCAGATATTTTTCCTTCTCTATCCATATGGAAGTGAGGAGAGGGTGAAGCTGGGCTCAGCAGGTGGGTGGAACCAGGCATGGAATGGTCAAAGCTAAACACTTCTCCTAAAGTCCCAAATACTGGCCACTAGCCACTATACAGGGAGAGGTCTCCAAAATGGTATTAAAGCCGGATAAACAAGAATGAACTACAATATGCTGATACCAACCATTTTAATAGGGTACAAAAAAAGAATAAACAACAGAAATGAAAATGCACAAACACGCACACACACCATTTTCATTTCTGTTGTGCATGCTAGAATACAGAATCAGTTTGCTATCACAGCCTTCTTTTGTATCCTTGTACTTGTTAATATTCTGTCCAGATAAATGACTTCCCCTTCCTACCTTATCTGATTTTTTGAGAACATGCTTGCTGCTCAAATAAGGGAGGCTCCTTACAAATTACTTTACTGAGTACATATTTATGGTAATGGACCTTGACCTTATCTGTATTTATTCAATCATCCAAGAATAATGTAAATCCCCTTTGACTTTTCATTAAAAGAAAGAGAAGTATTTTGTACATGCAGCTGTTTTCTTTATATAAATGCATAAGCCAGGTAATATTAAAAGCATATAAAAAAGATGCCTCGGTACATCATGGTATAATTCAACAAATAATGTAAAAGGGTCCTGTTCGGTTTGTATGTGATCCAGATGTCTACAAATATTGAGCAGTAAATGTAATCTTTAGCATTTTGCATATTAAATAGCAAACAAACCATTTTTTTAGATCCTGAGATGAGGCCTCAATTTTATTGACTACCTTCCACATTGAATGTTTTCAGGATCTCCTCACATCATAGCCCCTAATGTCTCAAGTGTCCAAAGTTAGACACCTTTGCTGCGGATGTGGGACGGGGCAGGGGCTAGGGCTGGGAGACTTGGGGAAGGGAAGGACTGCCTGTCCATCTTACCATGTGAGCTACCTCCAGACACTCAGTCTCAGATTTTACAGCTCCCTGGTCCAGTCAGGCAAGATCAGAACATCTCCTTAACCAGCCTTTGACCTGGGAATGGATCGGAGATATGCCACATGGTTACATGGGGAGTTTAAATTAACATAGCTGAAGTTTTTTTTGGGACAATCATAGATTATATAAAATGTCTAAAAGCAAATGAAGCCACAACATGGATACCTATGATGAGCAGAATGCAGGTGTACCAAACTGAGTGGCCACAATTATTGTGTGTGTGTCTACCCCTCTTTTTCTGCAATAAATTCATCATATTCATTATATAATATATAATATTCATTATATTTATGAAGCAGTCCATGACTGATATCCGCTCCTTAGAGGGTAAGAAATGACAATTAAGGTGTTTCAGAGTACAATTTGCACTTCAATTAAATCTGCTTGTTAATTTAATGACTGGCATTTCAAAAGCACCCACCAGAAACCGCCTTTGTTGGTTTTTACTCTGGTCAAGCCTACTTGCCGCAACAGGTGAGTTAGACCTATTTAGTTTGGTTAGTCAGGGAGAACACCCAGAAGGAAGGAAAGATTCTCTGTATGACATTCTCTGTATGACATTCTCTGTATGACATTCTCTAGCTAGTGGTAAACCATGGCATCAGAACATCCTGTCTACAGTGACAAATGGGGGATTTGAAGAAGAAAAAGTATTTAGGCTGTACCTAGATTCTGTATTAATATTCTCAACTAAAATGACAATGATCACAATAACAATGCAAAAAAGCAAAATATGTATTAAAACACAAGTATACCATTGTGGTTTATTTAATAACCATACTTTTTTTATACATGAATGTCCAAGCATTGAAAATAGCATTGATGATCCAACATAATCAAATCAGCAGGTGAGCTAACAAACAACGTAACAAGATGTGCAGTACCTTGGTTGATCGCTCTGCACATGTGCTGCCATTGGTTTGAAATGCAAATTGGAATAAGATCTGGATCCCAGATCTGCACTGTCAGTCTGATATCAGGGCAGCTTAAAGGTACGATAACAATAACATACTTCGCAAATAATAAAGACATGTTACAGCTGACCATGCCCTTCATAGTGGGTTTCTGTATAGCTATGAATACAATGCACACAACTACTGGCAGAATGTATGCATTAGGGTTGATATCTTTAGACCAAGAGACTATTATTTTAAGGTATTCATATATAAAATGATATGAAATGGTTCTGATAATAAGAATTAACTAAAATCAGCTCCATGATATACATTTCAAGCCAAATAATTCAATAGTTATATGAAACCTATTGACCCTAAGCAGGCTCGTTATATACCATTTCACCATGGGATATTTTGCTTTGAAATAAGTAAAATCCATTGGGTTATTGGAGTTTGCTAAGTTTGAATTTCACTCTAAATTGCTCCAAGATACCAGGTTTGCTGCTTAGTTTCAACAAGTCCAAAGGCAGATCAATTAACAGTACATATCAATAGAAAAGACTAGGTGTTACAAACAGTTGTTTTGCTACTATATATATGCAAATGGAGTGTTTACAAGCAATTCTATCTATCTCTCATCCAAGTTTCCCTATGTGTGTTGGCAAAAATCCAATTGATGCACCTTTGTTCTTCGCTGGCATTCAGTAGCCTCACTGTCGTTCACCAAAATCTTCAACACAATAATTACACGTAAGTCCTTACATTCACAGCATGTAATGGAATTTGCCACATTATATATCATCAAGGCTATACTATACTACAAGCATTCCTTTCTTTTGAAACCATTTTATGTATTTTGAACACCGTTGCACAATGTTGTGGTAAATACATATGTAACCCATTTTAAAGTGAGGGTCAGAAACCGGAGCTATTTAAAACTTTTGAGTACCAGATGGTTGAGAAATTCATTGTTTAAACTCTTGGATGCTTAAAAGGTTAATATTTAAGCTCCAGGATAGATGTTTTTGTTTCCTGCCAGGTACAGAAAATGTCTCCTCTCTATGGCTTTGTTGCCAAGCAACAGAGCTCTGCTTGTCAATTGCTACCATTTCTTTTTCATGATATTCAGAGCGCATGATTAGCCTTTAGTACAGAGAAATTGCTGTCATTACGTGAAGTAACTTCCTCTAGAAGTAACTTATTAACCACGGTTATGTTACTATGTGATTACAATTACTAAATGCCAAAGGCATGGAAAACATCCTGCATCTTGAAAATGTAATGGATGGAGTTTGTGCCTTACCGGATGTTCCCAAAATATTCATGCTAAAAGTGACATAACCTTTAAGCATATACTTAAATAAATCGTACGTGTTTTTATATATGTAATAAAAAAATCAGAATAATAATATGAGGTTTATAAACCAGCAACCAACACCTAGTACCATCAGCCAGGCAACTAGACATATAAGTTGGACTTTTACTGCAACCAACTGCTATAACTCATAGCCAAACAATTATACATACAATTACACAATTATACATACAATTACACAATTATACATACAATTATACATTTGACTTTTTTTACATTTGTTTTCATATTGGTAGAAACTTTGAAAATAATTATCTATAAAAATTGTTGCATCCATTACAGACACAAAAATCAACCACCCAACACATATATTGTTAGTCATCTTGATTTTTATAATAATTTATTCTCATATGTTTTAATGAAAGGCCAAAATCACTTTGTTCCTTTTGATGCCATAACTAGGCTGTGTTTTCATAGCAGTCCTTTAAATTGAATATACACTAAATTTTAATCAAGGATTTTTTAACCCATATTTATAGCAGTTCCATCCATATCCACGTGGACATGTATTTGATTCAAACTACATTAAAATCCTTAATTGCTTTTACCATAAAGTACATTTTTTTGTGTTTCCAGCTGTCCAGCATTGATTGTATAAAGGTGTGAAACAGATAGAATACACATTGTTGTTTCTGCCTGGATTCTTTTGTTTGAGAGTTAGAAGGACACTTCATACGTACAATTTTTATGATGTATTTTAAAGAATAACTAAGTGATAGATATTGAAAGCACACACAGTAATATACAACTTAGAGTAAATTTTGCTTAGCTAATCTGAAGATGTACAGTCATCCTAGGTGGACTGCAACAAGACTTATCTTACCGCCCCCCCCCCGAATGCACACCCAACCAGATGCATCACCTCCTAAGTCTTCACACATCATTTTCACTCCAACACACCATCCCTCCATGTGTCCAACTGTTCTCACTTCCTTAACAGCACTTTCCTTTGAGATAGATGAAGTGACTAGATATGAGCAGAAGACACATTTACATTTGGGGATGGAGGAAGTAAAGGGGACAGAAAGCCTCATATGTTTTCTTAATAAACATTCATTTCTTCAGGAAATAGGGTTTTGTAATTTCTATT
Source organism: Sceloporus occidentalis (assembly GCA_023333645.1). Classification (NCBI taxonomy): domain Eukaryota; kingdom Metazoa; phylum Chordata; class Lepidosauria; order Squamata; family Phrynosomatidae; genus Sceloporus; species Sceloporus occidentalis. The sequence goes on from JALMGF010000046.1 coordinate 6,821,929, forward strand.
ACTGAACTTTTAGGAATCCACAGAGCAGGGGTTTTATGACAAACACACACAAGGTGAGGGAAGAAGGAGTCACTTGTTGGCTATCCTTGGTTAACAGGGGCTCCTGGGGGTCAGTATTTGTTTTGTTCTGTTCTTTAAGGCTGAGTTGAGAGAGCCACGTTTTAACACATTCTGAGTAGATGAGGTGAAATCTGCAAGATGGAACCGTTGTGTGCACTCACATTTACAACGCATAAGCAACTCGAGCATTAATAAATACAAGATTTGGTGTTTTTTTTCCCAATTTGCTTGGACCTTTACTCCAACTCTTGAGAGTAACTTGCAAGCACTCGCAGTTTTGAGAATAAACTTGACAGGGCTGTCCTAAAGAATTTGCAGGACTCCTTTTTTCATTATGGGCAAGTAGGGCTCCAGCTCTCCCTTACACTTGTGGTCTCTGCAGGTCTGATAATATCCACGTCCTCCTAAATGCAGGAACTGAGTGCCCGGCTTGCACAATACAAAATCTGTTTGTAAAAAAAACAAGATCTGTAAAAAACCCCCCCACAATCTAAAGGTTTGGATTTTCTTTTTTCTGAAAGTGTCTTTTAATTCAAGGATGTCTTTTCAAGAAGGAATGCAATGTATACTTTTTTCAATGTATTTTAAATGTTTAGTTGTGCTGCTAACCATTATCTACAATATTTTGTAGCTCTTACAGTGGGAAAGGATTAGAAAGAGCCCTCAGCAGTTACATGCTGGATTTTGTTACAGTCTTAATTGGAACTCTGATAGATAATTATTTCCTGACTTCCATCTAATTATCCAATACAAACTTTAACATCTTAGAAATGCTGCCATCACTAATCATCATTTCCTGCTCCTGCATCATCTTTCCTTGTTTCAGAGCTTGATATGTTTCCAAGTCATGCACAGAGGAGAAGAGGCATTCCTGAATGCTTTCAATCTTTAGTTAACCAAAATAATTAGTCCACTGTGTAGTTTTAGCTACTTGCCAACTTTTTTCTATACAGGGGGAAAATTAAGAATGCCTACATTAGCCTGTGATAGAGATCCATTGTGTGTTACCTTTTAACTATGCAGAATACTAAATCACTATTTCACATCAATTTAGAATAAAATATTCCACTCATGCATTAAAACAAAAAATGTAATTTCTGATTTAATATTTTCTTTTTTGCCTTTTTGACCTTTAATACAACAGTTTATCTGTTTTTCTAAGGCTAGAAAATAAAATAAGCACTAGTTACTACTTCTTTAGTTTTGTTGATTTAACAATTTAGTACATATGGAAGGTTAATTAACACTTAAATTGCAGGCTATCCGTATACACAATGGATTAGAAGATCACTTTGGGGATAACGGGTACAGCATGTCTGCAAAAGCAAAACTGACAAAAACTGATTTGTGATAAGATGTTCAATGGTCACTCAAAAGCCTCTAAGATTCTCTGCAAAAACTTCCTCATGAATACAGTGATGACAACAAACCCAGCTGTTATTCCTCCCTAAAACATTATTTTCTTATATTCTCCATCTCCACCTTAAGCGTAGGCATGTGAATTCTTGGATTTACAATTTCCTCCTCTGGATCACCTGTGAAGAAATGCAAATACAGCATTGTTATTTCAGCTGTCTAACCTTTGGTTCCATCTGCCACTTCCTGACCTTGTTTTCATAATGAGGGCTAGTGTGTATAGAACATATTTGGGCAAATGGGGGTTTTCTGAGGAAAAATCATCATCTTTCTAAGAGTGAAAATTATCAATAACATAAAAAATGGCAATATACAAAACTGACAATAACAGTTATACATGTTAAATATACAGAGGGAGAAGAGGGCTCCGCTCTTGCAAGCTTACAATCTAAGAGGTTGTGCAGGAATGAGGGACTACTTGGATGAGGATGATTTCATTGTAGCAATGCTGATGTCGAGAGGTTAGTGTTGTGGAGAACAGATGTTTTTTGCAGAATACAGGTTGTGGGCATTAGGGGGATATGTTGTCAAATAGATTGGAGCTTTGATAGATGGTAGAGGGGGACCCAGTTAGTAGTGAGTTACAATAATCCAGAAGGGACATAACAAGCGAATCAATGAGGAAAGGACAAGAGGGATGTAGGGGAGAGTGGGGTCAAGTGTCATGCCAAAACGCTGAACTTGGTCTGTTGGATAGATTGTGGACTTTGGAGGCACAGCTCACTTTGAGTTACTGTGTGTTACTTTCCAGTGCTGACAGTGCCAGTTTCCTATGTGACACAAAATAGGAGTTTACCAAGGAAGATCACCAAGGAGGGCAACATGGAGTCTGACAAGGAAGGACTAAGAGCAACTCGGAAGCACCTCTAACTCCCTCTAGATTGTAAGCTCCTTTGAGCAGGGCCCTCTGCATACTCTGTTGTTACTCATACCTTACTAATTACTAGGAACATCTCTCTTCTCTCATCTACAGGTATTCCACTTTTTTGCATTTACCCTTGTTTGTCATCAGCATCACAGCTAGCTTTCCTGCTTAATTGATTAATTATTTAGATATTCCACTTTTTGCATTAGTATCATATCTTTGTTTGTCCTTCTGAATGTATAGGCCATTTTCCATTTATGTTCCACTTTCCATCCAAAAGCCAGTTTCCTAAGTGCCAATAAATAGGAGTTTATCAAGGAAGTTCACCAAGGAGGGCAACATGGAGTCTGACAAGGAAGGACTAAGAGCAACTCGGAAGCACCTCTAACTCCCTCTAGATTGTAAGCTCCTTTGAGCAGGGCCCTCCTTGCCTCTTGTTTTTCCGAATCAAATTATTTTGTATATATATATATATATATATGTATATAGTACTCGTTATGTCCTCTTTACCTATTGTATACAGCTGCGGAATATGATGGCATTATATAAATCAATAAATAATAATAATAATAGTGATACAGATATCAGGAACTGTGGCGAGTGGAGACGAGGAATAACCAGAAGTTCAGTCATGCTGAGCTTCATGTGAGCTGCAATTTGAGAGAGACTAGATTAGTAGATTAGCGTGTCCTCAGCATAGATGTGGTTCTTTCATTGAAAGGAAGATATTAGCTTTCCAAAAGGTGTAGATAGAGAAGTTTAGAGGCCCCAGAACTGAGCGTGGAGCCACACCATGGAATAGCAGTGGGAGAGACAAACAATGGTATGGTCATATATGTAGCATTTGAGCCTAGAGAGAGCTATGTTGAAGGTGACATAAGAAGATTTTTAGGAGGAGGTTAATCAAAGAAAGAAGAGGGGTCCAAGAGGATAAGTAAGGAGAAGCGACCTTTTGTTTTAGTGGTAAGATCTTTTGATATTTTGGTTAGGGCTGTCTCAGTAGTGATTGTAGGTCAAAGGTTCTGCTATTTTGGACACAAGTAGAGGAGGGAGACCTGGGCTTTGTAGAATGTTGTCTCATTCTAGAATTTAATAATAATAAAAATCAATAACTTGAACATCCGATTGCATTTAGAAGATAGTAATATATTTTATCCTCTTTTAAATAATATGTACTTAAAATGTTGTTAGGCTTCAAATGTTTATAAGGAAGGTGAAAGATTCTCAGACTCAGTTGCATTGGTCATAGCTGTTTTTGTCCTACCATGATGAGCTATAACAAGATTAAAAAAGCTGCATGTAGGTTTAAAGCAAGGTAATGCAATTCCAACCTTCTTCTGTGCATGCAGCCAATCAGTTGCAGGACATATTGCACCATTAGTGTGTTCTTTAAAGAATGGATATTAAAGTAAACACAGAGTACTTTAATATGCAATTCTTCTTTAGAGGAGCTCTTAATTACAGTAACTGCCTTCAAATGTTGATTATATCCTGTGAATTAAAAAATAGAACATATGAAAGGGAGTACATTAATCAGTGATGGCAAACCTAGCTCAGGCATACCCGTATCGTTCCATGATAGGAACGATCTACAGACTGACGTGCTGTAAAAGGATCATTCTTAATAAACAACAAAGGCAATAGGAAATAATACTAGCCATGTCTTGTTTTCCTGGCCCGAGGCCCCATTCCAACCTGTTGCAACCAGCTATGAAGAGTCCATAGAGACGCCCCCCTCCAGACATGAGGCCCTACCGAGGAAAGAAATCTTTACATTTCTGTTTAACTGGGATACCTGCCAGTGACTAAGTTCAAAGTGCAGTTTCCAGTAATTTGCTATTACCACTCTGTGTTTGATAGGCCAGGCCAGAAGCATGCAATTTGAAGTAATATTTCCTAATTCCTGTCATATTTTGAGATGAGAATAAAGATTGCTATGGGACCGGCTTGCCTATCTATATATTTTTTTCCGAATTCTGTCTTGTTTCCACTACCATCCCCCGCATCATTTTACTTAAAACATATAAAACATTATTTTTATTCCAACTACTAAGTTTTCTGTTTCCCTCTAAAAGCCAAAGGCTTGTGTACCACGTTAACCAATTTTTAGAATTTGCATTTAAGCATTATTATAAAACTTTTTCTTTTTGGTTTTATTTATACAATGTTACAATTTACGCCAACAAAATCGTTGTTGTTTTCTTAAAATGAAGCCAATACAATCTATTTTATTTTTTTTATCTAGTTTACTTGTTAGTGTTATTTGGTATTCTAAACCCCTTTATGATGCCTTTTTTTTTGTTTGCTGTTTTAACCATAAGTTTGTTTAATCATAATTTCAAGTTTTGTGTATCCACATACATTACATACCGTATTTGCTCGATTATAAGACGAGGTTTTTTTCAGAGCAAATGCTCTGAAAAATACCCCTCGTCTTCTAATCGGGGTCGTCTTCTAATCAGACCTCAAATAGAGTCTGATTAGGAGACTAAGATCCAGATCCCCCGCACCGCTGCAGGGGACCTGGATCCTCCTGTCTCACCCCCCCCCCCATCATACACACTTACCGGTGCTTCCTGCTGTATTGCCGGGGCAGCGGGTTGACGTCTACGCGATCCGCGTAGACAACGTCCGCTGCAGCCGGAAGGAGGTGTGGCTAGCAGCGGGGGTTGTCTGCGTCCGTCGCGTAGACCTTCCCCGACTGTCAGAGATCTCTGATCTCTGACAGCCGGGGAAAGTATACGCGACGGACGCATACAAACCCCCGCTGCCAACTCCACCTCCTTCCGGCTGCAGCAGAAGGCGACGTCAACCCGCTGCCCCGGCTGGAAGCACCGGTAAGAGAGGGCTGAGAGGGGAGAGAGGGGAGAGAGGAGAGAGGAGAGGGGAGGGGAGGGGGGGGAGAGAGTGTGTGTGTGTTAGTTAAATGGGGGCATAGGGCATTTCTGGAGTGGCGTTAAGGGGGCATTTAATAGAGCACTCTGCCTCCTGAAATGCCTTATACCTCCCTATATGCCACTCTGCCCCATAATATGCCTTTTAACCCCCTAAATGCCAGAGTGGCATATAGGGGTATAAGGCATTTCTGGAGGCAGAGTGCTCTATACAATGCCTTTTAACTCCCTTAATGCCACTCTGCCTCCTGAAATGCCTTATACCTCCCTATATGCCACTCTGCCCCATAATATGCATTTTAACCCCCTAAATGCCAGAATGGGATATAGGGGTATAAGGCATTTCTGGAGGCAGAGTGGCATATAGGGGGTCAAAAGGCATACCATGGGGCACAGTGGCATATAGAGGGTTAAAAGGCATATCATGGGCCACAGTGCCATATTGGTGTGGCAAGCCTGGGGGCAGATGTGCGTAACTGGGGGACAGGCTGGAAAATACAAGAAATAAAAACAAAAAAAATATTTTTCTCAATCATAGCTTTTATTAAAAAAAATAGTTTACATGAATTAACATTTACTGGTAAAACTTTTTTCCTTTAGGGTCGTCTTATATTCAGGCTTTTTCTTTTTTCCTAAGTTAATATTCAGATTTTGGGGGGTCGTCTTATAATCAGGGTCGTCTTATAATCGAGCAAATACGGTATTATGTTTTCTTTCAAGGAAAGATAGGGCTTTCTTTTGAAAGCCTTTTATGTATGTAAAGTACACTATATAATATTTAGTATTAGCAATATAATAAAAATATAGAAACTTATAGAAAATAAAAAAAAACAAAACAACTTTGCTTAGTATTTCTTCATGTTAGGTATCACAGCTGAAATACAGTAATAACTCACATCAGGGGCGTAACTAGACGCCTCAGGGCCCGGGTGCGAGAATCTGTTAAGGGCCCCCCCACCCCCCCCCACCCCCCCCCACCCCCTCACCCCCCAAAAAAAAACATGATTTTTACCCAACAATTTTTTTTCAACTAATTCAACAAATTCAATTTACATATTGAATCATAATCAAAGAAAAAGGGGCGCATGTACAAAGGGCATAATCCAGGGGTGTCCAAGTTTTTTCTGCAGTGGGCCACTTCATCAGAATTGTATACGTGCGCGGGCCGCACTCATTTTTCACTGTGACAAAAAATATGGCCTTTAATAAAATATGCAGATTAAAATAAAGTAAAATGACACAAAACCTTTACTCTTCCTCTCACTGATTTCTGGGCCTTGAAAGTTTTGCGACTACAAATTCAGGATTCCCTAGATTTATTCTAGGGATGAACTAAAATGAAAATTCTGGACCAAAACATTCAGGGTTCACTTAGCCAAAACCGAAAATGACCCCCACCTTTAAAAATAATAATAAAAACTCACATGTTTAATAAAAGTAGGTAACACACAATTGGACAAAATTAGCAATATGACTTATCACACTCCTATCATGCCAAGTCAGCCAGTACATGCTGGTACAGGGTGGCTGTAAGTGATGTGCAGACCCCATACTGCTGGCAGCATCACTACACAAGGGGGGCAGCTAGCTAGGTTTCAGCATGTACTGGCTGACTTGGCATGATAGGAGTGTGATTGCTAACAGTAGTCACAGTCCCATCATGCCTAGGTTCCAGCACTTACACATCCATCCAGTAAATGCTGGAACCTAGGCATGATGGGACTCTGATTGCTGTTAGCAATCACACTCCTATCATGCCAAGTCAGCCAATACACGCTGGTACAGGATGGCCGTAAGTGATGTGCAGACCCCATACTGCTGGCAGCATCAATACACAAGGGGGGCAGCTAGCCAGGTTTCAGCATGTACTGGCTGACTTGGCATGATAGGAGTGTGATTGCTAACAGCAATCACAGTCCCATCATGCATAGGTTCCAGCACTTACACATCCATCCAGTAAATGCTGGAACCTAGGCATTATGGGACTGTGATTGCTGTTAGCAATCACACTCCTATCATGCCAAGTCAGCCAGTACATGCTGGTACAGGGTGGCTGTAAGTGCAGACCCCATACTGCTGGCAGCATCACTACACAAGGGGGGCAGCTGGCCAGGTTTCAGCATGTACTGGCTGACTTGGCATGATAGGAGTGTGATTGCTATTTTGTTACATACCTTTGGGGAACGTATGGAGCTTCCTGCTCTTGATGTTATATTATTGCATTTTACTTTATTAAAGTGTTATGTAAAGATGTATCTTTATGTAAAGAGATGTAAATAATGTAGTGAATAAAGGAATTGTTTTGGTCCTAATTATCATAAATGCTTATGGGTTATTCATGGTTTTCTTTTTAGGAGTGACACCAAAAGAGAAATTCAGATTTCTTTTGTTTTTGTTTTCTTTCAATTATCATCTAATATTTTAAGATTATTATTATTAATATTATTATTTTAAGATTTCTAATACATATTATGGCATATGTATTAATCTAGTTTCAAAGAAAGCTATTTAATATTCATGAGTAGACAGGACATAACAAGTAGTATATAACATAACAATATGACTTACAGAAACAACAGGTGAGGAGGGCCCTGCTCAAATGAGCTTACAATCTAGATATGTAATAATAATATAAATGTTCATCATTGTGCATCTGCACCCTTAAAACCCTTTTTGAATGATTTGTATAACAGGCTACATTTATACAATAAAGTTACTGAAAATTTACCCAGTATATTTATTTAATGATGCATGTCTTCAGCAGGCTGCTGTCTTCACTATAGAGCACCGACATATGATGTCATATGCCGGCACTCTGTGTCACCTTGTAATGCAACCTATGTTGCACAGACTCCATAATGGGCCAGTTGGGGAGATCAGAAATCACTGGCATAGCAGAGGGTCAGATCGCCTGAAACTTGCTGCCCTAGGAATTCAGTTCACAAAATCTGTCTAATTTTTTACCCCCATTGACTTAAATTAAATTTTATGTCATTATGTATGCTTGTGCATTATGTAAATGAAAATTAGATCATTTTGTTATTTTTACAAAATATTCTTAAAAAAAATATATATATATATATTTGCAAACTGTCTATCCCTTAAATTGAAACACATAGAAAAAAGTTTTTAAAGTCATTCTGTAGTCGTTATATTCAAGCTCCATTCAAAAAATACTTATTCAAAGACTTAGTTGTTAATGATTTCTGCCACTGTGTACTCACTACTTAATACTTTATAGAACATAAGGAATTTCTCTTAAATTCTAAACGTCATGCAGTCAACACACATTTGCCACATGTAGAAGAAATTAAAAGATTTGTCCAAAGTCAACATGTCCTGTAAATGCATTTTATTACTAGAAATTACTATTAAATGCGTGTTGCTTTGCCATGCTAGTATGAGATATTTTACACTCACAATGTTTAAACGTTAATAATTTTGAATCCAGAATTTAGGGCTGATGGTTTCACTATGATCTTCACTATAAATATTATAGTTTGTATATTAGTTTTGAGACAATTAGGCAATTTACAATTTATGGCATGTCTGGTTTCTTTTTATGTAACATAGATATCCACTTATTTGGTTGGTAACTAGCTCTGGAATTCTTCTAAAGCTGGATCCTAAATTAAAGTTAGTGTTTAATCAAATAATAATGGATTTTGAAAAAGGCTACTAATACTAGCATTTATGTGAAACAGAAAGTTAAAAACTTCTCTATAGAAGTTTATTTTATATAAAATCATTTAAATAGAAATTATGAATTTGTATCTTTAACCTCTTCAGAGCCAAAATAGCATGTCATGTTTTACTGCAAGTATTGCAAGTACTTTGACATTTAAGTCGTGTTAAGCTATCGATATTTTCAGACATTGTCTGATGCTTACCTCAGGGACACCTTTGACACCACAGGAAGGGAATATGTACCCGGTGCTATTGTATTGAATCTGTAAACTGAGAGCCTGGCTCTTGCTGACAGCACCGAGAACAGGCTGTCATCAGACAACCTTCTCACTGGATCCTGGGTGCAACTGGAACTGCTGCAACAATTTTAACCCATGATGTACCAGGCACAGCACCATAGAACCAGTTTACTTGAGATGCATTTACAAAGGGGTTAATATTTTTATGACAGTAGAGGGGACTCTCATCACCCTTAGAGAAATCTGTCCCTAACTTATGCAACTGCTTCTCAAGATCTGCTACCCAATACCAAAATACATCAAGTTATTAGAATTAGCCCCCATTCATCCCAGGGTGTGACCTAAAGGGCATTTACTTTAAAAAGATAAAAATAAGTATCACACATAAATATTAACCTTTTTTCCCAAGGTTTAAAAGCCACGCACAATCATGTTTCCTACTCGAAATATGTGTGTATATAACATCAAACATGTTATTTTTCATTGTCCTTGTTAATGTATGTAAAGAATGTCCATATAAAAACATTACCATTTCAAGTCAAGGTTGTGATTTTGAAGTATGTCATAGTACCAGCAGTTGAGGACAAGAGAGGACAAGAGGATAAGATTGTAACTATTTTATAGAGTCTTTAGATGAAGTCGATAAGTTTTACTAGGCCAAGGCAGAATAGGATATAAAGTTACATAAGCTTTTGGGCCCTCAAATGTCTCTTCTATAGAAGAAGAATGCGTGTAGAGAAAGATTTTTTTAGCTAGACACCTGGAAGCTACATTTTTCATTTAGTGCAATATTTCAGACTTCTCTTTTGGTTTATGCAAATAGATTTTTAACAGAGCAAAATGTATAATTTAAACATAACACTAAAGGTGATGTTCCACTTAGACAAAATAAAAATTGCACCCTATAGAGTGTTGAGAATCCTGTTTTTCTTATTAAGAAGCTTGTTCTGTTTCTAGGGCAACAATCAGTGCCTTCATTTGTGCCACATTACAAGTGATCCCAGTAACAATTATGAATGAGGCAAAGCTTTACTTGTGAAAAATGTATTTCAGAAATGGATTTGGGAACTTAATAGTACAGAGACTGATGTTTCCTATGCTGCGTTTAGTTATAAAAGTGTTACGTATTCAGAAGAGTAGATACAAGCCAGCAAATATAGTGCCAGTTTTAGATGGACTCTTTATTCTTGATGTGATAAGAAAGTAAGGTTTCAGAGATGGTTAACAATTTAAAGGGACACCATAGCTGTGATTAAAATGGATATTTATTAGACTTGTGCATTCGTCTTCGGGCGAACATGGAAACGAACACGAAGAGTGCGTTTTCGTGTTCGTTCCGAAGACACGCCGAAGAGAAGACGGCGGCGGTAAAACGTAGGCGAAGACGAAGACACACACCACGAAGATCTTCGTGATTGTCTTCGTCTTCGTCTACCATTCCCCCCCTTCATCTTACCTTGTCTTGGCTTCTTGGCTTCGCGGCATCGCGGCAGTTCCCGGAAGTGGAAATCCGCAGGTTCGCCGTCACGCTACAGGGCAGTGCGAATGAGCCTATTGGTCGCCTACAGGGACCTCCTCTGGCATCAACCAATTGGTTGATGCCAGAGAAAGACCCTGCAGGTGACCAATAGGCTCACTCGCAGGGTCTTTGTAGCCCCTGACAGCGAACCTATGGATTTCCGCTCCCGTTAACCCCTTCGATGCTGCGTTATCTAACACAGCATCGAAGGGGTTAACGGGAGCGGAAATCCATAGGTTAAAGGGCCGTGCTAGCGAACAATAGGCTCACTTGCACGGCCCCTTAACCCTTTAAAAAAAAGTTAACCCCTAACTAATTGAACAGGGAGGGAGACCAGTGGCATCGGCAGTGCCGATGCCACTGGTCTCCCTTCCTGTTCAATTAGTTAAATGTCCGTACGAGCGACTTTATTGGTCGCTCGTACGGACATTTAACCCGGCACGGACTAACTAATTGAACAGGGAGGGAGACCAGTGGCATCGGTCTCCCTCCCTGTTCAATTAGTTAAAGACCAGTGGCATCGGCAGGGCAAGTTGCAGCATTGGGGTTTTAAAACCCCAATGCTGCAACTTACCCTGCCGATGCCACTGGTCTCCCTCCCGTACAGAGTTAAATGTCCGTACGAGCGACTTTATTGGTCGCTCGTACGGACATTTAACCCGGCACAGACTAACTAATTGAACAGGGAGGGAGACCAGTGGCATCGGTCTCCCTCCCTGTTCAATTAGTTAAAGACCAGTGGCATCGGCAGGGCAAGTTGCAGCATTGGGGTTTTAAAACCCCAATGCTGCAACTTACCCTGCCGATGCCACTCATCTCCCTCCCTGTACAGAGTTAAATGTCCGTACGAGCGACTTTATTGGTCGCTCGTACGGACATTTAACCCGGCACGGACTAACTAATTGAACAGGGAGGGAGACCAGTGGCATCGGTCTCCCTCCCTGTTCAATTAGTTAAAGACCAGTGGCATCGGCAGGGCAAGTTGCAGCATTGGGGTTTTAAAACCCCAATGCTGCAACTTACCCTGCCGATGCCACTGGTCTCCCTCCCGTACAGAGTTAAATGTCCGTACGAGCGACTTTATTGGTCGCTCGTACGGACATTTAACCCGGCACAGACTAACTAATTGAACAGGGAGGGAGACCAGTGGCATCGGTCTCCCTCCCTGTTCAATTAGTTAAAGACCAGTGGCATCGGCAGGGCAAGTTGCAGCATTGGGGTTTTAAAACCCCAATGCTGCAACTTACCCTGCCGATGCCACTCATCTCCCTCCCTGTACAGAGTTAAATGTCCGTACGAGCGACTTTATTGTTCGCTCGTACGGACATTTAATTAATTGAACAGGGAGGGAGACCAGTGGGATGTGCCGGGTAAGTTGCAGCATTGGGGTTTTAAAAGTCTGCACGAGCGACCAACAGAGTCGCTCGTGCAGACTTTTAAAACCCCAATGCTGTAACTTACCCGGCACATCCCACTGGTCTCCCTGTTCTATCAGTTAAATGTCCGTACGAGCGACTCTATTGGTCGCTCGTACGGACATTTAACTGATAGAACAGGGAGACCAGTGGGATGTGCCGGGTAAGTTACAGCACCAGGAGCCTAAAAGTCTGTACGAGCGACCAACAGAGTCGCTCGTACAGACTTTTAAAATCCCAATGCTGCAACTTACCCGGCAGATCCCACTGGTCTCCCTGTTCTATCAGTTAATAAATGATAGAACAGGGAGACCAGCGGGATCTGCCGAACAATTACGGCACCTGGAGTATAACAGTCTGTACGAGCGACCCTATTGGTCGCCCGCAGGGGGCTCGTCTGCCATCAACCAATGGCAGATGAGCCCCCTGCTGACGACCAATAGAGTTGCTCATACGGACATTTAAACTCCTGGCGCCAGAGCGGCTTTAACCCCGTTTTAACCCCTTAACCGGGGAAAACGAAGAAAACCCGAGCACGAAGAGTGTCCGCGAATATTCGCCCGAAGAGAAGACAGGACCAGGCGAATATTCGCGGAATACGAAGTTGTTTTTTTTGCCGAAGACGAGCACGAAGACGAACACGAAGAGCCCCCTGGTGCCTAAGTCTAATATTTATCTTATGAGGTAGAACTGTAAGCTCCTTGAGCAGGGCCCTCCTCACCTGTTGTCTCTGTTAGTCAATTTGTTATGTTACATACTACTTGTTATGTCCCATCTACCCATTGTACAGCGCTACGGAATTTGATGGCGCTATATAAAATAATAAAAAATTATAATAATAACTGCATAGCTGTATATGCAAAAAAGATCAAGCAGCATACTGCCATTCTACCCCCTCAAGCATCCTCCCTCCATGCTCCCTGCAGGCCTAAGATCTTTGCACATATCTAAGTATAACACCTTAATTACAGCCTTACATTATGGACAGGCAATCAAGACCTCCCTCACACAACAGGCATATTCTCTCTACATCCCACCCCATGCACACTGCCCTGCAACCCATCAGGTATCTTATCTCCACAATCCCACAGGAGCATACTTAGGGGGATGGTCCACCCCAGGTGCGCTCATCATGAGGGTGCCACCAGGATGGTCTAGGAAGCATCAGCGACATTTTTGGATTAGACCAAGAAGGCAGGAACATAGCGGTTCATGTAACATAAGGTTACGTGACCCTGCAGTTAAATTCGCGGCTGCTCATGGCCAGAGGGAAAGCTGTGGCTGAGGCAAGGGATGAGTGTGTGAGCATGGATGTGTATTGGCAAATGTGTCAGCATGGATGTAATGTTTGTGTGTAAGGATGAGTATGTATGTATGTATGTGTAAATGTTGGCATGTGAGCATGGTTGTGTCTGTGCACTCAGTTACAACAATTACAACACCCCTAATTACAGTATCTGTATAAATTTTAAATTTTAAAATGCATAAAGGCACACTCCAGCCACCACATGTACTTAAATGATATGATAGCTTAGTCTCCCTTTTCAATTATCATTTCCCCCCCCCTTGAAAATGCATTAAAAGATTCTGTGAAATCTGCCTTCTGCAAAATCTGCATTTGACCTCTTTCCCTGCCGCTAGCTCCTTGGTTTATTTTTGGGACTGATTTATACGAGCGCACCTAAGCGGGACTCATTTGCTATACTCGCTGCCAGCCAGCCAGCCAGCTCCAGTGCAGGCTTGTGCAAGGGTTCCTGGGGCCGAATGCATGCATGCATTGAAGGAGCCTGTACCAGTTGGTTGCACAAAAATCACAAAAAGCTGCAGCTTCTCCCAATTTTTTATTGACAGCTATGGAATGTATATTAACCCCTTAAGGACAATGGGCGGTCCCTAAACCCATTGAAAACACTGCATTTTGAGCCCGTACATGCTTTGTCATTAAGGGGTTAATGTACTTGCAAATAATTAAATATGCATTTTTCGTTGCTGTGGTGGCATAGGAACACTGAAATGTCCCTTTAAAATAGACAAAAAAAGGAATTCTGGCATGACTTCCGACAGTCAAATGTTATTTACTAATTTGATTTCCTTTTTAATTTATTCAGAGAAGCCATTGAAAAGAAAAGTAGCAGTCCTGTAAGGTCGTAGGAACCTGCATGGAATTGCTAAACGGCTTTTTTCATTTATAAACTTTGCATTCACAGCGTAGCAGGCTTTTTAGAACAGAACTTATTTAACTGAGCAAAAATGGCCCCTTTGTTGCTGTTTTATTCCCCTAGTGTCATCTCACATGATTGCCATGGTAACTAGCGTGTATGCTTTCAGCATAGGTTATTGGGCCTCCGGAAGGAAGTGCTCCCAGTTACTTGCCTGCTATTTTTATTGAGCTGTTACATAATATAATCTATGAAAGCTTCCTCTCAGGGTTTTATTGCACAAAAGGGAAATTAAGTTTGATGGCTCTAAATGTTTGATGGAGGATATAAAATGACTTGGGTATTGTTCTACTTTAGCTGTGTAGCAACAGTATGTCTGCCTGCTATTTAGCAACAAAAAAATATACCAGGGGCCATAGCAATATTTAATGGCATGCTGGAGTGGTCAGAATAACTAATGAACACGAAATCTAAAAAGAAACAAAAGAGAGAAACAAGTTCAAATGTAGTTTATAAAAACGTTTCTTGATTAAAAAAAAACCCTGCGGCATAATAATATATCTGGGTCAAAGTGCTAAATGGAACTATCTCTATGGAAACCAGTGCAATATTTATCTCGGTTGTGCCACATTTTAGAAGAAAATAGCTCTTTACATACAGAGCATAATTTATCTTACAGTCAGAGAATGATCGGTAACATGCAGCAGCCCAGGGCATATTTTAAAACAAGCTCGACTGACCAGTCATATCCACCACATAGTTCACCAAAGAGGACTGAATAGAAAATCCATCATAAAAGCCCTGAATAGATCCAGCCATGGTGTAAATTACTGTTAAAGTAATTGTAACGCTAGTCCTCCTGGTGGATATATGTGGAATTGCAAGTAAAACACAACAACGGTTTCTGGTCTAGTGGACCGCAGGCCAATTGCCCCCTTGACTACCCTGCTTATGGTGGCTTTAAGCTGTCTCCTAGTACCTCCATGTTTCAGCTTAGTCGTAAGCAATACGTTAATGAAATGAAAAAGAAAACCAATGTTTAAAAAAAACCAACTGATTTACCATTTCATAAGATCTGGTAGAATGACAAGCCAGTAGTACCTGCCAAGCGCAGCTGTGTGTATATATGTAACTTTGTCCTGGCAGGCTCAGCAAAAGCAGGAAGTCAGAGATTGTTCTGTCATTCTGTCGTTGCCAGATCACTTGCTTATCATATTTCATTGAATAGCGGCTAAAGCTGTCAATACATGGCAAAGTATATGGAATTTGTCCAGCTACAGAAACCCTCCTTTTGTATTTTTTTTTTTAATTATTCATTCTTTATTTAACAATGATCACTTATAAGAGGTGCTGCTATTACAGAAAGTAACCACACATGACTGGCTTTTAAACAAGCCTTAATATGCTTTCAATTGAAAGGAAGTACAATTTTTATTATTTGTTCTGCTAGTGGTTCTGTCTCACTTCCTTTTTGTTAGCAATAAGAAAACCACTTTCTGTTATTACAATAATACTGTTCATATGTATTTGAAGGAAACAAGCCTCTCTCTTTCTTAAGTATTTCTAACACACTCTCTTTACCGTTAGTATCAGCACATCATCTATAATCTGCGGCTTACAAAATATTTAACACAAAGATAGATAACACACTTATAGATAGAAAGGAGAAACATTATGTACATGAGTTGAACTGTACAGAAACCCGCCATCAACATCAGCTTGTATAATGGCACCCTGTTGAGTCCATTCATTCTGATGCATAAGTGAAAAGGCACCATAATTAAAGTTTTAATAATTCTTAGCTTGATTATTGTAAATATATAATACCAAGGACAGGCTAAAACTTTATGCTCAAAGTAGGATGGATGGAGTTTTACCACCAATGACTTTTGCATTTGGCCACTTGTGAGGGAATAAACGTCACTTCCAATTGAGTGCCGAGTGATATTTTTATTTATTCGCAACTTTGTATTTGGATCGGGTGGAGTCCTACTAGAGCACCTGGACTTAAGTGCTGTCTGACACCAACTATTTATATTGATATGTTTGATGTCATATAATGGAATTCCACTCAATTAAACTTAATCATCATAATTAATCCTAGCCCTACTAATTCTCCAATAGTAAAATTGTGTGATTGCAAAGGAAGCAAGGAAGTCTGTAATATGATGTCACATGCCAACGTTCCGCATTGTGCAGCGACATGACAGAGTGCAAATCTCTGCTTCCTCCAATAGACCTCCATGACTCGGCGCTCATTCCTTCTGGTACTGAAATTATGCCTCTTCCAATATGGATTTGACCACATAATTAACATTTTTGTGAATGCATTCATTGGACAAAAACAGACATTTTGGCTACCTCTAGTAGGGTCCCCTTAAGGTTGCTGGTACACAGTCCGTCATGCTTACTTCATCCATAGTATATTCTATATTCTAAATGCTTATAAGATACTACAAAAAGAATAGTGCAAAATACATTTAGTTTGACTCTCATGCATTGTCCCTACTAACATAAAACATATGGCATATGTGTCAGCAGAAGGCTTGAATACTTGAATTCCAATTAATTCATGCAGTATGTTTAGTTGTGGATATTACTTTAGCAGAGCACAAAACAGACACACATATAGTGTACACTATTAACTTTTCTAGTATTTTATCATTCCAATAAACAGAAAGTTTTTTGGCACGACCTGCAGAAAAATAACAGAGAAATGCAATATCCTGAAAAACAACTTTGCTTTTCTAGGTTTATATCAAAACTTGGTTCATTTCCAGGGAGGAATCTTGGAGGAATCTTCACTCCCCCAGGGCTTTCATTCTCTCTTTCCCTCTTCTCTTGAGTCTTGTGATGTGTTTCAGTTCATGACCAATGATCTATGTGAAGAAAAATAGAATGATTTTACCATTGCAGAGTTTAACCTACTGAGTGCTGAAGACACGAGTAAGCAATGGTTTTATAAGGACATTAAACAATGCTTTAGACGACAAATGGTTACCGCTATAAAATTTTCACGTGAAGTAAATTGTGCAGTAAAGAGGCAATGGTCATCAGCATTGTCTAGACGCGGTGCTTATGCTATTTCAATTATAGTATTAATGTATTGTACATTATAGGAAAAAAGAACAACATACAAAAATAAAATAACAAAAGTAAATGCAGAAGTTTGGCAAGTTCTCATTTTTTATAGTCAGTCCTTCCGATATCTCAGATACAGTGGACATGGGATCTTGTAGAGGGTTTTGAGGCATTTACTAAATCAATCACTATTTCTCAGAATACAGATTTTTAAATTTGGTTCCTTTTTGAATAATACTGCAAAGTTTCAGCTTTGGTTAGATATTTGTCACCAGGTAAATGGCTGATCATAAGTTTGTCACTGCACAAAATGTTCCAAGACCAATTTCGGGGCTGTTTAAAATGTAGAAAAAACTTCTGAGGTCCTAAAAGTTTATTTGACTACATTGTTTTCTACGTTGGCCCAATGAAATCAATTCTGGACAAATATTACATTGTTTTTCAACTTTTTCTCTTACACAGTGGGTATAATTTGCTGTTGATATTGGCAGATTTACTCATAACCCAGATCTCCTTAGGGGTACTAAAGCAGTAGCTTGCAGGAAAGTTGACTTCCCATTGGATTATGATGGTCCAAACCAGTGTTGTGCAAGAAGAACCTAGTTAGCCCTGTAAAATTCTTAGTTTAATCAATGACATTTTGTTAAAGTCTACTCACTGATGGGACTCTGCACTAGATCAGCCCATCTTTGGAGCGCTTTGTTAGGGCTAGTTCTTCATAATGCAAAATGGAGTTGTTATATTGAAATCGCAACCCTCATGCAAACTGCCTCTTTAATAAATAAACCTTGCTTTTCCAAGTTCCTTATGTACAGATAGATTTGTGCAAGAAGTGTACCATGAGTGCATTGCAAACTCCCTCTAGTAAGGTAATACTTCCTTATGTATTTTAAATATAGTTAATTTTTTTAAAAATTCACCAAAAAAAGCAAAACGTGTTTTATGAGGTGTAAAACACATAAGGTGGTCTCATTTTGTTTTACACTGACCCTCCCAATCAAGTAATATGAAAAAAACCAACATTTCACCCTATGCTAAAGGCCTAACACACATTTTCCAATTCCCCAATTAACACATAATTTCATTGTAACTCACCCTTGTGATATTTTTCACATGCGCGGCTCCCCCCATATTGCTCATTAATAACACAATAGCTTTAGCTGTCGTAATATGTTGCAGCTGCAAATGTATCTATGGGAGGTTAGTAACTGCTAAGGGTTCTCCCCAAAGTGTGTAAATTTGTACATCCTTCTTCCAGCTGTCTTGACATTTAGTAACTATACAAATGTTATTTTCCCTAATAATTCTCTAGTAACATCTGCTACCAAACTTGCTGACAGCCAGATGTTGGGGTTTATAATCACAGACCATGTAACAGGGCTACACATCCTGTAGCTTAAGTACTCTGCTAGTCAAGCATGTCTTCTATGTTCATCAATTACTCATCTATTCATAGTCGTTCTTCTTTTTTTTTGTTGTTGCTTTGGGCTTGTTTTCCACATTCCGGAGCTTGGTCTGGCTGGGAACATTTATGTGTACACCTGCTCATGCTGTGGTTCCAATCAGTTTCTCACTTACCGCTTATGCACGGGTCATTATAATTTGCTTGAAAATATTCTAGCTCCTTTTATCTATGGTACAACTTCTGATTTGGTTTCATGCCATAATTGCTAAATTCACCACCATCTTAAAATATGTGGAAAGAAGATTTACCGAAAAATGGAGCTTAATAGAGGAGATATAGCACTGCTATACTGTTTTAACTAGGGCCCATCTAGAGGTTTGGAGATCATATTACAAATTAAATCTTTGACATCAAAAGGAAACCATACAATGATAGGTTAAATTACATTAGAAAAATAAAAAATTATAATGATATGGTTCAGTATTGCTAAGAAAACTGTCCTATTGTCTGTCCTATCTATCTATCTATCTATCTATCTATCTATCTATCTATCTATCTATCTATCTATCTATCTATCCATCTAGGATGAAGTTGGATAATATATTAGATCAGCATTACATTGTTTCGTGTGACCACCCTTTGCATTCAAAACAGCATCAATTCTAGGTACACTATTAACATGTCCATTTTTTAAACTTTTTTTTACATGATTTTTTATTAGCGTTTTCTTCTCTTATCATTTTTTATTGGTCTAAAAATGGTGTTTGAAAACTTTCTTTTAGTAGAAAAATAATGAATTATTAATTTATACTCGGTTACCTCGGCCCTTACTGCAAGAGCGGCTCTTTAGTGTTGCTGTTGTTAGCATGATACCCTGCTTTCCTTTGATAAGCTCTGTAAGCCATCAGCAAACTAGTTCAGATCTCGAAATAAAATAACACATGTTCATGCAATTAAATCTGAATTATTATGTCAAAAGATATAAAAAGAATTTACTTAGCTTTGGTTAGTTTGGTAAGCGTGGGGGAAGCCCAATGTCATCATCAACCAATGCACACAATCGAGAGTACAGAATGGCTGGACACGAATATGCAGTTAATCGTTCCAGGACAGCTTGAAATTAATAAGTGGGCAACATATCTTTTATACACTTTAGAGAGTAGTGAAGGCACATACATCTCTATGTAAACACTATGTCCTTAACGCTATGGCCATGTGCCAGGAAACAAGTACAACAGAAAGATAAGAAAAAACACCAAGGATAAAGAACAACTACATGAGCACTAAAGAGAAATATATAAAATGAGCAGGGTATCATGCTAATAACCCCAGTGAGATGCTGTTGCATGAAGAGCTGAGCTGACTATGTACAACACATAGTTAAATCAGTGGGACTTTTAACACACTTCTTACAACACCTTCACATTGTGCAGAGCATGCTCAGTCCTAAAAAGTACTTAGGGTGCCTCATAAAATCTCACCAGGTAAGTGCTGCATCATGTAAAGATAAAAAAAAATATTTTTCTCTTCCCGTCTCTGCATTCCAAAGTTTATTGAGATACTAGAATGCTGTAATTCTTCTCAAGCCACTCCCAGTCCCTTTTAACCTAATAGACCCTCAAGCAAATGCCCCTTCTGTGATGTCAGAAATTGGCAGGCAGCCAGAGCAGAGGCAAAAAATCTCAAAAGGTCTCAGAATGTTCAGTTTGGCTGAAAATTCTGAGGCATTTTTAATTTGTGAACGAAATTGGTTGGCGGAAGTGGTTGGTGGAGAAGGTACCCGGTGCCAACATTTATTCAGTCTCTTTCACTAATTCTTGCTCACTCTCTCTTACGCTCTCTAAATATTTCTCTACCTTCCTTGCAAACCACTTCCACCGACCATTTCTACTTCTGCATATGCTTCTCCCTTCTCTTCTCTCTTCCATCTTTGTCTGCATCTCCGCGTGCATAACCCAGTGGAAATTTACCGCAAAATGGCGGCAATTCCAGTGAAATCATCTTCCCCCGACTGGAGGAGGTTCTAGATGGAACAGCAGAGTAGCTTACTGGAGGTGGCCTTTCATAAACCATAGTAAAATCATGGAGTGTAATAGATTTATAGTTAAGTTAATAGATTCCAATGTATGAAAAAGAAGAGGGAGAAGATGTGTTAGCTACAGAGGTGTATTAGTGGAGGAATAAATGGTCACCATTAGAATAAGTTGAACAGTTCTTTCAAGGGAGTTTGGGAGGTTTTCCAGAACAATTGAGAAGGAGGGAGAGATCTAAAGGTTGTATGTGAATGAGTTCCACACATATAGGACTGCATGATAGAAGTCTAAAAAGGGTGGCTATAAGGTTAAAGGAGAGCCATGTGGCATGTTTAGAGTGCAGATGCCAGGTGGGAAAACGTGGTGAAGAGGACAGAAGAATTGTAGATGGCTTTGTAACTTTGACTCTTAAAGCATTGGAAAGTCATTGGTTGACTTTACAGCATAGAGGAGCTCAAGAGGTATGAGTTTTGCATATATGTATGTATAGCTATTGATAACATGTTGAATGCTAGTTTTGATTTTGCTACTTTCCAGTTCCTAGTTTTTATATCATTATCACAATCAGGGCTCCCAATAAGTGGATGAACAATAACTAGTGCTTTGTACTGGCCATTACTGTACTCTTGCAACATAATGAACTGCTGATTATAGATTTATTTTACATTTTACTCTTGGATTTCAACTTGATTGAAGTGATATCTGCTTCAAACCGACTTAAAAACACTCAGGGCCCCCCTGACCCAAGCAGTCTGAAGAAAGGACTTCTCTGTTACAGGTATGGAATTTTAGTTATGGTTCTGACTCGTGAAACAATATAGTACCATCTGCAATGGAATTTGTAATATTTCCCATTAGATTCTTTTAAAAACACCAGAAGGAGAAGAGTATGAAGAAGTGGTAATTTACATGTTAACAATAAAGTGGCATTTTACAGAGTAAATTATTTGCTCCATGCATTTTAGTAGATACATTTCAGTGACATAAGGTTGATTTACAATGATTTAGAATGTCAAGATGTCACAGAATATGATGAGTAAGCCATTGTGTTGAGTAATCAAATTTAATGTCCTGTGGAGTAACTGTTGGCAAGTATAAAATCAAGCTTTACATCTAAAAATCTTCTGACATTTATTAGGAAGTTGCATTTTTAAGTGCTGTGCCAAAAGCCTGCCTTTAGGTTGTTACTCTCCAACCACAGATGCCAATATCAGATTCATAAAAAGTGGTGTTTATATCTTTGGTTACGTTTGACCATATAGTTAAAACACCCTCCCTTTGTGTGAATTAAATTGATTAATTTCAATATTTGCATTTACATAGTAAGTCAATACAAAAAAATGATATCCCGTGCATTTCAAAGCCTATGATAAAGCTTCATGGAATGGGTTAGGCTAAGTATATGTTATGTTGTATGCTGATGAGACCTGTTATCTCCAGCTAGATGTCACCTTTATTTAAAGTGTATTTTATGCATGCGCATAAAAATAACATAGTATTAACTTTACTGCAATCTAGGTATTTAACTCTTTCAATTCTCTCATTTGGTTATTGTATTCATAAAATCTAAAGAATGAATGATTTTGATATAC
This sequence comes from Sceloporus occidentalis, assembly GCA_023333645.1. Classification (NCBI taxonomy): domain Eukaryota; kingdom Metazoa; phylum Chordata; class Lepidosauria; order Squamata; family Phrynosomatidae; genus Sceloporus; species Sceloporus occidentalis. Next base: position 6,844,294 of record JALMGF010000046.1, read on the forward strand.
GTTGTAAAAAATGGTATGATTTCACTGGCCTCCGGTTCTCTCAGCACTTTAAATCTCGTCTCTGTGCACAATAAACTTGCACGCACACCAAGCCCTGGTCTCGATTTTAATGTGACAAAGTGATGCAAAACCTTCTGCCTGGCCTGTCAGAACTTGATAGAACTGTAAACAGAGGGTTTCTGTTGCCATAACATCAGGGAAAATAAGATGAGATACAGCTTATATATGTAACAGAAGCCTGGAGGAAAGGGAGCATTGCAGAGTGACTTGAAAATATTTCACGTAATATTTTGTAAACAAATGGGAACTTCTACTGAAAACATTCTGGATATCGGTCTGATATGATGTGGTTTATAGTGGAGAAGTTTAGACAATGGATGCACGAAAGAATTACTTATTGTAAATAAACATAGCTAGCTTCTTTCTGCTTCTTTTTTTTTTTTATTTTTTTTATTTTTTTTTAATTAACAAACTCCGTTTATTGATGGTACAATAGATGACAATCTCCACATACATGAAAAGGAGGCAGTAGAGGTACAAATTCCGACAGGTGAACAGAAGTATAAGCATCACATACAGATGATGAAATATACAGCAAGCAGGCATAACAAAACCTGCGCAAATATGGGTTACATTGTGTATGTATCACAAAATAAAAGGATGGTGCAACAAAAAGGGCACCAAAGTCAAGAGGAGGAGTAGCGTACATCCCCCGTCGAAGCATATACTTCAGCAGTGGAGTATTGCAGACTAAGGAGGTAACAAGATGTACCATCCTAAGAGAAATTGGCATAGAGTCCAGAACATAAAACAAAAAAACCACAAAAACAAAAAAAAACAAAAACAGAAAGACGCATACCGCCGATCCGCCAGTTGTGCAGTCATAAACAGAACTTCAGAAAGTGAAAAGACAGTGTGTGGTGTAAATGTAGGATTAATTTCTATGGAGAGAGACACAAAATTCTAGGGAACTCAGGAGAAGTCAAATTCTTCCACCAAAACCATCTACGCTCATATTGGGGGGCTTTGCCCCAGGAGGTCCAAATCAATTCCTCCATATAGGAGACGCATTGCATTCTATTAACCCATGTCTGGATTGGAGGGGTGCATTGTTGTTTCCAGAAGCAAGGAATGACCGCCTTAGCGGCGCTTAGTATGTGAAACGTCACCGAGTGTTTATACTGAACGAGGGAGAGTTCGGTATGATGCAATAAAGCAGCTTCCGGGGTCAGAACATAGTCGGGGTCTCCAATCTCCCTCACAACCCATTCAATGATGGTCCGATAGGGCGCGACGAGAGGACATTCCCACCAAATATGGAGGAACGTACCAGGACCCGCCAGACACCCCCAACAAAGGTCAGGGACCTGTGGCAGCAAGCGATGCAGATCATGCGGGACACGGTACCACCTGACTAGGAGTTTATAGGAGGTTTCCTTTATCCTACTTGCTACTGCCCCTTTATGGATCAAAAGAATAACTTTATCCCAGTCCTCCGCGGAGGAGAGGCTGGGCAAGTCTGCATCCCACAAAGCTATAAAGTAACCCTCTCTTACTTGTTAATTAAATAAAAACATATTTCATTCTAGATTGAACCATTGAACAGTGTTTGGCATATGTGCAATATAAAATAACAAATAATAATAACAATAGTCTTGTCATATCTCCTGAATATATGTATTGTAAGAAGCACTGCGTAAATTCTGGGGCTATATAAATAAAAGATAATAATAATAATAATAATACTGAAAATATACATGCTGAACATACACACCAATGCTGAACATACACATGCAGTAGAGCAGTGAAGGGTCCAGGCTTGGATTCTTTTGATGTTCACTAGGTTTTCTCCTCACAAGCATTGGTTTTGCTATAGTTATATTTAGGGGAAGTCTTTATCTATGGAAATCTACATATTTTTGCAGTATAGGGTAAGGTTTTCATAAATGCATGGTTTAGGGCAAACCATATATCATGTGATATAATGGTACAAATGCAAAACAATAATCAGACATATTTTCACCATAATTTCCCCGTGGATGGTTACCTGTCACATCACAATATCTAATCCTTGCCAATAAGCAGGGACAATTATGGACAATTATTCCTGCATGCAGACAAGCTAATCTAACAATAGGCAAAACTGTCAATATGTAGAGATTGTTATTATTTTTAAACTTGTTATTGTTGCCCTTGGAAACTGGATTGACCTATCAAAAAGCATTCCCTCCCTTGCTATGTTGAAGGGATTCCATTTAATTAAGTCTTGCATGTACATTCAAACAATGCCAGACTGCCAGGGCAGGGAGAGATTAATTTATTAATTTATATATATACTGTATATACACACAGTTGTGATCAAAGGTTTGCATACCCTTGGAAAATTATTAATATATATACCATTTTTTAAGAAAACATGAGTGAGCAGGCAAATCACATTTCTTTTATTTCTTATGGGATTCATATATAACTGCAGGTTATGACAGAATTGCAGAGTTATTAAAAAAAACCTGAAAAAAATGAAATGACCCCTGTTCAAAACTCTGCATACCCTTAGTTTATACTTACTACTGTGTATTGCCCCCTTTAGCATCAATGACTTTGTGCAGTCTTTTGTAATAGTGGTCTATGAGGCCTCAAATCCCTGCAGGTAGTATAGCTGCCCATTCTTCATGGCAAAGTGCCTCCAGGTCATGCAAAGTCTTTGATCGTCTTGCATGAACTGCACGTTTGAGATCTCCTTAGAGTGGCTCGATGATATTAAGGTCAGGACACTGTGATAGCCCCTGCTGGAAGGTCAACTTGGCCTTGTGGGTAGGGTCATTGTTGTGCTGGAAAGTACAAGAGCGTCCCATGCGCAGGTTTGGTGCGGAAGAATGCAAATTGTCTGCCAGTATTTTCTGATAAAATGCCACACTCATCTTGCAATCAATTTTCACAAGATTCCCTGTGCATTTAAGGATCACCCCCCCAAAAAATAAACATCTGTGCTTCACAGTGGGGATGATATTCTTTTCACTATAGGCCTTGAAGACCCCCCTCCAAACATAGCGCTTATGGTTGTGACCATAAAGCTCTATTTTGGTCTCATCACTCCAATTTACAGTGCACCAGAAACTGTGAGGGGTGTCAAAGTGTTCTAGGGCATATTGTAATCGGGCTTTTTTTGGTGCCATAAAAGCTTCTTTCTGGCAACTCGACCATGCAGCTCATTTTTGTTCAAGCATCGTCTTATTGTGCTCCTTATTATCTCTTAATAAGTGATTGAACAGTACTGACTGGCATTTCAAGGCTCTGGACATCTTTTTAAATCCTTTTCCATCTTTATAAAGTTCTATTACCTTGTTACGCAGGTCTTTTGCATGATCAATCATATTTTCAAAATCAATGGCAACATTTCACAATTTCTGCCAGGGTATGCAAACTTTTGAGCACAACTATATATATATATATATATATAGATATAGATATATCTATATATATATATATATATATACAGTACAAAAATATATACTATTTGAATTATATGGTTTTACAATGTGGCAGATGAACAAAAACACATGACATATTACACTGTGTCATGAGTAATTAAACAAAAGTAAAGCCAAAATGGAGAAGCCATGTGTGAAAAACTAAGTAAGTACACCTTATGATTCAATAGCTTGTAGAACCACCTTTAGCAGCAATAACTTGAAGTAATCATGAAATAGTATGACTTTATCATGAGGTCCTGTATGACTTTATCAGTCTCTCACATCGGCCCACTCTTCTTTACCACGTTGCTTCAGTTAACTGCAAGGTTTCCAGGTCCTGTGGCTACAAAACAAGCCCAAATCATCACCCCTACGCTTAACAGTTGGTATGAGGTATTTGTGCTGATGTACTGTGTTTGTTTTTTGCCAAAGTTTGCAATGTGCATTGTAGGAAGAGGACATCACCGAAAGTGCCAACTGAGGGCAACATCGTCCTCTCCTCAATCCTCCAGTCACAGTACAGGATGTTACCGTCATTTTGCGCTCACGTTGAACTGAACTATGGTGCGCTTGTGGTGACGTCTTCTCATTTGCACATGTCTATTAACTATAATAAAAATCTATGGGAGGCACAGAGCCTAACCTGTGACACACCTATCCCTTTCTGAGTGCCATGGGGGTTAAACATAGAGTCCACCTATATCCCCCATTCCCTGTCTATTGGGTGGGAGTGTTAAAGTCATATTAACCCTTTGGAGCGGCATAAATCCCACTTGCGTCATTCCCCCTCCGGTTATTAGAAAACTGATGCATCTACCCTTTTTTACCTGGAATTTAATTGTACTTAAATTGAAATTTGACTGTATATTCTATTTATTAATCATTGATATTCTATGAGACATGTTTGGCTCTAAATGAGAATTTCCATTATTGTTAACATTATTTTACGTTTTCAGGATTTGCTCTGTAGGGTTACAGCAGATTCCTGGGCCTTCACAACATTTACTATATTCTGCTGCAGGTTTTTCTAGTTCTCCATCCTTTTCCTTTTGTATAGCATTATCAAAGTCCTGCACCCTCTTGTGATTTTATGAAGAGTTGATAGGGATAGCACCAATGTAGAGAAAACATAATATTAGAAGTTTGCAGGTATAATTAGGAACAATTTTCATAATTGTCATATGCATTGTTTTCCCCAGTTCCTTAAACCGATACCTCATTAAATATTTCTGAGGTCAGGTTTAGTCTGCCTGAAATCATCATTGATAGCAAAACTATAACACCCTCGAAAGCGAATTTTAACAAACGCATAAAAACAGAATAACATTTGTGGAGTGGAATAATAGGGACTAATGACTATGCAACAATGTTTTTGTTAGCACATTACAAACAGACTAAACATATATTTTTCTTTTTAACAATGATTAAACGGCTGCCGAGTGACAATTATCTCCCCAAGCCGCAATTTTCCGTGGTTTAAGATTCATGGTCATTAATTACTGCTTCTTGTCAAATGATTTTGATGTTTTTCAGACATTTAGTTAATTGGTGTAATCTGTTTTGAGTAAAATTGTCTCATTAAAAAAAAGCACAGGTGTGATTTTTCATAAGCTATTCTGCACTGTTTCGAATTCCTGGGAATGGTCGCAAAAGATGTTTGTGAACGAAAACCAGCATCTCCAGATGTACAAAAAGAAAATAGCATCTTGGGAACAATATAAAAACACACAAAAGCAGTATGGTTGCTAAGGAATTGTAATCAGCTTACAGTAACTTTAATACTTTAAATCCATATATATTCTTTGTGAGCTCAGAGGACAGAAACCATAAGACAAAGGGGAGAAACTGTTTGATCTTTGATTATGTGAAGACAGTCCATGAAAACAGCCTTCCAAGTTTATAGTTGGAAGGTAAGACTTTGTAACAGTGAGGCACCTATTGGAATGTCACTTCTTGATTCAGATTTACTTCTTTACTATAAGAAAGAAAAGGTTAACTAGTAATTTTAACTTGTCTCATCCCTACATCTCATCCTTACATATTCTTATTCCAAGGTATGTTAACTTGCCAAAAATAACATTTAATAATGCCTGGAGGGGAATTGTGAGTAGAAAAAAATCCTCAGGCAAACAAAAATAGAAATGTGCACATATCAAATTAATGAAAAGTAAATACTCAAAATTAAACTGCTGCATGATTCATCAACTATATAAGGAAGCAGGGTTGAAGTGTCATCATTTTTATGGATGAACTAAGGATCTTGCTTCACAAAGGCCTAAGGTGAGCAGCAAAAATACAGTGCTGTGAAAAAGTATTTACCCCGTCTCGATTTCTTCTGTTTTTCAATATTTGTCACACTTAAATGTTTCAGATGATCAAACTAATTTTAACATTAGACAAAGAATTTCAGTTTTCAAATCATGATTTCGTAGGTCTACCTGGCCCTATGTGAAAAATGAATTGCCCCCTTACTTGCTAAATCCACCAATAATTGATAATTGGGTTGAATTTCACTAGACGCACCAAGCCATGATTACTGCCAGCCCTGTCGAATCTAAACATCAACTAAATGGAACCTATGTTGCAAAGTGAGGTGGGTTAAAAGGTCTCAAAAAGCAGCACATGAAAATTCAAGAACAGATGAGATAAAAAGTCATTTTTAAGGTCCTGAGACTACAGGGACTGATGGTCAGAGCCGCTATCTACAAATGGAGAAGACGAGGGTCCCGTTACATCTGACATAAAACTAACAACATTCCACAATAAGAACATCATGCCAACAGCCAAATGCTTTTGTTGTAGGATGATGGTCTGGGGCTGCTTTGCTGCTTCAGGACCTGGGCGACTTGCCATAATTAAAGGAACCATGAGTTCTCTCTCCTGGAAAATCCTGAAGGAGAATGTCCAGCCATCAGTTTGAGATCTAAAGTTCAAATGCGGCTGAGATATGGAAGAGGACAATGATTTGAAGCACGCAAGCAAGTCCACCAGTGAAATTGAGGCTGTTCGCACAGTATGTGAGCAGTGGAACAAATTCTGCAGGAGAGATAAGAAGGTACGGGCAGGATGGAGGGGGTATGTTTTTATGTATGTGAGCATGGATGTCTATGTATAAGTGTATGTGAGCATGGATGTGTATGTGAGCATGGATGTATATGTATAAGTGTATGTGATCGTGCATGTCTATGTATAAGTGTATGTGACCATGGTTATGAATGTATAAGTGTGTGAGCATGAATGTGTATGTGCAAGTGTGTAAGCATAGATGTATATGTGTAAATGTGTGGTGTCAGATGGAGTGTGTGTGGAGTGTGTGTTAGCATAGGTGGTGGGAGAGTGGTGTTAGAATGAGTGTGTACGTGTGTGTTAGTGAGTATGAGTAAGTGTGTGTGTTAACATGTGTAAATTTGTGTGTTTTCATATGTGTACCACACTGTATTTCGGAGTGGAAGCAAGGGACAATGATGGCCCAGACAAAGGTGGCAATGTGGGACATGTTGCTTGGTGAAGTTGGGGGGCCACAGGGCAAACCGGGTGGTTTCTAGTTACGCACCTGTCGTTAGACCAGAGCTGCAGCTGACCGGTAGGTATATCACATTCAAGAGATGTGTTTGGCACGTGACCTGAATTTAGCTTGCAGGGAAAAGGGAAAAAGCATATGGTGGAGTATTTGCAAAGCAGACTACTCAGCTAGTGTCACTTTAAAAAAAACCACATTCTTTAGAGCTTTTTACAACACTAGAATGTTGCTATATTTTGTAGCTACCGTGCTTAGGTTAAAGAAGGTTAAAGTCAAGAAGAAGGGGTCCGGAATAAACTTTTATACATTCAACGAAGTCTGATGGTCATCACAATGTTTGATTTCCACAACAGGGGGCATGACTAAACCTGGGAACAGACCTTTAGAAAATTACTTAGGCATCTATAAAAAAAATATACTGAATGATTTCATTTGCAGCAGGTTAATGATGAACATTCTCCAAATATTTGCAAACTGTCTTCCATCCTGGTTACAAAGACCAATAAGCTGGAAAGACGTAGGTTTCATAGAAGTAATATATTAACCTGCAGCATTCTGAAATCCTTGTTTCTCCAGATTGTGCATCTAAAATATTATACAAGATTATTTAACAAAGGAAGCTAAATTTAAATGTGTTTAATAATTTTAATAAGCATAAACACAACTGAAAACCTAAACATACAAATTGCCTTGCGGATGTCTTTTTTTAGGAAATAAATAACAAATTCTGAAAAATATAACAGTGTTAAGTTATAAAAATTCATTATTTTAAATAACCTCAATTTACACAGCACTTCATAAAGTATGTACATTCAAAGGGTATGACAAAACTAGACTTGACAGGCTAGTACTTTACATACATTACATTAGGTAAAGAGGGGTCTGCTCACAAGCTTACAATATATTAATTGAAATAAAATAAAGAAATACCTTCTTACTAGAAAATTGGATTTTATGTGCCTGAAAAGGAGAGATCAAATACCCCCCCACTTTAGTATATATATGCAGTAAATACAAAACAAGATTTTAGTTAGCATTTAAAGTTGGAATAAGTAGTGGAAAATCTGACAAAGTGAAGTAGGGGATTCCAAGTAATAGGTTACACACGTAAAAATCTGGATTTACAAGTAGGAAGAAGTGAAAATGGGCAGAAGAAAGCAGGCAGTTAGGATACTATTTAGAGATAACACATTAATATAGAGGGGCACGGTTGTCAAGGGCTCTGTAGGTCAAGGTCAAGCACTTAAATCTTGCTCCAGAGGGTATGAGGAGCAGTTAAGGGAATGGCACAATGAACAACAGATAAAGAGGACGAGAAAATTAGCCTTGCAGAGGTGTTCAGAATGCATTGGAGCGGTGAAAGACAGGAGAGTGGATGGCCGGTTAATAAGAAGACAGGATATCACAATGGAATACATTAGTGATATAGTAGTCTCTTGTAGTAGTGTAAGGGAAGGATGACGGTCAGTGGTATTTTTCAGGTAAAAGTGACAAGATTTGGTGAGAGTGGAGCTAAGTGTAACACTGAGAAAGAGAATTTGTGCTGTTTGGTAAATTGTAGTATTCTCAGTTGTGATGATGATATCAAGAACTGGGGATTCAGCATGATACAATTTCAGTGAGGCAGTTAGTGGAGAATGTTAGAAGGTAGGGTGCCATCAGACTAAAGATTGTGCAGGAATCCAAAAAGAAAATGAGCTTTCCAGAGAAGAGCAGTTAGAGAAGAGCAGATGCCCCAGAACTGAGCCCCAAAGTATCCATTGTACAGTGCTGTACAATATGACGCCCTATATGACATAAAAAATAATATTAAGGCACACCAAAAGAGAGTGCTAGGATAGAGGAACAAGCGCCAGAGAAAGTGTTAAGGTCAGAGAGTGTCAATGATGTAATAAGAATAGAAGGTTTGCAGTAGAAGGAGCTGATTAACAGTGTCAAATAGAAATCACGCCATCATATTCTCCAGTGCTGTTCAATGGGTACACGGACCATGTTAAGTAGTGCATCACATAACAATTTGGACTTAAAGATTTAACAAACAATGAGAAAGGCTGTGCTTAATATAATTTGTGTGTACACAGAGCCGGCCTTAGGTGTTCTGGCGCCCTGTGCGGACTACTCCTCTGGCGCCCCCCCATCCCAAAAAAAGAAAGGAATAAAAACTTGTAACAAAACTTGTAACAAAACCCCAATCACTATATACTACGCCAAACACTTCATTGTCTGGCTTAGTAGTAGGGATGCACCGAAACGAATTCTGGACTGAAACCGAAAGTGCAGCATTTACCTGGCCAAAACCGAATATGACCCCCCCCACACCATAAAAAACACTTTTATTTAAAGTAAGTAACACACCAAAATAGGACAAAACTATTAAATAACAATATTATATATATATATATATATATATATATATGATTAACAGCAATCACATTCCTATCATGCCCAGGCATACCCAGATTCCAGGATGTACTCGCAGACTTGGCATGATAGGAGTATGATTGCCCTATCTACCCCTTCTCACTCTCTTCTGCCCTATCTACCCCTTCTCACTCCCTTCTCCCTATCTACCCCCTTTCCCATGTCTCACTCCCTTCTCCCTATCTACCCCCTCCTAACTATCTACCCTTTCCCTCTTTGAAGTTCACTTACCTTTCAGGAGTCCTGCGGTGGGGGTGCAAGGCCTCTGCCTCCCAGCTCTGCCACTGTATGGAACAGTATAGCATGATGGGAGTTATGATGTACTTTTAGAGCATACCAATCCACATGCATACCAATCCACACGCATACCAACCCACACGCATACCAATCCACACGCATACACTAATCCACACGCATACACTAACCCACACATATACACCAATCCACACGTATACCAATCCACATGTATACCAATCCACACGTATACCAATCCACACGTATACCAATCCACACGCATACCAATCCACACACATACCAATCCACACATACTAATCCACACATATACCAATCCACACATATACCAATCCACACACATACCAATCCACACATACTAATCCACACATATACCAATCCACACATACACCAATCCACACATATACCAATCCACTCTCACTGAATGCTTTCCTACCTTTCCTCTTTTGTCCTTACAGCTCCTTTTCCCCCTCTTCGCTCCTCTTCTTCAGTTCTTCTGTCTTCTTCCTGTTCAGAGGGCACGGACAGCAGTGGGTGCGGCTTCAGTGTTGTGCGCCGGGATCTGACAACAAACCCCGGCGCACAGCAGCTGTTGCCGCACGGATCACAAGGAAGCGGTATCGGAGGTCTTTAACAGACCTCTGGCTCCCTTGAGTGATTTTAAGCCGGGTTCAAGGGAGATCCTTGAACTGGCTTAAAATCACTCAAGGGAGCCGGAGGTCTGTTAAAGACCTCCGATACCGCTCCCTTGTGAGCCTGCTCCTCCAGCGGCGGAAATTACTGTCCGTCTCTGGAGGGGTGCCGGGTGCCCCCCTGATGAGTGGCACCCGGTGCGGACCACCCCCCCCGCAAGGTACGCTGCTGGCGGCAGCGGTACGCTACGGTGGGGTCAGACCCCGCGGCGGCGGCGGACCACGCGGTGGTGGCGGACCGCACGGCAGCGGCAGACCCCGCGGCGGCGCCCCCTGGAGTGTGGCGCCCTGTGCAGTCGCACAGGTCGCACACCCCAAAGGCCGGCCCTGTGTGTACAACAGCACAGTTTTATAAATTCTAGTCAACTGTAAAATAGAGGAATTGGTAAAGTTTGGTAAAATGTCCACTGTAGTGCTATGGAGTGTTACATACGTGCCTTTTTTTTAAAAACAAAAAAGTAAAATTTGATCATATTTAAAATAAAACAATAGTTTCAGGTTTACTGAACTAGTTTTAACCATTTGTAAAAAAAAAACAAACGAATAATCACTACAGCCAACAAATTTTTTTTTAAAAAAATTAAATAATATACATAAAATATTTAAATATTATTTCAATTAAAAATAAAATATTCTACATCTCCACAGTTGTTTTCTTTTTAAAAACATGGAAATAGTTTTGGGGAAATAAACCACTATGAACTATTTTTTTTAAAAATTAAATGATATTCTGAGAACTTGTTGTTTGGTGTTTATATAGCAGCCAGGATCAGTCAACAATAGAATGGTTAGTCTGTATTTAGAAGCTGCTGTGATTCAATGCACTGTTACTTTGAAAGAATCCGATGTGTGCTGGCAGGATTAGGCAGCTGATAAATACTAACATACCAACAGTCTGAAAACAGACAGGGAGATACAAGTTAGACAACGGGCCATGTATCTCACATGAATTCCCTGAGAGCCATTTTGAATTTATACCGAGACTCTGAAAAGGAAGTAATTGATTCATGAACAGTGAAAGCTTTCTTCTTTAGATGGGCAGATGGCTGGCCTGCAAAATCCAGCTTGCTTTTGTCTTTTAATTTCCTCACCCTCCGTTTAATATTCCTTTTTTAACTGCTAGACTGAAAACGAAATAATCATCGCATTGTTTATATGTCCAACGAGACAAATAACTTCCAACATTGTAAAGATGAAGCATCCAACCTCCAGCAAAAAACACACTTTGCCTTTTATGGCTTGTCTGTAAATTCTTCTCACAAATATGTAGATTAGAAGGAAGCAGGAAGTCTATTTAATGGGTTGGTATGATAGTAACTGACAGAACTAATGTATTTGAAACTGTTAACTATAGAACCTCTCTTCCAGGAGTTACGCACACTGCTGCTTTGTCTGTCTGTTTAATTTCTGATATTATAATATACATGAACATTGTACTTTCTTTGCTGGCCCTACTGAAACAGTGAAAAGAATTCATATTATATAATACGTACGTGAAAAAATATGAACGAGACACAAATTATGTGTGAACCTGCGAATCTTACCTTGCTGGCCAACATACATGAAGAGTCCTATAGGTAGCTTCCTGGAGAACTGAGCTGGATCTTTTCTAGGTTAGCAAGTCACGGCGGGCAGGAGGAGGTGCCTAGAGTACTAGAAATCCAGAGCAGCCATGTATCTTCCCTGTAGAATATTAACAATTATTTTTAGCGTTTAATAAACCACATGTAAGTAAGGTAAGCTCGCGAGCAGGGCTCTCTCCACCTAATGTATAAGTTTGTTTTAGTCTGTCAATTCTCGTCTTGTCATACCGCTTGAATATATGTATTGTATTAAGCGCTGCGTAAATTGTTGGCGCTATATAAATAAAAGATAATAATACTGAGTCACATACAAAATGGCATCTGATATTCGCAAATGCTGGGTATGAATATTATCAAGAGAAACCACCTGCTTCAAGCAAACAGACAATGTTTCTTGTTGATGCGCCAGTTTTGATTTACTACACATTTGCTATAGACAACCTTTCCCAAAAGGACTTTGTTTAATGGGTGTCCATGTTAAATTTCAAGGTTTTTGACCAACAAGAAATTACTCTTTTTGTATGAACATTGCATCTGAACCTTGAAATTATGAACTAGAGGTGTAAGTAAGCAGGGGCATAACTGGGGCCCCCACAGCCCCAAGTGAGGATGGGGTATACTTATTGGTGGAGTCTCAAAAGGGTCTCGCTTCGATAGGCTTGCAGGGTGCCGTCCGTGTTTTGTGTTACGTCTCTCTATATTAGTGTGATTACTTATTTGAACTATTTGTAGCTTATTGATGTGAATACCTATAGTTTGTAGATGTATGTGTACACTGATTTCCTACAACCAACATTGTTTCCAGTTACTGGAAGGATAAAAACAATGTAGTTATGTAACCGATTTACTATGCTTTCTGAGACTGTAGTAGGACTTGATAGGACCTATGCCTCTGAGTATGAAGTATAATTACTCATACATACATTTTAAAGATATTTCCTTTTATTAGTTCAGTGTGTTTGGGGATATTCTTTTTTGTAGGTATAATATATTCAAGATGCACACTGGTTTCAATACAAAGTCTCAGTTTTCAGCTAGAGGGAGAAAAATGCTTTTAACAGCAAAAGTATACCTTGACGAATGTTTATAATAAATCTGCACTTTTGTGCATGAGCTTAGCATACAACATGTGTTTAAGCACAATATCTATACAGAAAAAATACTCCTGTGATTTTTTATTCCCTAAAAGTTTAATCCACGGAATTTTAATGAATTTGCTGGAAAAAATGTTTACACATTAATTATGCAGCTTTAGTTCTACAGATAATATGATGTATTGGTGCCTATGTACTTAGGCAGTTTTCAAGCAAATATTGACATAAAGCATTATTTTTAATTTACTTCCTCTTACATTCATTGTGTTTAAGTCCTTATTCTGTTACTAACTTATGACAGCTTGACTTATTGACAGTGTTAAAACACTTAGGAAAGAGATTCATGACAAACAGAGGTTCTATGTGTGTAATTCAAACACTTATTGGGATTAAGAAACTGAAACAAATCATTCTTTTTATATTGTTGAACATGAATAAAACAAACAAGTTGGGGATGCTATTACTTAAAAATCTAAAGCTGCCCCATAGTCTATTTTTCATAAGGTCCCTAAAGCCAATATATAAACAATATATATATATATATATATATATATATATAAAAGCACAAACAATAGAATTAATAAGGAACGCAATGCAGATGTTCAGCTGGTTGTTAGAAACACACATTAACCACGTAACATTATGATGCTTTTTTTCGATCTATAAACCTCTGTTCTCTGACAATGGCCCAATAGATCATATATGGTAGTGACACCCACGGCAATCCATGGCAATGGTAATAACAAATTTGCCCCAAAAGCAAGCATAACACTTGATTAAAAACTTACCAAACCTTTCCACAAAATAGACATTGGTTTGTAGCTGAAAGAGGAACTTACACCAGCATCGGAATAAATATACACGTTTGCTCTTTTCTGTAATGTAAAACAGTTCTCGATTTTGCATAATGTACAGTATGTAGACAGCTGTTTTGGTCCTGTTATCTTAGCGTAATCTACTAGACAAACACTTTGACTCCTAATCATACTGCCTGTGGAAAACAACAGAAAGGCTCAGTCTTAAGCACCCAGCTGGACACCCTGACCAATAAAAGGAGTTAATTACCATTATCATAAATAATCAACTCAGTGTGGTAATTATGCTGGGTTATTCACCCAAAAGTCACATGGCTGACAGGGATGCAAAATGCAACTCAACCAGGTTTTTCTCAATACTATCCCACATTGTTGTATACAGCACTGTATTATGTGCTCAAATGTGCCAAAACATTATTTGCCCACACTAACAAGTTAAGAGAATTTAATTTAGATGATCCACCATTAAGTGCTTTCCTCTGAAGGTTTAATCACATAAAAACAACAAATAAAGGTGCCCTTTCATTTTATCACTACAGCCTGTCAGTGGCTTATTTTGTGTTACATTATGATTTTCCAGCCAAAAAATCCGGATTAAGGAGCAGTTTTACACAAAGGGTTTTAAAATTCTATTTACTGAAATTCAATACATAGTATTTCTAATTTTGCATTTAGTTGCAAAAATGTGAAATTCTGCAGAGTAGGTGGAACAACAACTTTAAATAGATTACTCTGTGGTCCCTATAATAAGTTTAGCGCATAAACTTCTTGAGAAGTGGTTCACCCTTTGGTAAATACGGTATGATTCTTAGACATTCGTGCAACAAAGTAATATATTGCAAAATGTTTCTATGTTTTATGAAAAAAGGTTATTCAAGGAAGATACCTGACAATAAGACAGGTGTTCCATGATAAACAAAAAGAAGGTCTAAGTTACAGCAAAGCTGTAATTAAAATGTTTGCTTTTATCATTTAATTGTTTTACTACTTTATAAGGGCCACAAGGACAATTCTTCATTACATTCTTCAGACTCTTCCATATTGCAGACATATATTGAGTTAGTTTGCCATCTGTTTTACTTTATGGAGTCACTTTTTAACTTCTATGGTGTAGGAACACCTGTAGGACGTTGGTCCTGCAGCTGTTTAATGACTTGAATGATGCATTGTGGTCATTTAGAATCAGAATCAGTTCAAACTGAGTAATAATTGATGACTAAATAATACATTTTATTTTTGCTTTGTTTTCTTTCAAGGTCTCTTACTCATAAAGCAGATGTGCAACACAGAATGAACAGCCTCTCAGAAATTGCACTACTGAAATTGTGACTCATGGACACCTTTAAATTATTTTTTATGGTTAATACATTGACTTTTTTAAAAAAATGCAAAGGGACGTGATCTGAAGAACAGCATGAAAATACACTAGTGAGAACATTTACATTTAGTGCCCCCCAAAAAAACCTTTTTGGAATATGTATAACATAACACTAAAGTCATTACTCTGCTTTAGGTATGTTTTATGAACCTCAAGAGAAAAATCTAAACTAAAAGTAATGTCACCACAACAAGCAGCCTGCAAAGTGTGCAAATACAAACTACAAGCCACTGTGAAGCTCGTTGCATCCTAAAACAAGGACATTTTCAAACTACATCAATAGGAAGGATGATAGAAGATGGAAGTGGTGCTATTGGAGCATCTTCTGCAAACCTTTCATTGAGCTTGAAATGGCGTTTGAATTTGGGAAGAAACCGCAACTATTCTTGATCTAGTCTTAGTCTACTACTGGATCAACAGTGGGGTTGAACTTGATGGACTTGCAGCATTTTTGCATCTCAATTTTTATTTTAAAATATGTGCGAAGAAGAGATTATATAAAATTGAAAGCTTGCATTCAATTGGAAAAAAACCCTGTACCAATTGGGTATCCTACTGGACGCTAGGTAGTGTCTCAGGAGCCTTAAATCGGACAGCTATAACAATTGTTTAGTAGACACAGCAAACAAAATAAACACATATTCAAAATTTAGTTAATAACAACTACTTTGCTCAAACATGAGTGACCAAAAAGTGAATATGGAGCTCTCAACCAGTCATTTGGTACTTTGCTAACCATGTCAATTTTTGAGGGATGGGTTGCAAGCCTGCCATCTATATTTCTAGTTAGAGGAAAATAAGTGGCAAGCAAGTGCATACGTGTTTGTACAGAAATGCACATTTGAAGCAGCAAATATACTCCCATGCATCAGCAGCCTCAAGTGGTTGAAACATGCATTACACCGACAATGTCTTTAAAAGAAGGAATAACCTTCCATTTTTCTTGGTCTTTTTTTGCATGACATCTTTTTACTGGCTGAAGAGCAATAATCAAGAGCATCACTTGGCAACAGTGGTTGGCCACTAAAGGTAAGTTTTAAAGAACCTTGTTAACAGGTTACATGATTGGAGGCTGAGAGATGGGGGGTACGCAAGGTTTATTTTTTTCTATTTTCTTATTATGTTAAACCTTTGCATCCCACAGGACAGGAAGTCGAGGGAGGGAGACAGACATGGGCCCAATGTCTGTCTAAAGGATTATTTATTTTTCCTACTGACACATGATGGGGAAGTCATAGGGTGCCTCCCATAGGGTATGTTACTATATTTCAATCCCACGAGACATAGTATATATGTGATGGGGTATAGGTAGGTTATAAAATCCCTAATAATTAAATGCTCAATTACCTTCTGCCCCACCACATATAGGATTATGGAAAAATGTCACCCCCCTTTAATTAACTGTTGACCTACGGGACCTCCACATGTATATTTATTCCAATTTTACAATTTTTATGGTATGTGGTTTAGATAGACATTGTTTTTCTATTTACATATTGAGAAAATGCAAGTTGTCATTCAGCTTGCATGCCCTCACCTGCAACTTGTAAGCTCTAAAGTTGCATGCATTGTTGTGTAGTTGCAGGAATCTCATACATAAGTGAATATACAAGTTGCTTTGTGAGTGGGAGCTGAAGTCAAGTCTTTAGATTGCAGGAGAGTCTCAGTGGGTTTAGAGGCAATGCAGTCCCACTGATTAAGCTGCATGGTAAGCAATATAAATATGCAAAATTAGAAGTTGACAAAATTGGGGTCCTTTGACTTTGTAATTTGCTGGGTGTACACTGATTCCTTGCTTTGTTGTATGTACATATTGATCATTTCAGCAGCACAAAAATCTGAATTTATATGCCTTTAAAGTGTGCTTCCTTTATGTATTTTTTGTGTAGTCCTGTCTGGTCAGCTAAGTTAACCCTCAACAGACCACTTGACTTTTCAGTGAATAAACCCAACTAATTAAATCAAATTCAAATGTTTGCATAAACTCTAATTTTCTAGTTGTACTAATGGATGGGTTTATAACATGAGCCCACAAATAGAGCTAAACACATCTCATAATCTTTACGCAACCTAAATAAATAGAACATTATGTAATTATCATTTGAGGTATAGCCCAACACAGCTGGGGAGCTACCATTATTGCTCTAATGGCAGCATGGGTTTTTTAAATCACAAATTAAAATAGGAGCGAAATATTTACAGGATTCCTGTCACTAATAAGTTTTAGCAATTTTAAGGTGTGCCAAAGATGTCTGTTCCAGCTGTTGGTCCCAGTATCTTCTCCAATTCTGTAATACTAAGAAACACATTTTATTGAATGCTGTTCAACTCCAGGAGAGTAATACAAAGTTGAAGTTCCTTGATCAGAGCCTGAAATGCACAATGAACCATTTAGCCCGGAGAATAATGTAGGACCCAAGTGAAGTGGGTATGTATGACATCAACCCCTAACCCATCAGCCTGCACAGCTAAGTGAATAGAAGATCAGTGCCACCACTGTCACACGTCTCTACTACTAAGTTGTTTGTCACAAACCCCCTAACTGGCATAGTAGATGAGGTAATTTATCCGTTTTCCAAGTACTTCAGGACATTCGAGCTTGGTGTAAGGGTACCATGACAGCACTGGATAAACTCAGGTTTTAGTAAATACAACTGCAAACTTTCTCCCAAAGCTAGTTTTTCAGTGACCTATCTTATTATTCCTTAAGATAAATCATGTCTCTGTTCATCCTTTCCTTTACTGGAAGAAACTTCACAGTTGCGACACCTTAAAATAATAATCTAGTCAGCTATTTTGTATAATTTACTTAATCGCAGTACATGGATGGGTTTGCTGTTTTTTGCAGTTATGCTTGAGACACAGCATAGGATAAAGTAGCTCATTGTTGGTAAAATGAAAATGTTTTCCACTGTAATTTTTGTGTTGGAGTTAAAACGGCATCAGGGTTACATGCAATTCAGCAGAAACATAGAACATTTCTGAAAGAAAAATAAAAAAAACATGGAAATCTGCACTACTGTATATAGTATCAAGAGCACACACACTTAAAGTTCTCTCTATGGCCTCTTACCATCCACCGACTTATTAAGTATAACTACATTTGTATCTATAATTTTTTGTAGATAAACGTTTGTGCATATAAACAGATCAACTATTATGTTAAGATGTAATCTTAAAAAAACAAATTTTCTATTTGTTTATTATAAATAGAACACATAGTGGGTAAGGAGTGTGTATATAATGTATGATTACATAATTATGTAACTTCCTACAATAGAATGTTTTTTTTACTAATATGTTAACTCCTGCATTATCTATATTATTTATTTACCCTTTCTTTGCTGCTTTTTACAGTATATTACCCAAACAAGTATTGGTAAGGTTTTATGTAGATTAAGAATTCTGAATGACAATACAACATATAGTATAATACAGAATAAGTTCAAATACCTACTTTTCTAAAGTGATTTAATGAGATGTATTGTCTATTTTAAAATGAAGGTCAAGGAAGGCCCTGAAAGGTCTAGTGGATCTGAGAGCCCAGTTGTTTGGAGATATGCAACAATAACCCCAGTGAAGCTTGGGATCAAATAATGGTTGTTGAAGGATTAAGAGAAATTGTATCCCTTTGGCATGGACATAGGAATTTTCATTAAAATGACCTTGGGTGTGGTGTGAATCAAATCCTGCTCTTTACTCTTAGGAATCTACAACATAGCGGAGAGGAAAATACAATGTAGCAACAATCAACACAGTAAACAATAAAACAAAATACATTTGTGAACAGCCTTTACCGCTGTGTGCTATAACAATAAAAATGGCTTCTAGGATTACAAATAAAATGTCTACTTTATCATATGTTGTTTTTTTGCTCAGCTATACACATACCATCCTGTTTTCTTTTTTTTTTTGGGGGGGGGTGCATTTAATGGGGATTAAGATTCTCTGATCTCCCCTAACCAACCCACCATGCTTTGAAATTGATAGAGGCCCATGTCAAAGCTCTTACTTTGCTTTCCTGTGGGACACAGAAGCAGAGCCAGAAGGGTAAGGTCCTAGCCCCACCTCTATCCTGCCCCACAACTAAGGTCCTACTTTGGAACCTAAAATGTGGTAAATTATTTATACACAAGGGTACATTAAAAATGCAAGGGCTCCTGTGGCAAGGGGCTTCTCGCCCCCTGCTTAGTCACTGCAGTAAATTTTATGTGGACCTTGGGGTAAAAAAAAAGATGGGGACCTTCTTGGTGCAGCAAGACTCCATATGACATGATCAGCCTGTAAGAAGCTCTTTTTAAGTCACAAATTGCAGTCTATAAGTGGAAGCTGCATGACTCTCAACTTGTAAGGAAAAAGGCAAGATCATACTTACTGTGTGAGAATCCCACAGCCATTAACCTACAGCTACAGGAAGAGAGATAGGATAGGAGCTGGGATCTGTTTTTAGAATAGTCAGTATGTGTGCAGGTGTATGTGTGTATTTATGTGGGGATATCTATGTAAGAGTGCATGGGGTTGTTCTAATTGTACTACTTGTTTATGAAAGCCAAGGTTAATTTTTAATGCATTACTTACAAGTTTCGACACCTCCTTAATTTTGTCTTTCTATCTCCTAGGCCTCATCTTGTGACCATGATCCCTTTGGCCTGTTTTCTGAAAGAATTTGTTTAATGATAACAGGATGCGATTGGACTTTCTCCTGGCAAACTGGACAGATATAACATGCTGAGAACATGCTTTAAATCTACGATTGCTACATATTTCATTATATATATATATATATATATATATATATATATATATAATAATCAGTAATACAGCAAAAATATGTTCTATAAATTATCTTTTATTGGTCCTATTCACTTCATAACATATTCCCCAAATCACACAAATAAAATAATATTTAGTTGAAATTTTTGCTTTGGCTTCTTCAGCCAAGTTCAGCTTTACCAAATGTATCCATGCATTATTTTTCAGGAAGTTAGCATCCTGATAAGTTCTGGAATGACTGGGAAACATTTGTTTTCTTGTTATCCATTTGAATGTCTGAATCATATTATTTTCCAAGTGCAGACAACTATGACAACTTTCTACCAGCGTGTCTAACACTTTTAGAACCTGCGTCAGAGAAAGAAGGACAGACTGTTTATTCTTGATGTAAAATGTTCATGTGGAAATGACTCACCCTATAGGGGGAGAATGGCAGGCTTTTTATACACGCTCAGCAGAAACATATGGGACTGTCCTAAAATTGTGTTTCCTGGTGGAAACTGTTACTCAGCAGGTAAAGATGTGTTTGCACCATTTTAGACAAGGATCATGTGGGATAACAAGTATAGTCTGGATTCAGTCTATCGGAAGTTTTGTTCCTCTAAAACACAGCTGGCTGCAGCTGCTGTCAGAGATCCTGAGAACTGACTGTGTGGCTTAGTAAATGCATTAAAAAAGGAGCAGTATACATTATGGACATTTTGCCAAAATTTGAGTTGTGTGGATTGTGTGATAAAGGATGAGTTGTATGATTATTTTATTGATCACTGTAGCTAAGCTATCCATCCATTGAAATAAGAAAAGTCATCCTACTTACTACAAAAAACATTTTTTGGTACTTACTACAAAAGCTAGTGTGTGATTTTACTTACAGACATGCAACAAAATTGATGGGCTAAAAAATAAAAATTGTACAATGTAAGCAAGTGACACTTATCACAAGACTATTTCCCTAAAACTAGCCACGGTGAATATTAATATTTTCTGAAGCAAATATAGACTAGTTTGTGAACTACTCGAATTTAAATTTTAAAATGATTCTAGATAATCAGTTTAGTTTTTTTTCTTTATAAGTCATTTGGATCGCCTTGCTTTTAAGTTGTCATTGCATTTCAAAAAGGTCAAGCAATGCCTAAGCATTCACAACTTCAAGGGAAGGCTAATATTTTGGGACATTTAATATTGTTTAATTGTACCCATAGGGATACTTCTTATATCTATGCCATGGAGATACATTTTTGGTGTATAGTATACGCTCTTTTTTAAGCAATTTGGACAAACGCAATGCTGCCCTCCATCTTTTTAAATATCTTTAAATGAGAAGTATAAACAAGAAGTGAAGTTTGAATACAGATGGCCTAAAATGCCATGTGAATGAGGGCATCTTTTGTTGAAAAGAGCTCTAGCATACTTCCAGTGTGATTGAAGTGAACGACACAACAAACAATCCCTTATCAGTGAAAGTCACTGCCGTATTTTTAAAGGAAAATGCTTGAAGGACATACAGATCTATAGTTAATTATTTTCAGGACGTTAAGCTTTTAACTTGAACTTGAAGGCCTCTATTACATAATAAAGTGTCATTTTGCATCTGTGTATTTACCAAGGGTATTCTCCTAACTTTGGAACACATTTGAGTTTTTTAATTCTTAAAGGGAAAGTAATTTTAAGCATGAAATGGAGTGTTGTGCACAGAAATATAATTAAGCATTTAAGAAAATAAACTGTTTTTATTTAATTTTAATCCAACAAACCTGCGACATGTGAGGCCACCATTGCAGGCGTTGTCATGTAAAAAATTCAATTGTCCAATTAAACCTTTTCCTCTATAGACATTGACAGTGTAATTGACTGGGTAATTAAGACTGAGCCAATTTATTGTTTGCCGCAAGGCCATGATAAGGATGTTTGGGTGTTTTGTCTTGTAGCATGTGCAAGCGCTCTCAGGAGCTGCCACAATCACCATTTTTAATATGGCTGCTTAAAAAGTGCTTAGAAAGCAATCAAAAATCACCTCCTAAGCTTGTGTTTCTGAAATTCCTTGATATCAAGGCATTCAGCACCAAAAAAAAAAAAAAATCAGGTGCCCCTTGTGATTGCATGGGCCATGGTGAGAAGCATCCTGCCTCTCACAGGATCATGGCGCTCTGTAAGTAGTAAAAGAGTTCCCAGGGGGTACAGACCCTCCTGAGAACTGTGTCCCAAATAAGACATGGGGGCACTGTGACCAAATAGAAAAATGCACTCCCAAATGTTGCCTTTTAGTCCCCAAACAACCTGACTAAACCTATGCATGGGTGGTATCACAGTACTCAGGTTGATGCTGCTGAACACTTATTGGGGTGTTGTTTGGCAGGGATATATACCAGGAGCTTAAAATTGATACCTGAAATACAATGTGTGTAAAAAAAAAAAAAAAAAGCAAAACAAAGAAATGATTACCATGCAATTTGACAAATACCAGAATTTGAAATAACCTTGAGTGTCTGGTTTTCAAAAATATATCATTTGATGTGGGTAACTAAATTTTCTGGCTTCAAAGATGTCCTAAATAGGACATGTGCGCAGGATGACAGGATTTGGAAAAAGTGGTTTTAAAATGACACTTGTACTTATTGCCCTACAACATGCAAAAAAGCAAAACCAAAAAACATAACACATTGGGTATATCTAATCTCAGGACAAATATTATAATCGATTTAGCAGGTTTTTCATGTCAAGAGCAGGCACTGGTTTTGCTTTAGTATCAACCACATGTTTTTGGTGCTTGAACCATAAAGGCATGACTGAGTGTTCAGGCAGCATTTTAGTAGCTTACACTATCAAGATGTGGCTTTAAATGTATGACCAGTTAATATATGTTAAAAGCAATGCAAACAATATTATAGTAAATCTAGCTCTAGGCACAGAAGGTGAGGGACTGCCTCTTTGTTCACAATGAGATGCATCTTAACTTTCTAAACTGTAAAACATCTCTATGAGTATCCACATGGTTAGTGATACCTGTAAGCGTGGTAGTTTTGGCTTCTGGCATCACAATGTAACACTGGATTAAAAGCAAAATTGTAGTTTCATCAACTTATTGGAAGAAAGTCAAAGTCATAACGAAGAGCATGCAAAGAAAGCAATATAGTAACCTGAAGATATTTCAACTGATCTCTGTTGTTTTTCTTCCATAGCTTGAAGGAAATTCAGAGGCAAAGTGTCATTCTTAACGTCCTTTTTTATTCCCAACATACATTTGCATTGCTTTGTTGTTATATCAGATTTATGAAGTTTATGTTGTCTCTCATGTTTTGTATTCTTGGAGAACTATCCTCTACTGCTTTTGCTCACAATGTGACAGAAAGAACTATGTTTATTAAACCCACAGTAGTTATTTTGAAGACCCTGTCAAGACCTACCCTGTGTATAAGCAGAAACATGCAATGTTTTGTTTAAATTTACATTTCTCAGAAAACATGGCTTATGTCTTTTACCATCTTATGTTACTATATGATAATATGTGAGCTGTTTTACGATTTATCACAGTTTTTTATTACTGGATATATATGGTGAAATGAATGCAAACTGTATTCAGATAACTAACGCCTGTTTGGCCATATACTGGCTATATACTGTATATTCAGCATCAGTGATTAAGAAGTGATGCACACTTTTTTGTTTGGTTCAGCCATGTGTTATGATTACTTTTTTAAACAACTAAGGTTTCTTAACCCTAGAGGCCTTTACCTCAGATGGAATTCACATGATTTCCAAAAAAGAAAGCCTTAAAGCTTATGTAAGTGTACTACTTTTTCTGGGTTGGCCAAATAAAAGGTATTATTCTTTTGGGCCAATATGGCTATATCAATTTTCTTGTTAAATAAGGTAAAAAACTTGTGATTTTGAGGGAAGTACGATGTGTTCATTGTGACACATTTTTAAAGGTTGTCAATTAATTTATTAACCTGACTGATTGATAGAGGTCAAAGTTTCTGTCAGTAAAGGGCATTGCTACATTTGTGTAACAAAAATTCATCCTGGGAGGAAATTAATTCCCTAAGTACATGTCGTTGTTGCCATTACAAGGTGTTTGAACATGCTTTTTAAGGGAAAAAGACTGGTTTGTTTATTTTTGATTGACATTGGCAGTCATGGAATTACCAAGTTCTAAGGACTGGATAGATCCAATGGATAGGTTAAAATAATATATATACATTCTTCTTAGGCTTCTATGACGGAGCGCTGGCATCACATGACCTTCTGCAGACCTCCATCGGCTGCCCCCACTAGACACCAAGGAATCTGAAGCACGGGGGACAAGTGTAGGGAAGCACTGGTAAGTCGGGTAAGGGTAAGAGTGGCATATAGGGTAATAAGGGCTTTCTGGAGGTAGAGTGGCTTATAGGGGGTTAAAAGTAATATCAGGGAGGCAAAGTGGTGTATAGGGATACAAAAGGCCTATCTGGGTCAAGAGGCATATCTTGGAGGCAGAGTCGCATATAGAGGGTATAAGGCATATTTGGCGCTAGAGTGGCATATCAGGGAGGCAGAGTGGCATATAGGGGGGTAAAATGCATTTCTGGGGGGCAGAGTGGCATATAAGGGAGTATAAGGCATATATTTTCTTTTTTTCCTAAATTACTATTCGAATTATGGGGGGTCTTCTTATAATCAGGGTCGTCTTATAATCGATCAAATACGGTGTATATATATATATATATATATATATATATATATATATATATACACGCCGTATTTGCTCGATTATATATATATATATATATATATAATGGAATCTGGTAGTATAATAGTAATAATAACATAATGCAGATTGTATAAAAGCTATTGTATATAATGAACTATATGGCAGTTAAAAAAAAATATCAGTAATGAATTGCGTGAGAGTGTCTAAAACTCCACATAATACTAGGGATTAGAAACAGGAAAAAATCATTTTGGAGTGTCACTCACAGAAGGGAATCTGTGAACCAACTAAATTTGGGTGTAGACCAAATTTTTTTATTCCATATCTTTTATGTTCTAAAATTAGAAACACTTTTGCATATTTTGGTATTTTTACTTAAAATTAAGAAACTATACTACCTTAGTACATATAGCCCACTGAATTTCACTGAAGTGGGACTGCTGTAGACTGATTATTATTACTATTATTATTCAATAACAATAGTAAGAATCCAGATCAGACAGATCCATATTTGCAATATGCCATTTACCTTGTCCACTGTACTAACTGGTTTTATGATATAACGCTGTATTGTGCCTTAGTAGACATCTGGTATGATTTTTTGAAATGTGAGTACAGTAAACTATTTTGTACTTCTGAATAATCAGCCTGAGTACTTTAAGAATTATATTTTGCTCTATCTTTCCTCTTAATTGATAATGAGGAATATGATAAATAATACATATACATATGGATACAATTGAAAGTAAAGCAGCTAAATGAAATGTATTTGATCTTCAGAGAAAACAGAACCATCCTCTTAATCAACATCAATAGTAATTTGGTGGAGAACATGGAATTACAAGTTTAAGCTGTTCATTATCCAAGTTCTCCTTTGTCATCCCCTGGTCTGCATTGCTGTGTGGTCAAATGCTAGTTCCACCTTTTTACAAAGTCTGATCAGAAAGACCAAACTTGAAGTGATTATCAGAATTACTCAGAATCTTTCCATTAAGATTACATAAGTGATGTCTGCATCTGTTTAAATATTTTAAGGAATGTTGCATTGATTGGATGCTCTTTGGAAGTCAAGTAGTTTTAAGTATCATACAGAATTGATTTTGTAAGAATAACAATACGTTGTGTATAATGTGTACAAATCTAGACTGCTCTTGATATGCTGATGGAGATTTTCCTTTGTAATGACAACAGTGAACTAAAATCTGAGACTTATAAAAGTGTGAATTCATCATAGGTTTTTCAGAGTTTTCCATTCTCATCTGAGCTAGTTTTATATTTTCTTTTTTTCCATGTATTCTCTTCCATTGGGCATGTTCTGGGGGTCTCTCTGGGTGTAAAAGTGAGTCCAGATATGGAGCTCCTTCCTCAGTGTTCCTTGAGGGATACAACTAGTTGTTGGGTCCTTTGTGTGGAGAAAACTTGTCTCATATTTTGGATATAGGTGGCTTTTTAAATCTTAAATAACTTTGACTAGCTTTAGTGAATAATATTGCAAAGTCATATTTTTCCATAGTCACGCATCTAAGAGCCTTGCTGAAAAATTTATATTTGACATGCAATGAAATAAAAGCTTAGGCAAGTTTTTACATGTTTTTTGCGCAATTGCATGACCTGTAGTAGGGTTCATTCCTAAACTTTCTTTTGCAAGCTATGGAAGATGTAAAATGAGCAGCAAGAATCCAAGGGTTCCTCTGAGATAAGTATGTCAGATTTTACTGAGAAGATAATTATAACAGATTATAAAAAGCTTATATATAATTACACTTACTAGACTTAATGTATTTTCTTTATTTTCACCTCTATTTGCTTTTTTTCTGTAATTCAAATAAAATGTCTTCCCATTATTGTTATATTTACTAGCAATATTTTCTGGCCGAAGAATGAAAATATAATTAGACTTGGAATGACATGACTCTATTTAAGTTACATGCACTAGCAAGCTACAACTTGCATGTAAAAGTTGTTTGTGCCGATGGTTATCTCTACCTTGTGTGGTTGCTAAATAAATCAACTTAGGAGTTAGGTATATTGTGGAGTTAAAAAATACCTTATGGGACCCTTACTAAAAAATTACTGCAGTTTTTCTGAAGTAATACTGCAGTTTTTTGGACATGAAAAAACTGCAATACTGCACTTTTACTGCAGTATTACTGCACATTTACTGCAGTTTTACTGCATTTGTACTTCACTGTACTGCAGTTTTACTGCAGTTATTTTTGTACGGAAGTACAAATGCAATAAAGCTGCAGTACATTGAAGTACAACGGTAGGTTTGCAATATATAAAAAAAAAGTGCAGTAAATGGGCAGTAATACTGCAGTAAAAGTGCAGTATTGCAGTTTTTTTATGTCCAAAAAACTGCAGTATTACTTCAGAAAAAGTGCAGTAATTTTTTGTAAGGGAATGTACAGAACCCAAGACATTTCTCTTCCTCACCCCATACTGTTCCTGGTGAGATGGGAGGGTTAAAATAAATGAATAGCTATTTGGGGGCACCCTTCCTCCTCACCCCCTGTCCACTGGAGTAAGGGGGGGTTAAAAAGTCTAAAAAGCAATTTGTATGGACAATGACCATGGGTGTTGCATAAGTGAACAGTAAAAATTAGTGTCCATCCTTTTGACAATCAATAGTGCAATAGTCCCAGGTATAATGTGTATATCTTGTGTGTCTTTTTCATTCTGCCTGTGCAAGATGCTGTACTTGGCTGAGAAGCGCTGGTGGAGGTTCAAGACTGAGCCTGACAGGTGGCCTAGAAGCCCAGGAACTTAGAGACCTGGGGCTAGATTGAGTAGTCTAAGTGTTAGGGAAATGTCCCTAAATTTTTCTTGCAGCGTGCATCACCTTTTTGAAGAGTTGCTCTTCTGGTGGAAGCCAACATGTCTTCAAATCTTGGATGCCATGGGAGAACCTAGAGAGGAACGACAGACAGGAAGAATCAACAAGTTAGGTAAAATTGTAATTGATAGCATGCCATGAGTGGGACCTAGCTTAAGTGCTGTCCTTTTGCCACTGCCCTTAGGTAACTGACACTCAGGCAGGCCATGCCTAACAACCAATAACAAACATCCTCTACTCCCCATTAGTTTACTAATATATGTAACCACTTGATCTGGCCTAGGCATGGAGCCCTTCCTGTTAGTACTTAAAATCTAGGGCTGTACGATTTATATTTATCAAATTCACTACTCCCTTTTATTTATTTTAAATGTTGTTCATGTTTCCTTCACGAATACTAACATTACAAAACAAAGATAACACCGTGAAGGGCGGATTTCCTCACTGGATTAGTCAAAGGGAAAAAAATAAATCCTATCCCATTGTGACTATTAATTAAATCAAGATTTGGCTTTCATATACACAGATTTCAAAATGAATCCTCCAGGCAAACTTGTAATGGCTTTGCAAGAAATTTATGAAAGACTCAACAACTTAAGACTTCTTGACTAATGCAAGGCTGAAAACGTAGCATACAAACCTCTACTTATGGTGACATAAATGTAAGCAACTATTTCTGATGATCAAGCTGCTAAAAATTTCCAAATGTAGGGGTTCAGTTACATTTTTTCCAGTTACGAGGTTTTATTTACTAAACATCAAGTAAATTTAAGATTCCATGTGGTAAAAAAATAATAATTAACCAAGGGGTTTCTTAATATGTTAGCATAGCCAAAATGTCTCGGAATGTGCCCTTCAGCATACCAAGACATTTTGGCCAATGCTGTGCTTCCCACTTTGTGGGAACAGTTTTGGGGAAGGCCCTTTTCTATTCCAGCATGACTGTGCCCCAGTGCACAAAGCAAGGTCCATAAAGACATGGTTGGAAGAGCTTGGTGTGAAAGAACTTGACTGGCCTGCACAGAACCTTGACCTCAACCCCATCGAACACCTTTGGAATGAACAGTAATGGAGATTACGAGCCAGGCCTTCTCGTCCAACATCAGTGTCTGACCTCACAAATGCTCTACTGGATGAATGAGCAAAAATTCCCATCGAAACACTCCAAAGTCTTGTGAAAAGCCTTCCCAGAAGAATGGAAACTATTATAGCTGCGAAGGGGGGAAGAACTACATATTAATGTTTATGTGTTTTATGTGTTTATATATATATTTATTTTTAAATGAGTGAATTTTCCTTTAAAACGAGAAAGCAAATTTGGTAAAGATTATACCTTTATTGCCTAACTGATGTATAATGGATTGTAGGCTTTAGAGATAACCTAGGCCTCTTTTTCAGGCATATTATACCTTTAAAACAACAACAGGTTTTCAACTTCCTGATGGCTGCAGTGTATGTAAATATTTTATAAAGAAAGGAAAAATTCAGCTACATCCTTAGCTGCAAAACATAATCTGTCCTCCTATATACTGATAAATGACAGTTTATTTAAAAGAAATGTCGGAACTTAGTAATGACTGCTTTTTCCTGGCAAAATGCCTAGATTATGTGAACCAATACGAATGAAACAAAGACTGAGCTTTAAATTTATTTTGTAAAAGAAGAAAAAAATACTTCAATATTTATTCATTTGAGAGTTGATTTTGATATTAAGCTTTCAGCACAGTTTTATTCATTTATTTTTGGGGAATTAAAGGTCACATGACTCACCACTATAATATCTGGGATGCCAAATGAAACACACATGCACCAGGGCACGTAAGGGCTCTTAGAATCTGAATTTTCTTGGTAAATTTCCAGTATAAAATACGGTTTCTATGAATTACAATACCCTATTTTAATTACTACATTCTGTTCGAAGTAGTGGAAAATAAATGGAATCAGACCCTTGGAATAAAAAGTCATTAATAACCTAAAACAATGAAATAACACAATTCTGGCTATATTACCGGTACTATTAAAGGAATAGACATGTGATACAGTGATAATTTACAAAAAATGAGGCATTGCATATATAACGATCTTGAATTAATTTACATTTCCAGCCAATGTGCAAACAATATTTAATATGATGTGCCTATTACCGTATTTGCTCGATTATAAGATGACCCTGATTATAAGACGACCCCCCAAATCTGAATATTAATTTAGGAAAAAAAAGATAAAGCCTGAATATAAGACGACCCTATAGGAAAAAAGTTTTACCAGTAAATGTTAATTCATCTTAACTAATTTTTTTAATAAAAGCTATGATTGAGAAAAATATTTTGGTTTTATTTCCTTCTATTTTCCAACCTGCCCCCCAGTTATGCACATCTGCCCCAGAAATGCCTTATACCCCCTATATACCACTGTGCCCCATGATATGCCTTTTAACCCTCTAAATGCCTCTGTGCCCCATGATATGCCTTTTAACCATGATATACCCCTATATGCCACTCAGAGTGGTATATAGGGAGGTTTAAGGCATTCAGGAGGCAGAGTGGCGTATAGAGGGTTAAAAAGGCATTTCTGGAGGCAGAGTGGCATTAAGGGGGTTAAAAGGCATTTCACAGAGCACTCTGCCTCCAGAAATGCCTTATGCCCCCCATTTAACACTCCCCCGCCCCCCCCCAAACTTACTGGTGCTTCTGACTTCCCTGTCATGTAGCCGGGGCAGCATGTACCGGCACCGGTGCGGGGAACTCTGATCTCTGACAGCCGGAGGAAGGTCTGCGCGATGGACGCAGACAACCCACGCTGCTAGCCACACCTCCTTCCTGTTGCAGCGGAAGTTGTCTACGCGAATCGGGTAGACATCTACACGCTGCCCCAGCTACACACCGGGGATTCAGAAGTACCGGTAAGTGGGGCGGGGGGGGGGAGACAGGAGGATCCAGGTCCCCTGCAGCTGCGGGGGATCTGGATCTTAGTCGTCTCATAGTCAGACCTATTTGAGGTCTGATTATAAGACGACCCCGATTATAAGACGAGGGGTATTTTTCAGAGCATTTGCTCTGAAAAAAACCTTGTCTTATAATCGAGCAAACACGGTATATGTCACTGACTAAATTCCACCATGAATCAGAAATGTGCAAAAATAACACCTAAAAATACAAAAAAACTCTATTTAATGCCACACATATGAATACCTTTTATCTACTATGTAAGTCACTCCAAATCGCGAAGGCAGCCTTGCGGGATTACCGGGACCCGCAGGTACAGTGTCTGACCGCCCGCTCCCGCCCGCAACACCAGCAAGACCACCCGACCTCACATTGGATATGCAGGGCAGTTCTGGGCACCAGTCCTTAAAAAGGACATTATGGAACTAGTATATCGAATAAGGGGCGCATGAACATATGGAGAAAAATAACAACACAATAGTGTAGCAAGTTCAAACAAAATATCTGTGTAGTGAATGTATATTGCACTCACAAGAGTAACTGGTAGTAGAGGCTCATCAGATAATGACAGATCTTGATAAATCCTGGAATGCAGATAAAAGAACCGCCAATGGTGCAGTATAATAGAAAATATATTTAATAAGAAAAAACTGGGTAAACTCACAAGTAAGTTGGCACAACAAAATTGTTATGCTATAAGCGCAATATGGAAACAAGAATCCAGCAAGGTAAGAAATATCCGTATGGAAAAAATCTTTCAAAGTCTCTCAACGCGTTTCGCCAAACTCGTTGGCTTCTTCAGGAGCAGAATACAGATATTACAAATAGAATAAAGTAAAAAACTGCAGTCTATACATTTTCGTCAATTTGTCCCGTTTTTGAAGGTTACCGGTGGTGTTCCAGTCCAATCACGTCCTCGAGCGGTTACGTCATCACGTTGCCACGCGTTGACGCGATTACGTTGCTTCCATCATCCCGGCGCGATCGCACAGC
The DNA here is from genome assembly GCA_023333645.1 of Sceloporus occidentalis. Taxonomy (NCBI): domain Eukaryota; kingdom Metazoa; phylum Chordata; class Lepidosauria; order Squamata; family Phrynosomatidae; genus Sceloporus; species Sceloporus occidentalis. The sequence goes on from JALMGF010000046.1 coordinate 6,875,759, forward strand.
AGCGTAGTCGTGTCATTAAGCGTGTTTCGTCACTCCCTCCCGGCTCAATTTGCATCTTTATTCCTCCACAGCTTGTTAAATAAAGTTGATTCAAGGAAACGGAGGAGTGCTTCTTTATCTTTAACCCTTTTACTTTAAAGGATTCCGGACGTCTCGGGCACAAGCATTTTAAACAGACACCCCGGGTAAAGACAAAGACAATTAATAAACATATTTGAAACAAGAACAGTGTGTGTGTATTAGTTCTCCAATGTGTTAGAACCAAGAAAAAGGTAAGTAAAAAATAAAAAATAGAAATGTAAGCCAATAAGGAGTAAAATAAGATGAAGGTTAAAAGTTAAAAATGGAGATAGTCAAAAAGAAATGTAAAAAGGAATTCATTAAACGGTGATTTAGGACAATATAATAATAATAATATAATCCATAAGAATTGATAATATAAATAATGAAATGAAGATAATATGAATCTAAAAAACAAATAAAAAATAAATAAATAAATATAAATAAGTATTAAAAATTGATGAATATATGTAAGTATATAAATAAAGTGTGTGTACATAAAATGTAAATAAATATATATATATAAGTATAAAAATAATGATAAAAATAGTAAATATATGTAAGTATATAAAATAAAAAATATATGTGTAAGTAAAATATATTAAATGAAAAAGCTAACATAAACCCTACTCCTAACCCTAACACTGACCCTATCCTAAACCCTAACCCTAACCCTAATGCTAAACCCTCACACTAACATGAAACCAAAAAACTAACTCTAACAGTAACCCTAACCCTAACCCTAATCTCCAGCCCTAACCCTAACCTTAACACTAACCCTAACTCTAATAAATAATATGAATAATGTAGTGAAAATGTATATGTATAATATGAATCAATATATATAAATAAGTATTAAAAAGTAATGAATAAATGAAGTTAAAAAATGTGTGTGCAAGTAAAATATATGTTTATATGCATAAATGAATTAATAAAGATTTTTTATATAAATAAATATTAAAAAGTAATAAATATATGTAAGTATATAAATGAAGTTAAAAAATGTGTGTGCAAGTAAAATAATATTTATATAGATAAATGAATTAATAAAAATTTATTTAAATAAATGTTAATATGTCCAATTCAACGTTTAAACGTTCCTTTTTATAAGTTTGAAATTTATATATCCACTCGGTCTCTCTTTTACTTAACATTTCTTTAATATCTCCACCTCTCCAATGGGGAGATACCATATCTATCCCCACCATCTTAAAATCAGGGAGGGAAAATTTATCACAATTAACACAGTGTTTGGGGACACTGTGTTTAAAATTTTTATTTCTTATTCCCCCCAAATGTTCCAGACCCCTTATTTTTAATTCTCTTCATGTGCGGCCTATATATTGAATGCCACACTTACATTCTAAAAGATAAATAACATTTTTTGTTTTACAATGAATAAAATGTCGGATTTCATATTCTTTTTTTGTAATCGTGCATTTGAATGTGGTAATCTTTTTATCTTGTAGATTACGTCTTGCAAAATTTACATACCCCACATCGGTGGAAACCAAGGGGTTTTTGTGCTAAAAAATGTTCTTCCATTTGAATTCTGGGAAGGGCACTAGGTGCTACAATATTTTTCATTATTTCATTTTATGTACACACACTTTATTTATATACTTACATATATTCATCAATTTTTAATACTTATTTATTTATTTTTTTATTTGTTTTTTAGATTCATATTATCTTCATTTCATTATTTATATTATCAAAATATATGGATTATATTATTATTATTATATTGTCCTAAATCACCGTTTAATGAATTCCTTTTTACATTTCTTTTTGACTATCTCCATTTTTAACTTTTAACCTTCATCTTATTTTACTCCTTATTGGCTTACATTTCTATTTTTTATTTTTTACTTACCTTTTTCTTGGTTCTAACACATTGGAGAACTAATACACACACACTGTTCTTGTTTCAAATATGTTTATTAATTGTCTTTGTCTTTACCCGGGGTGTCTGTTTAAAATGCTTGTGCCCGAGACGTCCGGAATCCTTTAAAGTAAAAGGGTTAAAGATAAAGAAGCACTCCTCCGTTTCCTTGAATCAACTTTATTTAACAAGCTGTGGAGGAATAAAGATGCAAATTGAGCCGGGAGGGAGTGACGAAACACGCTTAATGACACGACTACGCTGTTGTGCGATCGCGCCGGGATGATGGAAGCAACGTAATCGCGTCAACGCGTGGCAACGTGATGACGTAACCGCTCGAGGACGTGATTGGACTGGAACACCACCGGGAACCTTCAAAAACGGGACAAATGGACGAAAATGTATAGACTGCAGTTTTTTACTTTATTCTATTTGTAATATCTGTATTCTGCTCCTGAAGAAGCCAACGAGTTTGGCGAAACGCGTTGAGAGACTTTGAAAGATTTTTTCCATACGGATATTTCTTACCTTGCTGGATTCTTGTTTCCATATTGCGCTTATAGCATAACAATTTTGTTGTGCCAACTTACTTGTGAGTTTACCCAGTTTTTTCTTATTAAATATATTTTCTATTATACTGCACCATTGGCGGTTCTTTTATCTGCATTCCAGGATTTATCAAGATCTGTCATTATCTGATGAGCCTCTACTACCAGTTACTCTTGTGAGTGCAATATACATTCACTACACAGATATTTTGTTTGAACTTGCTACACTATTGTGTTGTTATTTTTCTCCATATGTTCATGCGCCCCTTATTCGATATACTGCTGTGATACACTTGTGAGGAGTGTTGTTTTTGGGAGCTGCGGAACCTGTGGGGAGTATATATATATTATTTTCACTTTAGACACGTGAGGGTGTTCTTTATCTTTCTTGTACCATTATGGAACTAGAAAAGGTTTCATAGGAAGGCTACAAAGTTAATAAGGGGATTGGAATATTATAACATTGTATAAATATGTGCAGGGCCAACATAAAGACCTCTCCGGTGACCTGTTAGAAACATACAAAGAACAAGAACATCTTCTTTGCCTGGAACAAGAGGTCATCTTCTGGAATTCACTTCCAAGAGAGGTGGTGCCATCAAGTACTATGGATGCCTTCAAAAAAGGTCTGGATTTTTTTTTTTAGAAAGGCAGAACATGCAGGCTATCAAAAATGTAATAAAAATGAATATGTTACAGCATCAAAAATTACAGCAACAAAAGTCTGGTATGTTCACAAAAGGTGTGGCAAGATTACATGGAGGACATACCTACACTACCTGTGTTATTTGACAGCCTGTCAGCAGAAGCTAGCATCATTGGCTGCCGACAGAACGCGTGTAATGGCTCTTAGTGCAAGCAGCAGTATACCCTAGGAATACCCTATCGCACCTGTCACTGCTGACACCCACCAAAAGGTCACTGGAGGACAGGAGAGACTCAGCTGGGTCTGTCTAGATCCTGCTGGGATCTCCGATTGCTTCCCTGCTGGCTGATTGCAAGCATTGCGATCAGCATTGCGATCAGCATTGCAAGCCTATGGAACCGTATTTGCTCATCACAGTGTTATCAGTGCAGGGGAGATCAGAGGGGAGAGCATGGGAAACAATGTTCCTCTCGCTTCACTCAAAGGGAAAAAGCTTAAAAAAAAGTGGGTTTTTTTAATGAAATAGAAAAATAAAAATGTAAATAAATAAAAATAAACAATACAGTTAGCTCAGTGACACCATTGTGACAAAGGGATGTTATTGCACTGATAACAGGGCATATATATATATATATATATATATATATATATATATCCCCCACATCCCATTGGCCAAGCACTACATGTAAAAATTATAACCCCCTGTTCACTACTCCCAAACTCCTTAAGCCGGAAGTATTAAAAATACTCTCCTATAAGGTATGTATAAGGGATGTATGTGAACATAAAAAATATGTATGTGGGTTATGTCTGCAATCAGGGTATGTTGCTAAACACAAACTGGGTCATTGTCCATCAGTGGCACCTAATGTATAGAAGCAAAATTGCTGCATAAGTTTTAGCATAAGTTTTTTACATACTAGCACAATTATTGTTGTCACGTTTCTATGGTTTCAGATGAAAGTCTTATTTTTTCTGAAAAAGGAGATGTTTAGTTTGCGTGGGTACATCAAACACGGAAAAGGGGAATGTTGATTAAATGCGCAGATGGTAAAAATGGGGGGGAAAAAACGTACCGTACAAATAGTACGAAAAACCGTGTGTAAGGAAAGGGTTAAATGGCCTGGGATTTATGTTGCTGATAAGTCATACATTAAAATGATCATATGAGGTGATTAGGGAGGGGTTTCTGGGCTGAATTAGAGGCAGAAATGGTGTGCATATAAGTAGGGAATTGCAGGGATAGATAGAGCTAGATCTAAAATCCAACAGTTAAACGACGCACTGTACCAGAGGCCTGAATTCACCAGAGGAAAAATAACTTATTCCTCACGTATGGCTACAGACCTTCAAAATCTTTGGCGTAGTATCAGTGTTATTTTTCCCAAACAGCTTTATTATTGGACATATAACCAAAACACTTTTTGGTGTTTAATCGTCTGTACCCTTTCCAATGATTCGCGATTAAAACAAAAACAAAACAAACCTGTGATTCTTTGTAGGCAGAAACATTACACAAAAAAAATGCATGTGTAAGGCCCAACACTACAGGATAATGGCACTTGAGAGTAAATGAACAGTTAATAGTAATCCAATGATCGTGTAAAACTCATACAGAGTTACAGGTCATTTACAAACTTTAATATACTACTAAATCCAAGGATTACTTGCTGAAACTGAAAAAAACCCTGTCCCATAGAAATACAATTAAATGTCCTAATTTTTATTAGAAACGCAACTATTTTCATCCATGATCTGAAAGCCTGGCAGAATGAGCCAGTCCACGCTGAACCATTAGAAAAATGGCAAGCATGACAATAGCACTTTGATATAGTTGTGCTGTGTGAAACAGGAGGTTGTGAAACAAATATTATGTACACGCTGGATGTACAATCAGTCATCCCTGTTCTACTGCCAGCTCTCATACATTCATAGGGAGAGCAGAGCCAAGGCTCACAGCTGTCATACATTTTCAACAGATTCCGCTGGGCCTAGATGGGGTTTGAAGACATTCTTTTGCTCTTACTCATTAGTTAAAAGGAATTACCATAACATCTGATATTGTAGAAGAAGGAAATTTGCCATCTTGACCTTACCCAAAACATTCCGGAACCGGGGGTCTAAGGATTTATTAGCTCAGATGGTCTACAGAGGTCAATGGGGCCCTTTAGTGAAGTTCCAAAAAGCCCTTACAAGCGAACACTCTATTCATTCCTGTAAAACTGCTTGTTCTTTTTTTTGTGTGTGCGGATAAACTGGACAGATACATATTACTGTTGCTTTTTAGATCTTTGTCATAGGAAAGGCATGTTCCACTGGAGTAATTCCCAGTTGTCAGCAATGTACTGATACACCACAGCCAATCAAGGGAGAAAAATTCAAATAAACAGGATGTTCTCAGTGTGTATGATTGCATGTGTAGCCAACCTCCTGCAAATTTCACAGTCTCCTAATGGGATTTAATGCATTGTATAACCAGCATCTGTCTGTGTGGACTAGCAACACTTACAAACAGGATCAGTGTGCAGTAAAGGTAATGTGGTTTAATAGCTGATATAAAACTCTATGTGGAAGAAATCCCGACAAATCACACAGTTTGATTAACAGTAAGATAAAGTTTTAATGCACCATTTCGGAGATTCTATCTGCCCTTGAGTTCCTGTAATAGAGCAGGAAATGTAAAGCATTATTTATATTCTTACTTGAGCACCATTGATTTAAAAAAAAAAAAATTTAATGGCACAAATGGGCAAATTAGCCATGGTATGGCATGTTTCCTTGCCACTTTCTCTGGTTTTCTTCTTAAATGATTTGTTCTCTATTTTTTAAGGGCAATGTTTGGAGTCAGTGGTCTATCCGCAATGTCCATAGCGGTCCAGTACACTTGCCTTTCGATGGCACACAAGATATACCCATTGATTTATGACATACTTGTGTGAAACTTCATTTTAACAGATCACTGATTGAGCGTGTTCAATGTTCTTCAGCTATATTTAAAACTGTAATTCATAGTTATGTAATCAATGTCTAATCCTAAAGAGCTTTTGATCATACTTAGTAATTGGCATGGAATCCCATGTCCTCCCACAATGCACTGCTTTATCGGATGGTTTACATTCCCTTTGATTTGTTTTTGATGATTACAATAAGCAGTCTACATTCTTTAATCAAATGAATGAATACTGATTGGCTTTGCTCTTTTTTAACAAAGTTTTTTTTTTTATAAAGAATAATTTCAACATAAGTTCAATAATAAATAAGGTCAATAATGTATTGATAAGCCATAAATATACCTTTATGTCCTTTACTGTATAGTCTAATATTTGTAGAAATTGATTTTAAAATAAAGCTTTATACTCTGAAATGGTAAATATTTAACATTGTTAAAATTATAACTTTAAGTAAAATGAATATGGTTGATAAAGCTTAGATTATGCATGTGTAGCTTGTTAGATTTTTTATTCTAAAAATACTGGATTTGATAGTGTTAACTGGACATTTCAGCTATTCGCTATACTGCATATGATGCATGAGAGATCCCTTTACGTGGTGTCCCTCTTGCAAATGCATGGGGGGATTCAGAAAACCTATATGCATTTGCCCCTTTCCCCACCGCTAGCTATTTTCAGATGTGTTCGGCCAAATGCTCTGAGGAATTCTAACAAGACCCCTGCGTGCATATGAGAAAAGTATGGCCATTGAAATCAATGGAAGCAGCTTCCTGATGTTGACTGGCATTTTTAAGCAGCCAATCAGTGGAGGGAAATGTGAGATCACAAAAGAGGTAAGGACTGAGGTAGAAAGAGGTAGGACTGATTCACAGTCGGCACCTTAACAGTTAAATTGTTTTTTAAAATTGAATCCTTTCAATGCTGGTACTTACCTAATGGTATTATTCTGGAAAAGACAGTGGCGTCGCTACAATAATGTATTTATTTGATCTATACCTGCAATGCTACGTTTCATATATTATTATTGTATACCTGCAAATACAGTATTTGTATGTCTGATTCTGTTGATTTGATATATACCTTCAGTGCTGAGATCACAAGTGAATTTTAATTGATCTATGCATGCAAAGCTGGGTTTGTGTGTTAATGTGTTCTATACCTGCTATCGGCAGCAGGGTCTAATATATATATATATATATATATATATATATATATATATATTATATATATATATATTATATATATATATAGGCAGCAGGGACTAATATTAATATATATCGGCAACTGGGGCTAATATTTATATATATATATCAGCAGCAGGAACTAATATTAACGAAACTGCCAGTTCAGCTGTAATTTTGAAATCATGTTTCAATCATAGTCTTTACTTCAAAGAGATAAGTACTCATTATGTAGATAAAAATGCATGTCTAATGCGTATATGTGATGGGCCATCACATAAATCAATAATAAAAGGAGGGGCTTGCTGGGGGCATTAATACAAATAGTGGTGGCTGGAGGCGATTATACAAGGGTGTGGGGGCACCACATTAATCTATACTAAAAGGGTGCTGGCTGGGGCATCAATACACAAGGGTCAAAAACACTAAGGGGGTATAAACAACAATGCAGTGTGAAAAATCCATCCTGATGTAGATGTCAGTGACGTAGATTGTGTCCTGCTGTTTGTGTGTTTTTGGTTATCAGTGTACCAGAGCCTGTCCTGGGGTGTGTGTGCGTATAGGTGTTGGTGCGGCACAGCCTGTCCTGGTGTGTGTGTTTTGGTGTCCGTATGGCATAGCCTGTCCTGTGTGTGTGTTTGGGTGTCGGTGTGGTAGAGCCTGTCCTGGTGTGTGTGTCTGGGTGTCAGTGTGGCAGAGCCTGTAATGGTGTGTGTGTCTGGGTGTCGGTGTGACAGAGCCTGTCCTGGTGTGTGTGTCTGGGTGTCAGTGTGACAGAGCCCGTGTTGGTGTGTGTGTTTGGTTATCTGTTTCCTGGCAGTTGGAATTATTTAATTTATACTTATCCAGAGATAAAATGCCCTCCTTAAGTTGTAGTGACTTCAGGGGACAAAACATTCAAGGCCCTGAAATCATTTAGTGGAAAAGTTGAGGTCTTGTGTTATTTATGCTATAATATTTATTTCAAGGATTAGTCGCACTAAATTGTGGCTTCAGGCTTCCCATGTTGAATGACCGAGTATTATGTTAGTCCAATAACAAAAGTATCATTCCATAGCACATTACTTTTGGCAATATATATATATATTCTCAAAGGTATGATTTAATGGTGGAAATTATGAATGCCCCCCAGTTTGACTGTGGTATCTTGTGTGCCCCCCCCCTATATATTGTTTCTAGAGTCGCCACTGGGAAAAGATATGGTTAAATGGATTTGTTAAACTGTCTTTGAACCCCTCAGCTCAGAAAACACGTGACATACTTTTATGTGTCTAGAAATACTGACTGAAATGGGGCTTCAATTCTGTGACTATTTCTTATATTCTGGAAGCAGAGCCGGCCCAAGGCAAAATGCCGCCTGGGGTGAATGTTAAAATGCCGCCCCCCCCCTTATCTACCCTTCCTCTCCCTCTGTCCCTGCCGCCCCCCCATTATCTACCCTTCCTCTCCCTCCCTCCCTATTATCTACCCTTACCCCCCCCTGTACTTACCTTTCAGCAGTCCTGCGGCCAGGGCCGGCCCGACAATGGCACTTTTGAAGGGGCGGCACTTTGCCGCCCCAAGCCTTTTTTTTTTTTAAAGCGAAAGAGAGAGAAAGGGGCGCCTCTCTCTCTCTCCTCTGTGGCGAGTCTCCCTGTTTGGTCTCGGTGCCGGCTTGTAATGCTGAGCATTACAAGCCAGCACCAAGACCGAACAGGGAGACTTGCCGCAGGACTGCTGAAAGGTAAGTACAAGGGGGGGGTAAGGGTAGATAATGGGGGGGGCGGCAGGGACGGAGGGAGAGAAAGGGTAGATAAGGGGGGGGCAGCATTTTAAAATTCGTCCCAGGCGGCATTTTGCCTTGGGCCAGCCCTGCCTGCGGCGAGTCTCCCTGTTCGGTCTCGGTGCCGGCTTGTAATGCTGAGCGCCGGAAATTAGGTAATCTTCTGGCACTCAGCATTACAAGCCGGCACCGAGACCGAACAGGGAGACTCGCCGCAGAGGAGAGAGAGAGGGGCGCCGAGCGGTTACTGACAGCTTGGTAAGCGAAAACCACTCGGCGCCCCTTTCTCTCTCTTTCGCTTTAAAAAAAAAAAGGGCTTGGGGCGGCAAAGTGCCGCCCCTTCAAAAGTGCCACCTGGAGCGGTTGCCCCACTCGGCTCCATTATCAATCCATTACCTGGGTTGCACGCTCACAATCCAAGGACGAGTATATTAATACTCAGTGCAGCAGTTAATAAAAAAATAAATAAAAAATAAAACCATGCATGATTTCAGCACAAAATAGTAATAGAGTTGTATCTATAAAAATACTGTTATAAAGTTACATAGTAGACATTGGAAAGAGCGCACAAAACAGAAGCAAAATAAAAAAGCAACATTTCGAGTGTATCTGCTTAGTTTCTTACTAACTAAATGAATTTGTAGAAGTCAGCACTGCCAAATGCCTAACAAGACCTTAAATCCTGTTTGACTTCTATATAGTATCGTATAATTGTTCCCAGAAATAAGGGCCATAAAAGACCACGTCATGTTCACCCGTAATTACGAGGAAGGAGAGTAGTTGTAAAAATGACAAACATAATCCACAATTATCCATTTTGGCATTTATTTTTGTAGCAGATCTAAAACAATAAAAAAAAACAAAGTTGTTAAACATATTCTTTACTTCCTTGAGAATTGCACGGCAATATTTTAGCAGTTGGTTTGTCCTTTTAGTAACAAAAATGTAGTTTATTTTATGAAAATGTTTCCCAATCAACTTCTTAGTAGATTGATATTTTGCACATTTTCTTATAATATATTTGCTATAAATATTTATAGGTTTATTTGCTGGACTTTTCATTACTGCACACCTTAATGCAGCATTACAACTAAATTAAGCCTCTGTATATTGAAAAACGTGGAATTTTATTTCTTAATACATTCAAATATCTATGATGTAATAAAAATAATAGTAATATAATAATAATAATAATTATTATTATTATTATCCTTTATTTATATAGCGCCAACAGTTTACGCAGTGCTTAATACAATACATAAATTCAAGGGATATGACAAGACAAGAATTGACAGACTAAGACAAACCGATACATTTGGTGGATTATTATTATTATGGTTATTATTCATTATTTTCTATATTTTAACAACTTATCTTTTATATATAAACGGTTTTCTTTTAGTTATATTTGAGGACATAACATTAATGTCCTCCCTCTTTGAAATCCTTCTAACATGGATCATTTAAGCAATTGTTAAGCAATTCCAGGGCAAAAATAATATCACTTTAAAACAAGTAACATGTTTGAGGACAAGGAATTATTTGAGTCACTCGGAGGAATTAAAATGTTATCCAGCGCTACTGACAGGGGCTCTCAAAACAAGCATCGTACTAATGAACTGTTGAAATAAGAGAAATTAATGTGTATTATGCAAGGGTCCTTTCATTTCTTTTTTATTCTGAACACATCAGCGCACTATGCTAGTCCTATTTATATAAGGCTTTTGTAGGTAAGCATGTGACTGAATAAATGTAACAGCAGGGAACCTTCAGGCTGAAGAAAGGGAAAAATTATTTGGAACAATTTGCATTAGTTCAAGGGCAATCTTAAGCACTTTACAGATGGTTTATTGCTATTCTTGTTCTGGTTAAGCTGTCTTTCATGTCAAAAGTCTTTTCCTGCCTTCCTATCAACAGGAAGAATTCCGGCTGCCATGCTGTTCACCTAAGCTCCTCCAGGGGTTCTGACCCTTTGATCACTGATATCGTTTGCAATCAAGTTAAAATAGGGCGCTGCTGTGATAAGCCGGGGCTCCTATGGTGAACAAGACTTTTTTCTTTTCCATTTAACCAAGCTCTTTTCTTTCATATCTTGGGAACATTTAATCTGAGTACAGAAGGGTTAGTGTTGAGGCACAATGTAAGTAATGGGATGTCTGGTACTTTGTTCTAAAAAAGAGGAAGATAACACACAATCTATATTCAGAGAACATTTTAGAAGGTCTGTAATCTACAATGCGTTTTCTACTAACAGAGTGTGTATGTCAATATTAGGTTATGTATAAAGCCACAGAATAGTTCCCGGCTCTAAACAATTATTTATTTCAAAGGAGGAGAAATGTTGGAACAAGACATGTTGGAATAAGACTAGAAATGTAGGAAAGTTTTACTTTACTTAGGGCATGGTCGATAAGTGGAACTGCCTCCCAGCAGAAGTGGAAGAGCATAATACATGTAATGTAAACAAACATGGGATAGATGTATGGCTGTCCTGAATAACTTGCAGACTAGATGGGCTGAATGGTTATAATGTGCAAATTAATAAAAGGCCCCTGGTCAGGCACGCATATATTATAGTTGTACATATACAGTACACGCATGCACACACAAAGTTCTTCTTACCTTTAAAACACCAGGCTCCCTTTCTTATTCCAATGTAATGAGAGCTGCCGCACTTGAACTGCGGGGTCACGTAACCTCTTCCAGCTTCAGTAGTCTTCACAGTGCAGCTAATGTTATTTGGCTAGTGGTGGTACATCAGTAGATTATCCATTAGAGCAGTGGGAACCGGAACCCCCAGCTAGGTTAGTTGTTCACTTAGTAGCAGAATGTTGTAGCTTGCAATTAAAAATAAAAATAAAAATATATATATATATATATATATACATACATGTTACTGTTAATGTTTAATATATAATGTTTTTTTACAGGTAATTATGGGCAGGGGAGATTGTTTCAAGGCCATCGCTAATTTGGTTGTAGTTTATTATCAGGTAACATGGTTTCTCGACACTTCCAGCTGCCATTAATCAATGTAGGAGTCTGGCTGGAGCCAAGCATGTGGCTTGTTTGTGAGTTCTTCCTCAAGCATGGGAAATACAATAGGACAAAGACAAATGTTTAGTAGCCTCAGAACACTAAAATCCTCCCTCTCTTAAGGCTTAACATCCATTTCCAGATTGATTTAGTCTGTTTACCCCCTTGGCCAGGCCATTTATTTCCCTAGAATGGTGACAGTTTTATGGTGAACTGACTCATTATTATGTTTCTCGCTGATTCCCTGTATTGTTTCATGGGCTTTCCTTTCTGGGCTAAGACTCTTTACAAATCTGTGTCCTATTAGATATAACATGTGGCTTGTTTAACATGGTAAATAGAAAGCATTTTGATCATACTATCAATACTTTCCTCCATTCCAATGAAAACCCTTAAATAAACAATCTAATTTGAAAAATGCAATGTGTTTGGCTCAATTTTCCTTCCCACTTGGTTTATAAACATGCAATCCTTCATTCCTCGGGTAAGCTGGCTTCAACAATTTATGTTTTGGGAAGAGACTGCATAAAAAATATTGAGTACAAATTAACTGTGGCACTCTCATCCAGAGTTTGCATTTTCATCCAGCGTGTGTTAATGTATGGTTTTAGCGTGAGTGTGGTTTTTTGTATATAGTGTTAGCATGTGTAGGTGGGAGTTAATGTGTGGTGTAACATAAGTATGTGTGTCAAAATATGGTGTTAGATTGTGCATGTCTATGTTAGCATATGGTGTTAGCATATGTGAGTGAGTTATTATTTCGTATCAAGGTATCGCCCTCTTCTTAAAGTACAAGAGGGAAGTTTATTCCAAAAGAGGAGAAATGTTACAGCTAAAGGGCATACGTGCAGTCTAAAACTAGAGGGCCAGAGGTTTAGATATAATGTAAGTTTTACTTTAATGAGATGGAGGTAGATAAATGAAACAGCCTCCCATCAGAAGGGGTTGAGGCTAATACATTAATACATTAATACATTATATTACGCTAATTAATACATTTCATAATACCGCTACAATAGGGGACTATGAAAATATTTAATTGACTAAAACCTGACACATTGGTACAATCCTCTAATAATAATAATAATAATAATAAATGATAATAATAAATAGAAACACAAAACAAACAGGAAATATAAAATATGCTATTAGTATTAAGAGACAATAATATTTAATTATACATCTTCACTTAAGAGTTCCCAATTCAATTTTTTTCCTTTTTTTTTTCGTTTTTATTAAGGCCAAACAGTCTATGGCTATACCATATAAATAATGACAAAACAACAGTACTTTCCATCAGGGCCAGACTGGCGATGATGGGGTGGCCCTGACACTATAAGGTCAGCATCCACTTGATGATGTAAATGCGGCTGGATATATACGTGGCTGTTTTATGCTCACTTAGCCTGCTGGAGCGACAGAGTATTGGTGCTGTCAGCCAGAGGCTGACACATAGACAGTCCAGGCCTGTTTTGCATGAATTTTCCAAAAAATAAAAGCAAAGTACATAATAACTTGAATAGGCTTGTTATTATAATCAGACTGCCCACAATAATATCCCTAGAAAATAAAAACGGCACTTCTACATACTGCAATAATCCATTTCTTGGATTTATCCCAAATGACTGTTGCAACCCCATTAAGTAATTGCCCCATAACAAATATACTATTCGTATTCATGACCAAAAAATTGTGTAAAACTAAGTAGACTTTTGCAGATGCAACTCGATTGCTTTTAATATTCACTAACATTTCTAAAGTCCATCTTAATTTACGATGTATATCAATATGTTTCTGCAATGCAGATATTTTGAAAGTTGTTGAGAGAAATACGGAAAACTCTCCTAAAAATAATTGCAGTGACTGATGCCTGAATTTATTCCAGGCTTTCTAGAGAAACAAGAACCGTTCAGGGTCAAAGAACCTCACTGGTCTACTTCAAACCCCTATCACTTCAGTCATCTTCTTATAAATCAACTACATGTAGAATCAGCTACTCCTTCTTCCAGAAGTCATATTATGTTGTTGAATGTTTGCTTCTGATGGCTCTATAAAAATATTTGGGTAATACTGAATTTTTGAAATAGAATTTTTTTGCACATTATCAAATACATTTAACTTTGGAATAAAATTAGATTCATTTCTGCATGAACTTACCAACTTCAACTGGAAAGCATTGCCGCCAGTAAAAATAATAGTAATAATATATAGTATTATAATAAGTATTTCACCTAAACTTTATGAAGCTGGATGGATCATATCATGCTGAAAAAAATACTTTTATCTTTGTAGTGGCATGTGGGTTCTACTCTTCCTACCAACTTTGTAGATTATCTTTTTAGTGCTTTGTTCTACTTTTTGCTTATCTTATTGTCTTTTTGTTCCTGGAACGTTTCTGAGAAGGGTGGCAGAGGGAACTCTGCAGTATGCTCAAAATCCTTTGATGATGTCCCACAAGGTCTGGGAATGCAGATATTTCTCTCTGGTTTTTACACTGTCGTTATTTTTTATTATTTTTTGTCACATACATGTATACACAGGATTGCCAGGTCAGGAGTTAAACAGAACAATAATTTTTAAATATCATGGAATGGTTAATGCAAAAAATGTGACTCTTGAGCCCACGGATTATAAAATGCTTTGAGAATCACTAAAATAATGTTTGATAATTAATACTATATCAGTCTGTTTTTTAATCTAAATGAATACAAATAGATGAGGACGTTTAGATAGATTGTAACTTTATATGAACCAGGGCCGTACTGGGCATAATGAGGTGGGCCTGCGCTTTTAGGCATGGCCGACAGCTGGAAACAACAGGCTGAACATTATATTTTTATGGTCACATAGCCTTTGGCTGGACATATCAAGCAGTATGTATGGAGCGGTGTCGAGAAGCAGCCCAATGGTCATAAGCAAGACTGTAGCTCTAGACGAAAAGAAAAGCATTCCAATTTTTCAAGCTGGCACAAATGTAGACAATAATACTACGCATCCATCATCTAAGTTTCTAGAACCTAAAAAAAAAACACTGTCGTCATTTTAAGCTGGGATGTACTCTAATGAATGTTAGTGTTATGAATGCTTAATGCGAACAACATATCAATCTAGTATGTCATGCTATAAGCATGTTTCATTTTCACAATTACTCAGTTGTAGAAACACAGAATCTGTGGGCAGATAAGAACCATCTATGTAGCCTGCCCGTTATTACCGGTGTAAAGACTGAAGCATTAACCTCCCCTCCATGCTCTATTAAGACACTTTAGTCTTATGTGAACAGCAACCCATTCACCATTTAAGTAGTCCTTAACTGGATGTGTCTGCTGGACAAGTTTACTATATTTTTATGATCCCATGACCCAATGGCGTGTCTAGCCATATCTAAAAAGGCTGGATAATGCCCTTTGTTACTCTATGCATAAGAGACTCAACCACTATTAATTCCAAGCAGTCAGTACATCACTGTGCGTGGTCAACATGAATTATCAGGAAAATACAGAGACATTCACAGTGACTTTCCTGTATTTTTCTATATATATTTATTATTTGTTTTGAAGTCATTGTTTCTCTATGAACAATAAATTATAGTTTATCCTATTATGCAATGTATATATATATATACACGTTTACCACCACTTGCAGAAAAAGAAAAAAAAAATAACATTCGTTGTTCTCAACAAATTGCCAAAATTATACTTTTGCTGCTATTATAAGAACAAAGTTAAAAAAAAAAAAACACAACTGTATGATCATTATGAACAAACCATAAAATCAAGTCTTGGTTATGAACAACTAACATAATATACAGTATATATCCTTTAAAAAAAAAATCCTATTTATTTATTTACTATTTATTACTAAAGGAGCCACATCAAAGATATCCAGATGAAATTACAATACTTTGGTTGCCCAATATATTTTAGGATTTTTCTTACACATCATATTATAATACCATTGTGAACAATGATCAGTTTATAATATACTGTACCTAAATTCTGCATTCCAATAGGATTGCACCGACTGATAACTTTATTCCTTGGATTGCCTAAGTACTCAGGTTCAAATTAGATTTGGCAGGTCGGAATGACATCTTTTAGATAATCAAAAACAATGTATTTTAGCCTTAAATTATATAAAATGATATGATGTAGGGGTCTGTGAACTTAGCAGTATGAGAATTGATTCTATCTCCATAACATGAAGAATATCATATTGAAGACATATGTGTGTTCATTGTTAACACAAATTTAAACTGTGCCTTGCAGTGAACTGATCATAAAAACATGAAATTTTTAATCATTGCAGGTTTCCTTGGAGAATATCTTAGGCTGAGGCGATTCCTAGGCTTTATTCTTACCAGCATATAACTTTGCTATATGAGAATGTATAAAGACACGGGCATTTTGGGGCTTAGCATTAATTGAAACTAATACATTTTTTATTGATGTACAATTCTTAAGACTGATGGTTTTCATTCTGAGATGAAGACAGATCAGCTATAAACCAAGCATATTAAATAATACTATAGTATTGTCTTACATACATACATACATAAATAATACAATATTGTGAAATAATGTTCCATGAGTGTATGGTCTACAGCAATATTCAGAGGACCGTTGGGGCACCCATTTAAAGAAGAAAGGACAAATAGATTTTACAGGTTACATGGCAGTGTTTTATAAGCACAGCCTGGAAGGTATTAGTGTTTAATATAAATGAGTATTAGTATTAGTATATATTAGTATAAATAAATGAATTGATTTTAAATATGTCTGGGCTGTATTTCTTAAAGACATTCTTGCAATGTGTAACATTTAAATAGCATAGTTGGCATCCGATAATTTTGCTATGAAGAAACGTTAAAATTACCGTACTTTTTTGCTGCTTATTTCTTATAATGTATTTTACTGTATAATAAAAAATATGGACATTATATAGGCATTGCAGTTGATGGTAATGCTTTTTATTTGTTATTTATTTAGTTTTGTTACTAATATTACGTTTTTTTTTTAAGCTTTCAAGAGTGTTAACCTCCCCTTATCAAACATATGATATGCCTGAAAGAGACCCAGATAGTCTTGTGAGCTTACAATCTAATATACTTCAGTTAGCAAATACAGGTATCTTCTTTACCAGATCTGTTATATCAATCTGGAAATGATAATAGACACATGATAAAAGATACTTCTGAACTTGCGCTCCTGTACTAAAAACTAAGGCATTAGCATAAACCACAATATTTTTTTTTTTGCATTTATACTACTGGAATAATAAAACTATCCAGAACAAAGTAATTATTACTTAAAGATAATCCCCAGTAAATCTTTTCACTTAGGGCCCCTAAAATGCTAGAGCAGACCCTGCATCTAAGAGATACATACATTATATTCATTATCCCTGTCTATTAATCATTTGTATATCTTGTGTTTTTTTGTCAGGCAGTCCGTCACGCTAAAAAATGTTTAGTGCAAAAGGAATAATTGCTGGAAACTGTTATCTCAAATCCGGTCTCTCCTCGCTTCCAGGAGACAGGAGGCATCCTCTGCAGAGAGGGCTGTCCTCTCCCACTTACTTTGGAATGTATAAATATAGTTACATCCAGCTTTGTAACACTTCAGGATGAAAGCAATCCTGCACATTCTTTCGAAATAGGTTTATGCTAACCTAGTAAAGGACAAACTTAACCCTTTTATTCCCTATGTGTTTTTGCAACATTCACTTTAAAATAAGTCATTTGTCAAGACATAAAAAAGTGTGGTCATTAGGAGGATCTAGATCTTCAGAGCTTTCCCCCGTCTTGCATATGATGATGACCATAACACTGTATATGATTATAGGTATGCATCTATGAATGAGTAGGATCCTGACTGTAGTTAGTATTATGAAGGTTATGTCTGTTAACTTCACTGAATATAAAGTTTTTGTAGCTTAAGTAAAATTAATTGGGCATTGCATTTCAAGAAGCAAATACGCATTACCTGGGCTGAATTTACCTTCGTTGCTGCTCTAGGCCTAATCGTGGACAGTGCCACCAGCCACCCCTTGCCCCAACATGCCACTGTCCTTAGAGCATCATAATATGACATCATATGCCAGCAGTTAATGGGCTTGTTGGGGAGATCAAGAGGATGCCACCTCCCAGGGCCTAGCCCAGAATATACCACTGGTTACAGCACTATTAAAATATGTCTAACAAGGAATCTATATGGCAAAAAGAATGTGGACAGCCCTCCTGTGTTTCAGCGACACCAATTGCTAACAAGGGCAGAAAATCAAGCACATAGGCTGCCATCTCCATAGACAAACATTGGCGATATAATGGATTCAACTGAAGAGCTCAGTGACATTAAATGTCACCTTTGCCACAAGTCAGTTTGTGAAATTTCTGCCCTGGCCCACTGTAAGCACTCTTATACCGATAGTAGATGCGTCCAGAAGTATCAGGAGCTCAGCCACCAAGCAGCAGACCATGTACATTCACAAAGCATGAGCCAGCAGCATGTAAGAATCGCCTCGCCTTTGTAGGATCATTCCTTCCAGAAGAATTGAGGCTGCTGTATCTGCAAAGGAAAGGAGGAGCCAACTCCATATAATTAGCCATGATTTTGTTGCCATGTTCACATACTTTTGGTCATATGGTATATATTTAGTTGCCCAAAAGTGACATATTAGAATAAAAATCAGGAAGTTTTAATACAAAAGACCTGTTATATTGTCTCATTGTTTTACTGTCTAACATTTGTCGGGGTGGATTCTGATAAAATTTCAGGATGGAAGCTTTTTGTAAAAAGAGACTCCATTGGTTGAAAAATAGAATTCTACAGAGTCTTCCTCTGGGACCATACTACAGCAATTATCGGGACCCTAAAAAAAAATCACCCCTCGTTTTGGTTTAACACTTTTCTTAGGCCTTTAAGTATATATATTACATTGGATCTTTCTATAGTGATTACTTATCAGAAGCTATCAGGGATATCAGAAATACCTTTTACTTATTTAAATATTCTTTTATATTTTATGCAGGGCATTAAGCGAGGGATTTTAATTTTCACATTTTTTAAAAGGACAGTGAGTTTATAGCCCCAGACAGCCTTACCTAACATAAATGCATATTAAAGTACATACTATACATTTTTAATATTTTATTTAAAAATGCAGCTGTCAGGTAGCAGTTATCATTTGCCTTTAAATACATATGAGAGCTTGAGTATACCTTTATAGATGCAAAGAGAAATGTGTGATTTGCGTGTAATTGAAGTACTGTGAAGCATGTTGGGGTGACATTAGTGCACGAGTGGAACATATCTGTCCCACTTGCCTTGGAAATTAAACTCCACTTGACCCTAGACGGAGGAGAGAATGTGAGAAACCAGAAAAAAGTAAAAAATCTGACCAAAATCAATAGATTAGTCACCCATACAGTGACTCAAAATATTTATTATTTTGTGCCCTTTTAAATGATTGCCAAATCTGAAATGTTGTACATGAGTTAATATATTGCAATATAAACAAAGCAGGGATGTAGTATGTGAAGGGCTAAGAACTGCTTAACTAACACACTTGAAAATAACTTTCCCCTCCCCAACATTCCAGAAAGTTTTTTAAAATGTGCATTAATGCCAGAGATGAAATGTTTTTACTCTGGATAATAGTCATCATTATTATATGAGACCAAAAAATTCATATCATCATCATCATTTTTTTTTTTTTACTTTCAGGACAGCCAGCTGCGAATACTTAAGACAGATTAAGCAAACAAGGTCCGATTTAAATACCATTCAACAATTAATGCCAAATACATAATTGTACAGGATAAAACTAGAGGTAATGTCATCTATACACTTAAAAGATAATCACAAGCAATTTGAAAAGTCACAAAGGACATGCAACTCTTATTAACTGGTGCTAAATGTTATATGGCATCAGCAAATTACAATGCAATTGCGTGTACCATAATATGGAGAGGAATTCTGCTGTGGAAAACAGAAAAGAACAAATATCTCTGCAATGATGGACACTATTTTCATTCAATAACATTAAGGCACTTTTCTTATATGTTTGTATTAATACATTTTATAGTGATGTCACTGCTGTTTGGCTGCCATCAGCGCTGACAGTAGTATTAGGTATGCCTATGGGTGTCCAATTGTCTGAAAACCTGCCGAAGTGGTAATGACTTTGGCTTTAATAAATATGTAAAGAAGTTGCTATGTAGTAAAATGTGTAGTAAAATCTATTGTGTTTGTGGCTAGAACAGATACCCTTTGGGTTTAAAGGATATTTTTTCTTGTTAGTATTCCTTCATCTGAATGTACCAACAAATTCAATTAATATGGAAAATATATCGGCATGCAGAGGTATGAGAAGCGGGAAGGCAGCTTGGGCTAGGAATTTTTGAGGCAGGGTTCGGTGCATAGGAAGAAAGCTATGTCTCAAGAAAAAATAGGTGCAGAAGGACCAAAGCAGTCAAATGTTTAAAGATTCAGAGATAGGAGGACAATCTTGCCCAGTTACCACACCACCTTTTGCTATACTAAAGTTCAGGGTAAGTATTTCACTAAAATCTTTAAACATAATGATTTACTTGCTCCGTTTTGAAATTTTGTGATTCAGAAGTCAATTCCGACTTGAGCAGTGCAACTCATTTGATATTATGTCGTATTATGGTGCTCTGCATCATTTCACTGCATGCAACACAAGGGACTTTTTAATTCTGCTGGATTGATTGGGTAGACACTGCCAGAGGGGCACTATGGAATTTGAAATTACATTGGGGGATGCCTAGTGATGTCAATATTTATTATGCAGACTAAGACTTTGGTCCGAGGATACAGAGGTGTCACTTTCACATAATAGATAAAATCATGCATATAGTTTATTAACCAAATTAAAATACCAGCATAATATTAATACGCAACGAAAGATTAATAAAACAGCTTATGCTTACTTCCTTTGCACTTAGAGACCCTAAAAGCTATATACTGCGTCACAGTGCTAGACGCCAGGTCTCACAAACCGATCCGTGGCTGGATCACTTAATTGCTGGAAGGGTCCCACTTTTACACCTTTTATCTATATGATAAATATATGTCTACGTTATCATTAACTATTCTCATTAACTATTGCGTAGCAATTTTGTGGTTAGGGAAAACAGGATTCTCATACTGTGCACCCTATCCATTCCACGCTCAAGGACATGTTCAACAGTGTTCAACCACACTAGAACACTCTACGCCATTTTGATTTAAAGCTCCTGTTATGCTTTTATACAGAGATTTACTGAAAAACAGTCTATTTATCCTCTCCACAACCCTTACACCATGCCTTCATCACACAATTTACTTCTTTGCATCACAATTCTCTTTTGGCCGCTACAGAGGCTGTCCTGGTGGCGTTTGCATGGGTTAATGCTGTATACTTACACATTTTCAAAATATAATTTCTACAAGAGTGTAATGAAGCAGAGTTTCCAAACTGCTCATATGAAAGAGGACACCAAAAACAATGGTTGGTGAATACAGCCTGGCAGTAAATAGAATTTGTTCACGTAATTAATTTATTAACATAATAGTAGAAACCAAGTTCTTTAGTCTGAAAGAAACCTCTTTTTGGGATGAAATGAACCTTGCCGACGCTTACATTTTGGTATGTATTTTCTGCATTTTCCTATTTGCACCTGACCATCCCGAGGACGTGATTTCCAGCGGGCTTAGAGATACCACATTAGTTATGGAGCCCAAGGCCCCTTTCTGTCATAATAATGCAAGACATTCTGCTCTGAGTGTCGTACCGAATCAGTTTATTAAACAAGAAAGCACACGCTTTACCACATTTGAAAAAAGATTTACTAATATTGTCACTTTAAAAACATAAATGCCCACCATGTATCATTAGAAAAGATAGTGAATCAAACCCATAGCAGATTAGCGGTACAGAATCATGATGGACTAAAGGTCTTGCAAGGTACAGATAAGCCTTCCTCATTCATTCTGCCTGAATTTGTATTTATTGCAGATGAATTATCTTGATGTATAGTCATTCCTCTGGCATGCTCGTTATCTTAAGCAGAAAGCGGTTTTGTTCCCTTATCCATCACAGTGATTTTGTGGCACATCACCAAATCTCCCGCTTGGATAATATGATACTAATGATGACAACAGCCATAGTCTGCTTTACAAATACCCCACCCAATCTGTATGGATTTATATCTTGGAAATTCTTGTATGGGTGAAATATTCCTTCATTGGATGATTTCCTTTTTGTGTTGTAATGCGTGTTTATTTCTGTGTAAACTATACTATAATACAATATTATAGTTAAAATTATAATGGATTTATTGGATACCTGTGCACATTAAACCAGTTTACACATAATGATGTTTTCTCTATGTATAAAACAATTCGCTAAGAGAAAACATTTCCTTTATTTTCTAATACATATTAATTTTTGTGTTTTTGGTATTATATGGTTAAATGTTCTTTTTTTTGTAAATTGCTTATCTTGGAATTATAAACTTGTAATTACTACAAAAAAACCCAGATCATTTTAACCAGCAAATGGCAGGGAAATGTGTGTGATCTTGGTCCTTTCCTGTGAAATGTCTAAAGATTGTAAAGTAAACAGAAGGTCAATAAATAAATAAATTACTCAAACTTCATTTAAATTCTCTGATAAAAAAATATATAAATAAAAAATCAGATAAAAAAATCTCAAATACAGGAAAAATGAAAACACTATTTAGATAGATGCCTGATAAGCATCTGTTTTAATCTGTAATAGATGACCCCAACCGGATGTCACGGTGATAAGAATGTGACTCTTCAGGCAGAGTGCACTAACAAACAACTAAACAACCAGGGTCGGCCCAAGACATAATGCCGCCTGGGGCGAAGTTTATCTACCCTTCCTCTGCCGCCCCCCCATTATCCCCCCCCCCCGTACTAACCATTCAGGAGTCTTGCAGCGAATCTCCCTGCTTGGTCTCGGTGCCGGCTTGTAATGCTGAGCGTCCCTTCAAAAGTGCCGCCTGGAGCAATTGCCCCACTCTGCTCCATGGTATGGCCGGCCCCGTAAACAACAATACCCATCCAATTCTACAAAGATTTAATAAATATGAAATTGCGAGTGGATAGAGAACAGAGACCAGTCCAAAACGTGTTCCCTTCATCAGGGGCAAAAGAAGTGACTTAATTATTTTTATTTATAAAATCTCCAAATATTCAGTAGTACTACTACGAGGTGGAATGTTAAGGAAAGTACAACTTCTGACTACCATAACTGGGAACTCTCAAGGTGTCAGGGTTCACCAGGAATAGGAGCTGGTAGGAACTGGAGCACCACTTGCAGAATACCACTGACCATAGAGACAAGTAACATAAATTGGCTTGCGGAGAGCTGCAGGAACACGAAAGCTAAAAGGATAGGCAAAAGTTTAAATACGGTAAGCAGGCCAAGGTTGGTTCAAATAGGTTCAAATAGGGTAAACAGACAGTGGTCCATAAGCAGGCAGCAAGGGTCATAAATGATATAGACAAGCCAAGGTCAAATCAGAGCAATAAAGATAAATACTATAGATAGTAGACATGTGCAAACAGGCCAAAAACAATTTGTTTTTGGGCAACAAATGTCATTCCCTGCCCATTCGGTTTGGCAGAAAATTCAGGGCCATTTTTAATTCGGGAATGAGATTCATTGCCCGATGCCTACATTGACTGTCACTCACACTCTGATTCTCATTTACCCTTTCACGTTCTCTAAATGTTTCCTTATCTTCTCTACCAACCACTTCTGCTTCTGCAGACCACTTCCGCGTATTCTTCTTCTCCTCTTTCCTTCTATCTTCAATCTTCTATCTTTATCCGCATCCCCGCGGACATAACCCAGTAGCTCTTGCAATGACGTCCTCTCCCTGATCCTCCAAGCTGGAAATGATGATAGAAGAGAGAGGAGAATAGAAGTAGAAGAAGATGCGGAACAAGATATGGAAATGGTCGGCAGAAGCGGACATGATTGCCAGAGAAGGTACGGAAACATTTAGAGAGAGTGAGAGTATGAACGACAATAAGAATGTGAGTGTGATAGAGTGTGAGTGAATGTAGGCCCACACATTCAAAACACTCAGAATTTTCATTTGATTCGTGGGGGGTCTGGCCTCATTTTCCTGGCTACGTACAAATCACAATTTTAGTAAATTTGCAATTTGTACGAATCAGAGTACACATAGAGTACACAGACAAGCTCACTGTAGCATTGGCAACAGAACTACTGTGCACTTATGTGGAAGTCTGTAGGATCTTTATAGTGCTGCTGGGGTGAAAACTATGTGGCCCCTCCACCTTGACATTGACCAAGAGAAACTGCTGGAATGAAGACAAAGCTAGACACCCCTCTATGGCTGCTCTCTGTGTTAAGCTGGCTGTGATTGCAATCTCCGCCCCCTTCTACCTCCTGTTAGTGTTGGGGACACACGTTGGGGGTGGCCATGAAAATGTCACAGTGGTGCTGCCCTGAAAGCGTGTGGGGCCCCATGGAGGAGACTAGTGGATGCCAGGGGCACCAGGAAAGGAAGTGAGGGTTCCGTCTGCAGACCTGGCAAGTCAGGACCCTTCTGCCACAAGGACACAGGGACGACTGACCACAAGTACATTACAGCCATCGGGGGAGCCAGTAAGGCGAATGAGTGTCCTGCTTGTGGTCCTGTCACCAGGAGTCTCTAGATGAAGAACTGTTGCACCAGGTCACGTTACTCTTTCTACAGGCAGAGTGGCATTTTGCCATGTTCACTCCCCACCCACTTAGTCTACTATGCCATGCTCATTTAAGGCTGTTTGGGACTAACCTCAACCCTGACTAGCTCCCTACCTACCCTCCACTGCCTCAGAAGAGGAAGAGTCTACCCTAGGAAGTTTCCAGATATGCTTATTACCCTTTTAATTGCTGTGTATTATAACCTCAAACCTCACTCCACACAGGGGTGGAAAAGGCAACAGAATGTATGCAATCTAAGGTTTGGTGGAAGGTCTATCTTGGGTACCTCTGATTCAATTTTCTAAAATAAATTATTAACTGTCTGTGGTGGGGAGTGAAAGCATAATCATTTTAAGCACTCGAGAACACTTGAGAGGGTTATGTTGTTTTTTTCACTCAGTTTTTAAGGCAAAGGAGTAAACGTGACTTGGATGTTCCCTGGGTTGACCTTAGTGAAATCTTGTTTTTTCTTTTTTAACATGAAATTTTGTGAAAACATAACTACATGTGTAATTTTATTTTTTATTTTTGTTTTTTCTCCATTTTTTTCCATAGTGATAAAGGATGTGTTGAGAATATATAAACCGAGAAATAATAATATTAAGGATGCCATTGAACTACTAAAATAATTTGCTGCATGGTATATTCCTAAACTGATTTATTTTAATTCAAATGGCAGCTCCACTTGTGACTAATGAGGTGATGAAATGAATTTCTAACAGCTATAAGCAGATATGATGAGTTCTCCACATTCCCCTTTCCTACTGCTCCAGGCTACCAAAGTACGATTTATGAAAGCACATTATACTTTAATAGCACTATCGTGGAAGAAAGAAAAGCAGGAAAACTACAGTACCAGACAACCTCTGCACTGCCAGAGTGGACCAAATTTATTAACATACTACAATCTGTTAGAACAAACCGGGCTGATATCTTTCACAGATGTCATTGGAAAAAATAATTTGAATGTATTATTTCAAGAAGAAGAACAAAAAGGTTCAGAATGGGCAGCTGTAACCCTAATTAATCAAATAATGACTACTTTTCTTTAACTGTTCCCAGTCCAAACTAATTGTTGTATCTCTGCTCACTGACAATGGGCACCTGAATAATGATTTCAATTATTTTAAATATTGCTTAGATATATAATATTTTTGTTTTTCCTTAATAAAGTCAATAAAAATGGTTGTATATTTGCCTTTGTTGCAGCAAGATCGTAAGCGATATGCAAACATACATGGAACTAATGGCGGTACTCAAGACATTTATAATTATTGCTTTTTGAGACTGTTATTGTATCCAGGTGCTTATTTACAATGTTTATGGGGTTTTCCTTAATCTCTAAAGGCGAGACTCCTAGCATTGCATTTACAGAGCTATTCATTTGCTGTCAGTATTTATATATAGTGGTATATGATATTCTATTACTAATTTCTTTCTTCACTGTTTTATTTTGCATTTTTATTGAGTCACCATCTTGCAAAATGTCTGATTTAGTGATGCCCACTGGACACCTACGGATTTATATACTGGATATATATATATATATGTTCTAGGGTTCAATAAAATACTGTTCTGGTTCCAATACACACATCGCGTAAAGCCATCATTAAAGGAAAAGGAACCAGGAGCAACAATAGATGTGTTTCCTCTACGATCAAAGCAAAAAAAAAACAAATAAAAAGAGATGATTTCACACCAGGTGGCTAAAACAAATAATACATGCACATATCAAATCAATGTGATTTTAAATGTCTTAGACAATTAAATAAGAATTTGTTTCAAAGAAGTAGTTAATTACTTTTTTTCTTTAGTGGAAAGATCAACACACTCTAGTTAATCTGACATTCAGGCTACATTAGGTACCTGTGACTGTTTGCATAACAAGCCTGTCAATGATTTACAAAGTACGTACATAGACTGCATGAAATGTCTCAGCGTACCAATTGGTTACTTATTAGGCCACAGTTATATTTCCGTTCACCCTGCCTTGGCTGAAAACACTAACGCTCTCTTATTCACTCTGACACACACACTCATAAACACAAGCATACACATAATAACACTAGAAGACATGGACACAAGCTTAGACTGACATACGTCTAAGCATAGAAATGTAAAATTTGACTCCATATACAGGGCCGGCCCAAGGCAAAATGCCACCTGGGGCGAATTTTAAAATGCTGCCCCCCTTATCTACCCTTTCTCTCCCTCTGTCCCTGCCGCCCCCCCCATTATCTACCCTTCCTCTCCCTCCCTCCCTATTATCTACCCTCACCCCCCCCCCCTTGTACTTACCTTTCAGCAGTCCTGCGGCGAGTCTCCCTGTTCGGTCTCGGTGCCGGCATGTAATGCTGAGCGCCGGAAATTAGGTAATCTTCCTGCACTCAGCATTACAAGCTGGCACCGAGACCGAACAGGGAGACTGTCTGCAGAGGAGAGAGAGAGGGGCGCCGAGCGGGTACTGACAGCTTGGTAAGCGAAAACCACTCAGCGCCCCTTTCTCTCTCTTTCGCTTTAAAAAAAAAAAAAAAAGGGGCTTATTTGAACCTTAATACTAGCATCCAACATTAATCTCATCTCTCTTATTTCCATTTTTTGCTAAGTCTCTTTATAGGGGAATCTGAACTGGTCAGATAAACAACAGAAACTTTTCTCATCATTTACTGTATATCCATCTGGTATTCCAGCACTACACAAGATTAGAATTAAAAACATGTCACATTATTTTCACTATGTTGAGAATTGAATGTAATTATATTTCGAAAGTGTGCCCATAACAGTAGTAAAAGATTTTAAAAATGAGGAACTTTCTAATCTTCATAGTTGGTTACACACTGGCCTAAGCTTGATGTTAATGGTGTTAACAGTTGGTAATGCCCCCAACTGTCTGTATGTAGTAAATCACACCATATATTCTCATATAAATCAATCAGCACCTCGGAACATTCCATAAGAAGATGATGGAAACTAACACCACAGAAAAGCAAGGTTTGTTAAAAGAAAGGTTTTTTTAATGCTCATCTATCATTCCACAGTAAATCTCTGTATGCCTGAAAAAGAAATATTGTCTGACCAGAAGCACTATTAAACATCTCTGGGATAGAGAAATCAGAGAGGTTCATCGAAAGACAGCATTTCAAGTTGATATCCGGACATTTCATCCAGGAAAGAGATCATTAATTAATCAACTAACATCATAGCACTTAGGGTTGTGTAAGGATGATGGAAAATACAAGTTCTTCATTTATGAGAGAATGTCATTGATTGAAATTTAGCGGCAGGTTAGAAAGATATATAAGTTGTATGGATAAACATCCAAGTGGATGATGTTCAAATGCTATTTATTACAGTACAGTGGAAAATGTTTCTCTTCTTCCACTTGCCCTAAATGTGAAGCCCTGTCCCCATATTTGTCATATTATAGTGTCAGAGGATAACACCATGAGGCAAAGAGGCAATATTTGAAGGATCTGGTCCACCAATGAAAGGTGGTCTTCTGCTTCCAGTTCCACTTACAGGCATAGACAGAAAACACGATAACACAGGTCCCTTGAGAGCGTTTATACCTTAAAATTCTGTGCCTTTTTATGACCTTTCACTACAGTTGTAGGAAACAATTATAAGTGTACTGTAAATAGAAAAGAAGAGGACAATTTGTTGTGCCAAGCATTTGGGGCATTGAGATTCCATGTAACTGGGCCTTCTGGCTGAGCCGCCTCAAGGACAAGCATGATTCTGATTTCAGAGAATATCGCCTGTTCAAGAAGTCTATGGTCTTCCACAAAAAAACATCCTTTTAATGTTGACCTGTGAATAACAATCATAGTTTTGAACTAATAGCCGTAGTCCGCATTGTCTTCTCTGTGAAACAACTTGCAATTTAAATATCTATTTATACCTTCAAACACCTGCAGCATCTATGTCTGCATTGACATCGGCAACAGGTAACTATATAACAATCTTTATCTACCAAGAGTGCCAATTCTAGCAATATTGACACTGGCATATATCTCACTTGCTAATTGCCAAAAAGGTCAATTGAGATGTAATTACCAATATGGTGAAAGTTTGGATCTTTAATTGATAGGCATCTTTGAGTAGTTGGAAGCAGTGATGATAGCATGCTATCTGAACCATAAGAAGTAGCTTTTCCAGATTTATTCTATCTGCTACAATCATATCGGTTGATAAAACATACCATTTTAATGTTGTGCTTAATTTAAGATCAGTAGTGTACTTAGATTATGTAAACCATGTTACTAATTAGAACTGTATTGGGAGGGTAGGTTAGACTCATGAATTTAATAAATGTTCCAAATCAGCACATTTTGATTCTGAAATAGTCAATTAATGTGGACCTTTTGTATATATTTTTTCAGTGTTTGTAAGTGCCAAGCTTCGATATAGCTCATTTATCCCCTTTCAGAAATCTTTGTCCAAGCACAGCATTAGATTATAGGCATGCAGCATGTGAGCTACAACCAGGCCCGGACTGGGACAAAAAATAGGCCCGGGCATTTAAGCCTGAGCAGCCCATATTTATTTATTTATTTATTGTTAAAGCCCACCCTTCATGTACCATCTTTGCATTTAATCATTCACACAAATCATTAACACATTAATTAATGCAGTCTCACAAATCATTCAAGCAATTCATCCACACATGAATTCATTGTCATACGCATTCACACAATTCATCCACACATTTATTCATTCATTCTCATACGCATTCACACTACCCCCTCTCATCATCTTATCTGCCCCTTCTCACTATGTTCCCCCTTTTCACTATGTAACCCCCTTCCCCACTTCTCAATATGTACCGCCTCTATCTATCCCCTCTCCCCCTTTCTCACTACCTAACCCCCCTCTGCCCCTTCTCACTGCAGCCCCTTCCCTCACCCTATTTACCTTGTTGCCAGAGCAAGCAGCAACTGCGACCGCGCCTGTGGCAGGGCAGGACTGACTTAGGGGCTGATGGAGCTGCAGCTCCAGGCTCCTACCTTAAAATAGGCCCAGTCAGGACCGGACTGACTGGGCCTATATGGCCGCATTAAGGCAGAGCCCCTTAAGCCCGCCGCAACTGCAACTGGGTCCGCCACTCTAAGGCAGAGCCGGCCTTAGGTGTTCTGGCGCCCTGTGCGGACTACTCCTCTGGTGCCCCCCCATCCCAAAAAAAGAAAGGAATAAAAACTTGTAACAAAACTCCCCTTTCTCACTATCTATCCCCCTGTATCACTATCTACCACCTCTGCCTCTTCTCACTGTTATCATTATATACTGAGGCAGACATTGACGGTGGTACAGCATAATACTTATCACTATATACTGAGGCAGAAATTGACGGTGGTAAAGCATAACACCTACCACTATATACTGAGGCAGACAATGACGGTGGTACAGCATAACACCTATCACTATATACTGAGGCACACATTGACAGTGGTACAGCGTAATCCCTATCACTATACATTGAGCCAGACATTAACAATAGTGCAGCATAACCCCAATCACTATATACTACGCCAAACATTGTTGTGGTGTAGGCCTACCACTTCATTGTCTGGCTTAGTAGTAGGGATGCACCGAAACGAATTCTGGACTGAAACCGAAAATGCAGCATTTACCTGTCCGAAACCGAATATGACCTCCCCACACCATAAAAAAAAACCTTTTATTTAAAGTAAGTAACACACCAAAATAGGACAAAACAATTAAAAAACAATATTATATGTATATATATATGATTGTTAACAGCAATCACATTCCTATCATGCCCAGGCATACCCAGATTCCAGGATGTACTCGCAGACTTGGCATGATAGGAGTATGATTGCCCTATCTACCCCTTCTCACTCCCTTCTGCCCCATCTACCCCTTCTCACTCCCTTCTCCCCTATCTACCCCCTTTCCCCCTATCTACCCCCTTTCCCCCGTCTCACACCCTTCTCCCTATCTACCCCCTCCTAACTATCTACCCTCTCCCTCTTTGAAGTTCACTTACCTTTCAGGAGTCCTGAGGTGAGGGTGCAAGGCCTCTGCCTCCCAGCTCTGCCACTGTATGGAACAGTATAGAGTGATGGGAGTTATGATGTACTTTTAGAGCATAATTAGATCATGAAAAAGACATTGGAAATGGTACAGCATAACACCCATCACTCTCACACACTTACCAATCCACACATATATACCAATCCACACCTATATACCAATCCACACCTATATACCAATCCACACGTATATACCAATCCACACGTATATACCAATCCACACGTATATACCAATCCACACACATACCAATCCACACGCATACCAATCCACACGCATACCAATCCACACATACACCAATCCACACATATATACCAATCCACACATATATACCAATCCACACATATATACCAATCCACTCTCACTGAATATTTTCCTACCTTTCCTCTTTTCTCCTTACAGCTCCTTTTCCTCCTCTTCGCTCCTCTTCTTCAGTTCTTCTGTCTTCTTTGTCTTCTTCCGGGTCAGAGGGCACGGACAGCGGTGGGCGCGGCTTCAGTGTTGTGCGCCGGGATCTAACAACAAACCCCGGCGCACAGCAGCTGTTGCCGCGCGGATCACAAGGGAGCGGTATCGGAGGTCTTTAGCAGACCTCCGGCTCCCTTGAGTGATTTTAAGCCGGGTTGAACCCGTCTTAAAATCACTCAAGGGAACCGGAGGTCTGTTAAAGACCTCCGATACCGCTCCCTTGCGAGCCTGCTCCTCCAGCGGCGGACATTACTGTCCGTCTCTGGAGGGGTGCCGCAAGTTGGCACCCCCTGCGGTCGCACACCCCAAATGCCGGTCCTGCTCTAAGGGGCCGGGAAGCCCCCACCAGGGCCGGCCTTAGGGGTTTGCGGCCGCACAGGGTTTAAATTAAAAGATCGGGGTTTTTTTTCAACTTTATTTAACATCCTCCATGTTAAATAAAGTTAAAAAAAACTTTATTTAACATGGAGGATGTTAAATAAAGTTAAAAAAACCCCGATGTTTTAATTTAAACCCTGTGCGGCCGCAGACCCGTAAGGCCGGCCTTGGTGGGGACTTCCCGGCCCCTTAGAGTGGCGGACCCGGTCGCAGTTGCGGCGGGCTTAAGGGGCAGGTGCCCCTTATGCCCTGCGTTAATGCGGCCGTAGGTAGGGTAGGGGCCTGGAGCTGCAGCTCCATCAGCCCCTAAGTCAATGCGGCCCTGCCGTGGCCCGGCCCACCGATGGCCAGTCCGGGCCTGGCTACAACTACAATCCACAATAAAGAGCATTTTCTGGCAACACTGCGTGAGAACATTACATATAGTCACGTGTTATTTTGTATCATATGCCATCTAAGTGTTCTATGATTAGGAAGAAATTTATTATATGTGAGATTTTGAATAGCAAACGTTACAAATTGCAAAATAAAACCAGCAATCAATGTGCGCATGCATAAAGAAAATAATTTAGCCAGTTTAAAAAGACATACCATTAATCACTACTTACTCTGTGGTGCTAACACACTTTTTTCCTATAAGTATATATCGTACTTCTCTCAAAATATCTCACTAATGATAAATGATGCTTATATGAGCAACAAAGTGCATGATTGGCCAGCAGCCTCTGAAAAATGATTTATGTACTAAATAAAAAGCTCATGCAACAGTAAAGTTTTAGTAAGGATGTTTGGTTTTAAGTGCTGACTAAATAGGCAATAATGCAGAATCACGCAACAGTATTAAATATGTGAGTTAACTATTTAAAGTCATAACCTTGGGATATAAACGTAATACGCAAATTACACAGCCTATGTGTTCCTTTTATTTCACAACTGAAATTATAAAATTATTCAGTAGCCCTTCCAAGTAAACTAAATTAATATTCTTTCTCTCTTTCAGTGCTGTTGACAAAATGCTAAAACACCAAGATATGTGTCTTATCTGGAACAGGCCATACTTTTACAATCGGCTTCCTTGAGATAAGACTTTACCATTCCAATCTTGGGAAGTAAGTCCAAAGGGTTGCCTGATAAGTTTACATAAGGAAGGAAATAATCAATTTAAGGCTGTTACTAAATAAGCCCTTATCGTACTCATTTCCTCAGTATTGCCTCACAGGCCAAATATTCCATGTTCAAAGTTAACTTCAAAGTGACAGCAAAGTAATTCATCAGTGCCAAAAAAGAAATAGCACAAGAGAAGCGAGTGTTTCGCACTATATATTAAACACCATTACAATCTATGTGCAAAGCATATTTTTAAATATTTACATGTACTGTAAATATAGTTATTAAAAAAAAAAACAATTGGTGACCAAGAGGGTCAATGTTCAAGTGGGCTTATTTTCAAAGCAGTCCTATACACATATATTATTCACACAAATAATCATGGCCGCATATCTATAGTCTGCTAGTAGTTTATAGTAGGATTTAATGGTTTGGGATCTTAGAAGAAAATATTTTTTATTTTATATAGTTTAGATTATTATTTTTTTTAGTACATTGCAATTTTGCTTCATGGAAAACATGGCAGTTATTTGGAAGATTAAGTGTGAAATTATGGAAATGCTCATTCACATAAATGTTATCAGGGACTACAAACAAAAATACATTAAGAAAGGCATTGCCAACTAGGTAGATAAAAGTATTACAACAGCAGTTGTGTTTCCTCTAGAACATTCAGGCCTCTAGTGTCACCCAGAGGACACCTTGGATTATGTCATTGTTTCTAGAAAACAGTAAAAAAAAGCATGGACAATGATAGTCACCATGTCAAAAATGTTAAAGGTGAATTATACATAATTTAACAGATGTTTTCAAGATAATTTGAATACAATCATGATGTACATCTTCATTTATTCACTTAATCAGAAAAGGAGGGTCTAGTTGGTTTAATCCGTTGATTATTGAGAACAGCCAAAACATTTTGTACTGGAGAATTCCAAAGTCACCACAAAGCAGTAACCTTCATTGTATATCAAATGTATCATTCTGGATAATGAAGCATCCAAAATGCAAACAAACTGTGAGAAAAATGAGGTAGATTTCAAGGGAAGTCAGCTAAATGGTATTTAAAGAACAATAGAACTAATAGAGCAAATTCATTACATTGATTTAGATAGCACCAACAGATTCCATAGCATTGTTACAACAAAGTCAGCAAAATATTTTAAAATCACACACAATAACCAACTGGTAAAAAAGAAGAAGAGGGCCCTGCTCTTGTGAGCTTACAATCTAGTCGGTGGTTGAGGGAGAAGTGATACAGTAGAAGAGGACTTATATTCAGGTCATGCATTTTTACTTGATAGACATTTGTGATAACTTTTAAAATACTAATCTTCTCATTGAGAGAAGCAGGGATGGACTACAAAAAGATAGTATATTAGATCATCATGCTTTTTTTTACTAATTGGTGAGCGTCGTGGTGTGAAAATCTCTGATTGTAGACCACAGAAATTCCTTGTGATTCATTAAATTAATAGATCGCCAGTTGAATTATGGATATTCGGTACAGCTTAGCCACTGGCTGTTACTTCCCATTCTGCACATTCGCCAATAATTAATTTCACAACACCAGCCAAACACTTGCAAAGCAGTTGTTGATTAATAAATTAACCTGATAAATATCCGACAGGTTAAAACCAAGCTACAGTTTCAATAATATTTGAGGACTTACGCTCAAAAAGAGATTGTATGGTTCTAACTGTCCATTTCAAATGTATTAACAATAAATGTCTAATGACAATAAACAATAAATAATGAGCATGGAACTATAGCAATGATGACAATTAAAAAAACACTTTTCTCCAAATGCTTGAGTCTTTTGAGTGGACTGCGTGGACCATATATTTATTGACTAAAGATGACTTTTGGCATCTAAGGGAGTAGATTAAAAAAATAGCATACGACTCCTTGCCAACAATAAGTTAAACTGGCAACTAGAGGCTTGTGCAAAAAAGTACATTTATTTTCACTTAAAGGTGCCCTTGTCCCGGTGGAAAGAAGAAATGCCTTCCATGTTTTAAGCTTCAGGCGCTAAATCATAGGCTGACCACATAATGCCAAAGAATAAATAGACATCCTAAAGTGAAATGTGCTTACGATCAATTATTAAAGTGACATTTACATTTATTTATAAACACATCTTCTGTTTTTCCTTTCTGTTTTATCAATGTGATACATTTACTTCCAGCAAACAGTCTGAGATACATCAGGGGAGAAATAGAAAAAAAGGATTTTGGTCTTAATAGGGGCAATCTGCCCCTTTAGATGCCCCATGCAGCTGCCTGACATGCCTGGTGCTCAAACTGCCCATGGAGTGGGTAACATTTGGTGTGCCAGTTGTCCCATTAAACTTCCAGTTGAATTAAAATGTTGGCACCGTGACACAGTGGTATTTGCTAGTGTATTTTTGTTTGGTCTTATTATGGTGCACAAAGTCTGCAAAATCAATTCTTCCATAAAGCGAATAACAAAGGCATACTGGAAAAAGTATTCTCAGCTATAACGTAACTTACAGGCATTCAAAATGATGTGCCAATAGAAAGCCTCCCCGGCAGCAGTAACTATTTCCAGCGCTAGAAAATGAGTTTAAAATGTGCGGCTTACCAATACTGAAGCATCCCTTAGAATTATTTGGACCCATCTCATATGCTTATGGAAAGATTTATGGCATGGTGGTTAATTTATTTTCTATTACCCTATGAAACTCCATTTCCACAATCAGAATGCCTTTACAGTCAGTTGGATTTACCAAGAGGTGAGAACAAGAAAATAATATATCTCACCGTGGGATAGAATTTATATTGACTAGAATGGGAGTGTTCACATTCCCATCAACAATCTCATTAGAAAATTCTTTGGTATATATGTGCCCCGTAGGTTTGTAGCAATGGGCGTTGAAACACAATGGATTAGAATAGTAGGTGGAAGCTACATGAGAGGAAGTGAAACTGTGTGTGTCTGGAATCTGGCTATGTTAGTAGAATTAGACAGACAGAGAAAGTAAAAGACATCATTTGAAATTCAAATCGCTGCCTCCATAGAAGCAACGTTGGTGGCAAAAAAAATACATCAGGAAGACCACACTCCTAGGATCTAATAGTATGTTACTTGTAGTATACCTATAAAGGTGTATGCGAAAATGATATATAACATCCAATAAAAATATAAAACTAAACATGTTTGCATCAAGACCTACACATAAAATATAGATATAAAATTTGACTATACAAAAACCCTTGTATGTGAGTTCCAGCGCAGAACTAATATGAATTTATAATTTATAATATAAAGACATCTAGATGGTTTTGTATAATTAAAGACTGTGAGACCTGACTTCTAAAACTTAATTAAAAGCAGATATAATTCGACCAAGAAAAACTTGCAAAAAATGTATAAACTTCAAATTTTAGATGTAACGAGTCAATAGCCTTAGATATATAGTCTTTTTATGTCTTTATGTCAATATTCCAGAAAAAAAAGGATACAGTAACTTTGTATCTGTGCCTATGGAGGACAACTCATTTTATAGGACCAACAATAACCTTCCAGTTGAAGAAGCCTCGGGGGACTATGGTTTTCCATATTATCTTTTTTTTATTTTGTTAAATCTAAATTAATTAATGAAATAGAGGAAAATAATCATTTCTAAGTGTGTCATTTTTACCTTCCTCAAAATACTTTTTTAAATGTCATCTTCTTGTTGTTTGTTTTACATGTTCCCAAACATGTTCCAGTAAAGTTCCATACATATGATAGCAGTACTTCAACCTTTTGCCCTTCTTTTTATTCAGTTATTGAATTTGATACGTTCTTAGATAAAAGAAGTCTAATACGTCAGTCTTTGTTTTTGTTTGTTTTTGAATCTTTGACTCATTTCAATGTCATTTCTCACTAATGCCAAGGTGAGAAAGAAATAAGGTACTTTTACTCGGAATTCCAGACTAATTGTTACTGACAAAAACAAGGTAAGGTGCAATACAGTGTCAAGTATTTGCGTGTCACAACACATCACGGATATTCTGGGCTTATGAATGCATGATGAGTGACAGGCAAAAAAGGTAAAAACATGTTTTTTTTTTTTTTAAGAAGTAATTTATTGAATTTTATAATATAAGAGAACAGAAAAAGAAACACATAACAGGTTTTCCATGAAAGCCAGAGCCAAAAGTAAAACATCGACATGGCATATACACACAGGTCAAAGCACAGAGTCATGGAGTAAACATGGGCATAGCCAATCCTATAACAAACAAATGACAATGGGATGCCAAACACAGTATCATAGCGTATGCGAAACCGGGCATAAACTGAAAGGCCCGGAGTATACCAGACGCAGCTGGAACCAGAGCCAAGCTCAGCAGGAAAACGGAATCTCAGCAATATCCGAAGGAAGAAAGCAAGAAAGCAAGAGAAAGACAAGAGAGAAAGAGGTAGAAGAAGGTAAGGAGGGGAGAGGGAGGGGAGAGGGAGGGAAGGGGGAGGGGAGGAGGCACAACAGCTCTCACAGCCAGGGCGCCACGGCGGTAGATGGGGCGAATTTCTCCAGCCACGGGTCCCACGTGAGGTAGAAAAGGTGAGAGGTGCCATGCAGATATGCGGTAATCTTTTCCAACTTAATAATGTCCCAGATTTTAGCGTCAATAGCCGGGATAGTAGGGGCACCTGACTTCCAAACCTTAGCGATGGACAAGCGAACCGCCGTACAGACACGAAAAATCAAACGTTGGGCCGATGAGGAGAGAGTGTCCAGCCGATAATTTCTGCAGAGAAGGGCCGTCCAGGGATCCGGGACCAAACAAACTCCAAGGGCTGCACTCAAGCAATCAAAGAAATGGGACCAGAGAGACAGGACCAGAGGGCAGGTCCACCAGGTGTGCATAAAGGACCCCTCCTCGTCACAACCGCGAAAACAAAGAGACGAGTGTGCCGGGAACATGCGATGAAGCCTGGAAGGGGTAAGGTGCCAACGTGAGAGGACTTTATAACAGTTCTCCTGAACCAGAGTACACGCCGTCACCTTCCAAACATTAACATAGATCTCGCCCCACTCCGTAGGATCAAGGGATTGCCCCAAATCCAGCTCCCAACGCTGCGTGAACAGGGGAGGTAACGGGAATTTAATGTCCAGCATATGGCGATACAAACTAGAAATCACTCCTCGAGGTTTGTGCGGGAGGCGGACGAGCTGTTCGAAAAACGTCGGGTCACAAGTTGGATGGCGTCTAAGAAAGGCACGGACAAAATGGGAGAGTTGATGGAATCGAAAAAGTTCTGTAGCTGGGAGTCCATGGCGAGTAAGGAGGTGTTGATAGGAGCATGGTACATTGTGCATAAGCAGATCCCCCACCGTGACGACTCCCTTAGTGACCCACCATCGGAAGGGGTGAAGGTGACACCCAGCGGGAAAATCCGGGTTCTGAAAAAGCGGCGTCAATCGAGAGCTCGGGCTCGTAAGGCGCAGTCTAAGCCGCACACGGTACCACAGGCGAAGAGAATGCAGTAGAGTGGGGCTAGCGGAAAGCAATGCCGTGTCGAGAGATGAATGCCACATAAGCCAGCCCAGATTAATCCCAGAGCAGAGGTCCGACTCCAGTTGGACCCAACGGGGAGGAGAGTGGACCACGGAGAAGGAAAGGAGCATCGCCAGCTGTGCAGCAACATAGTACTCATGGATCAGAGGAGCCGAGAGCCCACCCGCAGATTTTGATTTGTAAACAGTGGCCTTAGCGAGGCGACTCCTACGGCCCTGCCAGATAAATAAGTCGATCGCCCTTTGAAGGCTATTGACGTCAGCTCTCCGGATAGGTAGTGAAATGGAACGGAATAAATAAAGAAGTCTGGGCAAAAGCGTCATCTTAACAGCGTAAATACGTCCCATGAAGGACAGGGCATAGGACGACCATGTCACCAGATCACGCTTCAGGCGCAAGAGGAGAGGGGGGTAGTTAGCAGCATACATCTGCGAGAGCGAGGGAGTTATATATATGCCAAGGGAACGGAGAGAAATCGGTTGCCACTTAAAATCAAAATTAAGAGATAAAAGCTTCACCACAGGAGCAGCCAGAGTAACATTCAAAGCCTCACACTTATCAGAATTAATTTTGTAACCGGACAGGTCCCCAAATCTCGTCAGGAGCTGGTACAGATTGGGCAGAGAAGTGAGAGGGGACGTCAGGGACAAAAGGACATCATCAGCAAATAAGCTAAGCTTATAAACCTTACCCCCCACCGGGATCCCCCTAATGTCAGGATGCAGACGAATAGCTTGGGCCAGGGGTTCGATGGCCAAAGCAAATAAAAGGGGCGATAAAGGACAACCTTGACGGGTGCCTCCAAGGATCTGAAAGGGCCGTGACCGAAAAGTACCGATGTCAACTACCGCAGAAGGGTGGGAGTAGAGGGCTTGCACTCCCCGCAGAAAGGCGCCAGCGAAACCGAAGGCCTGCATAGTGGACCACAGGTATCCCCAGTCCACCCTGTCGAAGGCCTTTTCGGCATCAAGGGACAGAAGCATTAACGGGGTGCCAGACCCACGGCACGAGTGGAGCAGGTTGAGCGTCCTGCGGATATTATCAGGGGCCTCCCGACCGGGGACAAAGCCCACCTGATCCGGGTGAACCAAGCTAGGGAGAAGGGCATTCAGCCGAAGGGCAAGGATTTTGGCAAAAAGTTTCAAATCGACATTAATAAGGGAAATTGGCCTATAGCTAGTGCAAAGGGAAGGATCCTTCCCTTCTTTAGGGATCATCACAATCTTGGCCCTCTGCATGTCCGGGGATGGTCGCCCCGTGCCCAGGAGGAAGGAGTTAAACAGGGACGTCATGTGAGGAAGGAGTGACGGTGCAAAGGACTTATAATATTTGGCCGTGAGACCATCAGGGCCCGGAGCTTTCGGATTTTTAAATAGCTTAAGAGCAGCCGAGACCTCATCCATGGCGATGGGCGTATTAATGGATTCAAGCTTCCCAGTGGAGAGGGAGGGAAGTTCACAGGAGGCCAAAAAGGTTTGAGTGGCGGACGAGAGAGATGGGGAGCCAGATGTCTTCTTACCATCATAGAGATATGAGTAATATTCCGCAAACCGATCAGCTATTACGGCTGGGTCGGAGGACAGGAAGCCTGCCCTAGTTTTAATAGCTCTTATAGTCCTGGAACAGGTAAGGTCCCGAAGTCTATGCGCCAACATGGTATCCGGCTTGTTCGCCTTTTCAAAGAACTTCTGTCTAGTTCGGAGGGTCGCTCGGATGGAGTCAGTAGTTAACAACAGATTCAGTTGGCCCTGGAGGGCAACAATATCGCGAAGGAGACTGCGATCACCGGTACGCTTATGGGTTGCTTGTAAGGTAGTCAGCGAGGTCGTGAGGGCCATAATCTGAGAGAGACGCTGTTTCCGCCGGGCGGACGCAAGCGCTATAAATTGTCCTCGAAGGACTGCTTTGTGAGCGTCCCAAACAGTGCCCAGGGAGACATCAGGGGTCAAATTGACTTGAAAGTAATCCGAGAGAGATTGTGAAATGGTCCCCCGCGTCTCAGGATCGAGGAGGAGGGCATCATTCAAACGCCAAAGGGGCCGCAGGTTAGGTGGGTGAAGAGCCGAAAGGGTGATGTCAATCATAGCATGGTCGGACCAGGAGATTTCATGAATGGAGGAGCTCAGAAGCGATGGGAGCAGGCGTTGATTCAGAAAAAAATAATCGAGTCTTGAGTACATTGCATGTGGATGAGAGTAAAAAGAGTAGTCTCTGTCAGAAGGGTGTAGAAGGCGCCACGCATCGAACAGTCCCATCGACTTGGTGAAACGTTGCAGAGGCTTAAAAAGATTCTTCGGACAGGTACGAGCGACTGACAGGGTGCGGTCTAAATACGGATCCATCACTGAGTTGCAGTCCCCACCAACAATAATGCTCCCTGGAGGCGCCGTCAGGAGCGAACGGGCCAGTTCATCGAAAAACAGAGGCGTCGGCGGGGTCGGGGCGTATATATTCACGATCGTGACGGGTTGGTCATGAATCAAACAGTCCAGGCGGAGAAAGCGGCCCTCTGAGTCCGAGGATGAGCGAAGGGCTTGGAAGTGGAGACGTTTATGTATCAGGATGGACACCCCATTGTGTTTGTCCGGAGCGGCAGAGTGGAAATGCATGGGAAACCGTGGATCCCAGAATTTGGGAATGCTTGCTTTACGAAAATGAGTCTCTTGCAGAAGGACAATATCAGCTTTGGATCGAAGGTAGTGCCGAAGCGCCATCCTACGTTTCTGCGGAGAAAGCAGGCCCTTGACATTATGGGAGACAATCTTCAAGGTGGAAGAGGCCGGAGTCGCCATAGGGCCAGAGTAGGAGACAAACGAGGGGAGAAAACAGAAGGGTAAGAGAGAACAAGAGGAGAGGGAGGAAGTGAAAGGAAAAGAGAAGAGAAGAAAAGGGAAAGAAAAGACAAGAACACTGGAGGGACAGACCTCCAGGAGAAGTCAAAAAACAAATATAAAGATAATGGACGGAACCACCACGTCCACAATAGAACACCACAGGGGTTACTGGGCGGTGAGACGGACCAAGCCCACCCCCGGCAGCAAACATACAGTGCAGGAGAAATACCCCTTGGAAACTGGCACGAGAACAAAAAACAGGTATAAATGTCAGTGAGTGAGTGTAGTTCACAGGTATAAATGTCAGCGAGTGTGTTCATAAGCCGCGTCTGAAGCGCAAGAAAGAAAGAAAAAAACAAAAAAAACAAAAAAAAAAAAAAAACAAAAAAAAAAAAAAAAAAAAAAAAAAAAAACCCCTGACTGTGTCGAGTGTGTGCATAATAAGGCGCGAACAAGTTAGCACAGTGCAACAGAAGGACAAATTACCCCCCGCACCATAGAGGGAAGCCGGAGACGAGGCTGGAATGGGGTAGGGGGGGAAGGGGGAAAGGGGGGGGGGAAGGGGGGGGAAAGGGGGGAAGGGGAGGGGAAGGGGGGGGCAAGGTGGGGGGATAGGGGAGGGGGGCAGATAGGGGAGGGGGGAGGAGCGGGAAGGAATACGGATGCTTTAGAAGGCGTACAACCCGAAGGGCAGAGTAGGTAACACTCGCAGGCGTATGAAGGGACCCAGAGATCCCGAAAGGAGCATTCAGTACGGCCCCCGGACAGAGGAAGAACCCTCAAGAAACGCCGCAAACGTGGGCATCATATATGTATAAAATAATAATAAAAGAGAAAATGAAATGAACAAATCAATCTGTGTCCCCATGTGTCTTGTACCTTCTCACTAAAGTAAAACAAAAATCCAGAAACGCACGTATAAAAGGGAGAATACATGTGAATAAGGCCGCGCTACCCGGATGAGTAGGCGCCGAGGCCACGGAGAAGGCAATAGGAACATAAAGCAATAACAAAAACAAAGTCGACCGAAAAAACGCGCAAAATGATAGTCCAAAAGAAAACCGGACGAAAGAAGGCACTTATCTGTCCCGTGAGCAGAGCACAGAGACCGGCGTAACGGGAGCGGCCATGAGCACGGGAGACAAACTGCTGATAGCAAGAGTCACCAAAGGCAGCCCGCTCAGGTTGAGTCCGGAGACGGCGCAGGGTCGACCCCCGCCCGGGGCGATGATCCAGGGGAGGCTCGGCAAAGTGGAGATCTGTCGCGACGGCCCGGTTGAGGAAGAGTGTCACGAGACGGTAGGTCCAGGGACCGTGGAGCCCGCAGTCCCAGGCGCCGCAGGAATGACACGGCTCCATCCAAGCCGTGGAGCGTCAGGAGGGAGCCCCCGTCCTGAACAAGCAGCCTGAAGGGAAATCCCCAGCGATAGGAGATCCCCTTCTCGCGTAGAAGATCCGTCACCGGCTTCATGGCCCGCCGTTTGCGGAGAGTGGTCGGTGCGATATCGGCATACCAGACAGGAGTAATGCCGTCCATAGCGGGAGATGCATTCCGCGTGACCCGCAGGATAGCTTCCTTTGTGGTGAAGAAATGGCACTTCATAATAACATCCCGCGGGGGAGCACCGTTGCCCGGCCTCGGTCGCAGGGCTCTGTGGACCCGCTCGAGATGGAGTTCGGCCTCAGGTAAGTCCGGTAGCAATTGCCGAAGATATCGGTGAAAAAAAGATCGTAAGTCCACCACGGACTCCGGTACCTCTCGGACCCTCAAGTTGGAGCGCCGGGAGCGGTTATCGAGATCCTCCACCGCATCCTGAAGAGCCGCGCACGTGGCCTCCAGCCGCGCCATGTCGCCATCTCTAGCCCGATCAGCCACCTGAAGATCTTCCACTGCCTGTTCCAGGTGAACGGTTCTGGATGCCAAGGCTGAAAGATCCGCCGAGATCGCGGAGAGACCTGACTTGAGGTCGGATTGGAGTTCCTGCTTCACTGAGAGGATACAAGCCTTGAGATCGGCAATATCCCCCCGCGTACAGGGCCCCGCGTCGTCCGCTCCATCTAGGCCCTCACCACGTGGAGCGTCTTTCTTCTTGAAATAATCGGGCACCTCAGAGGTAAGACCCGGCTTGGCGCCTCGACGTGTGGACATCCCGCCGGCCGGCTGGAAAACGCCAGGTAAGTGTAGACAGTATGGCTATGAAAGCTAAAGGTGCCGGGGATGGAGCACGAGCTAACTCACAGTGCGTCCATCTTCACCAAGCGCCAGGCCACGCCCCAGGTAAAAACATGTTTTAATGAGAAACAGAATATGGGTTTCTTAATTGTACTCTAGCAGCACATGCTTTATGGGAGAGACATATTCTGGTGCTTTGGATGTTGGGATTGTTGGATGTATTTTTTATAGTAGTACACGTATTATAACTTTATTGTATCATTATCATAACACTAAAAAAAAATCCATATCACCTAAGTGGAAATTTTTCTAAATCCTTCCAAAACAGGAATTTTTAGCTTAAGAATTTTAAGCACTCTTCTTATTCTTCCAGTTCCTGATGTAAGGGGTCTCCTGGGAAAATGAATATCCACCAGGGTCTGCAAGTAACTTAAG
The DNA here is from genome assembly GCA_023333645.1 of Sceloporus occidentalis. NCBI lineage: Eukaryota > Metazoa > Chordata > Lepidosauria > Squamata > Phrynosomatidae > Sceloporus > Sceloporus occidentalis. The sequence goes on from JALMGF010000046.1 coordinate 6,919,558, forward strand.
GAACAACATGGATATAACATCTACAACTGAAGAAGTGACAAGTAAGTACTCGAAAGGTTACATGACTTGGGTTTATGTGGCTTTTTTCTATTTTGGACCAATAAAAAAGGTATGAATTTACTATAAACTCCATCTTCTCTTGGGCCAATAAATAAAGAATAAAAACAAAGCAACTTCAGAGCATACAAGCATGTTTTTAGTTTGTTGTAAATTTATGAGCTTATCATCTACTAAAAATGCCCTACTTTCTATGTGTTATCAGATAGCTCATGTTGCTAGGGGAACCCTTCCGTGTTTTGACATGCTTTAAAATGTCTGCAAGCACTGTTTCAGTTTGGCTTATAGTTGGATTGAGTCGTGTCATAACAGGTAGGAATACAAGGGGAAGAGAAACAAAAAGGTAACCATTCTGAATAAAGTTCAGACTGCAGTAAAATATGAATTGATGTGGATACAAAAATGGATACAGAAAAAAAGGTAGGAAAGGCATGTATTAACCAATGGAAAATATTTTAGAATTTTCACCTTTGATTTCTTAAATTTTCTTATGAAGTTTTAAAAAAACCCATAATCATTATGGTATTAATACATTTCCTCCATAGCGGTTAGGAAAAAAGCATCAGGATACAAGAATGTTTTTTCAGATTGAAGTCCTAAATGCTATTCTGCCTAAAAGCCATGGGTAAGAAGTTTGTACCACTAACAGCTTTCACGGTGCATTAACTAACATCCCCATATAATTTGTCAGGACCGTTGGTGCATACCTGGAGCGCAGAATTAGGAGGTGTAAACTTTTCATAACTTGGCACCTTTTTCTAGGGAGATAACAAGGTTGGTCCCATTTGAATTCAAAAGTACTGAACATTCAGTGTACTTAAGGATTCTTCTTTTAACCATTGGTGAAATATATATTTCTGTGAATACATTTAGGAATAGCAATACAATATGATTTAGAAGTATTTGTCTACATTTACTGGTGTTCACCATTTATAGCAGAATCAACATATATAGGTCCTCAATATATTACACATTTTATTACATTTATAAAATCTATATATACTATATAAATCTATATATATACACATAAAAATTGAGTTGACAAAAGTTCTCATCAAAATTAATTACAACTGTGTCATACCTGTAAAGATGATTAAAAATGTATCACATTGTTAAGTGAAAAAACATTCCCTGAGCATGGATCCAATTTTCCACACTGAATCACAACCATATTTTTATTGTTAGTATGAATAAGTACATTTGGAATATAATTGATAAAACGTTACAAAAGATATTTTATTAACAAATAGAATTAGTACTGATTAACGATTAAATTAAATATAAATATATGTGGCACATTCTAACCCATTGATGCCACTTTTTGTAGTTTGGTGAAATTCAAGAACAATGTAAAGTGAAAGAACTGCAATGTATTACAAATGTGTATATAAAAATGATGCAGTCACTATAAAAGCAGGTTAAGCAGCTGCTTATGGTCTCCATTGTTCCGTGGTGGGGGCTTAGAGGATAGGGTGGGGTGAGACACAGATTTATCATAACTCAGAACAGGACTCAAATGTGAGTAGCTGAGAAGTTAGGAGGCAGACAGACAAATTTGGGAGAAAGTCTAATATTTTTGGAGCAATCAAGAGGTACACCCATAGAGAGCGATATAAAAGTGCACAAAAAGTAAGAAGCCAAATCTAAAAATCTAGGTGCCATGGCCAACTGGCTCCTTGGATTTGTCATGCCCTGCAAGAATGTGTCTTTTTATTAGAAAACCTGTGATCATTGTGTTACTCAGTTGATGTATGATATCACTTTTATTAGATCTACTGCCCCCTAAATCTTTTTGACCATGGCCCTTAAAACTCACAGTCATCCTATTAAAGAGCCGTATCATTTGTTAGTTAAGAATTATCTGAAGACACAAATATAATGATAAAAATACGTTTATTTTGGACCAAATTATAATATTCATTAATACCTTCTGAGACTGTTCATTCTAGTTTTGTCATACCTTTTGAACGAATGTATTGTAAGAAGTGCTGTATAAATTGTTGGCGTTATATAAAAAAATATAAAAATAATGATATCCCAAGTTCCTCTATTTATAGTAAGACCAGGAGAACACTTTATTATGTAAAAAGGAGTTAATATGGAATGTCATTCAGAAGAATGTTGTTCGATAGTACCCTGGAAAATCTTTTTGACACAATCATGTTAACAAATGTTTCATGGTGTTTTTATAAGAAAGCAAAATCGAGTAGTGAACAAATTCTCTTAGCTGTAATTTACAGGCAAACCGAAAGCATTCTTTTATCCTTTACTAAAAGTTTGACTTACAGATTTTGTTGAACGTTTCACAAATTGGATAATCCTTTCCTTTTTCACAGTGTTCTAACATGCTGAAAAATAACAATGCCTATTATGAATAGGGGCCTGTCACGGGGATTCAGCTCCTGTCACGTCTCCTGAATATCCCTTTCACTCATTCTCGTCCATGGATAACATTTCTTAGGTAAATACAGCATGCAGGACAGGAGCATTCACAGGCTTTCTATAGCCAGCTTGGTAGCTCTACCCCTGCTGTCTTTAGATGTATGGTCTTCTGAAAGCTAACAGCCCTCATGTCAAATCACCCGCTGGGAATTTCACATTGTCAAGCTGACAGATCTTATCTTACAAAAACCTACTGGCAGCTTGATAGTTCTGCGGCATTCAGCATCGTACCGCTCTGCAGTGACAGATATCACCTACTGTATATGTCTCTGTTTCTACTTTGTTCATTCTACTTGATTATTAATCTCAGTACTAATAATAATAATAATAGATTTATGCTATATATTTCTACCCTTCTAGATTGTAAGATTGCGAGCCGGGCCCTATGTACCTAATGCATTGATGTGTCTTAGACTGTGTTACTCTTTGAATGTATGTATTGTAATAAAAACTGCACTTCAACTCAGTAAGACTTGACCAAGTCCTAAATGAAAACATACTGATGCACATATGCTGTCCTTTTATAATTGGCTCTTTTTTCTGCAAAACATCATCGATATCTCTAAATGTTGCTGCAACTTTCTGTATTATTGGTGCATGTACAATTATGTGGACGTCAAAAAACAATAATGGGCACCTAAAGTGATCTGGCCACCATGACATCACAGGGTAGTCTATCTACAGAAAGCCCTACTTATGGATAGACCAGTAAGGGTGAGCGGTGGCATATGTCTATTTCTATGGAAGGGTACCAAGTGGTAGCAGCCCCTAGGCTTTTTTACTATGGGCATATCATCTAATTGGGACACAAATTCCTTTGCCTTTTTTCCTCCCTTGATGTCCATCTTTTGTAAGAGCTCAACATTTTTGGTGCATATGATTATAACACATTTTTCTACAGACCTAAAAGTAAGATAGAACAGCAAGACCAAGCAGATACATTGTGTGTGGGGGCAGAGGGAGGAGTAGGTAAAGACTTATTGTAATTGGAAAATTGGGTTTACATAAAGCAAGCTGGTCTCTTACATGTCTTTAATGGGGAACATGCCTTATAATGAGGGATGGATTATTTCATAAACACAGCTTGCATGATTTCCTAAATGTGCAGTATCAACGGCACTTCATTTAGTCTTTGTTTGAAACCCCATATGGTTTTGCAAGTGCTAAGTGTTTTTATAGGTATATGACTCACATAAGTCTAGATCAGGGATGTCCAAGTTTTTTCTTCAGTGGGCCACTTCATCAGAATTGTATACGTGCGCGGGCCGCACTCATTTTTCACTGCGTGAAAATATGGCCTTTAATAAGATACGCAGATTAAAATAAAGTAAATGACACCAAACCTTTACTTTTCCTCTCACTGATTTCTGGGCCTAGAAAGTTTTGTGACTACAAATTCAGGATTCTGGATAAGTAAAAATGAAATAGTTCTATTTATTTTAGGGATACACCGAAATGAAAATTTTGGACCAAAACCGGGTCACTTAGCCAAAACTGAAAATGACCCCCCCCCCACATACTTTTAATAAAAGTAAGTTACACACCAAAATTGTACAAAAAAATTATATATTATGATTGTTAACAGCAATCTCAGGCATACCCAGATTCCAGCATGTACTAGTTGGCTGGGCATTGTACCAGTAATTTTTGTCCAATTTTAGTGTGTAACCACACTTTTATTAAAAGTAACACACCACAATTGGACAACAATATGACTTGGCATGATAGGAGTGGGATTGCTAACAGCAAACACACTCTTTTCATACCCAGGCAACCAGTAAATGCTGGAACCTAGGCATGATGGGACTGTGATTGCTGTTAGCAATCACACTCCTATCATGCCAAGTCAGCCAGTACATGCTGGTACAGGGTGGCTGTAAGTGCAGACCCCCATACTGCTGGCAGCATCAATACACAAGGGGGACAGCTAACCAGGTTTCAGCATGTACTGGCTGACTTAGGATGATAGGAGTGTGATTGCTAACAGCAATCACAGTCCCATCATGCCTAGGTTCCAGCACTTACACATCTATGCTATCACACACACACACTCATTCATTCATATACTAATTCATTCACACATTCATTCCCTCACAGGCATACTCATTCAAACAACCTCCCCTACCCCCTTACCTACTACAGCTCTCGATGCCGCTCACAGACTTCAGCAGGGGGCGTGGCCTCCCTCGTTCTCCCCACAGAGGAGGCAGGACTGGAGCAGAGAATAGACCATCCCACAAGTAAGCGGCAGGGCTTGTGATCCTGGCTGCCGATCTCACGCGGGCCGCACCTCGAGGTCACGCGGGCCGCACTTGGCCCGCGGGCCGCATGTTGGACGCCCCTGGTCTAGATCATCCTTCTCCACCAAATGTCCCATTCCATCACACTGAAAGGTCACTGCATGCCTTACTGCCAAGACTTGTTTGATGATAGTATATTAATATTCATTACTTTTATAAATCAGTGTTGGTACAGATTACTTTTGCTTGATGCATTTTACACTAAGCACAATAACATTAATATATATTTTTTTTAAAAATAGAAAGTTACACAAGATTGACAAGATTTGAAATAATTCCAAAAATATAACATAATAGTACAGCTTCTTTTCCTTGAAAACACATTCAGGAAAGCTGTTTTTGGGCACAGATAAACTTTTAACAATTCTTAAAAAAAAAAGAAAAACAAAATTAAATAAAATATGCGCTGCACAAAGGACGAGATATAAATTAGTTTTGTATGATAATGTTTATTCATGTTTTTTAATCTAAAAAATGCTGTGTTCTGTGGCATGGAGAAATAATCTAACTGCCATTAAGGGACAATATGGTCCATAACCAGATAAGCTCAGCAGCAAAATAATATTTTAAGCTAAAATAGAATGATTTGGGAAGTATTTTTTAAATATGTTAATTTAAATAAAAAATACATTTATGATATTTTTCATTTTAATTGAAACAAAGAAGAATGAGGTCACTGATTGAAAATGAGGGCCGTGACATTACAGTGACCCTATGAAATAATGTAATTTTCCTTTTGGACTGCTCTGGTTGTAAGATTTTCGACCAGTAGCTGAAGTTTTGGGGTATGTTTTGTATGAAGCTCCATCTAGAGTCACCAGGGTATCATAGAAGTAGAGTTGTGTATAGGGCCACTAACATGTCATAAATATAACGCCATCAAGGTATGGACAATTTCAAGTACAACCTGCATTCACATCCTGCTTGGAGCAATTCTGTGTTGTTTTTATGGGTTGACAATGCAGTTTAATGTGTGCCGAGCAGATCTGGATAATGCTCAATGAGCATCTAAATGGCCAAGTGTGCTCCTGTCACCGCTTCTGTGTCTTTGGAGTCAAACAAACTGTTGCTCTTCTAAAACATTTATATTTGAGGAGGATTTATGATTAAGAAGAGATGGAAGTTGCTTTATTTACTATGGAAAGTTTTTTGTTTATGATTCTATCAAGGTAGGGTCCTGAATGTTGTAGGATGAACAAGAGTAAGCAAACTGGCTCACAAATAAAGGGAGTTGGGATCTGGCCCAGTTTGTTTCCCTTTTGCTAAACACAAATTATACTTACTCTGTATATATTTGCTTATATATAGAGATGCACATTCTACAGAACGGATTTTTTTTTAAATGTAACCACCCTACCATAACCCTTTATGTGTCCAGCCTGAGGATGTGGGTAAGGGAAAATAGGAGAAAAACTAGGAGACCAGATATAATGCTAAACGGTATAAAGAAAATGCAGCATCAAGATAATTATAGCCATAATTGCATGCATTGTGAATATGTTCTAACTTGGTCGCTTTGGCATCTGTTACTAAATTAGCAAATATTACAGGTGTTATCTCAACCTGTAAAATAGCAACACCTTTTAAACACCAGCTCTCTGAACACAAAACATCCATCAATTAGTAAGCAGAAGCAATACGAATCAGAGTCTCATTCATTGGGTTTTTTTTAAACTTGAATTTAATTTCACTTTATAATTAGCAAAACATACACATACAAGTAGGCAGGAGCTGGCTTGTGAGAAGAGGCACCTATAAAAATGTTACCTAACAGCATATTTCTCAATTTAACTACATGGTGCAATTGTAAAATATGCTGCGGGCATCCCTCCACCAGGATCCTATAGTCCACGGGCAACATCACAGGTAGAAGTAGAGCACTGACTGTATTAAAAGAATGTTCGCATACATAATCACCACAAATGAGGAAAAAATCAATAATTTTAAAATAGCATTATTAAAAAATCATGGTCATGTTGCAAGCACCAAGATATTGCAAAATCTTGTGCAATGCAACATTACGCAGCAACAAGCGCCTTTATCTACATAACTCAACATAACTCATCATTTTTTTGGACGCAAGTAAGGTGTTAGGCAATGTGGGGCATTCCTTCGGTGGTATGAATCTGGTCAATTTTAGGTATCATCTCAGAGTAAGGTCAGAGACTTACCATCAATTTCGTTGCAAAAATAATTGAAGAGGTGCATTTTTAAAAATGTTTTATTAGTGACATAACCAGCTGAAGAAAAAAGAAAAAGTGGATTTTTTTACTTAATCCACGCACATATGTCCTGGAAATCGCCAAATTAATGTTTCAGAGGATGAAATAAGAAGAAAAATGTCGGTTTGTATGAATGAATATATTGTTATCCAGAAGCCATCATTGCATGACGAAGCAACATTACGCTGTGCAGGTGCAGAAAGATGCAGAAGTGAAAAATAAGAATGATGAACAAGGGCAACTAAAGCAAGTAGTCAAAGGGAGACGATACCCTCAGGCAATTGTGGCTTAATGGTCGAATACTGTCACCACTGTTGTATGTATACATGTTGAATATGTTGGCACATTATTACATACATGTTGACAAATGTGTCATATTGACTGAAAAAACCACACTACATGCATAAGTTGTGTAAACAAAATATACTGTATGCCTATGTTACGTATATTTTTAATATGTGGGTGTAAAAAGCCGCCCAAACAGTAACAAAATAGGAAAAAGAATGTTGTGTTGAAATGTATTCATTAGCAAAAACTGTGCAGAATTAAATGGAATTGTAAATGTGTGAGACATTTAAAATGTAGTGTTCCCCTTGCATACATCTAATTTTTTAGAATGATTCAGCAAATTTGAATATTATACATGCTGATATTTTAATTTTGTTATAAACTATTTAATATGTATGTGAGGTTGTGAGTTGTTTTTTTCTGTGTATTAATGTGCATGCTATTCATACCATTCAGTAGGGGTTGAATAATGAAACATGCGATACAACGTCACATTGTTTAAAAAATACATTATATTTGAGAACGGTTACATAATATAATAGTATGTACATGGAGTATGGAGTCGTTTAACCCCTTAAGGACAATGGGCGGTCCCGAAACCCATTGAAAACAATGCAGTGTGGGCCCGTACATGTACGGGCTTTGTCATTAAGGGGATAAACAGTGTCAATGTTTCTACGTTAATTTATTTCTGTTATTTCACTACCTAATGTAACTTAAGTAAAACTATTAAAAAGTTCATATTTAATGCTTAAATATATATTTTTTTTATCTCGGGAAGGATCACTTGGGGCATATATTATAAGACTATATTTAGAAAATATTTAAAAAAAAATGGGATTTGGGTACAAAGATTGAAAAGTCATTCTATTCCCACTCAGACAATGAAATTGTCCAGTCAGCAGGGATATTTAATTGGTGGCTGATATTTTCTTTTTAGCCAGTCACCAGTGACAGCTTTTTTCTTCATATATAACATTTTATATGCCACGTTATGGTATGGTAACTGTTTATAACCAATATGTAAAAATCGGGGTTTGGGTCTATTAAATGAAAATGAAACATTGTACACATTAAATATTCTTTAATACCACCAGATAGGCCTTACATCTGCTAATATGCATTGTTTGTTGCTCCTAGACATGATTTTAGGCATTAATTCCTGTTCATACATGATATATTTAACCATTTTAAAATGAAAAATTGGCAAGAAAAGTATTCATTATTGATACACAGTAGGTTGCTAATATGTTCAGATTTGGCAAAGAGGTGAAAAGGATCATACACGGTATGAAGCAATTTTCCCTTTGAAGCCTGTAACTAGCTTCCAAGTGTAATAGAAAAATAGGAAACAATATATTGTAAATTAATGACTATCTGCCCCGTGGGGAAAAAAAAGCTTGGATTGCAGTCAAAATATTTTTTTGCAGAAACTTTAACATGGTAGTGTTGATCTGAGAAGTTTCGGTGAGATGTCTTTACATGCCTACAGTATATTTAGTTAGATTCAAAGGACCCAAACAATGTAAGATGATATTGCTTAAAAAAACAACTCTATGCTAATTGTAATACCCTAAAGGTTTGTTAGTAATTTTTTTTAGACCATCCTTAATGAATAATGTGTAAATGAGGTAAAGAATTCAAGAATTAAAATTAATTTTCCCTAAATACAATTTCTATTAATACTGAATTATTATAAATTTGAAAAAAACCAAAACATTTTGACCTCTTTCAAAAGGCAGAATGAAGGATGGTAAATCCATTATTTCATTATTTATTTTAGATGTTTCAGCCAAAACCCATTGCTAACAGGTGTGTATAGTCAAACACAGAAGTATGCCATCTCCATAGACAAACACTGGCAGTAGAATGGGTCACACTGAGATTGGCACTTTTGCCGCAAGAAAGTTTGTGAAATCTCTGCCCTGGTAGATCTGCTCTGTTCCACTATAAGTGCTATTGTAAAGTGGAAGCATCTAGGAGTAACAATAACTCAGCTACAAAGCAGTAGACCTCACACACTTACAGAGAGAGCCCAATGAGTGCTGAAGTGTGTGGCATGTAAAAACTGCGCCTAGAAGCAACATCTGCATTGGGAGCTTCATGAAATGGGTTTTCATGGCCGTGCAGCTGCCCACAAGCTGAAGATCACTATGCGCAATGACAAGTGTCAGATGGAGTTTGGAGGATGCCCGGAAAAATGCTATCAACCCGAATGCATACTTAAAATAATGGTCTGTGGCTGTTTTCCTGGGTATGAACGAGGCCACATGGTTTTAATGGAGGATAGTGTTAATGCTACAACATACCAAGACATTTTGGACAATGCTATGCTTTGTGGGAATAGTTTGTGGAAGGCCCTTTTCTATTCCAGCATGGATGTGCCCCAGTGAACTAGGCAAGGTCCATAAAACATGGTTGGATAAGTTTGGTGTGGAAGAACTTGACTGGCCACACAGAGCCGTGACCTCAACACCTTTGGGATGTATTGAATTGCTGATTGCAACCCAGGCTGTCTCAGTGCCTGACGTCACAAATGCTTTTTTTTGGCTTAATGGACTTCTCATTAATGCCAATGGTTTTGGAATGGGATGTCCAACAAGCTCATATAGGTGTGATGGTCAGGTGTCCTCCTATATAGTATATGATGGTTATGAACCTTCATTATATGGCAACATTAGTCCCAAAATGTTAGTCTCAAATGTTGATTGATTTGATCACAACTGACTTTGTTTCGTTGATGATGAACACGATAAACATTTGTAAATCTTAAATGTGGGTACTAAAAATCAGTTATTTATATTATTTATAATGATATTCACATATGGACCATACATTAGAGTTATTTGGATTCAATATGTTGGGTGTAATTGTGAGCGCACCCCTCCAGGATGTTTCCAATGAGAAGAAATGCTTTAATATACTTGACTGATATTTGTTTATTTCTACTTCTTTTGCAATTGTTACTTTATTTCTTTTTTTTAAGTTTTTTGCTTATTACACAATAAATTAATATACACAGCTTTAGGTTTGACAAGATTCCTTAACATCTAAGGTAGACATTGTAAACATCACACAATATTTGACTTACTGGTTGACATAAACCTAAAGAAAATCTTTAAACATTTGTGGATACTTTCACTTCCATTATTTATTGGGAAAATACAATCTGAAGCTTTTAAAATAACATTTTAGATATTTATCGAAATCAACATTTAACAAAAGGCATTTTTCACATGTTCATTCAACATCTTAAAATAATCTTTGTGGAACATCCAAAGGGTACTTCATTCACACAGCTGGGTAAGTGGAACTCTTGGTATTCAGTGTGGATTTAAAGAAGTCATTCTTTTTATTTCACTTTTTTTCAGGCATAGCTTTAGGAGCAGGTGCTAGCCCTTTTCTTCTTTATGGTTCCTCTGTGGGGAACATGTTAGAAAAGGGCCAACTAATTGAAAATTCTACAGGGAAATTAATCCTGCACACAGCTGTGGAATCTCTCTCTTTTTTTAATGTGCTGTCAACAGAGTAATACTCCCAGATGTTTTATATTATGTGATGAGCCCTCTACTGAAAATACAATAGTTTTTTTTTCTCGAGGGAGAGGGCTGGAAAATATTTTACTGTGCAAATAAATAAACAAGACTATGATTAATATTTTACAAATATTACAAGACCATATGTTTAGACTCATTTGAATGATTTATATTGTACTTTAATTTACTGGTATTTAATATAAAGTTTTAATTAAACTAATCTGACTAATTTATAACTATTAAAGATTGTATTAGAATGAATGCAAGAATATACTTTTGGGAGACAATGTTTTGTGATAAGGAAGTGTTTGCAATACAGTTGTGGTTTCAGCTCTCTCACTTCACTATTCATTATGAAGGGCTCCCTGATTTAACTACATGTTATATAGGACTAGCCAAGTTCTTCATGCAGAAGAAGCTCACTGGGGTTGGACTTTCATAAGGAATAGGGAAGCCAAGGAGTTGAAACCACAACTCTTCCACAAACTCTCCTGTCAACTCTCCCCTTTAGTGAATAAACCTCTTTGAGTTTCTATAAATTATTTGTGGGGGAAAAAAAACCATTAAAGATTATCACACATAATGTAGAATGTTCCACACAATCTGCTTCTTTTTTTCAGTGGCACACAATGCCAGAGCTGTACATGACTCATTATTGGTTTGACATTCTTAATCCTACTTTTTTATAATATTATCTGATGTGTGAACATGCAGGAAATAATACATTTATATCACAACAGAATTCTTACCTTCATATGTTTGTTATAAAACTGTAAAACAACATCCACCCAATATTTCATTATTAAGCATCTTAAAATGGACATTTTTGCCTTCCTGCTAACCTCCCATTTTAGCCTATTATGTATATATTATTAAAATCGTTTGAGATCAGTTAATTAATGTTCACTTTAGGGTACTTTATACCTTCCGTGTCCGTTATTAGGAGGGACCAGGGGTGGGCTGGTCTGGAGAGATGAGGGCAATCGCCCCTCAAGCTGGTGCAAAATACTTTAAAGAGGGCCAGAAAGAAAGAAAGCTCCAGGCAAGGTAAGGGGGTAAGGGAGGAAGTAAGAGAGTGAGAGGGTAAGGGAGGTAAGATGGGAGAAGGGAAGGAATATCTATGTATGCTAAAGTGTGTATGTATAAGTGTGTTAGCATGAGTATGTATGCGTTAGCATAAGTGTGAATGCATAAGTGTATATGTGTTAGGATGAGTATGTATGAGTAAGTGTGTATATGTTAGCATGAGTTATAGGGAGTGTATATTGGCATAAGTGTGTAAGTGTGTGTCATTGGGAGTGTTTAAGTTTGTTTAAATGTGTGAATGTGTGGCCTCTCGGGTCAGAAGGGGCCAACCCTCCCCTGGAAGAGACAGTCCCTCTTTGGATCCAAATCCCTTTTTTTCAGAGCTCAGAATGTTTGCTGGGTATGAGTGAATCACACTATATAAAAGTCACTATAATATAATGTTTATATAATCCTCCAATCGGAGGAGGGGACATCACCAAAAGCATCACCATGTTGGCGAAAGTTCACACGAGGTTTTGTCCATGGAGATGCACTTAAAGATAGAAGACAGAAACAAAAAGATAAAAGAGAGAAGATGAAGAACAAGAAGATGTAGAAGTGGAAGCAAGAAGTGGTCGGCAGAGAAGGTAGGGAAACATTTAGAAAGAGTGAGAGAGAGGGTGAACGAGAGCGTTAGAGAAAGAGTTAGAGTGAATGAGAGTGAATGTGGAAACTAGGCAACAAATTTTGTTCCCAAACTAAAAATGCACCTCGCTCTTCGTCTGAACTAAATGGACAGGGAACATGATTCATTGCTCGAAAACGAATGGGCCAAATACTAACCAAAAAATTAGTCCGAATAATTTTTGGCCAATTTGCACATGTCTGTTGTATTGATCTTCAGGGATTAATCATTATATATACACATATATACAGTACACTGCCCTTACATATGTCTATCAATACTTGCACACATGAATTTATACTTGCCCTCACATACAAACATCCTAGTATACACTTGCTCTCATAGACACACACTCTTAATTGCCCTTACACATACAAACTTGCCCTAACAAACAAACTTTCCTTTGCACAAACACCTACAAGGCTCTAACATACTTACTTTCTCTGTCTATTTTTCTCTCCACACTCTCTCTTTATCTCACCTTTATCTCTCTTCTTCCTTTCTCCTCCTTTTATCTCTCTTTCTACCCCTGGTTTCCTATCTCATCCATTTCTTTCTCTTCACCTTTCCTCCTATCTTTTCCTCTATTTCTTGCCCTATCTTTTTCTCTTTACATCTCTCTCACTTTTGCCTACTTTTCCCTTTTATCCCTATCTCATCCATTTTCTCCCTATTTCTTCCCCTTTCCCCATATAGCTGTCAGCTAGATATGCTTTTTTTTATACTCGTGCAGGACCCCATCTGTCCCTGATGTACCAGTTTTGATAAATATATGGTGCCTTTCGACCACCAGTCCAGACCTGGAAGCATCAGTTTGTTTCTGTCAATCTTGTCTGTTGGTTTTCTGTCAAAATTGAAGTATTTAACTTTAGCTTAACAATGAACCAATTATTTTTTTCCGAAAATATAAACTTCATACCAAACATTTGATATGCTTTACATGTATGTGGTTGTAGCACCCTAAGGCCTTAACAGTAACCTTGGCTGAAGCTGTCTTGGATCTTCATATTCTAAACTTAGCACAACCAGTATGGGCCTCACAGTGTATCACAACAACATATTCTATAACGAAAGAGTGAAAGCTAGGCTATGGCTATGTACCTAGCTTGAAATTGAGCAACTGCTTAATTAAAACTTCAGCCTAGTAGAAGCAAGTAGCCCATGGGTGAACCCCAGTGAATAATTACCAAATCAGGCATTCTGAGCAGTACAAAGATATTTAGCACCGAGGAAAAGATGTCTCCAGTTCTTGACTTTACAATTTACTTTACAGCTGTAGAATACAGGAAGGCATTGACTTATGAAGTGTGAATCCTTTGTAGAAACTTCAGCTAGTCGAGTATAATATCTACAAAACTGCATTGATCATATTTCATGAACATTAAGCAATTGAAAATTTTTATTTTTTTTAAAAAAAGGTATTTTTTTGCATCAATGTAGTGTATTAATCTGTGATATTTAATAGTGAATATGTTATTGTAGATAATAGCTACCATGTAGTTTTAGTTCAGATTTACAATTAAAATAACCTACCATTGAAGCCAAGGAAATGGCTGCCAAAAAGAAAAAAGTTCTGCTTCTTAATTTTCCAGGGAAACACCCTTCAAGGAGGACTGTTGTCATACTACTTCTTTGTTGTATGCTAGACACATCTCATGATCCATTTTATGATCACATATTAAGTTTATTTCTTGTTCCAATATTTAATTTGAAAAATGTCTGCCCTCCTAAATGAATAAAACAATTTTTATGTTGAACTAAGGCCATATCTTCTTAATGTTTTCCACTTGGATTACCACTTCCAAGTAACAGTAAAAATAAAGCTTTATGGTAAAGCAAGACGTTTCTGCAGCGATATTTGAGAGGTGTGTGTCTAAATTATGTGAAATTATGTACTATTACTTACTAAAAAAAGAAACATACTGTAAAATTCTAATAATTCCACATGCTCCACTTCCTATACTTTCTTTTGACAAAGGTTGCAAAAAGACCATTACTTCACTTAAAGGAGAACTCCTACCAATTTGTTAATACTAGTATCAGACTAAAGTCAAATTTTCCAAAATATTTAGCAGTTTTCCTTTTTTTAAATATTTATAGTTTTTGCATAATATAATGTTTTCTGGCAACTGCATAGTAGCCGTTTCTGTGTGTGGTAGCTCTGTTATCTTAGCCCAGTAAGCTTGACAAACACACTGACTCCTTATCATATTGCCAGTGGTAAACAGTGCAATAGCCCAGTCGTTATAACCCAGTCGGACTATCTGACTAACGGAAGTCTATAGAGAAATGCTTTATCAGCATTATTTTAAAGAATCAGCTCAATGTGGTGTATGAGCAGGGAAAGTCACATGAAAGTCACATGAATGAAAGCCTCTATGCCTGCAGGTAAATGTCAATTGAAACAAAATGCATTTTTTTGTGTATTCACTATATTTTATGCTTAAGGAAATTAATTGGCAAATTAGCAGTACTGAAAGGTTTATATAACTTTGTTCTGCTACACCTTAACAATCAAGAGCAGACATAGGTTAAGTCAACAATAACCTGTTTCATAGTTCATTTATTAAAGAAATGTTATCCCTAAATTGGTTTCTCTTATCAGGAACTAGATTAGAACAATAACATAAATAATAATTGGAAAGATTCCTTTTGACCTAGCTGAGATACCCAGCTCCATAAATGTTTCATCTAAGTAAGTAGGAGTCATTCATTGAGACCATCCGAAAAAACATGTGGGAAAACATGACACACATTTCAAAATTTGGCTCAGATTAAGGAATAAATGAAGGATTATGTAAAATATTTCATTGCCTCAATAAAGCAGGTAAAAGGTGCCTCAAGTGGAAGCTTAAATGTAGGTCTACATCTAGACACAAAATCCCCACATGGATAAGTACCATGTTCACAACTGCCTTAAAAGACAACTTAAACTCATTGGAAAAAATACAGAGAGGATCCAGTCAGTACGTCATGATGGCTGTATAGGAAACTTCAAACAAAAAGCACAACATAATGGGCCTCAATTTTGCCGGCCCTCGAATGTCAGTGGATTTGTTATTTGGGTGTTTTTTCACAGATTACCGTATTTGCTCGATTATAAAACGAGGTTTTTTCCAGAGCAAATGCTCTGAAAAATACCCCTCGTCTTATAATCAGGGTCGTCTTATAATCAGACCTCTAATAGGTCTGATTATGAGACTAAGATCCAGATCCCCCGCAGCGATGCAGAGGACCTGGATCCTCCTGTGTTAACCCCCCCCCAACTTACCGGTGCTTCTGAGTCCCCGGTGCTTAGTCCGGGCTGCGTGTAGAGCTCTACACGATACAATCGCGTAGAGCTCTACACGCTTCCCGGACTAAGCACTGGGGACCCAGATGCAGGGGACCTGGATCCTCCTGTGTTAACCCCCGACCCAACTTACCGGTGCATCTGAGTCCCCGGTGCTTAGTCCGGGCTGCGTGTAGAGCTCTACGCGATATAGTCGCGTAGAGCTCTACACGATACAATCGCGTAGAGCTCTACACGCTGCCCGGACTAAGCACCGGGGACTCAGAAGCACCGGTAAGTTGGAGGGGGGGGGCATAACACAGGAGGATGCAGGGGACCTGCATCCTCCTGTGTTATTCCCCCTCCAACTTACCGGTGCTTCTGAGTCCCCGGTGCTTAGTCCGGGCAGCGTGTAGAGCTCTACGCGATTGTATCGTGTAGAGCTCTACGCGATTCGCGTGGAGCTCTACATGCTGCCCGGACTAAGCACCTGGGGCTCAGATGCAGGGGACCTGGACCCTCCTGTGTTATGCGCCCCCCCCCAACTCAGAAGCACCGGTAAGTTTGGAGGAGGGAGGGGGAGTGTTAAATGGGGGGTGTAAGGCATTTCTGGAGGCAGAGTGCTCTGTGAAATGCCTTTTAACCCCTTTAATGCCACTCTGCCTCCTGAAATGCCTTAAACCTCCCTATATGCCACTCTTCCCCATAATATGCCTTTTAACCCTCTAAGTGCCAGAGTGGCATATAGGGTTAAAAGGCATATCATGGGGCACAGTGGCATATAGGGTTAAAAGGCATATTATGGGGCACTGTGGCATTTAGAGGGTTAAAAGGCATATCATGGGGCACAGTGGCATATAGGGGATATAAGGCACTTCTGGGGCAGATGTGCATAACTGGGGGGCAGGTTGGAAAATAGAAGGAAATAAAACCAAAATATTTTTCTCAAGCATAGCTTTTATTAAAAAAAGTGTTTAAATGAATTAACATTTACTGGTAAAACTTTTTTCCTATAGGGTCGTCTTATATTCAGGCTTTTTCTTTTTTTCCTAAATTAATATTAAGATTTGGGGGGTCGTCTTATAATCGAGCAAATACGGTATAAGGCTGCATGAGTTTAAGATTGCAGTTTACTTTAGCAACGTTTCAATTGACTCTTCTAACAACCAATGGACGTTCACATTGACAAACTATTGTTATCACACTTGTTTAAAATGAAAACCTATTTTATTGACACTACATGCTTTGTTGTCGACATGCATATTATCTGTATAACGAAATAATATTACTTCCTGTGATCTTTCAATCACTAAAATCATATTTAAAATATTAATTATTGATTATCCACTAAAACAAACAAGCTCACTTCAATGCTAATTTCAACTAAAATCCTTTGACATAAAACAAATATTTGTAGCACAGGAATCCCAGACGAATTTTATAATGTCTCCAAAGACTACAAAACTGATGGAATGCAGTTATGCAGAGCAAAGAATTCCCAACGCATTGTGAGTGCAACCAGACACAGCCCTTCTAGAAATATGAGTGGGCTCCACGATCTGGAAGGTACACAGCACATCTGTACACCATTTTCATGATGATAAAATGTGCATTTCTGCATTTACATGCGTTTCGTTGAAAGAGAAAAATCAAAAGAACTTTTTAATCCTATTAAGTCTAAGGTACTAGGTCCAACTATTTTTCTTGTTTTTACTATACTAGGGGTTATATTTACTAAGAAAGCTAACATTTACATAGATTATATACTTTGTAACACCTTCATGCCAAGAAATACATGGCTTAAATGACTACTTTCCATCATATCCCTAATGTTTGACCTTTTGCTATTTATATAAGAACAAGATCTTTTAAGAACTAGCCTGTGGTGGAACGAAAGAAAGCCACGACAATAATTTGCAAACAGTGGTTTGATGAAGGAAAGAGCAGAATTATAAACTGAAAACTTTAAACCTTCCAAAATATCTTTGGAATTGTTTAAACTGGCAAGAATCCAGTTACAGGAAGGCTAAAAAGCTAATTTCTGTTGCTTTTATTGGAGAATACCATGCATTTTTAAGACTGAACCAATCTAACAAAGCTTTGGCATTATTGTCATTATTGTAATTTACTTTCTTTTATTTCGCTTAATTGATCTTGTAACATGATGTATGTATTCAGGAAAAATCTCCTTACACTAATACAGTATATTCCGGTGCACTGTCCAAAATTACGGGAATACATTCAACGATCCATGAATGCACACGTGAATCTAGCTTGCAGTGCATGTTATTATCTTGTAAAGTACAACATATTTCACTTGTTCCATTAATAATTAATTAATATCCTATTTGGGTACAATTGCAAAGTGATCCGATAAGATCTCTGTAAAGAAAGCTAGATTTCAAGCTAGACTATCACCTGTATTAGCTACTTCCTTGAGGGCAACGTCTTAACCATGCAGGCATATCTTTAACTCCAAAGGAGCAGACAATATATTGGTAGATCAGGCTCTCTGATGCACCTCTGCTCAATTGGCTTGTTGGGGAGATCAGAGATGCCCCTTGTAACTCGCCCAGTGTTACACTATGTTGGTCTGTGCCCAGCTGGCACAACCTCTCTAGTTTATTTACTTGGTATTGTGTCCTTCCGAGAAGAGCCTACTATTGAGGTCATTTTCCAACGCTTAACAGAGAGGATGGAGGCTGCAGAGGGAATGGTCGGAATTAAGTACACCAATGCATAGAAGGAGTGCCAAGTAATTGGCAATGCAGGTTTTAGTCCACATGCCACATTGAGGTACAATTGTTTCAACCTTTTAAAACTAAATATCAGCAAAACTACATAGATTAAAAAAGTAAAAACATAAAAGTGCAAGCTATTAAAAGATAAAAAAAATATTTTTTATTGATGCTAAAATCTGTGTAGAATGCAAGCCCTATTCTGGTATTTACCTTTAACCAGCGCTGAAATGTATAACATGTGATAATAATACAAGAGGAGGATCAGAAGATGGCATACAGAATAGTTTGTACGGAATAGGTTTCTACGGAACTTGACGGTTCTATATACAGTTAATCAGATTTAACTTAATTTAAATATATAAAAAATAAATTAAATACGAATTGTACATTCTCAAATGTACTACAATATCCATTAAAATCCACAAATAACTATTAGTGTATTAGTGTATTCCTACCCACCACAAAAGGTCTGTTTAACCTTTTCTTCAGCATACAAACTAGCAAAAAAAGCAGGGCCTGCAGGAGACTGAATTCATGTCCTGAATTTTAAAGTGATGGAGGCTGAAGAAATATTTAGCATGGACAAATATTGTATCTCCTGTCTTCCAGCAGCAATGGATAGTACAAGGTGTTCTTGGAAACTGCACTAGTTTGGAAAAAAAACAGCTTATGGCCATTGAAAATTTTTACTTTATTATCTGCAAATATAAATCTTGTGACCAGACTATGCAACACTAAACTATTAAAAGTCAAAGCAAAAAAACAACTGCCAAATAAAAATCTCTAACTCTTTCCTTTTGACTTTGCAAGGCCAAACATGCTGTCTTTGGACTTGTTTCAATCTTGCTTTAATTCATTAAACCAGTGAAACAAAATCACCATTTCTAGTATATCCTTGACAGCTGGCAGACTTTTATATGTTTTCCCTGCTTCTGCCAATAAAAAAGTTTTATTCAGCATTGTCGTGGATGGTGTGCTAGACGTGTCAGTCATAGAAGGATGTATAAGAAACAATCAAATGCATCTTCAGACATGTAAGGAGTGTTGTAATGCCCTTTTCATATGGAGATCAGAGGATTGTTTAGTTAAAAACCGGTATAAGGAAATATAAGAGCCATGTCAATATCACGCAAAGTTCTACCTCTGCAAAAAGCCTACCATGTTTCTCATGCCCCTGGGTAAAATCTTTAAAGAATGTGCAGGGGAAGTCAAATCACTATATTTTTAGAAGAGGTATTATACTTAACCCCAGGGGCGTAACTAGAAGCCTCAGGACCCCGGTATGAGAATCTGTTAAGGCTCCCCCAACCCCCAACCCAATCTACCCCCTTCTAACACCATCTACCCCCTTCTCAGGCTATCTACCCCCTCTCCCTCCCTTCTCACTATCTACCCTCTCCCTACCCCCTTCTCACTATCTATCCTCTCCCTACCCCTTCTCACTATTTACCCTCTCCCTATCCCCCCTTCTCACTATCTACCCTCTCCCTACACAGCTGGTTCACAGCTTTAGTTACTGGTACAATATAGAGACAAAGCATTTAGGTTTACTGATGAAAGCATGATAGCATCTACAGAAGAATTGCTCTTTTAACTCACCACCTTTTTTAAGCATTGTACGGCGAACCCTGTCTAGTTTGTATTGTATGGAGGGTTGAACTGGCCCTATGTATATAGTATAGTTTAATCAATGGGTTGACTCTCAAAAAATCGTAGCGATTTAACTACAAATTATATTAGTTTATACCTGTATGATGGCCTTCCTACAAAATAAGTATAAAATGAAAACTATTAACATAAACAATCGCTTCCAGGGGGTCCAACATTTTCTCACACTGGCCCTAGTGCTAGTACCATTATGATTCATAGTAAAGGACGCAGAACAAACAGGACTCCCTCAAGTTCATGGTCTTTGCATCCAAGGCAGATGTGGAGCACCAGGATATGATGTCATATCAGTGTTTGGCTAAACACAGCAATGCAGAGACCACGAGCCTCATGAGGGAAAGATCAAAAGTGCAGGAACCCCTTGGCACCTGTCTAAGATACAAATGAGTGGTTATTTGAGTTACTGTAGCCTGTCTGTTATCTCAAACCTGTCCGCCCCCATTCTTCTCGGACCTCTGACATCAACAAGGCATTTTCGTCCACACAATTGCCGCTCACTGGATGTTTTCTCTTTTTCGGACCATTCCCTGTAAACCCTAGACATGGTTGTGCGTAAAAATCCCAGTAGTTTCTGAAATACCCAGACCAGCCCTTCTGGCACCAAAAACACTACCAAATTCAAAGTCACCTAAATCCCCTTTCTTCCTTATTCTGATGCTCAGTTTGAACTTCAGAAAGTTGTCTTGACCACGTCCACATGCCTTAATGCTGCCATGCGATTCGCTGATTAGCTATTTGTGTTAACAAGCAATTGAGCAGGTGTACCTAATAAAGTGGCCAGTGAGTATATATATATATATATATATATATATATATATATATAATTTACCAGATCAAATAATGCACAATTAGCTCAAAAAACACAAGGTAACATTTAAGCCACAGCAAGGCCTAGCATTATCTTATAGCTGAAATATGCATCTTGTAAATGTTGTGAAAATACCAAGAATCATGGTTCCGTGTCAAAGATGCATTGACTCATTGTGAAGTCCTTCTGATAACACATTAATTTCCCAACTGGGACCTGCATGTGTTATAAAGATACAAATTTATGACAGTAAATAGGGTATAGTATTACATAATGAAGAGATGACCGACTCAATACTCCCAGAGAGCTAGGAAAGTAACATATTTTATCAGTGTGTTCATCGGATTTTTAACTCTAACCTATGGGACAATGCATTAATCTTTGTACAATCTGTTGTTTTCCCTGTGTGTATTACACTGAGCACATCTGCATGTTCTAAAAAATAAATAGGATCACTTAGGGGGAATACACTAGTGTCAAGGAGTATATTCAGCTATACACTTAAGCTGTTTGTAGACAGAAATATATAATTTAATCTAAATAAATAAACTACAGGTACTTAACCCTCCACCAGCTGCACTGTGTATCTTTGTGTTCCCTTATCACAGAAAATACATATAAATAACCAAAAAATAGTGATTCATGCTCTCAGTGAGTATTCCCAAAAAATATATATTAACCCTGAAAATATATGAAGGTGTAATAATCAAACTCCAGTCATGAAAAGAAAGATGTGGAAGATAGTAGAAACCATATAAGTCAATATGAATGTGGTAAAAATGTTTTATTGCATATAAAAAATATCTTACATTTAAAACAAACAGGAGCCAGCTTCCATGTTTTAAGATCCAGGTAGAAAAATAATTTTAAAAAAGTCCAAAAATGAAGTCAGCAATGCATTTAGATCTATCAGGACCTCCTCCACACCAGGTGATTACTTTGATTTTTGTAATTATTATTTTTTGGGGGGGCTTTATTTATTATTAGTTTTTGGCCTGCTTGAGCCTCTGCAGATTGCTGAAAGACTGGGGGTGTAATGATGCTATGTCCAGTACTAACTTAATAAACATTAAGGGCAAGCACAATGTGAGTTATTAACAGAATACTTAATAAAAGTAACAGGTTACATCTGATTTATTTCACACGAAATATTTTTTACTTAATTTCTCCATATTTGTAACAAATCAACACATTTTAATAGTGCTTCACTGTATACATTTCCATTAAATTTCAAATAATGTTTTATTTATTTGTTTTTAATAAGAAACAATCATAATAAACATAAAAGTAATAATAAGAATTTTAACCCCTTAAGGACAATGGGCGGTCCCTAAACCCATTGACAACAATGCATTTTGAGCCCATACATGTACGGGCTTTGTCATTAAGGGGTTAAAAACTGGATAATGCAAAAACTTCTAACATTTATGATCATATCATGGAATTTTTCACATGGAATGGCTATGCATCGGAGCTGCAAATGAAATAAAAAATATAATCTCTGTACTGAGCTTGTTACCGCAGGTTGTGCTGAGAGGACTCGGTGAAAGAATAGGACCATGAAACGATCAAACAGTTGTGCTGCTGGATTCACAGCGAGAGAATTAAACAGAAGAATGACAGTGCAAGCAGCTGGAAAAGGGGTGGAGAACCAAGGCTGAGAAAGGATGTGAAAGGAGCACTGGGGAAACAATACAAAAGAAATGATTCTGGGTCCTAGAAGTTCAAAAAGACAACTGAACCCTGACCCTGGACAATAGCTGGATATGGAGAATGGTTTGTGTGCTTGTGACATTGGATTCCTGTACATTCCTCTGGCCAGAACAAGGCTAAAGCACTAACATAACTTTATTGGGGAAAGACCAACAATAACAATTATAGAATACAACTGCAGCTCTCCTTGTGTAGTTAAGGTCAGGAGAGTTAGTCTGGGGGGTTGGGCAGAATGATATATTAGCCAAATCGAGACCAATGTCACCCCAAAACCAACAACTTTGATGCAGTCTCTCACTAAAATTAACAAAAAATGTAGCCTCTATCTTTTTTTTACAGAGACTGTGGCTTTGGCCATTGAATTAACAGCCAGTGCATGGCCATGACCAATTTTCGTAGAAACAATGGTTTTGCACAGCCTTTAATTGCACCTTGTAGGGTGATAAATTAGGACTCTTCTTCTATTAGTTGAGCATTCTGTGCTGAAAACCCAGGCCATCCTGAAAAACTATATTGCGCAACATTTTATTTGCTATACATAGTCAATTCATAGGTATTTTTTTTCATACCTAATTGTAAGATGAAGAACACATCTTCAAAGAAATATAATTTGTCACATCTGATTGAATCAAAGTATTCAAAGCAACATTATTCATTCCATAAAAATGACTGCATTCTAAAATGGGACTTTTATGATGCAAAGTATTGTAATGGATACAAAAAAATTATATATATATATATTAATAAAAAGGAAACATTTTGGTAATTATGACTCTTCACAATATGTAAAGTGTAGCTTAATCGGAAAAAACCCAAACGGTTAAGTCTTCTTTTTACTATGAGGCACTTATTT
Source organism: Sceloporus occidentalis (assembly GCA_023333645.1). NCBI lineage: Eukaryota > Metazoa > Chordata > Lepidosauria > Squamata > Phrynosomatidae > Sceloporus > Sceloporus occidentalis. Next base: position 6,943,150 of record JALMGF010000046.1, read on the forward strand.
ACATATGGGGCACTTTTCTCAAATTATTGAGCCTGTACTTTTTTGCACATGTGGCCCATGGTGCAATCACAAACATGTTTATATTTATTTATAATAATGCATGCCTTGTTTTTTCAAATGATGCTTTTATGCTGTTTAGGTGATTAAGTGATTAGGTTTCTTTTAATGAGACATCTTGGTTGACATCTCATCTAAAAGATTTTGAGAACTCTACAAGAAAAAAGTAACACATTTATTAGGGTAGAAAGGTTCGCGTATAAGCTTTAGAGACGCTAGCCGGAAAACATTTTTTTTAAGAAATAATCTTTAATGCCATGTTCAATTGGCACCTAATAAGAGTTGGTAAGGCCTTTGGAGCCCCCACACATGCTTCTGTGTTCAGCACCACTATAACACCTACTCAACAGTGTGCACAGTAATCATTTGGTATTAAATGTTGGAACTGTAGACTGGAGGCTTCATTCCAACGTCCCCCTTCTACTGCCAAGGCAATCAAATTAATTCCGTTAACAGCTTGCCAACACATCTACCTAATACACTAACTCATCACAGACATGAAACCTGGACATTTGTATTGAAAAATCCTGTTTCTTATGCAGTGCAACTTCTGACATTTATCCAGCAGGGGACTAACTCTTGTCATCATCGTCTATACAACAACATCAGTGATTTTTTTTACGGTGACTTGAAATCAGTTAAATCTTACTTTTGCCATGCAATATAAATCATCTGGATCCCCTCTAAACAGATCCATTCATGTGGCAATCAAGTGAAGTGGATCTTATGTCATAAGCTACTTCTTAAGCATCTACCGCAAGCTGTAATTGAAGACTGAGAAACACTTTTCATCCCCAACCATCAGGAGGAAGCAATTTGCCTCAAACGTTTCCTGACAGGAAGTTGAGAAAAATTAGGTTTGATTGAATTTCAGAATTCACAGTACGTTTTCAGCCATATAAATCGGAAAGAAAATTAAGGCCGCTTGCGTTTAAGCCAATGAAAGTTGTCATGAGAGTAAATAAAAAGTGTTTCCACTTATGTCAGGAATTATTTCTTATTTTCATAATGTGGAACCCATCATAATTTTAAACACAGTACAAATTTGGGAAAAATATTGATATCTTTATATACAAAATCATTCCTTAAAGTGTAAAATTAAATATACAAGCCTTGTTACCCTTATTCAGTGTTATTGTTTTTTTTATTGCAACCCATATAATCACAGCCAGTGAGGTGGGGTATGAACAGTTGGAATATTGTAACCTTCTATCCTACATTCCATTGAATATTTATAATGAACCTGTCTCTGTTATATGTCTAACAAAGATTGAGTCTTTTTCCAGTAAGTACAAAAACATCAATTTGTACTGTTCAATCTAAAAATAAATAAATGAATACAGATATAAAGATTTATCCTACAGACATTCCTACATTTCTAGTGTGTAGTATGTGATCCATTTATAAGAATATAAATATTATATATATATATATATATATATATATATATATATATATATATATATATATATATATGTACCCTGTTTGTTCCCTACTCCATTATACAGTTGGTTTAAAGCTCTCTATTTGGATTTCTGGTTTTGACCCTTGGCTACCCTCTGGATTACTCATTTTGCCTGCGTCCCATTTTGTACTGTGACCTCGTTATTGAACCTTTGCTGCCGGCCTTGACCCTTGGACTGTTTTTGACAACTCTTTGAATTATCCCCTTGCTTTTGTTGTTTGTTTGTTTTTTTTGCTTATATTTTTGCTTATTATAGCCATGATCACAACCCTGCGCTTCGTGCTGTCATTGCGTCTGACAATAATGTTTTGTTTCCACATATGAGCATTGTATACAATGCTCAATATGTGTTGTAATTCTTAATGCTCAATACACCAGGAATACAAAAACTAAGCTATTACTATCATTCTAGGTTGTAGAAGATCATGTGTGCGAGGCTTCCTATCCTTCATATCCCTGAGCTCCAATTTTATGAAGAGCTGTCCCAAAGATTACAGAATCTTCCCAAATACTCTATACAGTATATTACGTTCATGCTTATTCCTTTGAATTTCCTTTTAAAGTTATTTTGTAGCTTTTTTCTCCAATCTTTTTTGCTCCTTTTTTGTAGCTTTTTCTCCAATCATTTTTATCATGATTCCCCTTTACCGTCACAAATTAAATAGTATTTGTTCAGGAGAAGTAGGGCTTTTTATATTGTTTATATTGTTTTTAAACTTCTGGCTTAAGAGATGTTGGAGGTAGATAAAAAAAAAACAAAAAACGTGATATAAATATCTTAATCTAAATCACAACAAAACTATTTTCTAGGTAAAACAAGAAATGTGTTTATACAAATAAATAGCAGGGAACGTTTTTGAAATCTATAAATGTTGCTTATATTGTACAAAAACATTCTATTCTGCATGATTTTTCATAAATATTGTGCTTCTAATAATCCTGTTGTAAAGTGAATATATTCCATGAATAAAACCACCTGAATGGGCTGTATATTGGTGTTCCAAGCGTTGCGTGATTTCTTTTTTATATATATTTTGTTATGACAGAGAGCAAATAAAATGTTTATAAAATAATGGCATAGCTCAATAATTAGGTAAGCTATGCCTGAAATAAAATTCAGAATTTTGAAGGAGTTTCAAGTTGGTTCATTCTCAAATAAGTGTTCCTATCATTACACTCCAAATAGCTTCAGGGAAGGGAAGTACTAGAAGAGAAACCTCAAGTAAATAACCCTTACAAAGCCCTTTCAAACAGTAAAGTAGCTTGAATTACCATCATCAAGAGATTAAATAAAGTGTACAAACTATGTTGTTGACAAAAATTCACTTCCATAGTAGTGGAACATAAAATAAATTAATTAGATTTAATAAATGGAGCCTTGTGAAAGGAAGTCTGTGTTACCAAGCTCGTCACACAGAACAAAACTGCATGTAGTAACTCAAAATCTTGAAGTTAGTTTATCTTAAATAATAACTGTTTAATCATTTCTCTGTTTTTAAAGAGATACTTTTAAAGCTGTTTATTTTAGGCTTGAAGAAGAGTATACATAGTAGCAGTGCTGTTTATTCCTTCATATATTTATTCATTTACATAAAAGTTCATGTTCAGACTGACAATAATAAAGGTCTCAAAATGTTGCATCACTCAAGGGAGGACTGTCAAGTTCGACAGTGACACTACTGCCCCTTTGACTGCTATGAATACTTTGAAGTGAGTCCCTACAGAAAAAAATAAAATTAGCCAATACACTAGTTTATTGGGATTCCCACGAACCTAAATTATAATGAAATTTGTCAATTTAGTCAATTTGTACAAATGTCCAAAACTGAGGAGGGACCCTGGATGAAACAAACGAAAATTAAGCAAAGAGTTCAGAATTTTGATTGGAATTTCGCTGTTTTTTCACTCACTTACTTTTACTCATACTCTCCAATGCTCTCTCTCTCCCCCACACTCCCACACTGTCTCAATATCTCCCTACCTTCTTTGCCGATCGATTCCGTGTGACGTTCCCCTTTCCTGCAGCTCCGATTCTTCTCTTGAGTCTTCTTGTTCTTCTGCAAAAGGACAGAGCCTCAGGACTCACCCTATCCCCTATTTGGAGCAATAGGGGCGAATGTGTGTCCAAATCATTATTGGTCCATTTGTCAAGTCTAAAGCTAATGAGGACGTGTTTGATTCTATTTGTGCTGAATTTTTATTTTATTACTGGTTTTCTGTGAATTTATTTTCAGTGAACATTGGATGGACATATTATGTGATGTGCATATTATTATTATTATTTTATTGTTTTATATAGCGCCATCAAATTCCTTAGAGCTGTACAATGGGTAGGCAGGACATAACAAGTAGCATGTAATATAACAAATTGACTAACAGAGACAACAGGTGAGGAGGGCCCTGCTTAAATATTTACAATATTTAGGCGTCTCTTATTTATAATAAACAGTTTATGTGTAGAAAAGGAAATCAGGACCTTTTGTGTTTAAAATACCTAATCCTACAAATGCTGAAGAACAGTCTACATGATTAATCAATGGAAATAGTAAGAGATCAATCTCATTGAAGTGCCATTTAACAGGAACAATGATGTATATACCGTATTGGCTCGGATATAGGCCGCCCCCTAAAAGTTTGGTGCTTTTTTAAAGAAAAAGTTTTTTTCTTTAAAAAAGCACCAAAAAAACATGCTGCCACTCTGTCTCCCCCCCCGAGATATGCTGCCACTCTGTCCCCCCCCCCCCCGAGATATGCTGCCACTGTCCTCCTCCCCCCTCGAGATATGCTGCCACTGTCCTCCCTGCCCCGAGATATGCTGCCACTCTGCCCCCCCCCGACTTACCAGAGGAGACTCCCCGGGTCTCCTCTGGTAAGTCTTGGGGGCAGAGGTAAAACGCATCGTGCGGACCATCCGCACGATGCGCTTAGACAACCTCCCGTGCCGGCACCCCCCCCGTGGAAAGTGCTGACAGGGGAGGCTGTCTAAGCGTATCGGGGAGTAGGATGCAGGTCCCCTGCACCGCTGCGGGGGATCTGTATCCTAACCCTGCCCGGCGCCCGGGACTGCATGTCCTGGGCGTCGGGCGCTAGACCCCGAATATAGGCCGCACCCCCACTTTAAAGACTTAAAGTGGGGGGAAAAAGTGCGGCCTATATTCGAGCCAATACGGTAACAATGAGTCATGATTGTCCATTTATAACACCTGGAAACTTATCAACGATAACTTCACAGGATGGTTTATTTTTAATGATCACAATTCCAAACTACCTCTCTAATCACCGTGTCACTAGAATCATGGTTAAGGATTATGTACAAGTTCCTGAAAGTATTTGTAAGCGATTAAAAGATTAGTAATGCTTTGGTGTTAAAGAGAACACTTTGTTAATAACAGATTGGTATGAATGTATAGCTTTGTTTGCCTTTACAATTGCCTCTATTTCTTTAATGCTAATAGTATAGAAGCAAATGACTAGGAATGAAAAGCAGCCCTGAAAATATTTGGGCACCAGCCCCATATATTTTATTGCCTGGTCATGTTCATTTGCCCACACGCCACACAGTGGGAGTAATTAGAAACCACTGGGCCCAAATGCGAAAGTTGGGCACCCCAACTTCACAAGCAACATGCCCCACAGTGCTACCTTTGCTCCCAAATAGCTTGCCAGTGGCACCTTTTCATCCAAACAGCTTGTCTATACTATATGTTCCCCCAAACAAGTCTGTGCCCTCTATGCCCCCAAGCAGCTTTTCAGTTCCCCCAAGCAGCGTGTCTGTGCCATCTTTATCCCCATTCAGCTTGCATGTGTCCCAGAACAGCCTGCCTATGCCACCTCTGATCCTGAAACAGCATCACTGTGCCACCTTAGCCCCCTAAACAGCCTGTCTGTGTCACCTCTGCCCCAAAACAGCCTGCTTGTGCCACCTCTGCCCTTAATTAGCCTGCATGTGCCACCTCTGCCCCTATTCTGACAAGGCAAGGACATCAGCGTTGCCCCAGTGGTGCTCAGTCGGTCCCTGAACCAACCTGTCGACAGGGAAATCACCCAGTTTCGTGGTAGGCCAGTCTGTCACTGCTAGTAGTAACTCTTGAATAATAGGAAAATCTTTTATATAACAAACAGGAACAGCTACAGATCATAGACAGATAACATTTCAGTGCTCCTGCTACTCTCTACCAGTGGACTACTGTATACTCTTAAGCATCCAAATCTATTGACCTATCTTAACCTGGTCATGATACAGGACATACTATTATGTCCTCTGAAGCAAGTCCTGGGTGACAAATACCACATATGCGATAAGCATGAAGGATTTATAGAAGGAGGTTCTGGTCAACTTATTTTAGCAGTGAGGAGGTCTCTTGCAGATTGTGATTCATAGTAATTGCAAATTTAATAAAATTTGCAGATTTCGTCAATTCTTCAGAATCTCTTCAAAAATGAGACCAGAGCCCCACAAACTGGACCAAAACGAAGCAAGAAGGTACAAATTTTCATCTGAAATTCTTTGGCTCTTTCACTCCCACACCTTGCTAATTCCGGGTTGGACCCCCTTTTGCCTTCAGAACTGCCTTCATTCTTCGTGGCATACTTTCTACAAAGGTACTGGAAACATTCCTCAGAGATTTTGGTCAATATGGACATGATGGCATCACACAGTTGCAGATTTGTCGGCTGCACATCCATGATGTGAATCTCCTGTTCCACCACATCCCAAAGGTGCTCTATTGGATTAAGATGTGGTGAAGGCCATTGGAGTACAGTGAACTCATTGTCATGGTCAAAAAAACAGTTTGAGATGATGTGAGCTTTGTGACATGGTGCATTATCCTGCTGGAAGTAGCCATCAGAAGATTGGTACACTGTGGTCGTAAAGGGATGCACATGGTCAGCAACAAGACATAGCAACCATGTCACGTCAAAGTCCCTTAAATCCCCTTTCTTCCCCATTGTGATGCTCGGTTTGAACTTCAAAAAGTTGTCTTGACTTAGTCTATATGCCTAAATGCATTGAGTTGCTGCCATGTGATTCGCTGATTAGCTATTTGTGTTAACAAGCAATTGAACAGCTGTACCTAATAAAGTGGCCAGTGAGTGTATAAAAATGGTATCAAAAGAAATACCTATCTTTCCAGGAAAAAAACAGTATAAAATGTGTTTGGGTGCATTAAATATGAACAAGAAGATTATGATTGAACACAGATATTGTAAAAGAGCTCTTGTCAAGGGATAAATGTCAACACACATCTCTGCCAATCAGCTGAGACCAAAAGCTGATGGTGCAATCTACCCTTGCTGTTCCTGCATTGAGGATCGCTTGCACTGGCTTGCAAATTGTTAAAAAAGGTTGAGTGGCTGTCAGCAATCATCTCACAATCTGCAGACATTTTTAACATCCAAAGTCTTCTCCTCAAAATTTGGGGGAGATTGATTTTCAAAATTACTTTCAAACTTTATTGACATTTTAGAATCCCAAGTGTTCAAGAAAAGTGCATCTTGGAGCAATGAACATCTCCCAAAAAAACTGACTTCAAAAATAACTTCCCTGGACAAAAGTTAGGACTCAAGTTAAAAGTGCAATACTTCAAACCCAGTCAAATGTAATGTCCTCATTGTAATGCAAAGTAATCAACATTCACTCCTAAACATATTTTTTAGTGTAATGTTTTCAGATTTAATGTCAATTTGGCAAAAAAGTACACACTTAAGTTTAAAAGTTCACAGTTGTATTCCTCGTAGCATAAAACAAAAACATTGCATGAAACATATAAGTCAATGTTAACTACACCTCTGTTTATCTATTATGCCCTGAGGAATAGGTCTGTTAAGATGTATATCCCTGTGTACTTTTGAACTTGCCATGTGCAGATACCATCAGAGATGGAGACAGCCGTTTCGAGAGACAATATCATACTTCAGCACTATCGCTTGTATTTGTTGTATCTAATGGACATTACATTATAACCCTCTCTTTCATCATTACATTACTTTTTGAAATTAAGTGTATTTTTGGAAGATGGAATGCTTATCACCACACGTTTCACTCTATTAGTGTACCAGGGAACTTTCCTTGACAGGCTACTGAAGCTCTCCCTGAGTAGGTGCACATTGATAAAGGGGTGTGTGTGTACCCCCAAACAGTTGTGCTTCCACCTTGTCCGTCATCACACTTATTAAACGTGTGGATTCACTTGTGACATGCCTGGAGCGCTGTATTTTCTTTTCTTGGATTCATGTTTTATTGTGCAGCAGGAGTGCTTTTGGACATAGCTGCACGAGATTTTTCATTAGTTTACTAAGGTACCTTGTGTACATATCTCATTTTTTTTGTCTTTTGGATTTCTAATGGAAATGTCGTCACAGGGGTGAGGTTAGCTGTGCTTTAGGGTGGAGTTAACTGTCAATGTCGGTGGCAGTAGCTACAGAGGGACATGGCTACCCCGAGAGTAGAAAGAAAAGTGGGTAGGGATTGGCCATGGCTAAATGCTGCTTTCTCTACTCAAAGAAAGAGAAAAGTGACCCAGAGATACGGGGATGCAGAGCTTCACCCGGAGACTCCAGATCAAACCTGGAGAGTTCCTTGGCTTATGTATTAGTTATTGAATTATTGTCATGAAGACTTAATTAACTGATGTAACACTGTTCCACTGTATTGGCATGCAAACATGCAATATGCAAAGAACATGTTACACGGGTAACTGGACATCTGGCTGGGCTGCCTTTCCATCATTCACGTCCTGCAGAATATTAGGAAGATTAAAAGAATGTCCATATGATATATAGTGGCTTATAAATGTTTAAAGACTAAATATGAATATGAGTGTAATTTAAATCTGCTCTCATGCACAGTATAATATTTAATAAACAATTTCCTAGTGGAAACCGCACACAAATTTGCAAGATTAGTACCTCATGTTCTTCTTGAATAATATCACTCTCCTCTTAAATCAACAAGGTCTTTAATTAAACTATTAAAGGTTACGCAGAGAGCTGGAATTCTTGAATAAGAGAGTTTTCAACCCCTTAATGACAAAGCCCGTACATGTACTCAAAATGCATTGTTTTCAATGGGTTTAGGGACCGCCCATTGTCCTTAAGGGGTTAACAATTGTAATATCTAAATGGAGGTCTGCATATATCATGTAGATGTAGAGTATTTATTTAATATACTTTGTGGTTATTTAATAGAAGTACCAGTCTCGTGGCGCATCGCCAGGCAGAGCTTGTCTGAAAGCGTCAAATGAAGACTTTCCTAAGCCATAGGCAAATTGTGCTTATTTTTCCGTTCTCTTGTTGCTTTAAGTAGCAGGCCTCAGAGCTGAAGGGCAATATAGAGTGTAAACTACTGAGAGCAGGAGTGGGTAGTAGGTTGGGTAAGGCTATCCAAATTGTTGGTTTGGGAATTTACATTACAGTAGAGAGGGATCTACTGCATGTTTAGTCAGTGCTCAGACAGAGCAAAAAGGACAAAAAGTACTTTTCACAAATTATATTAAAATTGTATGTGCTGGCAAGTATATACTTTTGATGTTGTTTTATTTTATGTGTTCCGAAACTTTGGGTTTATGTGCTTGATCTGGACAGCAACATTTTAAAAAGTGAGAAAAACAATGGAAATAATATCCAAGTCAATCATTTATTAATTATATTTATGTAGGTCACTGTGTCAACAACTCTAGTCCTCCAAGAGCCATGAACACGTAAACAATTCTGGATATCCCTGTTTGAGCAGGCATCTCAATTAAAAAATCATTAAACCACTTGTTTTCAGAGTAGTTGATATAGAATATTCTGCATCGGGAAAGATCCATGGAATTTCTGGTCCTCTTGTGGGCCCCCAAGAATGAAGATTATGCACCCCCGATGCAGAATATTCTATATCAACTACTATCAAAAAAGGTCATGGTGCCGTTGGAAGTTCATAGAACTCAGGAATGATTTGAAATATCTTGATGAAATATAAGGAGGATCATTATTGTCCTGCAGTACAAGGATTTTTGACAAAATAGATGAATTAACTCTTTAGTCAGTCCATTGTCCCACATTGTGCCCTCTTGAGCTGAAAATAAGTATGTAGTATGTAGAAGAATGTGCTTTATGCCCGTGTCTATTAAAACTGAATGAAAAGAGCATGGTGGTGAAATAATAACGGCTTAGTCTCTAAAGGCTCTACTTACGCTATAATTTCACTGTGTAAATAATATTTTTGTCATACTTCACAAGTATGTCCTCTACAAGAGTCTTAGTATTTTTCTCTGTAGGCAATTTCTATTGTATTGCCATACACGCAAAATGAGTTTCTTAGATTATTTCTATGTAATCAATGGAATTGTATTTTGGTGATACCCAGCTCTCCATCTGTGTTATCTCCGTAATTACAGAGCTCATGTTTCTGTATGAATAGCAGACTCCAGTTCCTTGGAAGAGATTATACAGCAATAGCAGTTGAAGTAATCCACAGTCCTGTACCAGCGGATTGTGCAAGTTAAAGTGGCTATTTTCATGGTATCGATATGAGGTAGGTTTCTAATACATATATTTTTTTTTTTATTTTAACCTTTAAGACTCTCTTCCAGGACATTTAAATTGGCAGACTAGATGGGCTGAATGGTTCGAATCTGCTGTCAAATTCATTGTACATTTCATGTACTGATCTAAAAAAATGTACATTTTGGGAAAACGAAGTAAAAGATCATATTTAAATAAGCTATTTATTTTTTTGTTTATGGCTGAATACAAATCTATCATTAATTTCAAAGACAGCCTACTTCTAGTCTCCTGTTCTGAAGGAGTCCGTTGCACTCCTGGTGAACACTCCATCTACTCACAACGCATATGCAGGGGTGTTGAACGGGATTGAGAAACTGACCATAGTGGACCTCAAGTCTTTCACTCCCAACCAGGCAGTTCCTTGCTCTTTCCTCTGACCCCTTGTGTGGCACTATGGTCCATTCTTAAATTAAAGGAAATGTATTTTATACCTTTATGAGTGAAACTTAATATTGCCATCCTTTCAGTTTGACAGAATTAAAATGTACATTTTTATTGGATGTATCACGGTACGTAAGAAGATTAATCTACTCTGCTAGTTAGAGTAATTCTTTAGGAGGTATGACATCAGAGTGAAGTTTTAATTCCCACTGAACCTAATCATACAAAACTAAAATTAAGGTAACACCTTGTACTAAAAAGAAATGAACTGACTTGCAAGGCTGGCAGGCAGCAGGAAACACATTTCATTCTGTCAACTTTTCTTTCAGTACTTAAATTACTGGGTGTGCACAAAGGATTTCTCTGGATATCTTACAGAGCCAGAGGGAAGTTATTGGCTCAGGAGCTCGGTGTTACATACAGAATGAAAAAGTCTACCTAGCATACCTGCGTGTCATGATTTGATTATATTTCAAAGTGTCAAGCTAAATATACGCCTTATATGGCTTGAAAAATCACTTCATAATTTCAGAGAAATGGATGCTACTGTTTGATAGTACCGGTGTTGTCATAAAAATAGTAATCCAGCTTAATCCATAGTAACACAGTATTTTCGCAATTTTATTAGGGCTACGCATTGTGCCTTTCATATTTTAATGTAAGCATATGTAAGCTTATGTTTTATCTGAAGAAAAGTCCTTGTAAAGAGCATTACAACACTGGCCGGTGATTAAAAATACTTTTTTTATGTCTGGATATGAGTGAATGAGCTTCATCTTTGGTTCCATATTCGTTTAGTCGCTCTGCTGAACTCAGCTATCTACCTTTGTAACCTCGGGTCAAATGAAGGTCATTTTATGGTTTTTGTTCTTGCATCCACTTTCTAGACAGACTCTTTCCTTAAGTTTCTTTTTTTTTCCAAGAAGCTTTTGGGAGAAGTATGGATGCTTCTATAGTCATTACAGTTTCCTGCATAGTATAGTATACCGGCAGAAATTAACAATTTCAATTTTTTTTTATGAAAACTTCAAATATTTAATAATCAACCTTTAAAATATCATACTATTAGGCAATTCTATATTCCATATTGTCGAGGGTTAAATTGACTACCCAGAATCAACTGAGGTTGTATGGATTTGCATGGTAAAACTCACAAAGTCACTTGTACACAAATGCAGTGCAGTCCCATTGGTTCTGGTCTTTGGTAAGCAACATAGCCATGTAAAATTAGATAGAGCTCACTAAACTGGGGGTATTTTGACGTAGCGGCGAGCTAAGCAATATATGGCCATATAGTGTGACGAAATCCCTAATATTTATGCCTTGGATGGTTTTAATTCTATTTGCTGAATTCTTGATTTGTTTTGTCCACTTGTACACAAGTTACTTGCAAGAACATACAAGATTTTAATTTTGCAGATGTGGGCTTGCAAGTTGAATGAAAACTCAAATATACTTGCCTATAGAATAAAAAAAAATGTAAAAAAAAGGCCTCTTTCGCTTCCACCATTCTCTGTCCTGTGGGATGGAGGGGATTAAGTCTTTTTAAAACGTATTCTTAAAGAATGGTTTACCGACCAACCCACTTACCTCACCTGGTGTAGAAGAGACATGATCTATTCAATGCACCCTTAAATGCACCTTAATTTGCATATAATATATTTTTTTTACACTTACCATGATGACAAATGTAACAGGCTTCCATTTTATTAATTAGAGGGTGCGTTTCATGTCCTCTGGTCCACATATATCAACAATCTCCTGCACAGTGACCTCATCCCTTCACTACCTCAGAGATTTAGAGATGGGGGGGCAGTTAAGTAAGTATTCATTGGGAGAGTATGGAAGGGCTTCATACCTTTAAACCACTCTGGTCCCAATGGGAAGGAGGAAACTTTTTTATTGTTGACTTATTTTACACATTTTATATAGTCATACATTTTAGCCCCCCATTTCACGACATTGGAGGTAGAGGTATAGGTCAGCCCTATAGCTCCCAAAGGTGTGACCTTCTACCCACCACAAGTGGGGTGGGAGTAATGGTGGTAAAATATTTATTTGTAACTCTACCTTTTGTATTTCATTGTGCTTCTCGCATACAGAAATTCCACCATTAAACTTAATGGTAATTTAGGTAATTAAATGATGCAAATTTGCTCTATTCTTATCTGCCTTGCCTATGGTTTTTTGAACAAAGTTAGCAAGCTTACATTTTAAATCACCATGGGCTTCAATCCATATGTTTTTTTGTGTGTGTGTGTTTTATCCAGAAATTATTCACTACAGAGCTGGAAACTTCAGACCTAGAACTGACTTACTGAGAATGTGTTTCTTAAATCTGACTTTTCTTTTTCAACTTTCCTGTGTCCGTTTCTGGTGTTTTCATTCCATGTGTGGTTTAGGATGTTAGTGATTTGCATTTTGGAAGGATCCTGTCAGTAATTTATATCCTGTCTGCTTTTATGGTTATGCATTAAGCAGCTGGAGCCCATACCAATGTCAATATAATTCAGAAATGTCCTTAAATATGTCTATAAAGCTGTTACTAAGGGAAATGAGAGCAAAGATCTTTACCACCAACACAGACAAAAATTCAGTCGACGTGCCCTATAAAACTATCAGTCGGCAAAAGGCTTGTGAAAAGTGCTGAATATTACAATCGCCAGTTTAAATCTAACGTGGTAGTCATTGACACCTGGTGGGATTAATTTGCTAAGTGATGTTAAATCTCTCAAGGTATCACCGTCTTTAGCTGTTATTTTATGGACCTACATTTCACAGTAAGAGCATTTGTATTCACTGTAATGTATAGGTCTCATCAAATAGAACAAGAGCCAACTGTGCTATTTTGGAGACCCTGGGCTGGACCAGCATTTAGAAACAATATGCATCTTCCGATTTAAGTGATTAAGTGAAAATACCCTTTCGGATCACTATTAGGGTGGGCTGGCTTGCTGGACATAGAGGCAATTCTCCTATATGTTTGTTCCATCCCTGATTTCTAAGGCTACTCCGACAGGGCAGCCCAAATATAGAGCATTAAATAAAGTCCTCTGTTTGCCTGTCTCTTTTGCAGCCTGCCCTTCACTCTTTTTCTCTATATGTGGTCCCCTGCCTGCTTATGACTCTGGTAGTAACCCATCTTTATGTTTCAATATCACTCTGGCTGCTTATCTATCTCTCTAGCCACCTGCCTGCCTCTATACATCTGCCTGTATCTGCCTTTTCATCCTTCTCTTTCTGTGCCTTTCTCTGTCTGTCTGTGAGCACACAACTAACCAACCAGCTAATGGCTCATTCCAAGTAAAAGAATAATATTTTTAAATTTCTACTCACAATCTGATGTTTTCTTGGATCTTGGCTAATATGTCTTAAAGTGTTGCATGATACCTGCTCAGTATGTTTATACGCCAAGGAACTCCTTGTGATTTTTGGATGTCTTAACTTGTAACGTCACCAAGTACATAAATAATTTGTACAATGTTGCAGAATGTTCTACAGAATTTGATAGAAATTTATAAAGTTATAATAAAAATACCGTATTTGCTCGATTATAAGACGACCCTGATTATAAGACGACCCCCCCAAATCTTAATATTAATTTAGGAAAAAAGAAAAAGCCTGAATATAAGACGAACCTATAGGAAAAAAAGTTTTACCAGTAAATGTTAATTCATGTAAACTATGTTAACAATTTTTTTTAATAAAACCTATTATTGAGAAAAATATATTTTTTTGATTTCCTTTTTTTTTTTTCAACCTGCCCCCCCTCAGTTATGCACATCCCCCCCTGGCTTGCCACTCTGCCCCAGAAATGCCTTATACCCCCTATATGCCACTGTGCCCCATGATATGCCTTTTAACCCTCTAAATGCCACTGTGCCCCATGATATGCCTTTTGACCCCCTATTTGCCACTCTGGCATTTAGGGGGTTAAAAGGCATATTATGGGGCAGAGTGGCATATAGGGAGGTATAAGGCATTTCAGGAGGCAGAGTGGCATTAAGGGGGTTAAAAGGCATTTCACAGAGCACTCTGCCTCCAGAAATGCCTTATGGCCCACTTTTAACACTCCCTTCCCCTCCCTCCTCCAAACTTACCGGAGCTCCTGAGTCCCCAGTGCGTAGTCCGGGCAGCGTGTAGAGCTCTACGCAATTCGCGTAGACAACTTCCGCTGCAGACGGGAGGAGGTGCGGTTAGCTGCGTGGGTTTTCTGTGTCCATCGTGCAGACCTTCCCCGGCTGTCAGAGATCACGGGGAACTCTGATCTCTGACAGCCGGGGAAGGTCTGCGCAATGGACGCAGACAACCCCCGCTGCTAAACGCACCTCCTCCCGGCTGCAGCGGGAGTTGTGTACGCGAATCGTGTAGAGCTCTACATGCTGCCCGGACCAAGCACCGGGGACTCAGAGGTACAGGTAAGGGGGGGGGCAGGAGGATCCAGGTCCCCTTCATCGCTACAGGGGATCTGGATCTTAGTCTCATAGTCAGACCTAGTTAAGGTCTGATTATAAAACGACCCCGATTATAAGACGAGGGGGATTTTTCAGAGCATTTGCTCTGGAAAAAACCTCGTCTTATAATCGAGCAAATACGGTAATAATTATAAGAGTATATTTGTGGTCAAGTGTGAAACAGAGGTGCCCTTTTTACCTATTTTTTGAGGATGTTCTAGAGATGATTCTTTCCCAGGAAAAAGCAGCAGACAGGACAAATACTTCATGTTAATCATAAAACCTTTTAAATGAATGTAGAATGCATATAGTCTGATCTACGCCCCTCATTCAATTTTAGTAGAGGCCTAGGATTGGTGAATTTTCCACCACCAGTAGATATTTTAAGAACATGTTTTACTTTCCTTTGGATGTTATGAATGGAGAAACTGAAACATGTGTCAACCAAATATTCAAGATGGAAAATATAAATTTTATGCTGTTTTTATACATGAAATGTCATGGTTTATGTACCAGTTTCCATACATATAATGACTGTAATGCAAACAAGGACCAGATGAGGAATGCATTTAAAGAAACAAATAGTTAAATGTTATTTTCCTTTAGGTCCAGAAACAGAAGATTGCGTTAAATGTTACATCAGGATGAAAGTGGAATAGCAGTTATTACAGAAATGCATAATAAATCCCAAGGCAAAAAAATTGTGTTGAAATTTAGGAAAAGCATATATTACTTTTTTTGTTTTTGAATAAAACTTCCCAAATAAGTCCTGAAATAAACCTGTAATGCATCCCGCCATCTTCCCACAACAACCCAGCAACTGAACCCCAAGCAAACCACTACACCTCTGCAAAAATGAACTTTTTTGTTTTTTATTATTTTCCTGTTTCTATGCTAAATTAACTCTCTGCTCCTGTGCATCCAGTATGGCAAAATGTATGTCATGCCTATCTTCTCTTAGGTCATATATATATATATATATATATATATATATATATATAGTCTCTTACTGCTCTACTGACCCCT
Source organism: Sceloporus occidentalis (assembly GCA_023333645.1). NCBI lineage: Eukaryota > Metazoa > Chordata > Lepidosauria > Squamata > Phrynosomatidae > Sceloporus > Sceloporus occidentalis. The sequence goes on from JALMGF010000046.1 coordinate 6,959,083, forward strand.
TATCTCATATTTCTTCCCTCTAACAGGCCCTGTCCGCTCTAACAGTATATTTACACTCTCCCCTACAGCCTTCTTAAAGCCTGGAAGGCATCTTCCCAACATTCGGACCTCTCTGCCCCTCTCCAACCTGCCACTGTGCTGTCCCAGAGATTATTTTTTACCAGATTTATCTACACTTCAATCTCTTATCCAGTAGAGAGCACCTTCCCTTCCGTATCCCTTCATTACTCACTATGCTCAGCTGGGCTAGTCCAAATGTTTGTGCACCTCTTCCTGTCCATTACTTCTCTGAGCATCCTTCCTAATCCTAGTCCCATGTATCCCATGTATCTTTCTGTTTCCACATCCATCCAAGACACTATCTATCCCTTTCTCTATACCTTATTCTCTATCCTAGATTCTTTGTAGAGCATAAGCTTGTGAGCAGTAATGTGTAATGTATCTGTTTGTCTTAGTCTGTCTATTGTAGTCTTGTCATTTCCCTAGAATTTATGTTTTGTATGAAGCACTGTGTACATTGTTGGTGCTCAGGGGCGGGCTGGGCCGGGGGGCAATTGCCCCGGCTGCCGCTCATCTGAGGGGTGCCGGCGCGGCAACTGTGGCTGTGTGCCGGGATTTGAAGCTACGCCCACCATCTTCCGCACCGGAAGGACAGGACACAGAAGAAAGGAAGAACGAAGAGGAGGAGGAAAAGTGACAGTGACAGAAGAAAGGTAGGACAAGATTCAGGGAGAGTGTATAGTGTGTGAGAGTGATGGGTGTTATGCTGAATGTTTGTGAATGAGGGTTTCAGATAGCATGGATGTGTAAGTGTTGGGTGATAGCATGGCATAGGGAGGCAGTATATATATATATATATTGCAAACAGCAATCACACTCCTATCATGCTAAGTCAGCCAGCACATGCTAGAACCTGGGCATGATAGGATTGTGATTGCTGTTAATTATATATATATATATATATATATATATATATATATATATAAATTAATATTGTCGTTGATTTTTTTTTTTTTGTCTAATTTTGGTGAGTTACTTTTAATAAAGTATTTTAAAGTTTTTTGGTTTTTTTTTTTGGTTTTGGCCAAGTGAATGCTGAATTTTCAGTTTAGGTCCAGAATTTTCATTTCGGTGCATCCCTACTATATACTAAGCCAGTCACTGAAGTGGTAAGCCTACACCACATCAATGTTTGGCTTAGTATATAGTGATAGGGGTTGTAGTGCAGTATTGTCAGTGTCTGGCTCAATGTATAGTGATAGGCACGCATTGACGTCAATGTGTGCCTCAATATATAATAGTTATGCTGTACCCCTGTCAATGTTTGGCTAACCATAGAAACTATGCAGTTTTAAAGTGTGTGTGGGGGGTGCCACATACAGTATATGCCACAGGTGCCAAATACTCTCGGTACGCCCCTGCGTAATGCGGCAGTCAGACCCTGTGCCTCAGCTCTTTGTCCCACGTCTTAAAAGGGGTGGGATGAAAAGCTGAGGCACAGCCATTGGGCGGTGCGGTGCGTGCACACCGGCCGCTTTGATTTCATTAGGCGCCGGTGGAGTGACTGCCGCACGAAAGCCGCTTTCAATGTCGCTCGCAGCCGCTTTGGTGGCGCAATGGGCCAGTTGACTAGACCTACCCCCCAGGCCTTGGGCTGCCAGCCCTCCCCTGTTGGTGCTATATTAAAAATAGATGATGATGATGATAAAAATGATAATAAAATAGCAGTTTTTGTTAAAACTCAGCTATCTACTTACTAAACAACTTCTGTCATGCAATAGTGTGTTGAATGTTAAGAAAATGTGTTCTTTATGTTTTCCTTTCCTTCAAATGTTCTCCCTTTTATTGTTTAAGAATGCCATGGGATTTGCTGGTATTTCCTTTTTTTCTATGAAACATTTTTATGTTACATGAGTGAGGTCATATGGAGGATGTGATGTCAGATAACAAATATTGGTAACAACTTTTTATATGGCTTATGTGTTAAACAAGTCACATTTTTGTATTGTTGCTATGCCATCTGTTTTTTTCATGCCTGTTTCTTTATATCTTGTTGGTAGATAGTTTGGTGGATTTTATGGGGGAAAGTTAACATTTTTAACTTGTAACTAAGTTCACAGCCTGCTTTAACATTTTACATTTATAAATACCAAGCTATTGGATATGGCTATTAAAGGGACACACTAGTGTCCAATGCAGATATAAACATGTATTCTCCATTGGTAAGGCTGCATGGGACACTAGTGTCCCATGCAGCCTTAACCAATGGAGAATACATGTTTATATCTGCTAGATTGTAAGATCATTTGAGCAGGGCCCTCCTCGCCTGTTTTTTCTGTGAGTCGAATTGTTATGTTATATACTGCTTATTATGTCCTGTCTACCCAGTGGACAACTCTAAGGAATATGATGGTGCTATATAAAACAATGTATACAAAAAACAAAATACTGTCTGCGCTTCTCACCCTAATAAAGTTGGCAACAAATATATAAACATAATATAAATGAGAGGTTTTGGTTATATGAATTGGCCAAAGCATAATTAAGCTCACCCGCCACGTCAAGGCACACTCTCAATAGGGTGAGATCCTTGTGTTATTTGAGCCTGAGACTAGCTTAGCGCACCGACATTTTTTCTTTTTCCTGTTTGCACATATTTGAGGTTGTTGGCTCCTCATCAGTCTGGTTGCAGCTTGCTGTCCAGGGGTTAATTGGGAGGAGGTTTAATTGCACCTCCCCCAACACGTTAATAAGGTTTTGGTAGCAGTATAAACTGCTTTGTGTGCCCACTATGTAGGAGGTGAGAGCAGGATCTCACCCTATTGAGAGTGTGCCTTGACGTGGCGGGTGAGCTTAATTATGCTTTGGCCAATTCATATAACCAAAACCTCTCATTTATATTATGTTTATATATTTGTTGCCAGCTTTATTAGGGTGAGAAGCGCAGACAGTATTTTGTTTTTTGTATACATTGTACAGCCAACACACTGTATTTGCAGCATGCTCACACTGTTTGGTAGGCCTCATATTATACATTTGTGTTATTTGAGCCTGAGACTAGCTTAGCGCACCGACATTTTTTCTTTTTCCTATATAAAACAATAAATAATAATAATAATAATAATGTACTTTGTAAGCAACTTAATGTGCATTCTGTAATGTCAGGAAAAAGATACTGTCCTTTTAGAGGTGCATCCCCCACTCCGTGATCTTGTTTTCATGCCATTTTGGCTGCATGAAACATCCAATCGGTAGCAGGAAAGCTCTTCCATGGTAATCACATTAGACTCCCGGAACTCTCACATGAGCCTGTGCTGAAGCTGGAAAATAGGTGTGTGCGCTTTGGCAAACACATTTGGCTGAACAACATTCTGTAGAATCCCTCCATGCATTTGCAAGGTGTAGGAAATGATAATCTAAAGGTGAAGAAATTGATAATTTAAAGGAATTAACATTTATCTCAAGGTTTTTTTGTACTTATTTAATGATTTATCCAATATTTGAAACACATTTTTTTTCCATTTAACTAGTAATAATTTGTCAGTGGGCACATTGGTTCTGTGTTATATGCCTATTTTCCATATGTGTCTGAAATGGAAATTCTAAGATCTTTTAACTTACCTTTTTAACTTGTATGACAAGCATTCAGCTTTTCTTTATTGCTTCTTTTCTTAAGTGCATTTTTATATATATTTAGTTTGCTTATTTTAAATGATTCAGTTAGGTACTTATACTAAAGAAAAATATAAAACAAAACTAAAAACTGTCTGTGCTTCTCACCCTAATAAAGTTGGCAACAAATATATAAACATAATATAAATGAGAGGGAAAAAAAATTAAATGAGAGGAAAGAAAAATATTCAGTTCAATCAATCAATTAAATAATTTATAAATATATATTTTTATAAAGTAATAAAAGTAATAAAATGTAACTTTTTTAAAGGAAAAAAAGGAAATTGTGTTATTATATTTTAAAATTAAAATTGCATAAATCAAAACCCAAGTGATTCTATTTTCAATCTTTTGATGATTCAATTGTTTCCATTACTTCCTGTTCATACAAAGTAAAACTGTTTTTTTAAAAATTCTTTGTCATCTGGTCTGCACATGATAGTCGTGAATGAAACATCAAAGCAAAGGCTAAAACAATTGGCGGCCTAAATATATATTTTGTTTTGCTGCAGGCTGTTTAGGAAATATTATTCAAGCTGAGTACTTAATGTCTTGTTATACAAAATAACTCTTTTTATTGTTCAGGTTAAAAATATCTATCCTGTACAATCTGAAAAAAATAAAAATGATAAAAAGGAAAAATAGAAGAAAAGGAGACCAAGTATCAATTAATTACAGTAAAAATACATTTCTACCCTTTTTTGGGTAATCCCATATTTCAGATTGTCAAAAGGTTATATACTGGAATCCTTTAGAAAATAAATAAAAAATGTTTGTACTTTAGAAAGTCATGTCCTGCAACAGAAATGTGAAATTTCAGAGGTTAAAATGTTCCAACTCATCTACTAAAGAAATGTGTGTTTTTGAAAATTATTTAAATGTAGAAATAATATTTTCAATGTTAACTAAGGTTTTCTGTAAGATTACCCCAGACTAAGCATACCTGTTACTGTATAAACTCATGTAATAGAACCAAAGTGCTAGATGTAGCCACTGAGATTAAATCATTTTTAGCAGTTTTGAACGTACAAAAAAGAATGCCAATTTGTTAGTAATAAGCATTTAGAACATAAAATAACTAATTGGCCCATCTTGTCTACTTGTAATGGATGTAACTCAAGTTTTTTTATACACATCCCAAGCTTCTGACAAATTCTTTTATTGTGGATAAACGCAACTAGGCATATCTAAAATGAATTATTTGTTTTTCAAGGTAACTATAACCATGTATATAGTAAGGAACTATCAGCATGACCAGGTAGCTAAATATGATGACATAGCAAGCCATAGGTGAGGCAGAGGCAAGCATGCAGCCAATATCAGTGGGAAAATAGAGAGACCAGCAACCCAAAACCGCTCGCTGGTGTAATGGTTAGCAGCAATACCTATCACAGGCAGGGCCACTGGGTCAATCGTCAGTGGATCTTGACACATACACATTCATGCTTACACATACATGCTCACACACACTTACACATGCACATTCATGCTAACACACATAGACATTAATGCTCACATAAACATTCATGTACACATGCAAACACACTAATACATACACTCTCATTCTAACATACATACATTAATTTATAAATACTCCCACCATCATTCCCTTACCTCACATCTGCCAGCACCATGGATCAGAGTTAGATGTGCAAGGCTATTAAAATTAGGCATGTTTTTGCTAGTTTCGCTCTTATGATACACACCTATTTATTAATACTGTTTTATGGCAAATATGTTTTATCAAAAGGAATAATGTAAAATTGTATTTTAAGTCATTTACTTGGAAACATCTTAATTCTAAAACCAGAGTTGTTCCTCAACAAAATAAGATCCTGACATATAGGGAACTTTTTCCGAGTGACAGCCAGGTCCCCACATGGTCCAGATGCCCTAGTCAGTTGCCTGAGTCACCTGGCAGTAGGATGAGCTCTGCCTAAAGTGTATTAAATGTTCCTCTATTTTCAGAAACGTGAAGATAGGCTGCTTATTAATACTACATTTTTTCCCTACAGCATAGAAAATACATTATACATGTCTATTACATATGAGTACATAGTAAACGCAATATATGCTACTGCAGCTAAAAATCAGGGCTAAGCAGGTAGATGCCAATATGACAAATGAAATAGTTTGGCCCTGCCTAAGGTGTACACAGTTACACTTCCTTGTTGTATATTGTAGAAACCCTTCCATAAGTTGGGAAAATTCTTACTCCTTTGTATGAACGCTAATATGATGGAGGAGAGTAAGACATTAGAAAATTCAATTAACATATATGTTATGTCACCACACATGGTTTTACAAAACACTTCAAATGAACTTGCATGAATGAATCAGAAGAATTAAGTGTCTGCTTTCTTCTAGGAAATTGTACCCATTTCCAGTGATTTCATAATTTAATTCATTGAAGTATACGTGGGTTTTTCTCTTGAATTCACACTTTGGTACAGTACATGTAAAATGTAAATTCTAACTAATGCTCCAAAATTTGAAAATCCAACAATTATGTTACTTCTAAGTATGGATTTGATCTTTCCAAGTATAAAATGCCCTTTGTGTTTGTTTCCTAGAATGTGCTATTTTAAAAAACTAGTTATGTATGCATGCATATAAAAATTTATGTAGAATTACACACTGCGAAAAATGCCTTTTAAAAGGAAATGTCATCTAGCTCTTATATAAATAAAGGTAGTTATAAAATATACAATAGCTAAACAAAAAGCGTATCTACAATAATATGATTTTTTATTTAGATTAACATGTTTGATGGATAGCATCAAACTTTAAGTATCTATTATTTCTCAGGTATAGTTGAGGTTTCAAAAAACCTCCTCATCATCAGATATAAATTCTGTTGGGTATTCTTGTGACATGTTATTTCCTTTTTTAATTTACATGTTATGGCCTTTTTCAATTTACATTTTAACATTCAAGGCTTAACTAAAGAAATCTTGGAAGAAGAAAAAATGTTTCTTTGTGAACCATCTATTTAACTTTAGTGAGAATATATGAGCAGAACTCACTCATTTTTATCAAAATGGAGCCATCCAAAAACATATTTTAACCCATGGGGCTGGTTATTTTATATCTGTTAATAATACAAACTTAGAATGTAGATATGATATTATGCTAGAACCTTACTTAAAAACATTTTATATTGCAGAAAGTCACTTGCTCTTCAATCAAATTTTGACACCATATCTTTATAATAGAAGACTACAAAGTAATAGGAGAATATTAGAATGTAATAAGAAGAAAGGAACTGACCAAATAGGGGTCTTCGCTAAAGGGAGGTGTTGGCAGGAGACTTGTGATTTTTACACTAACGTCACGGTTCATTATGAAGGACCAATACCAGCAGGTTACTCCGTCTAGAAGGAATGAGCTGGCTTTGCATAATCATAGTTCAATGGGTAAACAAATCTCAGTTAACTATATACTATACAAGGCTAGCCAAGCTCTTCCTGCTGCAGAATATTATTGGAGATGGTCCTTCATAACGTATAGGAACTGAAATACAACTCTCGCTTTAGTTAATAGACCCATTTTGTTTTCAATATGTTTTTTTCCAAATAATATGAATTACCTGTTCCTAAAATATAATCTATGGGTCAGGCATTAGGCTTTTAATTTGAGTTCCAACTTTTTATAAGGAATACACCCAATCTCTTATATGAGGAATATACAAACGTGGTTGGATTGAATATGGACAGTGCCCTTTGAGTGATGGGTTCAGAAGACATTTCCTCTCATGGGAAGCAGAACCAATTTTTGCACTTTTGCTTTAGGACCTTATGGGCTTACAGTAACTGTTCCTTGGGCACTCTTGGCAGCAACTTTAGTCCAAAGGTGCATCCACTGGCATGGGTCTTCTTAGTTCTTTCTAGAGGCCTGCACACCATGTGCTGTTGGAGTTTACCAGGCTATGATCTCATTGTGATACGAATGTGACGAGTATGGGGTGCGATTGAATAAGTTAGTATATTCAGTTAGCCAAAAGGATAGTAACTAATATGATTCCCCGCTGTTATAGTCAGAAATATAGAGGTTAATATAGTTCAGAACTTGTTGTGCAGAACCAGAATTCTGACTCACAATCTCATGATTTCCTATGTAGAAAACAACTTAAATGCGCATGATCTGCATATGTTGATCATGCACTCAAATCTTCTAGAATGTTATACTACGCATGTATGCGCGTGATACTCATTAGATCAAGGTGTTTGTATTCATTCACTGCGTCAGATCGGAAACATTCTTGTCAACAAGCTAGTGTATAAACGAACGGGGATTTGCAGGAGAATCCGGGACTTACTGAGGCTTCGAGCCTGCGTTTATCGGTCGACCTTGCAGTGATTTCCCTGATTCCTCCTGAAGACAATCGCTTGTGAAAGTCCCCCGATTGAGGAGTGATGCTACAATATCCGGTGATGTATTGATGTTTACTCTTTATTGATTAATTTACCATGTATTGCATGCTTTAATTGAATAAACAAGATAAAGAATACGTTTTACCACAAAACTGTTTCAGTGTGCTTGACTTGTATGTCAATGAGGGCGGGACAGCTAACATACTTTGAGCTGGTAAAACACTCATATCAGAACAGCAGGTGATATGCAGAAGAGAAAGCATTAGGGCAGATGTCTGTATAGCCCTCCCACACACTATGATATGATTGAGCAGGAGGGACACAGGGGCAACTTGTTAAAAGACAACCCTGTGCCAAACCATCCCCCTTGCCCCTCCAACATACATTCTTGCACACATATGTAAACACACTTACACAAACTTACACATACTAACACACAAATTTATCCAGTGACATCCATGCTCACACACACTTAAACATAGATATCCACGCTCACATACATTTCTACATAGACATCCATGCTCCTATACATACAAACATATATACCTCTGTTCACCCGAACCCCTTTACCTCTCCTGCAGTTTTCTGTCTGGCTGCTCGGAAAGTAACGTGACTCAGCTGGGTCTTTTTGTGCCAGATAAAAATTGTTTAGAAAGGGCCCTTCTGATCTACACTGACGCGGTCTTGGTTGGAAGGGCTCTTTGTGAACAATTTTGAAGCGGCATGCATAGAAAGGAACAAGTGTGTGGCCCGGGCCCCCTCGAGAGACGGAACCCGTCACAGTTGCGACCGGTGCGAACACTGTAGTAATGCCACTGTGTTCCTGTAGACCAGTCTGCACATCCCAATATAGAATTTATTCTGTATATCCAACCTAGTGTGTATTTCTCTTCACCTGTCTGTACCTACATGACAAATGTCATGCATCATGGGGTACAGATAGAGTCCCTGGTATCCCATGCATCTGGGCTCCCCTATGACTCCATTGTTCGTGTCAGGACACTATATGACCAAAAAAGCCACACCTATTGGTATATAAAATCAAGGACATAGTAATGCCATTTCCATATATAAGCATTGGCAGCAGAATGGGTTATACTGAAGAGCTCAGTGACATTAAATGTGGTACTGTCATAGGATGCCACCTTTGCCACAAGCCACTTTGTGAAATTTCTGCCCTGTTAGATCTATCCTGGTCTATTGTAAGGTAGAAGCGTAGGAGTAACAACAGCTCAGATACAAAGCACTGTGTGTTGGGAGCTTTGTGAAATGGGCTTCAATGACTGAGCAGCTGCACATAGACCAAAGATTACTATGCGCAATGCCAAGCATCAGCTGGACTGGTGTAAAGCACACCACCACTGGACTAAAGCAGTGAGAGTGCTAAATTACGCTTCAGTATCTATAAGTCTGATGGATGAATCTGGGTTTGGTGAATGCCAAGAGAATGCTACCTACCGAAATGCATAGTGTCTACTGTAAAGTTTGGTGGGGGAGGGATAATAGCCTGGGGCTGTTTTTTCTGAGTTTTAGATAGGCCCACAATGTTAGAACAGTGAATGGTCATGTTAATGCTGTAGCATACAAAGACATTTTAGACAATATGCTTCCAATCTTGTTGCACCTACTTGGGAAAGGCCCTTTGCTGTTCCAGCATGACTATGCCACTGTACAGAAAGCAAGGTCCATAAAGACTTGATTTGAGGAGTTTAGCATAGATGAACTGGAGTGGCCTTCACAGATCACTGACTGTAACCATATTGAACACCTTTGGAATTAATTGGAATGCAGATTATGATGTCGTCTCGCCTAATATCAGTGGTTGACTTCACAAATGCTCTTTTGGCTAAATGGGCTCAAATTCCCACAAACACAGTGCCGTCTTAACGGATGGGGACACTGGGAAGTTGTCTTCAATTGTCAGCGCATACCGTTTAGGGAGTACATGGGAATATGGGTGGTGCTTATGTGTGTGTAAGGGCAGTGTATGAGTGTATAGGTAGGTATGTGTAAGGGCAGTGTGTGTGTGTATGTTTGTAAGCAAACGTGTGTAAGGTAGTGTATATGTGTGTTTGTATGTATATGGGCAGTGCATATATGTATATGGGCAGGTGTGTGGAAGGGCAGTGTATGTGTAAATGTGTGTGTATGGGCAGGCATTTGTAAAGGCAATGTATGTTTAAATGTGTGTGTATGGGCAGGAGTTTGTAAGGGCAGTGTATGTGTGTGTATAGGCAGATGTTTGTAAGGGCAGTGTATGTGTATATGAATGTTTATGGGAAGTGTAGAGAAGAGAAGAGGAAGAGGAAGAAAGAAGACATGGGAGGAAGCAAACGAAGACAGAAAAACAAGAAGAGGCAAGTGAAGAAGCAGAGCCAAGAGACAGGGACATGGAAGCATTTGGTGGAAGGAGTGTGAGAGAGTGTGAATAAGAGTGTGACAATGTGATAAAGCATGAGTAAGAGAGTGAGAAAAAAACAACAAAATGCAAATGAAAATTCAGAGCTCTCTGCTTTGTTGTTTCATTGAGATCCTTCCTCATTATTGGACAGTCGTATGAATTAACTTTGTTAAAATAAAAATTTGTACAAATCCAAATGCACAATCCTAGCTGTGATGGTTAGGTATCCATATACTTTTCATCATTTAATGTTAAAATCTCCACTACAAGATGAATGCAAGTTTATCATAGATTACCAGTTAACCATTGTTTTGCAGACACCACATTTTACAAATGTTTGCAAATGTTTAAAGGAATATCAGAAATGCACCTTGAAATATTTGACTGGCTAAAGAAAGTAATTTTTTAAAAGGATTATATTGCCTTGTTCTATTAACGTACTTTCCAAAGACATTTAATAGAAATGATTGAATTAAGAATAATCCATAATACAAATAGTTCTAGAATCAGCAGTCAGTATGGAGCTTTGCTACCCTCTTATGGACAAAAATCTAATGATAATTTGAAAAGTAATGAAAATGAAAGTTGAATTAGTTTTTCATTTTATATTATTTTTTTTATTTTTCAACATGTGCCGGGAGGGATAAGAGAGAGAAAAATATAATAAAGACCATTGGGGTTTATCAATACCATGTGGGGGGTTAAAATACTTGAAAAAAACTCTGTAAATCTCATGCATATCCCCCCTCCATCCTACAGGGCAAGGATGGAGGGGGGTATCCATGGGATGGGGGATCCCCTGAAGTGTCCCTAAAATAAATAAATACAAAATTAAATGAAAACAATTAAAATGTCCTGTGTAATCCTGTTACCTTCAATACTCCCAGGTGAGCGGAAATGAGGTCCCTCTTGGGTGCCAGGAGAATAGATCATTGTCCACCCTCTTGGCACTGAAAGGGTACAAAACATATGGGGAAAAATCCAGGGCCCATTCAGTGATCATCAGCCAAGCGATCAATCCTCATTTTCTGCCCCGGGAAAACGGCCATCCCAAAATGTAACCAAAATATCCTGAATCCAGTGGAACTGGATAGTAAAAGGGTTGCTCTTTGCATAGGACCATGTATACATACTCTCATGCACCAATGGCCCGAGAGGTTCGTAGACACATTGTATCTTCCATTGAGTTGTGTCAATTTAAGTTGATAGAGACATAGAATTTTGGCAGCAGGTAAGAAACCTTGTGTAAGGGCTGATGCAAGTTAGCTTTAGTGGATTTGTGTGTTGGTCTTATGTCAAACTCCTAGAAGTTTGCTGATGCGATATCACATGTTTACCTATCTTGCATGTCCTCAGTGAATAGACCCCTTTGTAGGTGACTTTCTTGTTGTAATGTGACCTCAAAAGCCCCTCAAGCCTCAGGTTACATTCACGACTGTGATGCGTGTTTTAGACACAATAGCAGATATTATTATTTATGGTATACATAATTGCCTCTCTGAGCTTCATTAGGTATTCAGTTTGCATTAAGCACACATAATAAGATTAATCATTTTTGACAATTCCCCATGAGCCAGAAGAGCAATGTCTTCTTTATTTCAAGCACATCAGTGATTAATCTAGGATTTTATGATAATAGGGTGTTGAAATCATTTAGGAATTCACTCTGTGTGTCTAATTGTAAGTTTGGTTCTTCCCTCAGCTTCAGCTCATATGTAACAAATCAGTCTCATATATTATTGCTACAAATGTACTTTTTTGAATAAATGTATTTTATTCTTTTTTACCTTCAACAACATTAGTATAATATGTAGCATAATTACTTGTGCCTCTTATGGAAACGATGTAAAGTAAAAGAAGCTTTCAGGACCTCAGAGTTCTCTTCTTCACATGGAACCTTCAGACATAAAGATTTTCATGCCTGTGGCATACTTGTGCATTTCCTCTAAAATGTGAAACATTCATTATATTACAAGTTCACAAAATTACAAATGGCTAAAATTATTTCAGAAAAAAGAAAATGTTCTGTTCTAATGCATCATTATAATTCTGCCATCTAGTGGACGTAATAGCTAGGACAAGACTTCATCCTTAGCCATGATACATAGTAACATAGTAACATAGTTCATAAGGTTAAAAAAAGACCAAAGTCCATCAAGTTCAACCTATATACATATTGTGATAATAATAGGACTTTGCTTTTGTTTTGAGTGGATGACCAATGCAAACACAGCTCACACGTGATATTTGTGATAGCATTTCCTAATTTGTAAAGCAAACTGAAAATCATTTGTGTTTTTAGGGCTTAAAGATTCAGGTAAAAAACATTTGATATCTGAATTATTATATAATATGGCCAAATATTCCTTATATCACCACCACCACGTCAAAATACCCCAATTCTGGTGAGTCTCTTTCTCCACAGATCCATCTTCATTATTATGACCTTTTGGAGTAGTTCTGCAAAAGGGCAGGACCACGGTGCACATCACAGGGACAGCCTTTCCCCTTCCTCCAATGAGGTGATATTGTGTCTGCGTGGGCTCTGCTCTTTTGCCTGGCCTGATTGAGGGAGGTATATTGACAATGGATGAATGGCAGCTTGTAGAAAGCTCCTCTTTCTTTTCTTACATATTGATGTCCTTCACTCTTTCGTGATCATTTTTATGGTGCAAACCCTTTACCATCTTGGTAGCCTTCCGCTGAACTCTCTCCAAAATGTCAATATCCTTCTGTAACATGGCAGAACTTTAACCTGCTTCCTTTTTGCAACACTTTATTGAATTGCCTGCTTACGTTTTAGTCCTCAGAAATAATTAGTTCCAAGTCTCTTTCTTCTGTTGTCACAGAACAGTGCCCCCAATGCTATATTGTACCTTGGAATTTCTACGCATTATTTTACATTTTTCAACAGTAAACTGTAGATGCCACACTCTTGAGGCTACATATCAATGTCTGATGGGTAGAAGTAGCCAGGAAACCGAGGGGTTGTCTCATTGATGGTTATGGCTGTGAATTCATGGGTCCAACAACTTGTGGGGTTTTTCACTCTGACCAATCAGGATTTACGAAGGGGAAGGGACAAGCAATAGATATATAAGTGTGCTGACCCCAATTTAATTTGTCAGTAGCAGTAGTTGCAGACTGATTAGAGTTGGAGTGTGAGACAGGTACAGTTAGCTTAGCAGCATACCTGGGAACATTTGGGCTCTGGCTATCCGGAGCCTACCCTTGCCGGACGAGGTCAGGACTGCTCACTGATGTCAGTGGCTGGACTCGCTGATGTCAGGGGCATTTGACTTTGCTTGTTAACCCCTTAACAACAAAGCCCAGTCTTGTGTATCACTGTGCCAGGGCAGCTGGACAAACCTATGCATGAGTTGTATCACTGTAGTCAGGAAATATAGCTGAACATATATTGGGGTGTAGTTTGGCAGTGACATATACCAGGATCTGTAAATTCATACCTGAATTACATTATGTGTGAAAAAAAAAACACACAAAAAACTACCACAAACTTTGACAAAGGCTAGTGGTAGAATTAGTGCATGGAAAAAGTTAAAATTTGAAATATCATGGGGTGTCTAGTTGTCAGAAATATATGGTTTGATAGGGGTAAATTGAATTGACCAGCTTTAAAGATGTCATGAATAGGACATTGACACACTATGATCAGATTTGAAAAAAAAAAAAGGTTTTGAAATAGCAATATGCTACTTGTACTTATTGCCCTATACCTTGCAAAAAAACATTAAGTATTTCTAAACTCACGACAAATATTAGAATCTATCTACCAGGTTTTTTTCCTTGGCTTTTGTAGATTTTTCAAATATTTTGAAATTATTCTTTTTATTATAGTAAATTAGATTATATATCTAAAGAAAGCCCTTCTTTTCCAGAAAAAACATAGAATTTGTGTGAGTAGAGAATAAAATCACATCACAGTTAAAAAGCTACACTGTAAAAATGTTAAAAGGAAGGGTACGGTTACATACCTGCATACGCGGCCCTCATCTTCCCTGCCTTCTGCTTAAGGAAGGGGGAGACCTTCCTCCACCTCGCAACCGCTCCAGCGGCAACCAGTATGGGGAAGAGGAAGACCCGCCTCCACTTCATGACCGCCACAGCAGCAGCCTCCACGGAGAAGGGGGAGACCTCCCTTCACCTGCCAGCCGCCTCCACCGGGACAGCTACGCAGGAGAGGGAGACCTCCCTCCATGCCGCAGTCAGGTCTTGCAACTGAAGATTCTGTGCACTACTACTGGACTTTATAATGGGAGATTACGCCGCACACAAGATGGCCGCATATCCTGACACAGAAAGTGATGTTTGAATAATTTTGGCACCAAACTGAATTCCACGCCCCTTTTTTCCTGTTGCTATTTAAACCTTTCAGTTTCCTATGATCCTTGCCCCCTGATAATCGTCTATGCTTATAGTGCTTACTCGGCAGTCCTTTTGTGTTTGACCTTGGCTTGTTTCCTCGTTTACATTGATTCTCCGGTATCCTGACCTCGGCTTGTTATCTGTTGATCCTGTCTCCTGGTATCCTGACCTCGGCTTGTTTGACCACATTACTCCTACCCTTGGGTGCTACCTGACTCCAGTCTCTCCAACCTTGCTGTGCATGACAGTTTCAGAGGGCCATCTTGTGTGTGGTGTAATATCCCATTATAAAGTCCAGTAGTTTCGGAGGTGACCACTAGATGGTTCACACACACAGAATCTTCAGTTGCAGGATCTGACTGCGGCAGGGAGGGAGGTCTTCCTCTGCTGTGTGGCTGTCCCGGTGGAGGCAGCTGAGAAGTGGAGGGAGGTCTCCCCTTCTCTGTGGAGGCTGCTACTGTGGTGGTCATAAAGTGGAGGAGGATCTTCCTCTTCTCCTTACTGACTACTGGAGCAACTGCGAGGTGGAGGAAGGTCTTCCTCCTCTCCACGGCAGTTGCTGTAGCGGCAGCTGAGGGGGGGTCTCACCTTCCTCGAGCAGAAGGCAGGGAAGAGGAGCGCTATTGTCAGGAACCAGGCTAGATGGTCGGGTAGGAGCCCAGTCGCAGGGGACACCCAGCGCCTGGTCTGTACCCTGTGATGCATTATGACGCAAAGAAACACACCACAGGCAGAATACTCTGAAATGGTTTGTATTGAAGAAACCAGCAGGATAGGCAAGAAAAGGTAGTGAGTTACTTGACAGGAAACCTGATATACGGCAGGGCACGGGGACACACGCCAGGAAGCCCACTTGGCAGGGCTGAAGGCAGGGAGCCCACTTGGCAGGGCTGAAGGCAGGGAGCCCACTTGGCAGGGCTGAAGGCAGGTGTCATGACCGCTTACACAATAGCGCACACCGCAGGAGTTGTTCTGCCCAGAACCCAACCACCAAAGGAAACCCTTTGTGACAGGGAGCTGGGACTTACATGATCCCAACAGTGAGGAGGCCAGGTATAAGCGGATAATCATAGGAATGAGTTGGATGCAAGGGTATGAACAGCAGACGCAGAAGCCAGGAGCCAATACAGCAATGCCAGGGAAATATCGGTCAGGATGGTCAGAGAAGCCGGGTCAAAACACGAAAGCGGGAAGTCCTACAAGCCGGGTCAGCAACCGAGCGGGTAGTCCAACAAGCCGGGTCAGCAACGGAGCAGGTAGTCCAACAAGCCAGGTCAGCAACAGAGCGGGTAGTACGACAAGCCGGGTCAGCAATGGAGCGGGTAGTCAGACGAGCCAAAACTGAAAACCAGGAGACACAGGATACGGTACAGAATCGTCAGGCAAAGGATGGTCTGGCAGGCAAAGGGTCAAAAATCCGGAGATACTCAGAGAACAAACGACAGGAATCAACAGCAACGAAGACCACAACAGGGTACCAGACAAAGCATATCCTGGGGATTTAAAACCGGCACCAAATCACAGGCTCCGCCTCCCAGCCCGTGACACAGTAGCACTGGAGGATCTCCCAGAACCCCGCCTCTGAAGCAGACTGGCCTCACCCCCCTCCGTACTACCAGGAGGAATAGCACCAGACCGAGCGCGGGTAAGTACCAGATGCTGGGAGTCACTTCTTCGTCGGGCAGTATGATGCCCGGCAGAAGCAAGACTCCCAGCTCCAGACCTCCGTCCCCGATGCCGGTGTTTGGACTCCCGACTCCCGACCACCCGCATCGGAGGGGTTAATGGATTCCCCTGGAAACCGCCGCGCACCGAAGGGGTGATTGTGACAGCAGGGAGCCCACTTGGCAGGGCTGAAGGCAGGGAGCCCACTTGGCAGGGCTGAAGGCAGGGAGCCCACTTGGCAGGGCTGAAGGCAGGGAGCCCTCTAGGCAGGGCTGACGACAGGTAAGCCCACTGGCAGGGCTGACGGCAGGTAAGCCCACTGGCAGGGTTACGGTAGGTAAGCCCACTGGCAGGGTTGACGGTAGGTAAGCCCACTGGCAGGGCTGACGGCAGGTAAGCCCACTGGCAGGGTTGAGGGCAGGTAAGCCCACTGGCAGGGCTGACAGCTGCAAATCGGATATGCCAGGAACGGAAGACAAAAAGGGAAGTCGGTATAACACGCCAAGTCAGGTACAGATCAGAGCAAAACGTCCCTCACACTCCAATGCAAAGGCCCTGACTGAAGGGCAGAGCAGGATAAAATAGGCAGGTTCAGTCCAGCAAACAAGACTCAGCTGGTTGCAATGATTAGGGCTGGGTGCTCCAGAGTGAGAAGGGTTAAACCCAGGTAAGCAGAGGCAGCTGCTCGTTAGCCTACAGGGTACTGTGTACACACAGGCGGCCTCTAGGAGCCGCCGCAGATATGACACTAAGAAAATAAATACAGAGTCCTGGCTGACAGGGTGGAATCCTGACAACTATACACTAAGCCAAACATTGACATAGTAGGCCTGCCTATGCCACCACTGCTACTTTAGCAGCCTGCCTGTGCCACAGCTGCCCCTAAAACAGCCTGCCTGTGCCACCTCTGCCCTTTTAGCAGCCTGCCTGTGCCACCTCTGCCCTTTTAGTAGCCTGCCTGTGCCACCGCTGTCCCTTTAGCACCCTGTCTGCACCACCTAAACAGCCTATCTGACCCATTTCTGCCCCTAAACACTCATTCATTCACCCATTCAGCCTCCTGCACCTCCTTACCTTTCTTGCACTTGGTCTGGGGGCTGGCCGAGTATCACTGCGGCCCACAGCTTACCGTTGTGGCTCCCGCACACTGTGTAAGGAAACTCTTTTCCCACCCAGGAGGAGCAGGAACCACACCGGTAAGCTGGGGGGACTGCATTAGGTGGCCATTGGCCCACACAGACCTCTATTCGACTGGCAGTCTGAAACCCCCCTGATGAGTGGCACCTGGGGCAGACCCCCACCGCCCACTGTTAGGTACGTTACTGCTTACAGTCATCAATTTATATTTATATCAGTATACTAACAACAATGGTCACCTATAAGATGGCTGTAAATTCAAACCTGAATTGCAATGTGTGTGAAAAAAAATACTACAACAAACTTTGACAAAGGCTGGTGGTAAAATTAGTGCATTGAACGTGTTAAAATACCAGCATCTGAAACACCCTGGTGTGCCTAATTTTCAAAATGTTATGATTTGATGGGCTAAAATGCATTGGACAGCTTCAAAGATGCCCCAAATAGCACATTTGGAAAGGATGACCACATTCAAAACCCCAATGTAAAAATTTGCACTTCCCTTATTTGGCCCTCAAACAACCCAACAAACCCATGCATTGGTGGTATCATTGTACTCAGGAGATGTTGCTGAACACATATTGTTGTTTGACAGTCACATATACCAGGAGCTGTAAATTCATACCTAAAGTAGAATGTGTGTGGAAAAAAACACACAAAAAATACTACTTCAAACTTTGACAAAGGCTGGTGGAAAAATGTGTGCATGAAAAGAGTTAAAATACCCTGGGGTGCATAGTTTTTAAACATTTATGGTTTGATGGGGGTAAATTAAAATGAACAGCTTCAATGATGTCCCAAATAGGACATGGGGCAGAATTTGATACATTCCAAGTTGAAAAATTCAATTGCGCATGTCCCAAGTGGGGCCTTTTACCCCCCAAACCCATGCATGGGTGGCATCACTGCACTCAGGAAATGTTGCTGAAGATATATTGAGTTGTTTGACAGTGGCATATACCTGGAGCTGTAAATTTATACCTGAGGTAAAATGTGTGTAAAAAAACCACAATATTTACTACCACAAAGTTTGACAAAGGCAGGTAGTAGAATTATTGCATGGAAATAGTTAAAATGCTAGCATCAATACCCTGGGGGTCTAGTTTTCAAACATATTTGATTTGATGGGGTAAATTGAACTGACTGGCTTCAAAGATACCATAATAGGACATGGGGGTGGTATGACCAGATTTGAAAAAAAATGGTTTCGAAATAGCAATATGCTACTTGTACTTATTGCCCTATAACTTGCAAAATCAGCACACAAAAAAATACACATTGGGTATTTATAACTCAGGACAAATATTAGAATCGATTTAGCAGGTTTTTTCATTAGCTTTTGTAGATGAGTAAAAGATTGTTCAAATAAAAGTCAGACTTTTTTTTCTAAATTTGTCCCCACTTTTTACAGTTTTTTAAATTTATTTTTATAGTTTTTTTTATAGTAAATTGTATGAGCAAGATAATGGTATCTAAAGAAAGCCCTGCTTGTCCTGAAACCCCCCCCAATATATGACTTGTGTGGTTTCACTAAATGAGAGAGAAGAAAATTACAGCTCTGCCCTTAAGGGTTAAGAACATTACATGAGATTAATAATATTTACATAACAATAAAAAACTAATCACATTGCTAATTGGAGTGGGTAAATTAAAAAAAATGATTAAACAGACTTTCAATCAAATGCACGCTCTGCTTGTTATTTGTATCAACCATTTAGTGGAATGCCAAATGTTATACATTAAAAACAGAATAAATTTTTTTTCTTCACCAGCTGGCCCTGAGCATCCAGACCAAATGAAAACTTGGAAGCAATATTCCTTGAGGCTTCTGGATTTGGCCCTAATATGTATGTGAAATGCCTTTTCCACATGCATGAGCAAACTCCATCTGTTAATTTATGTGCATCTTTTTGTTGTTCATTTGTTTGTATGCAAGACTGATATTTTTTCTAAACACAGTGGAAGCTTGCTTGCCAAAAATTCCATCCAGCTTTGAGACCTCATGTGCTCCCAGGACTGCTGCAATCTGTGTTTAAAATTATTTTGGTTCACAATCATAAAACCATATTGTATATAAAAAAAAATAATGATTAACTGAAGAGACTAAACACATCATTAATCCGGAAATGCTAGCATCATGCTATTTTTTTTAATTTTTTTATTGGGGAGGAGGTTAAGAGCACCTGGATTGTCAGAATCACTGGTCCCTATATTTAAGAAGAATCTGGGAACAGTAGAACAACTGGCAGCACCCTGCTAAAGAAACATGGAATCTGATGGCAGAATCATTTAGACCATTTAAGCTGCTACTTCTTTCTAGATGTAAAGACTGAAGCCTGAAATCAGCCAATGGGCTTGTCCATGCGTGTTTTAATGCCCTCTGTGTAGTGCAGCATAACACCCATCACTATACACAAAGCCAGACATTGACGTGCATCAATAAGCCTTGACCATCCATGACCCTGTCACCAGTTCACCCTTTTCCTTCCTTGGTCCACTTTTGATAGGTACTGACCACTGCAGACTGGGAACACCACACAAGAGCTGCAGGTTTGGAAATGCTCTGACCCAGTTGTCACAATTTGGCCCTTGTCAAAGGTGTGGGAGTAACGAGACCCTGGTATGGCCCACTCAGAGCAGCCCTTATTGAAGAGTTTTGGAGAGAGCTCACTTCTGCTCTGTGCTGGTTGCTGCAGTATTACCTGCACCTAGCGGCTTTAAAGGGGCAGACAAGTGATTGCAGGTGTTGCTCGGGTACAATAGAGTGGCAGGCCCAGTTGTGACCATGGTTGTTGAACCTCTGGTTCATGTTATTGCTAATTTTGTATCCTGTCAACTTTCTTGTTGTTGTAAAGGTAGTATTTTGTCAGTTTTAGTGTTGTGTATTGTAAGTTTAAATGGTATTAATGGTAGTTAGTTTTGTATATCCATTTATATTAATAGGGCTACAGAATGTACTGGTGTGCAATAAACAAAATGTAGTGCAATGTAAAATACAAAGCATAGTTGATCCCTACAGTGTTCCCTAAAATCTGCAAATCAGATTATAGGGCTATTATTATCTTATATCTTAAAATAAAATATTTTTTTTCTATGTTTATATCATTACGAAACAGCTGTCCATGAGTGGTGATCTGGCTATTGTACCTCTTTACAGAGCTTTGTCTAAAGGCTGTCTTGTACAGCGGGCATTTACTTTCAAGGGATCCATGTATAAAGTAGATATAGAGGCAAAGGTGATAATTGTTAACCTTATTTGCATTCGCCTACCCAGAATCCCTTTTGGTTGTGGAAGCACCATGAGATTTCTGTGGGAAAAAACAAGCCTTCTGGCTTGTCTGGTGTTTTGTAGATTAGTGTTTAGCAATGCTTCTACTACCCCCTTAATTGGAAGGGTTTTCCATCACCTTTACCCACTATAACTTTTGTTATTGGTATATCATTAAATATTATTTGAAAGGGTGAATGGCTTTATATAAAGCCATTTACTTTACTTTTTGCCCTGTGGTTCACTATACAGACACACGATGGCAGCACCGAGCTGAATAGCTCAATTTTAATTTCATAATCGTAGTGATTACCATGCAGACTATCTGGATATATGCAGTACTTAATATTTAGATTGGCCTATAAGGTTGTGCATTTTGTATTGATGTATTGCATATCATAAAATATACAATATGGGAAATAAATAAATAATCTTTTCAGAGTAGAGTTCTCAACATTATATCCTATAATATATCAGAATAAATCACACAAAAGAGACGTGTCTGTGGTTTTCAGATAACTTAATTAATCTGCCTATGTCACTATGTATAGGAAACACTTACTTGACAAACATAATTATACATTGCAGTTAATAAAAGAACATGTAATTTACTGATTCATCGTTCATTCCATGTAGAAACATAGACACTTACTGTAGAATGTGACGGCGGATAAGAACCATTTGGCCCATCCAGTCTGCCCAACATCTGAATACTTTCCTTAGTCCCCGACCTTATTTTATATCTAGTTTAGCCTTATGCCTATCCCATGCTAGCTTAAATGCCTTTACTGTATTTACATCTACCACTTCTGCTGGCAGGCTATTCCATGCATCCACTACCCTTTCAGTAAAGTAATATGTCCTGATGTTACACTTAAACCTTTGCCCCTCTAGCTTAAGACTATGTCTTATTACTATATTATTAAAAGACTCACATTTAGGCGAACAAAAGTTCCACGACCAGTGAGCTTAAGGTAGACAATTTAGCATACTTGTGAACTGTTCAGGTTTTTCTGTGTCTGCCAGTGGAGGGCATATAGCCATGCCTACCCCCCACCCATGCTCTGCCATGCTCTAATACACTAATGGCTCTCTGCATGGCTCTTGCACCCTATATGACTAGCGCCACCCCTATGCAAAGTCACTTCCTTAGAGGAGCAAGTGCTCTGGTAGCCTAATCTGGGAAATTCCTTGGCTTGCATTTAAGTAACTGGCTCAAATGTATCAGTGGTT
The DNA here is from genome assembly GCA_023333645.1 of Sceloporus occidentalis. NCBI lineage: Eukaryota > Metazoa > Chordata > Lepidosauria > Squamata > Phrynosomatidae > Sceloporus > Sceloporus occidentalis. The sequence goes on from JALMGF010000046.1 coordinate 6,981,218, forward strand.
TCCACAAGAATTTTCATCAGCAATCATGTACTTACATGGACACTTTGACTATCCTTGGCCCTAACAATACTTATATTAAAAGTGCCAAAAAAACCAAACAGTTAACATATCTGACAAAATAACCACTGCCGCTGCTTCGTCACTTTTAAAATATTTTTATGCACGAATGGAGAGATATAGTTAAATAAAGTAGGTGGCATATATCTGAATTGTTGTTCATTAATCACCTCCTTCGTTCACACAGCACCCCGAGAAATGTTGATTTACAAAATGCCTAATCTGGCATATGGAAAATCTGAAAATCTTATTCTAGGTATACCACCTGACCAGATGTCACTGATTAAAGGGAACAGTGCCCTCACTAAAGTTCCCAGAGACAGCACCATGTGCCAGGGAGCAGTACTTCTAGACTGCTTCTCGGGGTTGTCCCATATGTGATGTTTTATACTTCTGTTACTAATAAGGCTTTACATTTTACTTGTTTTGAAGCAGCTGCAAGCTTGCATTCCACATAGACATTGGGGTTATTGGATTTGTGCTTTGCTAGCTGGGAGCAATATCCATATTCATTTAATTTTTTTTGACACTTTTTTGAGTCAAGTAATTATTTATCAAGTAATGCCTGAGGAAGGGACCTAACAACTTGGTCTCGAAAGCTCGCGATTAAACTCTGTTAGCCAATAAATTGTATCATTTTAACTATACTTTTCTCCTGCTTTCTCAACGGCTAACACTGTACAAAACCTTTTTATCTTAATTATTTTATGAAGGGAGTGAATTGAAGTTTGAATTGTCCTCCTTAAAAATATTTACCATAGTTAACAGAATTACCAAATTCTCATTTAATTTTATTTTTTTTTAAATAAAGAAAATAAAACTTATATGAATATATATGTCTATACCATTTATTATGGATCTCATCAAATACAGTGTATACTTCCTACTTCTTTTCCCTACAACTTGTTGCAATCATTTAAGGAACAAGCAAGACTTCTGTCAAGGGGCGCTTGAAATTCACGATCTTGTGTGACTCAATAAAAACAGATAAAAAATAAACAAAATATAGTGTAACACAGTAACACTATTACGGAAACCCAGGGCTATACTCCAATGGTTGCACTCACAATGTGTATGACCTTTAAAGCCTCCAGAATCCACTCCTTGGTGTATGTGTCAATCCATCCATATCATGAAACATATAAAACAGAAATCTATCATAGGGTGATATCTTTCTATATAGATGTACACGCAATGGTGGGATGCACTTACATTTAGGCAGATGTATCAGGCTTGTCTGTTGTATATCCTGGAGTTGTGCTGATGAGGCTGCAGCTCTGGATCTGGATCCTAATGAACTTCAAGGTCTTTGGGTCTTGGTGAGATAAGTACCTCTGGGTATCTCACCAAGACCCAAAGACCTTGAAGTTCATTAGGATCCAGATCCAGAGCTGCAGCCTCATCAGCACAACTCCAGGATATACAACAGACAAGCCTGATACATCTGCCTAAATGTAAGTGCATCCCACCATTGCGTGTACATCTATATAGAAAGATATCACCCTATGATAGATTTCTGTTTTATATGTTTCATGATATGGATGGATTGACACATACACCAAGGAGTGGATTCTGGAGGCTTTAAAGGTCATACACATTGTGAGTGCAACCATTGGAGTATAGCCCTGGGTTTCCGTAATAGTGTTACTGTGTTACACTATATTTTGTTTATTTTTTATCTGTTTTTATTGAGTCACACAAGATCGTGAATTTCAAGCGCCCCTTGACAGAAGTCTTGCTTGTTCCATATTTCAAACATTCTGTGGAGGATGTTTATAGGGTTGCTGCTGTAAAGTCCGATCATATCTAAAGGGAAGTATTGTTCTTTCCGTTTCTATTTACTCACCTTATATTGGTTGACACGTGGTTTCCAAACTTCTTTCTGCAATCATTTAAGTAAAGCATTCAAATTAATTTTGCATTAAATGCTGGTCAGCCTACGTTTAAGTGTCTATTGGTATTGCAAGTAGTTAAGCAGGCCTTCAAGGTTAACCATAATATGTAATAGGTGCGAGTAACTTTTGTGACTGATCAGAATAAATAATTTTGTCATCCATTTCTCAAGTGGATAGAAATCTGTTCTGTTTTCAAATTGTTGCGTTACTGATTTCTACACACAACACAAAAGCCTTTTTATTTGACTGAATTATGTGACCTTCCGAATTGGCCCAGCTTGTTGGGATTACTATTAAAATTATTGTTTATGAATTGGCATCAATGGACAGAGGGTAGGATTCTGCTTTTATTAAACGATTTCTCTGGATGGCAGTACCAATAACAGAATATTTAAATGACTGAGCGTGTCTGTACAAAATGTTCCAAAAAGCCTCTGGTGTCCCTTTTTTTAGAGGGCAAAGTACTTTGAGAAATGAGTATGACATGACCCTACTTACAAATCACCATAGTGTAACAGAAAAAAGTCATCTGATTGTCCAGATTTCCTTAGAGTCTCTCAGCCTTAACTTCCCTTACTGCATGCATGCTCACATATTATGTTAATTGCTGTCAAGTGGACACTTTATATTCTACCTAGAATGTCATGTACTGACAAGAAAGAAAATACCTAAAAGTGAGAACAAAAGAAGAAATACCTTTCTGCATGAGATGTTACTAAGTGTCTCCTCCCTCTGACCTGTATAATATACAGCCTTCAAATATACTTTGGTCAATGTAGACGTGTAAATCTTGTGTTATCTTGTACATACATACATACATACACACACATATATACCGTATTTGCTCGATTATAAGATGAGGTTTTTTTCAGAGCAAATGCTCTGAAAAATACCCCTCGTCTTATAATCAGACCTCAAATAGGAGTCAAAGAAGAGGGTCCTTGAAGTGGTACTTATGTAATTTACCAATCACAGGTATCAGTTGCCACTGAAAAAATGACGGATCTATATGGACACGGTTCAAATTAATCTTGGGACGAATAATTGCATTCAAGGTTTATTTTAAGGGCAGCATAAAAGAATTGCATGTCAAACCATGCCTTGCTCAGAAGGCATTGATAGTTGATGAGTTACAACTTTCCATGAAGAGGGACAGAGAGTCTTTTCCCAAAATGAGCTTGCCTGATTATCAGAGAAGTCTGGTCTACAACATAAATGTGATCGTTAAATTGGACAGTAATGAGCTCTTAACGTTCGATAGCGATGCCACAAGTATTTCAGTCGTTTTGGAGAAAGCAGAAAAATGTCACCAAGCTGTTCTCTTCACATATTTCATTTCTCACCGATACAACATACTTCCGTGTTCATTAAAATTGACTCTTGTGGCATTGCAGCATTTCTATTGATTCAGATCAAGTAAAATTACTTAATTTTTAAACATGATATGTAATTGGTATATGGTAAAGTGATATTTGCAGGTCATATTTCATACAACGTCCAGTGAAACCATGGTTGTAATGTATAACTTACTTGGACAATGCATGATTTTCAGAGCTATTTAACAGTGAATTGTCATGAATTCTATTAATATGTGTTTTGCTAATTAATAATAATAATAATAATAATAATATAAAGACCAATCAAGCAAATTGTTCTCCAATGGATCATACCATATTAGTATGGTTTCACTACATATCATGCAGAAGAAGCAATATTAGCTTCTTCCACACTAGAAAAAAGGTTATATTCTAACATAGAGATTGTTGATATTTATCTTAAATAATCTTATGTTTATATGCTCAATAATATAACTGTACTTGAGTACAATTTCACATGTCCAGTTGCATGTTCCAACAAATCAGATCTAAGATATTCAATGAGGCTGGCGGTAGAGCAATCATTTTGTGTAAACACCAGTGAAATGCAGCACCTTATCACAATTTCCCTATATTTGACCTTGTTAACTAATATGTTAGTATCAATAAAAGCCACAATCTTCTTCAATGTATAAATCACAGAATTAATGTGAAGTCAGAATTTGAATTTTATCAAATGTATTGTTATTTCTAAATAACCTAAATTCAAATAAATCCAGTATAACCCATGGTTCTGTTTGCAATATTGTTGTTTTTATTATAATTCATAAAGTGCCAAAAATGTACACAGCTCTTTAAATACTGCATGATGTATGACATAGGATGGATGGATACATAGGTCAAAAGAGACTCTGCCCCCCACCTTCCTGATGTTTCATGCCGTCATGATATAGTGTGCTTTATAGTTACAGCATGCAACATCATGTGAAAAAACTATAATGAAATCTGCTCACAGTATGGAGGCCTCTTGTTTACAACATGCAAGTATACAATACATTCACAAAACAGTAAGTATGGAGCAAGCATAAATATATAAATATGTATATCAATGCAATATGGTGTACTGCGATATAAATCATACATTTCCATTTATAAAGAGTGAACAATGTGGAAGAGAGTTCTGCTAAAAGGATCAAAAATCTGTTTTACTCCTCCACTAAAAAAAGATATGTTATGTTTTGGAAAAGTAAAGCACTTTCAGAACTTACATAGAGTTTCTAAAACTGGATAATATAGTCCACAGATTCTACAAAAAGAAAAAATCCAAATACATTTTATATTCACAACCCACTTTCCAGACCTAAACGTCTATATAAATTAAAGATGTTATATTGCAGGTATGGTATTCCACTTACTATAATACCTGATAATGATCTGTACTTCCCTGGAACATATTTTATAGTATTATATCAAAATACAGCTTAAAATACATTTTCTCCGTCCAAGAGTATTCAAATCATGCCACCAAAACCATGTTTCCGAGCTGAAAAGTTTAAAAGATCCTTCACAATAAAACATGCCGTTATATATCTTATATTATGTATAATTTCTGTAAAATGGTAATTGTAATAGTTTTTTCAAGATTAAGTATACATAGGTTTGCCAGTTGTACGCATATTTTTAGTGTAGGATCCTCCAATCAGGTTGTCACCATTTTTGGAGAAGTTCACAAGAGGTTATCTTAAGGCAAAATGGTGGAGCTTCCTGTGACATCCTCTGCCCGATCCTCCATGGGAGGGAGAGGACATCACCAGAAACTCCGCCATTTTGCCAGAAGTTCGCCTGGAAGTCATGTCCATGGAGATGCGGACGAAGAAAGAAGAGAATAAAGAGACAAGAGAGAAAAGAGAAGAACAAGAAAATGTGAGACACAGAAGCGGAGCTGCGAGACACAAAAGCGGAAGTAGTCGACAGAGAAGGTAGGGAGACATTTAGAGACTGTGAAAATTTCGGATGAAAATTCAGAGCTTTTTGCTTCATTTTTGCCTGTTTCGTAGGGGGGTCTGGTCTCATTTTCTGTGATTCGTACAAATTGAGAAAATCAGCAAACTTTGTTACATTTGCAATTCGTACGAATCCAAACACCCAACCATTAAAAGTGACCATATAACCCTTCCCTCATTAACTAAATAAAACAACTAAAAGCGTGAGCAATCTCTACCACATTTTTCCTGTCAAAGAGGACTTTATGGACTAAGGATCTTGCCACAATCCAGCCATCACTATTACTGGGGAGAGAACTGGCCAGGGCATTGAGTGTTAACCAAGTTTTGTTGCTTTAAATGAGAGTTGAACAGACCAATCCTTTTACCGCCCTATTGCAAAGTTTATGAGATTGCAGGAAGAAGTGGGTAAAATGCATAGCTCCATTATTGGACCAAACATGCCCCTGGGATGTCCTCACTGAGCTACACAGTCATCACATCCTATGGAAAGTGAGACGATTTCCTTTTAGTCTGAAGGAAATATGAAAACTCACTACGTGCAGCCGAATGTCTCTTTGAAGCCATCAGATGTATTGGTCTTTTGTAAGTGTTAGTCTTTTAGAATAATTTTGGTACATTTTAGTCGTAAAATGCAAAATACTAGTCCTTAACTGCATATGACAATAGATTTACATATAGAAATGAAGATGGATATAGCACTGCCCTACTCAAAAGAAGCCAATTTCATTAAACTGAAAAGGAAAATGAATACTTTTGTGACTGCTGCTGGTTTTTTACATTATTCTTAAAAAATAACTGGAATTTGTTGATTATATACTTCTTTGGGACTATGCTGTTTTAAACTCTGGGAAAAATTGCTTTTAATGTAAAAAAAACTGAGGGAACCAAACAAATATAATATATAAATTGGCAGGTTAATCACTTAATGTTGGCATCAAGCAGATGATAATGTGTGGTGATAATAGTGAAAATTATGGCATATGGTCACAGATGGATTGTAAAAGATGTAAGTGTCAGAGGTAATCAGCCTGAAAAAAAAACTTAATAGGCTGAATCGAAGGTCAAATGACTCCAACTAATTCACCAAACGGCTAAGTCATCACTGTAACAGATGGCGGCCATCACTGAAAAATAACATGATAAAATAAAAAGCTGTTTGGACATTTTTAGGTTTCTTCTGACATCAGCACCAAATACTTCTGAAAATATTGCTATTACATCATTACATTTTCTCTTTAAGGTGATATACTTTGGCTCTTTTTTTTAATTTGGTAACAAAAAAGATCGATAATCTTTTTTTATTTCTTTTCTTTAATTAAAGAGTGTAACTATGATTGGCATTTACAACCCAAGATTGAGGGCTTTTCTAAAATTTCTGAAAATGTTTATTTTTATATCATTAATGTGTTCCAGTTGTTTGGCCAGACACATTGTCCAATCAACACGCATGTTTTACCGGTTGGAACATTTCAGGTGTCCAAATCAGGAAACCTGCATTGAGTAATGGCTAGTAGCAGGGTAAGCATCTCGCAATAGAAACCGGCAGTACATCGAACACAAACACGGATATTATTGGTTTTTTGTTTTTGATCAAAAATAAGCTACCTGGAGCTCTCCGTCTTCTTGGGGAGCGGCTTTATGAGGGTGGATGGTGCATGGGGCGGGGCTAGGCCCAAATAACCTTGAATGGTCTGGACTAGGAGGGAAGTGGGCATGGCCATATACCCCTCCCCCACCCAGAGAAAGAAGACACTGACCCGGGATAGCAGCACTCCACTTGGTCAAACTGTGAGAGATCCCAGGTGTAATGCATAGTAGAGCCAGGAAGCAGAAACATTTCTCGCCTGAAAACCATAATCTTAGTGAATATACCTCATATACGATTAGATTGTCAGCTTCTGGACTACATAACTAGAGTGCATATGTTTTTGGTCCCCATTATTTCTATGTCAAACACATTTTTCTATATTTGGTTATTCTAGACATTTGTAGTCTGAAAAGTGTAATGCTATTACTTTTAGAAACTGTCTCTGTAGGATGCTGATCCTGTAATTTGGTCAAACAGGCTGGTGATTTATGCGGAAACTTGGCTTAATTGCAAGCAGTCATGGTACAAGTATATTGGCTGAGTATGCTAGGCTTTTTAACTTGAATGTGTCAAATATCATACGTTTTAATTGCCACATATCCTGTAGAGGGCCAGTTATGTTACTATTTGAATTAATGAATTATGTGATATAAATGGTGTAATCTGAAGAAACACTGATGGATTTTAATAAGAATGCTTTGTTACCAGTATATTAAAGTCATAAGACGCATATTCATGCATTACATGCAAGAAGGGAAGTTTACCAGTGCATATGCCTTTGGACTCGTCTATAATATCCAGGTTTTAAGTGAGATAATCTTGTGGTTTTTATCTTCAAAAAAGAAATACTGATACCAAGCCAGAAACAAAGGTCCGGCAATAGCCCAGCACTTTGGGTACAGTATACATAGAGTACTATATTGTCATTTGACCCTTCTATATTTATTGCACTATTAGAGCCCTTTTTTATACAGGAACCAGATTGCTCAGATTTGTTTACTATTGCCTTGTTTTTAAAATGGTTGCATCTATGTGGCTGAAATTAAAATACACATTTTTCTTTTAATTCCTGAAGTTAGGTTAATGTCATACATATGCATTATATGTTTTTGTCTATATTAGCCAAGTACTTTCTTCAAGAAAAACAAGGTTTTAGAGTATTGAATATTCTAAACTTGTAAATTCTATAAATTAGTATGTGCCTGACCCTTCCAAAATTCATTCTTCACTTTCTTGTTTTTGGCATTAAACACACAAGAGCATTCCTGGGCTGTTCATCAGATGTCCCTTTTGTAATGGGAACATGTCTCTATTTTTGCTTTATATATATTTACGTCCAATGTCCTCAAAAAGAACATAGTTTCCAAACAACATTTAAGATATTTTCTTTATTATTTTTTCTCTTTTTTTCAGTACTACATTTTCTCTAGATTACTGAGAATAATTCCACCATAATTAAATTTTTCTCACAGTGACAATTCATTATAACTACTGCGCCATGAGTCCAATTTCAACACTGTCTTTACATTTCCTTTATCCCATAGACGCCAACCATAATAATAAAATGAAGGGATGATCAAGGGAAGGAAGAAATAATTGTGCTAGATTTTCAAATTACCAGGAAATCTTCCACAATAAATGTAATTTCATGCTACATTTCAATACTGATTATCAAAAAATGTAAGACTAAGCGAGAGAGGACAATTTAGCAACATAAACTATGTGAATCCCAGTGCAAAGTATGAATGATATAACTGAAAATGTAGGATTTTATGTTTTAAATGCCAAGGATTGCTACGTTACTGTTATTTGTTAGTCTATGGGCAGAAAAGTGATTTTATTTTTTTAGGAAGAAAATATTATTACAGGGTAACAACTTTATTTCAGATTGACTTTATATGCATTACATTTTAATAATCACAATTTTTTCAGCTTTTTTTATATTCCTACTTATTTCCTCTCCACTATTTTTTTACTCCTATTTCCTCCTTTACTATATTTTTTATAGTAAAATATAATTTCTCAATCAACCTATTTCTCTGTTCACATGCTTTGGAAGCCATGTTCCTGTGAGGATTTACTCTGCTTTTTTGCTAGATTTTTTGACAGCCCATTGTTATTTAAATGATTCAACAACCACTGCGTTAAGTATTAATTCCCCATTGACAGCTAAGCTACGCAAATCACAAACATGAATGTGCAGAAGGAGCACAAAGTGTGATAACAGTATAGGTAGTAATAATAGCTCCCTGTCAATCAGATCCACTTGCACTCAAGCACTAGTTCTGTGTCAATGATTTATCATCACTTTAATAGGATTGAGTTTTAATCTGTCACTCTGTTTAAATGCATACACGCTGACGTTTTATCTGATGTACGCACACTTATGTCAATGTCAACTGTCAGTTCAAATCGCGTCCAGGTTTCCTATTGAGTAAAGCGCATGCCAAAAGTGACAAGGTGTTAGAAGACATTTAGCTATTGGAAATACATTTTTTACATAAAATTATGCTTTTTCTGGATTTGCACAAAATGCATCTCCCGCGATTTAGCAGTCCCGCACTCTGAACAGCCAGAATATTACAGGGACAATTTGTCTTGCTTTATAAGGATTACTGCTACATGAAAATGACAATGTTAAGCACCGCATTTTTGACATTTAACAAAGCCTTTGCTCTAATGCTGTAATAAATAAGTTGAATCTTAGTATGGTAGGTACACTACGTGTGTGTATGCGGTGCGCTACATTTATCAGTGGGGATGTTGTTATTGATAAATTTAATTTTAAAAAAAATCGCATAGTAAGTAAGATCACCCCAAAGGCCTTGTCGCGGTTAAAAGCCATAAATTGCAAAGAAATATAAAAATTAAGAACAAATAATGCTTTTTTATAAAGTATCATTTTGGGCATTGGTCACAGCTTTATTTCAATTTATAATAGTAGAACAGCCATAACCAACCTGTCAGGGTTCCTTAGACAGTTACCATAGTAATTTAAGTTGAAAAAGTCCATCAAGCTCAAACATTTAAGTGATTCCCAATTATCCCTCAAATCAGGATAAAATTCCTTCTTGACTCAAAATGGCAATCTGATTTCTCACTGATCAACAGGCTAAAACTGATCATGTCCTATAAATAGCCAATTAAATACCTGTATATTCTTTTGCTGAAAAGCATAATCCAGGACATATTTTAGTCTTTGAATATTACATTTTTGGATCTATTGAATTTGATCTTGAGGGTTGGTTTCTGGGAGTGCTGTCAGCCACCATCAGCAGCCCAAGCCCATCCAGGAAACTTATAAATAGATGAATAATGGCATCCTGGTGTTTGCGCAATTAGCTTCTCCTATGTGTTATATCTCTTTGATGTCCCTTGGAATATGTGCTCTGTTTATCCACTCCACCTACGGGGGAGGACGAGCTTTCAAACACTCTCCGCCATATGGAATTGCAAAGTAACACAAGTAAATAGGATTAAAAAACATTTAATATAGTATTTGAAATAAGCATTTTCTACTTACATGTAGGAGTAAGTTCCTGAACATACATCTTAAATATCAAAAATTCAAGCAGTGTCAGTTTGTTATAACCGCTGTATTTAGGTCTCTGTTGTAGCTCTTGAGTTCAGGACGTGCGTTCCAGGAAACTACTGAACAACGGGGAGTAACTTGTCGGAGCTGCAACAATAAAAACCAAAAAGACACGGGATCGGAGTAGAGATGCTCCAAAAAAGTAAAAGAGGAGCAAAAACCAATCCAGAGGTTGCAACAATGTATCTTCTTCTCCCCAATTGTAAGAACGACAGACTTAGGTGCTAGGACAGGCAGCAGTCATGCTTCATTACCAATGTGGCAGAAGGTTGTCTTCAACTTTGCAAATTCACATGCAAATTATTTCTACTTTAATGCAACATTGGTCTGCCCAAGCGGTCATGGTGGTCACATAGGGGTAAACTGCCTATTTTATATCTCAGTTTACACAATTTCATCAGAATAATGTTATCTGTATTCATGCTCTACAGTATATGGAAACACTATTTAAGAGACACTTTAATTATGATGTGATGCATAGAAAAAAATGGCTTGGCCGCAGAATAGTCACAGTTTTGCATTTGTAAACAGTCTATTGAGGAAATGCGTCCTTATAACCCCTGCTCATTTTATTTGCTTGTTTTTCTATTAAATGTGTGGTGTGATCTCCATATATCCAAAAAAAAGAAGCCTTCAAATCACACGATATTATCATCCCTTTATAACATGCCAGAAAATTGTTGTATTAAAACTTCCTTGATTTGATCAAAGAAGTGCAAATCAACATTTTAGAATGTGGAGAAATTAATTCTTCTCATGTTGAAGAACGTAGACAATTTGATGAAATCTAAAACTTTAATCTTGTCTCTATTTCCAGTAATATGTAAAGATATCTGATAACAGGAATTAAGTGCAGAGAGAATGCTCACCTACAAACAATTCCAATTCAGCTCTTAAATACATTTTACAGATGCATGGAAATAAACAATTGATTTCTTGTAATCTGGATGTGAAAAAATGTTTTAAGATGAGATTCTTTTGTGTGAATCCAGTCTTCCGTTTGCTTTGTGCTTAGACAATGTTTTATTAATAATGAAACTATTCTTGGAGAAATTAAAATGTCAAAGGAGAATTGCTGTTATAGTGTTTAGCTTTTAGTAAATAATGTATTTGAAAGTTCCTATTGCTTGGGTTTGTTTCTTTGTTGATAAATGTAATAAATGCTTTGGAGATTTTTATTTAAAAGTTCACCTCATGGGCACTGAAATAAGTGGCAGTGTGTGGTAGTGTTAGCATTATCTAGTAGACTTGTGCAAATGGACCAAAAATGATTCAGGCAATTTTTGTTTCATTTTTGGTCTATTTGTTTTTAGCTGAAATTCGGAGGACCCTTACCATTCGAAAACAAGCTTCCCTGTCACCCTTATTTACTCTCTCTCTCTCTCTCTCGCTCTCACACACTCACATTCTCTCACACTCTCATTCACTCTCAAGGAGGTCTGGTTCACTGAGAAGCAGTCAAAGACATTAGAACAAGAAGAGGCAAGAGAAGAAGCAGAGCTGCGGGAAAGGAGACAATGCAGTCTATTTTCTATAATGAATTTAAAATCATTCGCCACACCTCAACCCTACAAAGGTTGCCTCAACAAATAAAAAATGATAAGCTTAATCAATACACAATTAAATTAATAGGGTAGATACTAGTTTACATTTTAATTATATATATATATATATATATTTGATTAACATTTAAACACCATTACATATTTTGTTTACTGTATAGAACTATTGAATATGAGGGAAATTACTGTAGAGGGTTAAGGCAAATCCAACAGCGTAAACTGTACATATACCTCCCACCAACGTTACAGTTGAATTCAAGAATAGCATATTACCTCACAGCTAATTAGAAATGATCCATTATATAGACAATGATCATATTTGCTAATAAAACCCATACATGTTTTTATTTTTTGCTTTTTTTAAAATATTTCATCAGTGTCAACCAAAGTGCATTCAAGACATGTGCTATGCATATGAAAATCAGCGCCAAGTGTTTTATAATAATGACAGCACACAGGAAAACAATGAAGTTAACAGAGAAATATTTTATGCTTTTATTGCATGCAGATGACTGTTAGGCATTGATTATCACATACAGAAAATAGTAAGCACAAGATCAAAACCATTGCAGCTCAATTTACTATCCCATCTGTTAAAGGGACTTTGGGGTTTCCATCTAGGTTTCATTTGTATTTTCTGGATTTTGTTACTGTTCACTTGGATATCGGATAAAAAAACCCAAAAAACATACAATTTTGGATAAAATATGCCATTTGCTTTAGAAAAAAATCAATGGCTTTGTAGCAAATTACTTTAGGGATCAACTGTAAGAATACTTTAGACAGGTTATTTGAAGCAAAAGACAGATGTTCCTATATGGCATTATAAAAAAATGAAGGAAGTATGGGTGAGTGAATCGCATGCATCAGCTGCCCAGTGCTTAGTATACTTACAGGCTAAATAGCTTGCCTGCAAACTGCAATTTATATGATAAAAAGGCTGGCCCATTGCTGCTCATATCCAGTGCAGCTGGTGTATGAGAGGGTAATGAAAGGGAAAACTCAGAGCAAGGTCCATTATTTAAAAGAACAAAATTGAGTTGTTTGCATATTTTAATGTCTACCTCGCTGTAGATAGAGCTGCTAGAGTAGTTGTTAGTGTGTTCGTTGTTTAAACGTAGGAGTACATGCCTTAAAAATTGCCAGAAGAGTTAATTATCTTCTGCATTAAATAGCAAACAATGCGTAATCCATGAAAGTGTTGAAATCGACAATAAGTAATAGGATAGTTAACATAAATAATATAGTGTATTTGTTTATGTATATCTAAATGCATGTTGTTACAGTCAGGGCCGGCCCTACAATGGAGCCGACTGGGGCAATTGCCCCAGGCGGCACTTCAGAAGGGGCGGCACTTTGCCCCAAGCGGGTTTTTTTTTGTTTTTTTTGAAGCGGAGGAGAGAGAGAGGGGCACCGAGTGGTTTTCGCTTACCCGCTCGGCGCCCCTCTCTCTCTCTCCTCTGCGGCGAGTTTCCCTGTTCGGTCTCTGTGCCGGCTTGTAATGCAGAGCGCCGGAAGTGACGCGAATTTCCGGCGCTCAGCATTACAAGCCGGCACCGTGGCAGCACAGGGAGACTCGCCGCAGGACTGTTTAAGGGTAAGTACCGGTGGGGGGCGGGTAGATAATGCCGCCCCCCCCCCGCGTCGGCGGGGGGCGGCATTTTAAACTTCGCCCCAGGCGGCGTTAAGTCTTCGGCCGGCCCTGGTTACAGTTTTGTTGTTACACGTTGTTACATCATAGGGCTACTTGAATGTTAAATGCTCATAAAGAATTCACCATGGCAAAAATACCAAATACACCATTTAATTCAAACGTCATTTGTAAAGAAAAAAAAGCTCTGGAAGATGTCAGTCTACATTATACAGCATATATAGCACATAAACAGGGTAAACCTTGCTTTAATGCTCTTGTCTATCGTTGTGAGGAAAAGGGACTCAATGACCAGAGGAGGAACTTGGGTGGTTTCAGGTCCAACTTATGCTTCTTCCTGTTTTACTGACCTGAGGAGGTGAGAGTAGTATCTCTAGTATCTCTACCCTATTGAGAGTGTGCCTTGACGTGGCGGGTGAGCTTAATCATGCTTTGGCCAATTCATATAACCAAAACCTCTCATTTATATTATGTTTATATATTTGTTGCCAACTTTATTAGGGTGAGAAGCGCAGACAGTATTTTGTTTTTTGTATACATTGTACAGCCAACACACTGTATTTGCAGCATGCTCACACTGTTTGGTAGGCCTCATATTATACATTTGTATTATTTGAGCCTGAGACTAGCTTAGTGCACCGACATTTTTTCTTTTCCCTACCATACTGATGCATATACTTGTAAATAGAGTATAACTTATATGTACTAATAAAGTATGCCTTTTTGTCTAATGTATCAATTTCCACTGCTCACAGATGTCCAGTGGCTGTTCTTGCTTCACAAGAAAGGATCAGGGAAAACAGAATATATGGTAAGTGGTGGGAGTGAAACTATTTGACCACAGAGGCTTCCTCAGAGTCAAATGACCTATTGGTTGTGAGTTATGCAACTTTGGGCAGGGTAATCCTGGAAGTAGGGTGACCACATTGACCAGCATTTTTCTAGGACACATTCATATTTTGGAGCACGCACACATTATTTTCTTCATACTGTTCATTGATGCTAAAACCGATAAAAGTGATGATTAAAAGCACTATCGTATTGTATATTTTCAGAATGCTGACTGAATGGAAATCACAGAATTTTTACTTTTTCCAAGCCAAGGTAAACTAAAGTCTAGTCTAGGCATTCTAACATATTTGGACTCATTCTGAATACATGTACTGTTATTAAACACAGTATAAATTCATTGCGGCTCCCAAGAAACCTGAATTACAAATACTCCATGTAACAGAGAAAATTTTTTTTTATGTATTTTGTTCTACATTTGATCACTAAATTCATGTGCTTGTTTGGATATGTTGTTCCTGGAGTTTTGCCTGCCCTTATTGCTGTTAAAACAGTCATCTCTTAGGGATGTAAATAATTTGAAGATATTTTAACCGTTAGAGGCATTTGTTAAAGAAGTATGAAATACTGGATAACTTAGAAATCTGTAGAAAACATACAGCACTACATAGTGCCCATTGGGGGTTATTCCATACCACTGTTATTGTTTATGAAGCCAGTTTCCTTTTGTTTTGACAAGGATCCAAACGTTCAACTCTTTTTTTTTTTTATTATTACTTTTTCTCTACACCATATTTATATGTTGGCTGTTTTCTTAATTGACTCTAGCAATGTTTTTGATGCTAAACATTGAGAGACCTCCTTCTACCTCTCTATAGCCTCTTCAGCCACCGAGAAGGTGGAGACCCCCTTAAGTGACCTCCCTCTACCAACTAGCAGAAGCCCCTGCGAAGAAGAGGGAGACCCCCCTTGGCTCCAAGACTGCTTAATCAGGTGCCGCAGGGATGGGGGAGACCTTCCTCCACTTCACAACAGGCAACGCAGCTGCCGCCTAGGAGGAGACCCTGTTCCACTCACAGCAGCCAAATCATTCTGATGAGACGTCCTCTTCCACGTCCACACGCTCTCTAGCAGATAAGTCTGTAATTGCATCCATTTATAAAGGAAGATTTTGCGACAAAAGATGGCGACAGAGTTTGATGAAACGGAAGTGACTTATCAGATTTTTGGCGCCAATTTCAAATATGGTGTCAAAACTCTCCAGTTCCAATTCAAGCCCTCAAACCATTGAACCTTGCCTGAAAACGAATGGACCGAATAATTTTTGGCCCATTTGCACATGTCTAATATACAAGGCCAGACAACCCTTTTCCACTACAGAAACTCAAATGAAGTGGAGCCTCATAATGTAAAGTGAGGTCAATAAGTTGAAACTGCAATGCTTCTACAAACTTTCCAGCTAATACGCACTTAAGTGGGCCTGAACCAACCAATCCCATGCCCCAGACATTTTATCCCAGAGATGGATAAGGCAAGCAAGGCCAGTGGGTGAGAAGGAAGAAATCTGTGCTGGCCTAAACCTCACTGTCAAGGCTTCAGTGGGATGCATAGTGGAGCATTCGATTACATTCATGGGAGAGCTAAGGGATGGAAAGGGAGATTTTAGAAAAGTGGTTTGAAAGGGAGAATGTAAGGACAGTGCTGTAACGATACTAGGGTTACCAAGAGACATAGAAATGCGGGATAAGAAGTAGAGACATGTTTCTTATAAGGAAAAGAAGAGAAAGCCTTAAAATTAAGACAATGGATCTAAATACGCATCTATATTGTATTATTATTATTAGCATAATTACTAAAGTGATTTAAAAAACACATAAACTCATGGAGTAGAAGAGACCCATGCATAGAACTAGATGCAAAGCAAGATGTTGTTTTAACAGTCATCGTCAGCTGCATGCCATTATTTAATGAGGTTAATTTCTTTTCGCTAAGTGTGATTCTCATTTGAGTGTAAATGTTTTCGTTTTTCCACTTTTACTTAATGAACACACAGGGACCCTGCATAGCTTTAATTGTAGCCAAAGGCAGTTAACTGCTGTAGGGACTCCAACCCTCACAGTGATTTTGCTGTCAGGCAGCTATAATAAACCTCAGCCTCAATGTAATGGCAATTATACACGGCTGTGCTCCACTACTCATTCATTGAGTGCTATTTAACAGAAAAAGTCTGCTTCTGTTAACCATGTAGTAATACATAGTAAAAAACTGTGGAATTATAAACGTAGGTATCATAACTCATATGCATTCAAATAGCAATTTAACAAAAAAAGCAGGCAGGATTTCTATCCTCAGGACAATTAGTTTAAAGAAAATCTCTTGTTATCATAAGCACCTTAATGCATAAAAAAAGCTAAAACGTTTCTTTAAATATTAGTGGTGTCTCCTTGCTAACGCATAGGGAGATTCTGCAGAATAGCCCATATACATCCATATATTTTCTTTCCACTGGTTAGCTGCTTCAGCAGGGCCGGCCCAAGACTTAATGCCGCCTGGGGCGAAGTTTAAAATGATGGGGGGGGCGGCATTTTAAACTTCGCTGACGCCATTATATACCCTCCCCCCTTTGTACTTACCGTTAAACAGTCCTGCGGCGAGTCTCCCTGCTCTGCCACGATGCCGGCTGGTAATGCTGAGCGCCGGAAATTGACGTCACTTCCAGCGCTCAGCATTACAAGCCGGCACCGAGACCGAGCTAGAGGGTTTGCAGAGGAGAGAGAGGGGCGCTGAGCGGGTAAGCGAAAACCACTCGGCGCCCCTCTCTCTCCTCCGCTTCAAAAAAAAACACACAAAAAAAACGGCCGCCTGGGGCAATTGCCCCACTCGGCTCCATTGTAGGGCCGGCCCTGTGCTTCAGGCAGCCAAACACATACCATATATCTTGGTTTTCTTTAACATTTCCCTTTTTTCATCTTTTTGTTTGTATTTTATTCAATTTTAAACCCAACTTCCACGATCACTAAGTGTGGCTCAGTATTACTGTTGTATTTTTGTGAAATGGAAAATGAAAACAAATAGGAACATCATGAACATCTGAAGCAAAACTCTTAATGGAAACCCACCTTCCAATTGTGCAATTAATATTTATTTTAATGTTCCAGTTTATAAATGCCCCCAACCCAAAATATTACATTGGAGCACTCACCCAGTTTGTTATTGATTGGATCCTGGGGAAACAGAGATTCTCCAGGAGATGGTGTGGGAACGAACCGACTGTTCTGCAGGCTCGCTCTAAGGTCTGCTACATACAACATTTTTAAAGTTCCCTGAGGAGGTTACTTCTAACAGTCTTTTGGCGACAACTATCAAGGCCTGGATGTTGGTCAGCATGTGCCTTGGCAAACTTTGCCATTTCTTCCCTGGTTGTGGAACCAGAGCTTGCGGCAAGGGGGCCTCCTACCCTTTCTCCGCTAGATGCCTTCCTTGATCTTGTGACTAAAAAGATACGGACCTTTGAGGATTTTAGAAACATCTCCCAGTTTACCTATCCCCTGTTTACATATTTTCAAGCCAGATGTTACCTAACATCCAAAATATGGCGTTTTGCTCCAGGGGACTGGGATAACCTAGTTACATAATGCCATTGGGCAGACATACTGCACAGCAGCTATATATCGACTAATGCAGCACACAGGTTATCTGCTGGCTTTTTTTTGGGGGGGTGCACCATTGGACACGTCATATGCTATCAGTACAACACCAATAGAGTCGCTTGGTTGATGCCAGAGGAGCCCCCTGGCGGCGTCCAACAGAGTCGCTCGCACGGACCTTTAACCCCTGGCACGTTCCTACGGATTCCCGCTCCTGTTAACCCCTGTGATGCTGCGCAGACAAGGTAGGCTAGAAAGGGAATGGACCAGGGAGATTAGTTAGGAGATACTAATGTCTTCGTGAATTGAAATACAGAATTTATATATGACTAAAGCAATGAAGTCATTTGCAACATATATTGATAAGGCAAATATAAAGATTGTGAGATGTGTAATGCAAAAAAGTGATATTATTATTATTATTACATTTTATTTCTAAAATGGACTATTGGATTGCGTGGGCTAATTTATCTACATTTGAAAAGTATTTTTGGCTACCATGGATAAGTCATAAAATAATAATTGAATAAATAATTCATGTTCTTCGTCTTCATGTTTCCAACCATAAACATCTGCCCTTTTGAATATTACTGTAAGGATGAAAATAATTTTTACTAAATTATGTGCTTGTGTATTTTTGTTTCTCTTCAAAGAAGCAGTTTTTACTTTTGTTTGCATATAGCTCCTCCAAACAAATTTAGTATGCTATATAATGGCATCTTGCAGGTATGAATATTGTTCTATGGAAAAATCTGTGTTCTCGAACACATATAAATGTAATTTTTATTGTGTATTGGACTAATTAGATATTTTACAACACACTATTAGTTTTGCCATAAATCAAATAAAAATAGTGTACTTACAGGCAGGGCCTTTCTATTTCATATAATCTTTCACCTTATGTCAACTTGATTGTAAATCATGCAAGGTTCTACAGCGCTGCAGAAGAAAGCGCTTTTAAAGAATTTTGTGCTGGTACAAAAACTTAATACTGTTTTTGTTCACAGAGCAATAATATAAAGCAAAATATGGAATAATATAACATGGTTAAAAATAGCGTTAGGTTCAGATCACCATCGGCTTTTTAATCTCTAGAACACACTATCTATAAGAGTGCTTACCGACATCAAGTACAGAGATGAAGTACACAGGTGAAAAATTTTGGTTTGTCTTTAAAATAATCCTAATTAAAGGTCAGATTCTAGGATATGGTTTAGATCAACACAATGATGACCAGGGCCGGCCTTAGGGGTGTGCGACCTGTGCGACCGCACAGGGCGCCATGGTAGCAGGGGCGCCTGCCCGGGACTTAACTTAAAACATCATTTTTTTTGTTTTTGTTTTAACTTTATTTAACATGAATGATGTTAAATAAAGTTTAAAAAAAACAAAAAAACCCCGATGCTTTAATCTAAGTCCCGGGCAGGGGCGCCGAGCGGTTGCCTGTGAAGTTCTCAGCAACCGCTCGGCGCCCCTTACTCTCCGTGACTCCGTCGCGGTGCCGGCATCTCATGTTGAGCACCGGACTATTCCGGCGCTCAACATGAAATGCCGGCACCGCTCTCACCGCAGGACTCCGGCAACAAGGTAAGTGAGGGGGGGTGTAGTTTGAAGGGGCAGAGGGGGGGGTGTAGTTTGAAGGGGCAGAGGGGGGGTGTAGTTTGAAGGGGCAGAGGGGGGGTGTAGTTTGAAGGGACAGAGGGGGGGTGTAGTTTGAAGGGGCAGGGGGGGTGTAGTTTGAAGGGGCAGGGGGGGTGTAGTTTGAAGAGGCAGAGGGGGGGTGTAGTTTGAAGGGGCAGGGGGGTGTAGTTTGAAGGGGCAGAGGGGGGGTGTAGTTTGAAGGGGCAGAGGGGGGTGTAGTTTGAAGGGGGGTGTAGTTTGAAGGGGAGGTAGTTTGAAGGGGCAGAGGGGGGGTGTAGTTTGAAGGGGTAGAGGGGGGGTAGTTTGAAGGGGCAGGGGGGGTAGTTTGAAGGGGTGGGGGGGCAGTTTGAAGGGGCAGAGGGGGGGTAGTTTGAAGGGGCAGGGGGGGTAGTTTGAAGGGGCAGGGGGGTAGTTTGAAGGGGCAGAGGGGGGTAGTTTGAAGGGGCAGGGGGGTAGTTTGAAGGGGCAGAGGGGGGTAGTTTGAAGGGGCAGGGGGTAGTTTGAAGGGGCAGATGGGGGGTAGTTTGAAGGGGCAAAGGGGATGGGTAGTTTGATGGGGGGTAGTTTGAAGGGGCAGAGAGGGGGGGTAGTGAGGGGTGGCGCCAGAGGAGTAGTCCGCACAGGGCGCCACAACGCCTAAGGCCGTCTCTGATGATGACATACTCATAGTTGATGGATCTGTGTAAGGGGCAAGTTATACAACATAAACAATGAATGATGTTCTTTTAGTTGCAAAGCTTGCTAGGCTCTGTAAACTATAGCTATACTTTTTCTTCTTCTTTTCTCTATCGCAGCGTGTTAAAAAAACCCCCATAAAATATTAATAGATACAGGACTTTGAGGTGATGCAGATATGACTGGTCCTTTCAATGCTCCAAAGAACACGTAGAACCCCTGACTCTCAAAGGTGGCATTTGTCAAATATAAGTCACTCTTTAATATGCGTTCATCTATAGTGAGGGTTTCAAGGGCACTAAACTGTGCATTAAGTGAGATGTATAGTCAAATGTTATTGTGAACCTGGGTCCACCAACAGGAATTAGAACCATCTTTGGACTATTTTCTGATGGACCTATATGACAGGACAGGCTACTTGAGCTCCCTCTCTGGGCAGTGGCTTCATGAGGGTGTGGGCAAAGTCTGTTGTGTAGGCAGGACTAGCCCCAAACATTATTAATTAGGAGGGGAAAGTGGATGGGGAGTGACTTGGCTGAACACTGCCGCCATGTTCGGAGAAAGTGACCCAGAGAACCAAAGGGAGCAGTGCTTCACCCGGAGAGTTCCCAAATATATTTCAATGAACCTTCAAATTGCTATGCAATGTCCCCAAATCTGGTAATTAGATACCTTTCGTTTAAGAAAATGACCCCTGCCTGTATCCTTTGAATGTTTATGGGAGTGAAACCTTGAGGATTTGTATATTCTTCTGTTGGCTTTAATCCAAAAAGACTGTGGCTACCAACAGATTTAAATGAGAATTTGTATGCTACATCTGTTAAAAGTATAACAGAAAAAAGTCTTCATTAATAATTAATTGTGTAGTTGTGTAGATGATCTCTATTCTATAGAGAATAAAACATCAACTACGGTTCACTGGGGGGAAAAATGCTACTCGCCTGATAAAATACCATTGAATTATAAAAATTAGCTTGAAGGTCTCCAAGAGAAACATGTTAAATATCCAAGCTTGTAATTAATGTGCCTGGCAGACAAAGTTATTATTCAGTAATTTAAATTTGCATCAACTTGATATTATTTGAATGCAGGAGGAAATAAAATGTTAAATAAGTAACATTAATATTTCAAAAGACTACTAGTTATCATCACCATATACATACACATTATGCACTGGTCAAGGGGAGCTTTGCGTACCTACAAATCTAAAAAAAATCTAGAAAAAAGTATTATAACTCATAAATTCCAAACAAACAAGGCTTATGTTGAGCTTCAAACATTATTAACCGGCTGTGAATTCTGTTGATGCCTGTAATCTCCTGGTAGATGCTGAGTTAGGCAGGTGAGTGTTTGGACCCCAGGGCAGGGTATCTCGACATCATCGCATACCCTTAAGTAATTGTGAAAGTGGATCAAGACCCCAGCAAGACACAGAGGTTTAAGGATACAGGGGTGAGGGAGGTAGGTAAGTATACTGTGGGAGAGGATATCAAACAGACACAGGAGAAAAGAGGCAGGGACATTGGGGTCAAGGGGACATCTTCTTGGGCAACATGGAGAGTGGTTGCAACACTGATGGGGAGCCAAGGCACATACATCAGTACTGGGCCCCAAAGTTCCTGATGGAGACCCTGATGCCAATTCATAACAATGTACTCATTCCCTAACAGGTAGCCGCTATCTTCCATGCTCGATTACCTGTTGACCCAGAGGCTTTGTTTTTTTCTTGTGTCTAAATTATATAATCATATCATACCCCCATATGGTAGCTGTCCCTCTCACCATGCTGTCTGTAACACCAATTATCCAATTGTTTACCTTCTCTGTCTTTGATGCTGACATCCATGTTTGCAGCAGCAAATGTGTGCAACCAAGATATGGAACAAGTACTACTGAATGTTAAACATATGTTACATACACATAACAACCATATTTTTCATAAGCTACATCAAACAAAAACTCCAACAAGCAAAATGCATGTATAAAGATTTTATTATATATTTATAAGTAATTTATTTATAAAAATGTTTCTGTCACTAATTCTTATAAAGGGAATATAAAAAAAATCCTTCTGACCCATGAAAAGCCAACTAGTGCAAACTATTAGACAAGAGCTAATACTGTTTTGTGCTAGACAGCCATACTTCATCAAAATCATCCTCTGCAATCTACTGACCACAGAAAAGAAAATGTGTAGATCACTAAAATACATTACATGAATATGTTTCTGTTGTGTAAGTAGGCTTGCCTTGTGATGTATTTACCTTTGGGGGCGGCCTAGGCCTGACCTTAAGCAGAACCTCCAGCTACCACCATCCATGGTCCGCATCACAAATACAATAAGAGGCACTGTTGAGTGAGCAGTGTTACAGCACTCCTCCCTCTCGCGAACTTCCCCTCCAACAATAAAATGC
The DNA here is from genome assembly GCA_023333645.1 of Sceloporus occidentalis. NCBI lineage: Eukaryota > Metazoa > Chordata > Lepidosauria > Squamata > Phrynosomatidae > Sceloporus > Sceloporus occidentalis. The sequence goes on from JALMGF010000046.1 coordinate 7,004,051, forward strand.
AATGTTAGCTGGACAGCCCACTAAAGTCAGAGGTGTGTCCTACCCACACACGGGGGCCTTCAGGTAATCAGAGCCAAATAGTTCCCAGGTATGCTGCTGCCCCCAGGTATGCTGCTGCTGTCCTAAGCCTATTTAGTCTAGGCCACCATAAGTCTTTGGGCTTGTCGATGGGGAGAGGAGAGAACACTGCATTTTGGTCCGCATCTGCAGATTCTCTCCTATAAATTAAAAGTAAAATTCCGTCTTTGGATCCTTGGCTTTTTTCGTTCTCAATACATTGTAATCAAATGCATGGTTTACCCTAAATTAGGTATAATATACTGTATATATATATATATACATACATACAGTAAGGCAAAAAAGTATTTAGTCAGCCACCAATTGTGCAAGTTCTCCCACTTACAAAGATGAGAGAGGCCTGTAATTCACCTATGAGAGACAGAATGAGACAACATAAGTCCATAAATCACATTGTCTGATTTTTAAAGAATTTATTTGCAAATTATGGTGGAAAATAAGTATTTGGTCAATAACAAAAGTTCATATCAATACTTTGTTATATACCCTTTGTTGGCAATGACAGAGGTCAAACGTTTTCTGTAAGTCTTCACAAGGTTTTCACACACTGTTGCTGGTATTTTGGACCATTCCTCCATGCAGATCTCCTCTAGAGCAGTGATGTTTTGGGGCTGTCGCTGGGCAACACGGACTTTCAAATCCCTCCAAAGGTTTTTTATGGGGTTGAGATCTGGAGACTGGCTAGGCCACTCCAGGACCTTGAAATGCTTCTTACGAAGCCACTCCTTTGTTGCCCGGGCGGTGTGTTTGGGATCATTGTCATGCTGAAAGACCCCGCCACGTTTCATCTTCAATGCCCTTGCTGATGGAAGGAGGTTTTCACTCAAAATCTCACGATACATAGCCCCATTCATTCTTTCCTTTACACGGATCAGTCGTCCTGGTCCCTTTGCAGAAAAACAGCCCCAAAGCATGATGTTTCCACCCCCATGCTTCTCCGTAGGTATGGTGTTCATTGAATGCAACTTTCTCCTCCAAACACGACGAGTTGAGTTTCTACCAAAAAGTTCTACCTTGGTTTCATCTGACCATATGACATTCGCCCAATCCTCTTCTGGATCATCCAAATGCTCTCTAGCAAACTTCAGACGGGCCTGGACATGTACTGGCTTAAGCAGGGAGACATGTCTGGCACTGCATGATTTGAGTCCCTGGCGGCGTAGTGTGTTACTGATGGTAGCCTTTGTTACTTTGGTCCCAGCTCTCTGCAGGTCGTTCACTAGGTCCCCCCGTGTGGTTCTGGGATTTTTGCTCACCGTTCTTGTGATCATTTTGACACCACAGGGTGAGATCTTGCGTGGAGCCCCAGATCGAGGGAGATTTATCAGTGGTCCTGTATGTCTTCCATTTTCGAAAAATTGCTCCCACAGTTGATTTCTTCACACCAAGCTGCTTGCCTATTGCAGATTCAGTCTTCCCAGCCTGGTGCAGGTCTACAATTTTGTTTCTGGTGTCCTTCGACTGCTCTTTGGTCTTGGCCATAGTGGGGTTTCGAGTGTGACTGTTTGAGGTTGTGGACAGGTGTCTTTTATACTGATAACAAGTTCACACAGGTGCCATTAATACAGGTAATGAGTGGAGGACAGAGGAGACTCTTAAAGAAGATGTTACAGGTCTGTGAGAGCCAGGTATCTTGCTTGTTTGTAGGTGACCAAATACTTATTTTACCGAGGAATTTACCAATGAATTCATTAGAAATCCTACAATGTGATTTCCTGTATTCTTTCCCCCCATTCGGTCTCTCATAGGCCTCTCTCATCTTTGTAAGTGGGAGAACTTGCACAATTGGTGGCTGACTTAAATACTTTTTTGCCCCAATGTATGTATTAAGCCAGTATTACAACCTCATGCTGGTGAGTCCCATTAAGGACGAAACAGCTGTCCATGAGATTTGGTGATCTGGCTATTGTACCTCTTCCCGAGTCTTATCTAAAGGCTGTCCTGTACAGCGGGCAATTACTTCCAAGGGATCCATGTATAAAGTGGATATCGAGGCAAAAGGTGATAATTGTTAACCTTATTTGCATGCACCTACCCAGAATCACTTGTGGTTGTGGCAGCACCATTAGATTTCTTAGGGAAATACAAGCCTTCTGGCTTGTCTGGTGTCTGTAGATGAGTGTTTAATAATGCTTCTACGTACCCCTAAATTTTAGTGGAAGGGTTTTCCATCACCTTTACCCACCATAACTTATGTAATATCGATATATCGATACCATTACATAAGTTATGGTGGGTAAAGGTGATATCGATATATATTGTAAGCTTGTGAGCAATGCCCTCTTATTAGTTAATTGGCAGGAAACATCCCCATTTAAAGGGGAAATAGGCAGGGAGAGGGGCACGTTAGGACCCCACTGCCTCGACCAGGAGGATTCCAGTGTTGAACTGGAGAAGTAGCTCTTCTCCCTTTGTCTACCAGGGAAACCTGGAAAATTCCCAACTATGATCATTATCATGGATTCTCGCTTCTGTTCACAGAGGCAAATTCCCTTTGGAGAGGCTCCCCCTACCTTCCAGCTCAGTGGCTTCTGCGTGTCACAAATCTTTAAAACCGAAACTTTACAGAATTTTTCACTGTTTATTATACATTTTTGGCGACCTTTTGTCTGGCCTAATCTTAAAACAGTATTTATGGTAATTGCATATAATTGACTGATTTTACATTTTCTTAGTCTTTCATTTAAAAGCGATCTTTTAATTATGTAAAAAAATGTTGCATTTATCAAACAAAAGTGAATACATACTAAGATTCTATTAAATTTTTTTTCCATTCCTCTCTGCAGTTTTGTTTGAGGTGATGTGTTTCTCTTAACAATGTTCCTCTAAAATTCCCAATTAGGATATTTATGAGGAAGGTATATGCAGGATATGAAATAATTTGTTCTCCAAAGAAATAGTTATATTCATACATTTTATGTCTTGTAAGATATAGTTCTGTAATCTTGAAAATAACTCTGAAATAGCAAGGATTGAAGATATCTGACCTTCTTGAACATTGTCATAAAAGTTATTTTCTATTGCGGTGGCAGTATGGTTTTAACGTGATGGTGGGACATTCTGTAACCCTAACCTACTGAACAAACTTAAATGAAGGCCTAGAAGTTCTAATGCCAATTACAAGATGATTTTGCTTCTTCTAACAATAGAAGATCCACTCACCTAACACGTACCATTAATGGGAAAATAATAAATTAAGTAATGAATTTAAGCATTTCAAAAGGAAAAAGGTAAATAAATTTTTTTGCTATAAAATTCTTGTATCAAGTTTGGTGCCAACTACCGTATATATGTGGTTAGCAAGGTATGGCCATAATGCAGCCATATACATGGGGGAACTTTACTTGGTGCAAGTGCTGAATGGATCCTGAGTTGACAGGCAGCCATCTTCCCCCTTTCAACAGAGATCTCCTGTGTTTAAGGGTATATGTGAGACTTCCATTAAAAAGGTGCCCACGCTCCTGTTTACGGTTGAATGCAGGCTTACACTAACAGCAAAGATAATGATTTTGTACAATAAAGTGGTCTGTGACCTATTAGCAGCTTCTCCAGTAGATACCAAAAGATCAGCTGGCCACCATGCTGGAAAAAGGCTGATCTTTGCTCATATGCAGGGATTAGTAATTAGAAACCCCCTTCCCAACTTCATTAAATATATATTTTTTTTTTAAATGCAAAATTATCTTCCATAGACTAAAACTCCCATCACCATCAGATAGAAGAGTGACAAGTGACACCTGTCCATCATGGCTGTATGAGCTTGTTTGACATCACATTCCAAAACCTTGGTCATAAATATGGAGTTGCCCTTGTGGCCATGACAACCTTCACTCCTCTAAGAAGCTTTCCACAAGATTTTGGAGTGTGTGTCTGTGGGAATTTGTGCCCACTCTTTTGTTAGGTCAGGCAAAAATGTTGGACCAGAAGGATTGGCTCGCAATTGGTGTTCCCCAGATTTATCTGGCAAAAGGTGGCATCCTACAGTAGTGCCATGCTTAAAGTCACTGATCTCTTTAGTCTACTGCTTATATTTGTCTATAAAGATTTCTGCCTATGTGCTTGATTTTATACATGTATGAGAAAGGAGTGTTGCTAAAACACCTCAATTCAATAATTAAGAGGAGTGTCCACATACTTTCGGCTATCTAGTGTATATATCACTAAATTGTTGGGTACAGTTATACGATAAATCCCACAAGGAATTATTTGCATGAAAAGAATGTTTAAAAAAACATAGTTTAGTGCCCAAGACCTGAGTCTACGGCCAACAATTCATATTATTTGGGAAATAAAGCTTCTGAGAGGTCACAGACGAATGATTGTCTAAATGTCAAGTAAGACGAGATGTGCTAGTACTCGGTATGGAAACACAAACACAGCTTAAAGTGTTTTTTTTTGCCAAAAGATTAGACTACAAACTCGTGTGAACTAAAAATTAAATGATTTATGGGATTTTAAATAATTAACATTGGGAAACATGTTTTGATACCTGATTGGTCAGCAGGGTGCCATTTTTGCACTCTTATTGTGGAATCGCGCACAATGACCTTAACTAAGGCAAGTGAGGACTGCAGTTCTTTACATGTTAATCTGGGTTCTTTTGTGGCCTTTTTAGGAGGAAATTTGGTATACCTGCCACTCCTAGGACAGTTCACCACTTTTCTAAGTTTTCTCCATTTATAAATAATTGCTCTTATGGTTTGCTGGAGTCCAAGAGCCTTGGCTTTGTAACCCTTGCCAGACTGATAGATGTCAATGACTGTTTGTCATCTGAACTTCTTTAGGTCGTGTGCTGCTTTTTGAGACCTTTTAGACTACTTCACTTTGCACGACAGGTTTTTTTAAATTGATGTTTAGATTCAACAGGGCTGGCAGAATTTGAACCCAATTATCAAGTAGGGTTGTATTTAGGGATGCACCGATATATCGGTGGCTGAAATATATCGTCCGAAAAGGGCATTATCGGCAAAATGTTGAAATAAAAATACCAAAAAAGGCCGAAAATAATTGTCCGCAGGGGCCAGGCTGCTTACCTGTGTGTTGTACTGGCCAGGAAAAGCATGAATCCAGCAGAGTAACGTGAAGAAGTCTAGGAGTGAGAGATCTGCAGTTCAGATAAGGAGGTGGGGGAGTGTATATCAGCAAGTATGCGTGATTAAGGGAATGAATATCTGTGAATGAATGAGTAAATGAATGTTTGTGAATGAGTAAATTAATGAGGGTGTGTGATAGCATAGACGTGTAAGTGGGGGGTAGTATGGCATAAGGAGCCTGTAATCACACCCCTATCATGCTCAGTTTCTAGCATGTATTGGCTGCCTGGTCATGATAGTTTGAATAGTGTTTATATATATATATATATATAATGTAAAAGGGTGAAGCCGTATTAGTCCAGTAGACACGATGTCAAAAAATAGAGTATTGCAGAGTATGCGGTGATACCTTTTGTATTGGACTAACAATATTAAAAAGACAAGCTTTCGAGAGTTATCCTCCCTTCATCAGGTATTGCTTCAGACCGGCACGGGAGGTTGTCTAAGCGCATCGTGCGGACGGTCACCGGCTGCGGAGGTTGTTTACCCGCATCGCCGCAGCCGGTGACCGTCCGCACGATGCGTTTTACCTCTGCCCCCAAGACTTACCAGAGCAGACTCCCGGGTGTCTTGCAGGGCCGGCGGGGGACATCTACGCAATATGCGTATACAACTTCCTGTGCCGGCACATCCGCTGAGTGCCGGTACCGGAAGTTGTATACGTGTATTGCGTAGATGTCCCCCGCAGGCCCTGCAAGACACCCGGGAGTCTGCTCTGGTAAGTTGGGCGGGGGGGGGCAGATTGGCAGCATATCTCGGGGGGGGGGGAGGATGACAGTGGCAGCATGTTTTTTTGGTGCGTTTTTTAAAGAAAAAAACTTTTTCTTTAAAAAAGCACCAAACTTTTAGGGTGCGGCCTATATCCGAGCCAATACGGTATATACCGTATTTGCTCCATTATAAGACGACCCCCCAAAATCTGAATATTAACTTATGAAAAAAGAAAAAGCCTGAATATAAGACGACCATATAGGAAAAAAGTTTTACCAGTAAATGTTAATTCATGTAAACTATGTGAACAATTGTTTGTTAATAAAAGCTATGATTGAGAAAAATATTTTGTTTTTATTTCCTTATTTTTCAACCTGCCCCCTCAGTTATGCACATCTGCCCCCAGGCTTGCCACTCTGCCCCAGAAATGCCTTATACCCCATATATGCCACTGTGCCCCATGATATGCCTTTTAACCCTCTAAATGCCACTGTGCCCCATGATACGCCTTTTAACCCTCTATATGCCACTGTGCCCCATGATACGCCTTTTAACCCTCTATATGCCACTGTGCCCCATGATATGCCTTTTGACCCCCTATGTGCCACTCTGCCTCCAGAAATGCCTTTTACCCCTATATGCCACTCTGGCATTTAGGGGGTTAAAAGGCATATTATGGGGCAGAGTGGCATACAGGGAGGTAAAAGGCATTTCAGGAGGCAGAGTAGCATTAAAGGGTTTAAAAGGCGTTTCACAGAGCACTCTGCTTCCAGAAATGCCTTACACCCCCCCCCCCCATTTAACACTCCCCCTCCCTCCTCCAAACTTACCGGTGCTTCTGAGTTGGGGGGGGGCGCATAACACAGGAGGATCCAGGTCCCCTGCATCTGAGCCCCCGGTGCTTAGTTCGGGCAGCATGTAGAGCTCCACGCGAATCGTGTAGCGCTCTACACGCTGCCTGGACTAAGCACCGGGGACTCAGAAGCACCGGTAAGTTGGAGGGGGCATAACACAGGAGGATCCAGGTCCCCTGCATCTGGGTCCCCAGTGCTTAGTCCGGGAAGCGTGTAGAGCTCTACACACAGCCCGGACTAAGCACCGGGGACTCAGAAGCACCGGTAAGTTGGGGGGGGCATAACACAGGAGGATCCAGGTCCCCTGCATCTGGGTCCCGAGTGCTTAGTCCGGGAAGCGTGTAGAGCTCTACGCGATTGTATCGTGTAGAGCTCTACACACAGCCCGGACTAAGCACCGGGGACTCAGAAGCACCGGTAAGTTGGGGGGGGCATAACACAGGAGGATCCAGGTCCCCTGCATCGCTGCGGGGGATCTCTGGATCTTAGTCTCATAATCAGACCTATTTGAGGTCTGATTATAACACGACCCTGATTATAAGACGAGGGGTATTTTTCAGAGCATTTGCTCTTGAAAAAACCTCGTCTTATAATCGAGCAAATACGGTATGATAGGAGTGTGATTTCTGTTTATATATATTTAACAAATATTGTTATTGATTTTTGGTGTGTTACTTTTGTTGTTTTTTTTTTTTTTTATTATTATTAAAAGGTGTGTGTGGGGGGGTCATTTTGGTTTCGGCCAAATGAATTCTGAAATTTCAGTTTCGGTCCAGAATTTTCATTTTGGTGCATCCCTGGTTCTATTGTATTTTTCCTTCTATACATTATTTAAAATCTGCAGTTTGTCTTCAGTTGGGTTAATATTAAAATTAGTTTGCTGATCTAAAACTTTTGTGTGACAAAAATAGTCAGGATGGGGTCAAATACTAACTATATTTAAGCTTATATACCCCACCCCAGGTTTTTTACCATTTTGTTTCTTACATTCTATTTTTTTTTTTTTTTTCTTTTTTTTTTTTTTTTAAGTAGTGGGGGTGCAAATCACCTCACAACCCCAGAGGATTTTTAAGTTTCCTACTTTTTTCAGCATGCATGCAGATCCTGCTGCTTCTTGGCTTTAATGACTTTGCAAGTTGACTTGCACACAACACGCAATTACTTGCAATTTACGAAATAGACCTGATTGTGAACCTCTCTGCCTCCTCCCTAAAGTTTTCTCATCTTTTCTCATCACTCGCCATGCTCCCTTGACAAAAAAAACAATAACAAACTTAACCCATTTACTTATTTTTAGTGTGTGGTGGTTTAGAAGAGAGACAGCAAGGTCTATGACCTCCTTGGTACAAACATTCATATCAGTATTGCCTAGGTATTATGTAGCTTCATGACGCCATACCCCAGCTTACCGAGTGCCAATATGATATGGGATATATTACCACAGAGGCACAGACCATACCTTTTCTAGAAATTATTAAAGGACCGCTCTCAATGCATCAATGATCCACCCAATGGCAACCCTCCCTTCTTGATTTCTGTTCAATGGAAGACCACACTCTGTTACCGAGGCGATATAGAAAGTAGTCTTGTATTTCTTTTTTTCCACCATTCTATTTGCAGTGTTTGTTCTTTATTTATAGAGCAACCATTATAGAATCATAACTACAAACTGAATGAGTTCATCTTATTCTATTTAATATAGCAAGTCAAGTGTTCATGTACTGCATACTATGCAGTACATGAACTTTGTAGAGAGGTGAAGTAAAATAGTTCAGTGGGGTATATTAACTCATGAGTTGGTAGTAAGGTTTGTAGGTGAGAGTTATGGTTTCAACTCACTGAATTTACAATGCATTATAAAAAGGACCATCAATGGAAAAACAGGAAAGATTGAGCCGGACCTATGTAATGGATGCCTACTTCATTTTGCTGGCTTTCAGGAAATCTAATCAATTTAACTGAATAGTATATAGGATCAGCCTAATTTATTTTGAAGGGCTTGCCACTTCACAACAAATAGAAAAGTATGAGCTTCATGTCTAGGCAATCCTTAATTTCAAGCACAACCCAGATATTGGCTTCATATAAACCAGATAAACAAGACAAACAAGTCTGAAATGTTTCACCACTCAGTTCTCTTTCCCTTCACTGTAAGATATTCCTTTACCAACCTTGGCTCACATTATTGTTTCTTTTTAAACGCTCAATATACTGGTCAATGGATGCCACATCTATAATGGGAATGCATGGAAATTCCAGCTCTGGGACAAACATCTCCGCATGGTGTCACATGCAACCAAATCCACAATATTTGGATATAGTTCTACCCACATAGAGTGGATTTAATGTGATGACATAACAGGTGGAACATGCCACCTCTTTTCCTTTCTCTTCTTCTGTAATGTACATATAAATCTACCATCAGCACTACTTACTGTACAGGCCATTTGACAGCCAAAATATACGACTGATTTTTGGAACAGTCCCAGCAAATTCAGGTCTGTTGGCAGCTATGACATTTATAGTGCTGTGCTTATTAGCCAATATGGGTAATTTTAGACATGTTAAGACGCTGTGCAAAACCTATAAAGAAGCAGAAATTAAACAAGGAAAGGTCAAGGTTATACACTTATAGTTGCAGATAGCTGTTCCCATAACAATACTAATTTTGCATAAATAATGATGCAAGTCCCGTGGCCATTTTTTGGCTCTGGCTTCTTTAAACCTATCTGGGTTTTAAAACATGGAGAACACTGATGCAGAAAAAAAAAGCATAATCCTTACATAGATGCAGGAGCTACTGGTGTGGTTGCTGTGTTATCTTTAGGATCCTTAAGTAACAATATACCAACATGCAAGTTGACCACTAATCTCAGTAGGTACAATGCAAGCAACATATTTATATTTTTCTTGATTTTTTTTTAACCAAAATAAAACCACAATAATTGATTTTCAATTTTGGCACAGATATATATATTATATAAACATTCATACATACACACACACTTCACTGTACATACAACACTTCCAATAGCAGCGTATATTACTTTAAATAGGTTTACTGGGGGATCACAGCAATGCTTTATAATAGAGGTTATAGGAGATAGATATATTTTAACAGCAATAAAAGCTATTGCTGTTAAACTACCGGTATATCTGTTATGTATCCTATTTTGGGGACTTTCTTTCTATGTCCTAGTGGATCCTTAAATTGAAAAGAAGTGAGATATCACATGAAAAGCATATATATTTATTATGCACTTTCATATACACGAGTCTTTTGCTGAATATAATACAAGGAATAAAATAAACAATTTACAATGTTGAATTCAATTTACAAAGGCTATTTACAAATCAAACTGCAAATGAGAAAATGGTTAAACTAAGCATTTCTATTGAGGATGCTATGTTCTAAGCAAAATACACTTGCATAGCAGAGTAAATGTTTAGAAGGGACATTTCACAAAATAAATGAAAGAACTTAAATACTGTTAAGTAGAACAATACCAATAACAGTCGATAATAATGGTGAATAGCATTCGCGCATTTGACTTTAATAGTTCGAAGATCTGCTGTTTTAGGGATATATTCCCGGTTCAATCATTTTCATGGCATATTTCAAAGGACCTAGTGGTTTTATTAATATAAAACATTAGCGTACTGTGGAAAATACTCCAACTATAAAGTGTTTTTCACCAATATTTCCAAACACTAGAGTCATACTGAGAAGCAGAAACAAAGTATTTTGCAATTTGCTTTGCAAATATATATTGTGATGGATAAAATGGTCCCTTGCGAAATGGGAAATCTTTTATCCACAAGACACAAGGTGCATTAGGCAAAAAAAATATATAAATTAATATTCCAATAAATCATATGGATGGGTAGGAAGAAAAAAAAAGTCAACTATGGGGACTTTTACCAAAAATATATATGTAGTGACAAAAATACAGCTTTATGTAATTTAGTTCTGTAACACCCAGATTGATTCTGCCATGAGGGTAAGGCTATCGATCATTTAAGAAAACGGTAGTGTGGTTATATATATAACCCACAGGGACAACAAATGGGATTTTTTATTTGCCAACATATTTCCTCAGCTGAGGCTTTATCACTACTAGTGCTTTGCATTGAAAATAAATAGGTCATTAATTTTGCTACAAACAAAAAATAGGAACCACATTTTAAAGTCATACACATGTCCACTTCCGCCACAAATGGTTAACTACATACTTCTTCCTCTAACTGGACAAAAGACAACAAACTGGTTACGACATTTAAATAAGCATTGATAACGTTAACATCAAATAATACATAACACTGAGCTTTTCAGTGGTGGATAAATATCCTTTTTTTTTTCCGGAAAGGTTGAGCATAATACATTCAACTCACTGCAGAAATAAAATATAGAAAAAAAAAAAAGTTTGCCGAGCTCTGCTAGCTGAGTAGGTAAAGGCATGGCACGCGAGCCATCAGAAATTTGGTGTACGTAAATACTGAAGTATAGGCAGTTTCCTCCAAAAACGTGGTATTTTTGGAGATCTGCAAATATATTGCAGAGGAAACAGCTGTGGGAACTCTTCAAAAGCGTGCCAAGATTGAACAGATTTCATAACCGTATAAATACTTTCAGCTAAACAGATAAAAATAATAAGGCAGAGGGGTGCATGTCATACCCGGTTCACTGCAGGACATGCATGCGTATTTGAGCGTCTGAGTAATGAGATCAATCTGAAAGCTTCGGAGTTGCATTTTATGGGGCAATCGAGGGGGCGCAGTTACAAAGTGCATTTTTGTGCACAGTACATTTTTTTTTTCGCGCGTGTTTAACAAAGTTGCCTAAAACCAGGCACATTAAAGCAATTTTCAAGTCATCTGTACTTCTGAAGTCTCTGTCAAAAAATTGCTTTGGAGAGCTGAAGTGTCAATGTTTGTATGACTTTCCTCCATTCTAGTAATATTGTTGTGCTTCTTCAACCTGCAGAATTGGGGATACAAAAATAAAACGTTAAGGATTCAAATTCTTCTTTTAGAGCGTCTGCAATATATATATATATATATAAAACAAATGGTTTTATGTCTGTGTAGGATAAATAGCATGTTAGGGTATATCGTATGTTCATATGAAAGGTTTTGCTTTGTTGCAATACTTTTGTTTGCAAACCCCCCCCCCCCAAAAAAAAAAAACTTGCATTCCTACATTCAAAAGGCTTTTGAACATTAAAAACTTCTAAAAATATTAGCAAAAAATAAATAAATCAGAAAATAAATAGAAGAGCTTAAATTGCCTGTTTTTTTTTTTTTATTATAGAAAAACATTACCATTTTGTTAAACCACATCTTACCATTTATAGTGGAGTTTCCTTTTTGTAGTTAAAGCTAGGATCATTTCCTTCAATTTGAAGTTTTAATGATTGCTTAAGGCCCAAGTCTGTTTCGGATGGAGGGTAGCCTTCCAACACTTCCTGGTGTCCTCTGCCTTGTAAAGCACGTGGCACAGAAACTCTACCGAGAAAAACCTGATTTCCTTGAAGGTGATAGTTGGGATTGGTCATAATGCCATTCCTTTTCTTCTGCTCAGCACTTTGTTGTTGAATAAGAAATTGTTGTTGAGAACGTCCAACCTCCTGTTGGACTGAGGGAATTTGGATTTTAGAGGCAGTGTCGCTGTGGACTTGTTTGAGTGGTACATTCATGCTGGTTACTGAACTTGGAACATGGGCTCTTTTGTCAAACTGAGTCATTTCATATTCCAGCACCTTGGACTGAGAGCAATTACTTTGCTTTGTTTTCTTACCTACTGAGCTGGATTTATTTGAGGTGTCCCCTTTCCCACCTTTATTTGACTTGGTGGATTTTAAACTAGGCTTTACTTGACTCCACTCAAATTCACTGGTTGGGGAATTATTTTGTCCCAAAGAATGTGTTGTGGAAGTAGGAGAAACTATTGACTGTCTGCTTCTACTACGTGGTAGAGAATGCTGTTGAATTTGCTCTGTAAAAGAAAGGCAATGGAAACTATCAATAGGCACAGTTTGAGCAGTTGCAGTAGAAGACGTTGTACGAAGAGAAGAGTTTTTAGAACTTTTTAAGGAATTATTCGAGAGTGACGACTTGTGTCTATCAACAGTAGAATCTGGGGATTCTGATGGGGAGCTGAAGGCATGAGAAGGACCATTACAGAGACCACGCATAGCAGGATGGACATCACCACCTCCTGTGCTAGATGAACTATTGGATTTAATGGTTAAGGATTGCACTTTTGTAGAGGATGGGTTTAAGGCTTTTTGCTCCATGGTATGAACAGGAGAAGGATTGCATCCATTTAGTGTTGCTGCTCCATATTTTTCCAGGAGTTTAATTATTTGGGAATGTCCATTTTTGGCAGCTACCCGCATTGCTGTGCGTCCAAACTGATCAGCATGATTTGGATCAGCCCCATGTTCCAGCAAAACATGGACAACATCAGCGTGACCTTCCTGGGCTGCAATACACAGCGCAGTAGCACCTTGGTTACAAGTGTGATCGACAATGGCTCCATGATCAATTAACAGCTGTACAACTTTTACATGGCCTTGCCAAGCAGCAGATTGTAAGGCAGAGCGTTTTTCATTGTCTTCAGCATTAACATCGGCTCGATAAGATAGAAGAGACTGGACCATCTCTAAATGTCCCTGCCAGCAGGAGACATGGAGAGCTGTTCTTCCCTCTGTGTCACTGGCTTCTACATTTGCTTCACTTTCCAGAAAATATTCAGCCATTGTAAGCTGGTTTTCCAATGACAAAATATAAAGTGTTGGTCGTCCGTCAGCATCCTTGGCATTAATATCTGCGCCGCTTGCTAAAAGCAGTTCCACTATATCTCTGTGTCCTTCCAGTGACGCCACACGCAGAGAATTACGCCCATCATATCCCTTTTGATCAACCAACGATTTATTCTCCAACAATATTTGCACGCAATCATAATGGCCCTCTTGTGCAGCCAGTATTAAAGGAACGCGTCCATCGTTGTCAACCTCGTTTGTTCGAGCACCTTGTTCAATTAATGCTTCGCATATCAATCGGTGACCTTCAAATGCAGCCATGTGCAGTGGAGTCCATCCAGCATCATCCCTATGGTTTTCATCTAAACCTCTGTCAAGAAGTGTTCGCACAACTTCAACATTGCCTTGAGCGGAGGCTATGCTTAGCACAGTTCTGCCTTCACTATCAATGCTATCTACTGCTGCTCCCCAAAACAAAAGTGTATTGACAACTGATGCATGTCCCATGGATGCTGCGGCAAGCAGAGGAGTACGCCCATTATTATCAGTGTGATCCACATCAGCACCCCCTTCTAGGAGCAAATCAACAACATCTACGTGCCCTTCGTAGGCAGCAACAAGTAATGGTGTCATTGCATCCTTATCACAGTGATCTACTTCTGCGCCACGCTCAATCAGGAGGCTAACAACAGAGGCATGGCCTTTACTTGCTGGCACACACAGAGCTGCAACTGATAAAGCTGTTCTCCCATCAACATCTTCATGGTTAACTTCTGCCCCATGGCTTAAAAGATGCTCTACAATTTCTTTGTGCCCCATGTACGCAGCTGCAATCAAAGCAGTTCTGCCTTCATTGTCAGCTTTATTAACCTCTGCACCATGCTGTAGCAAATTCAGTACAATATCTTCATGCCCACCCCATGCTGCTGCTCGTAAAGCTGTTCGACTGTCTGCATCTGCACAATCCACTTTGGCACCAGCATACAAAAGTGCAGAGACCACCTCTGTGTGTCCTCCCCATGCTGCAGATCTCAACGCAGTCCATCCATCGTGATCACAATGATTAATATTTGCACTACATCCGATTAGACAATTCACTACCTTTACATGTCCTTGCCGGGCAGCTAATGTAAGTGCTGTCTGTCCATTGGTATCTTCTATTTCAAGGTCAGACCCTCTTGAAACAAGCAAGTTGACCACATCAAGGTTGCCACTGTAGGCAGCATTGGCCAACAAAGTTCTGCCATTAGAATCGGACTGATTAACAGAGGCCCCATTATCCAGCAATGTGCGTATTGAATCCTCCCTTTCTAGTGCTTGTCGTACAATACAACAGGTTCTGTCGTCTTCGCTATCAACATGAGCACCTGCTTTTACTAGCAGTTGTAGCACCTCTTGCTCCTTTGGTATTACAGTGCACAAGGAGTCTTTTACACATGTTCCATTCCATATCATCCACAAAGCTAACTCTGAGTTGGTTAGTTGCAAATTTGAATGAATAAGATGTAGAGCAAACTCTTGTACTTCTACAGGGGTCAGTTCCTTGGCACGACATGTATAACTCATTGCAAGCATTCGGTGGCCCTCAGCTGCATTACACAGGTATTTCTGGGTGCAGTGTTTTACATCAAGCAACCACTCTGCAAAACTATAATGAAACAGGATTTTTGTATTGCCTATTCCTTCAACCAGGACTTTTGACAACACATCCAATTTCCTTTGAAAGTCTTCCATCGTCAAGGACATATTTTTAGTCCAAACTGCATGAAAGAGTTCTATGGTTGTTAGAGGACGACACGCTGCTAGTATAACATTTAAAATTGGTTGGACCTTAGCAAACTGTTTCCTAACAAACAGTCTTTGACATAACCAAAGGTATAAACCATTTAAAGTTCCAGGGATATCACGGATCTCTCGAAGCATGATGAAATTTTCTACAACTCCATCTAAAACACGTTCTAAGTAAAGAAAACACCCGCTGCTTTTGATGTGGAGCTGGTTTAACATCTCTGCTGTCTCTTTTGTCAAGTGTTGTCTCAATGCTTCTTCTTGGTCCAAACGATGAAGAATATACTGCTGGACATCTTTCACTATGTAAGCCTTTCGAAGATCATCCAAACTTATTTTTCTGAAACCTATGACAGAAAAAAATATATTTATTAGACAGAAAGTTCAGCAGTAACACCAGATGCAAATTAAACACTAATGCTTTTTTCGTTCACTCTGTTAATGAAAAAATGCAACCAGAGTCTCTATTCTTGCATCTTGTTTCTTGCTGATGGAAAAAAAAAAAAAGGCGACTAGTAGGAATTTGGGTTAAATTTAAATAAAAATTGAAACTTAAGAAATGCAGATTGTCTTCTCACCAGTCTATAAATGCTGCATGTACCCGGATGCATTTCACTCTATAACCATTGAAATTACGTATGAGAGAAACAAGCGATATACACTGAAGGAGCACACAGGTAGCGATGTGCAGCATACTGTGGCATCTCTAGTTTATACAGCTCTATTTGAATCAACTCCTTCGGGAGACGGACCATTTTTATTTCCAAATTCTTCCAACAGATCTGTCATAAATGGGACACCAAACACCAGAGTCGTGCCGAATATGTTTTGCTAGGTCGCTTTAAAAACTAAACCTCTGGTCCAAAATTCTGCTTTTGAGATACACTGGGGGATTAGGTAGAAAGGCATCACACATTTGGGGAATATTGAAAAGTCCTGGTATTTCACGATTTTGCTTTAATAAAGCACTTTGATACAGAATTGTCTTGTTTGGTAACCATGTGCTAAATATTAAGCATGTAAAGGAAAAAAGGCACAGAATCACCCAATCAACCCAAAGTGGCATATAGTTTCTGCCCTGGGAACCAGAATAAATAAATCGCCGCATCTTATGTCACAGTATTGCAACGGCTGATCTATAGATATATAATTTTGCTAAGGCAAGCAGTCAATAACAAGACATTTTGGTCAATAATTTGCTACCGAATTTCGACCCCCCTCAGCATCGCCAAGTCGGATTTACTCTTAATATAGCAACCGAGACTCATTATAGCAATTCCATAGTTATCGCTGCCCATCTGTGCAAAAGCCTTTTCTAAACAGAAACACATTGAAGTGCAGTCTCGATATCAGAACAGTTCAAAGAATGTGAAGCTGCATACTTAAACTGCAAACAAAAGGTAAGCCATTAAAACGAGGCTTTTGATCTCTGAATACACCAGATTAGAACAGTTCCTGTAGATATACCCCCAGGATATACCATCTCTAACTGGACTCAACCTACAAACCACATTTCCACAGAAAACTTATATAAAGCCAGCCAGTGCAAATATGATATATCCGGGGGGGGGGGGGGGGTGTTATCAGCACAATTATACCATTGGTTGCAGCATTTCTAGCACTGCCAATTATAAAACTTTGTAGAATCTGACCTCTTTTTGCTCAGAAAACCATAGCTCTTTTGATACACCAGGGCTTTACAACAGGATTTTAGTCTACATATTGGCTTTTTCACGTGCTACAGGATCATTTTCTGATGCACCTGGCATAAAAGTAATGCCCAGGTATGCATCATTATTAGAGCTCCTTAGTTCAGAGACTCCCCCTGCACCTGGTTTAGCACCTGTTAAATTATTATGACTAATGGGCGCGCCATCCAAGTGCTAGATCATGAATCTGATTAAAAGATGCGGCATTATACAGGATAAATTAAATACAAAAAAGGTAAGACGCATCAAAAAGCTCCAAGGAAACAAACAAAAGCTTGTATTATAATAAGGACTAAATTAAATTCTTCCTTTCAATGGGAAGCTTTATAATATTTAGTAAAAAAAACTTTTGAAGTGTAAAAAGAAAAAAAATGGAGAAAAAAAACAAACAACTAAAGCAGACAGGACAGAGAAGCGAGCAGTCATAAGACAGCTGCAGGTAAGAACCAGAAGACAGAGACAGCTCACTAGTTCATACATGTTTACGTATGTGGGGAAATTAACCGTCCTATTATTATTTAATGGTTTAAACGCCATTAGACTTTCTCCAGCACAGTTTAGAGAGCCGGTGCCTTTAACAGCCCTCTAATGCCAAGTTAACAGCTGTTTCTCATTACCACAGAGGCCTTTGTCTAAGCTTTCTTGGAACAAGCAGGACATTAATCATTAGGAGCATTCCATTTAAACTAACCCTTTCCTCTTCCACTTTACTTGGAATCCCAAACTACTGCTCATCTCGCACAGAGCCCATCACAGGACATAAACGCTTTAAACAACAGAAGCGCCTGTTTTCTTAAATTCACAAGAAGAGCAACTGCCTTAGACCTCTAATTTGGAGTCATGAGCTTCCTTTGCCAACAGTCAGTGTGGCCGGGTTTTAATACCGGGAATATCATCTTTAGAAAATCTACTAGCGTATGTGTGTATAAATAAATATGTAGCTTGCGATAGCCCTGTTCAGTAGCGCAGATAAAAATAAAAAAAATAAGATTTGAGTACAGTAATATTAAAGAATACCTTTGTATTGGACTACGGGAGTATCAACTTCCCTTTATCAAGACAAAAGCAATACTAACCACAAGTTAGACATGGTCAGCAGTATAGGGGTTAAGGAGAATGTTACATCTCACAGCAGTTTAACCCCTTTGGGAAGGGGGATTATACTGAAAAGCTTGGGATTTTTTTCCGTATGTAGCAATATATGATAATAATAATAATAATAATTAGTAATGTCTTTAAAAAAAAAATACTAAAATATGATTTATTTTAAGTTTTTTTAGCAACTGTGCCTAGAATCTCTTCTACACCATAGGAGCCAAAGCTGAACAATGACCGGATTTATGTTTGGCTGATTACAGTAATAGCCCACATACATACTTTTTATATGTTCAGGACAGTCACATTCATACTTTACATATTTCCCTATATAATATATATATATATATATATATATATATATATATATATATATATACACACACACATACCAATTTTTATTTTTAGTGGCAGGGCTAAGGGATATTGGGGCACTTTTTTTTTTTGTTAGTGATGTCATGGTTGTAGTTATTTATTATGTAATTCCCTTATTTTTCAACACAATCAGCACAGGGGACAGTCCAGACTGCCAACAGACAACCTGACCTCCTGTGTAGCGCCAGATAGATGTCCTTGCCGCTGCAACAAATTCCTAAGGGGCGTTTTGGCACCTACCCATACGTCCTAAGGAGTGTGAATGGGTTAAGTTGGTCGTAAATTAGTTCAGCCCCTATGAAAAGTATTTGGCGGGGGAAGGGGTGGTGAGTTATACAGGCATTGTAAAAAAAACAAACTCATACATATATCTTTAGACAAATACGTTAAATTAGGAGAATGCATTAATTAGAAAAAAAATCAAGGAAATGGCATATGAAATTCTGCTAGTGTGATAAGAATCCCATGTCCATTTTAATGCTGCAAATGGTTAATCACCTTTATTTCAAATGCTTTTCTGTCTTTTGTGTTTTTGAAGTTTCCCTTGAGTACTTTTATTTTGAGGCCCTCAATGGAGTGGGCCCTCTGGGTGAAGTCATGGCCAACATTCAGGTTAAGGGAACTGCAATGGGAACCTCAATAAGTTAGAACAAAGATTTATTGACTTACACTGTCACAAACCTTTTAAATATTATTGCTACATAGATGCCATTCATTATATGGACAGAAGGAGAAGAAAAACTAAAAAAAAAAATCACAATACATCATAAGTCATTTAACGCATCCCATCCATCAATTAAATGAAAACTGGACCTCCTTACAGAATGTGTACACTTCCTGGACACAACCAGAAAAATCACCAGCAAGAAGCTTCACTCATCTGTATACAGAAAACCTTCAGACAGATGCAGTCTGCAGTCATTCAAACTAAAGGACTACAAAACCAGGAAAAATATACAGAAACTTGAACACCCCAAGAACACCTATAAAAACTAACGATTATTTTCATAATCGATTAGTTGGCCGATTATTTTTTCGATTAATCGGATAAAAAAAAGGAATGTACATTTTTCATTTATTTAAAATTATTTAATAAACAAATGATGTTAAATACAAACGGCAGAATAAAAAAAACTTTGATAAAATGCATTTCTTGTCTTTATTTCCCAACCAGCCCCCCTAATTTATGCACATTTGAGCCCAGGCTTGCCACGCTGCCTCCCACATATTCCACTCCACTCTACCCCCACATATGCCACTGTGCCTGATACTGCCTTATACCCCGATACCCCACTGCCCTGCCCACATATGCCTTATATACCGTATATGCCTTATACCCCCAGATATGTCACTCCGTCCTCCCCAAATATGCCTTATACCCCCCAGATATCTCATAGTCCCCCTCATAGAGACCTGTTCACAGCACACTGACACCATACTTTTATAAATAAGTACTGGGTTAATCTTCACTGCCCCCAGGATTTAGATTCCCCTTCGTTTGCCCCCCTTTACCTCTAACTGCGCCTTAAGTTAACTTCATTAAATTAACCCTCAGTCCTCATTAAATAACTACCCTTAAATTAACTCTAAATACCCCATCAAACACAACTACCCTAAATTAACCCTAAACACCCCATTAACCACAGCATCCCCTAAATTAACCCTAAAGACTCCATCAACCATAACATCCCCTAAATTAACCCTAAACACCCCATTAAGCACAACTGCCTCAAATTAACCCCAAACACCCCATTAACCACAGCTGCCCCTATATTAACCCTAAACACCCCATTAACCATAACTGCCCCTAAATTAACCCTAAACACCCCATTAACTATAACTGCCCCTAAATTAACCCTAAACACCCCATTAACCATAGCTGCCCCTAAATTAACCCTAAACACCCCATTAACCATAACTGCCCCTGAATTAACCCTAAACACCCTATTAACCATAACTGCCCCTAAATTAACCCCCACCTCCCCTAACTTTCAGCAGCCCAAATATTAATTTTATACTTAGTTAGATGAGTGTCACAGCCATGTGGTTCTGGCCTTCTGGGAGAAGGAAGGGGCGGGGCCAGTTGTCACAGTGATTACAGGGAGGGGCTGGTAAGTAGGAGCTGCTGCTGTGAGTCAGACTAAACGGATTATATAATGAGGGGTATTTTTCAGAGCGTTTGCTCTGAAAAAACCCTCATTTTATAATCGATAAAAATCGATTCAACTAATCGATAATGAAATTCGTTGGCGACGATTTTCATTATCGATTAGTTGTTGCAGCCCTAAAATATATAGTGTGAAGGATACCACTATACGCATCCCATTTCTGGCTACATCTACTAGAGGTAATCGGCACAATTATAAGGGACTTACGAACACTCCTAACAGATCCCTGATCCACCTATCCTGGCTTTCAGATGGACACCCAACCTAACACAAAAACTGGCACATAGAAAAACACTTAATGAACAAAACATTATTAAAAATGGGACCAACTGTGCAATACATGTCACTGCGCACATCTATACCGACAACGCTGCCCATCATAAGATCAAGGCATCATACCCACATACATCTCCAAATGCTGTCCAGTTCAATAAATGCGAAACAGGATGTTACACTGGCGAAATTGGTCAGAAACTGAACCTAAGGGTGAACCTACATAGACACTCCATTAACAAACACAACGAAAAATAACAACTGCACTCCGGTTGGCCACCACTTCACCCAGAGGGAACACTCCATTGGGGTCCTCATAATAAAAAGTAAAAAATAAAATTGAAATATGCCATGTCGTTGATTTTATTCTCATGTATTTCCCTCATTTAACAGACTTTATTTTGTCTAAAGATATATGTTTTTTCTTTTCTTAAAGAATCCCCTTTTCCCCCTCCAAATTCTTTTCACACTGGCTAATTTACGACCACTTTAAAACCTGTGACCTGTACCTTATCAGTCTTTATCATGCGCCTTAACTCCTGTACTGCTACCCATACCTTACTTGGATATTCTCTGGCTAGAATTGCTTTTGACCTGGTAAAAGGAGGTTGATACTCTCAAAAGCTCGTCCTTAAAAAAATGCATTATCCTATATTGAAGTACTCACGCCAAGTTCTTTCACACCAAACTCAACCAACCATATCTTTATGGGCCTTGGTTGGTGAGCCACTATATGGACAAAAGTATTGGGACACACCTCTTAATTACTGAAATCAGGTTTAGGCTCCTTAGTTCCAGTGAAGGAAAACCCAAATGTCCCAGCATACCAAGACATTTTGGACAATGCTATGCTTCCAACAGTTTGGGGAGAGCCTTTTCTATTCCAGCGTGACTGTATCCCAGTGCACAAGGCAAGGTCCACAAAGACATGGTTGGATGAGTTTAGTGTGGAAGAACTTGACTGGCCGCACAGAGCCCCGACCTCAACCTCATCGAACACCTTTGGGATGAACAGGAACGGAGCCAATCCTTCTTGTCTAACATCAGTGCCTGACCCCACAAATGCTCCACTTGATCAATGGGCCACAGAAATGCAATGTCATTGAAGTCCTTGTTGGTGCAATGGTAACCCATCTCGGTGATACACTTCCTATGACTAAACACTTTTTGTTCTGCAGATTCTTATGCACACCACTTTGAAATTGCCAGGAAAGAGACCTTTGTATGTGAATACTGCAGTAAAAAATGAACGCTTGTTTCACATATAAAGCGTGAAATGGACTAAATGCTTAATGGACTAAAGTTTCTGGTCTGGTAGAAGTCACCATGTGCATTAAGTTTCTTCAAGGTTGGTGATCAACTTACCGAGCCAGTTAAAACTAAAAGCACATTTGCCATGCCTTATGGCAGCTGAACTCAGGTTCAAAGGTTAGACTAGCAGAGCGTAGTGTCACAACTGCACTGTGTTCTCAGGCCTCAATATATTCTAAGGTTACAGTATGTACTAACATTAATACTACAAAAAGCTGCAAACCGAATGGCTTACGTTAACACGAGGACTCTTTTTTAGGGAAAACACAAGTTGCTTGTTAGAATATCTTAACTTTTATAAAGACTAAAGACCTATTGAGTCAAATTCAAAACAATACAAAATAGGCAAATAATGGTTTGCTTTGACATTTAATGCTATGTCTACTTATTGACCTACACACCTGTGTGTGACATGATTCAGCTACTAATCTATACACTAGGGCTGCAACTAACGATTATTTTAATAATCGATTAGTTGGCCGATTATTTTTTCGATTAATCGGATAAAAAAATGCAATTTTTTTAAATTTAAAATAATGTAATAAAAAACGTACAATTTACACTTTCATCTCTTTATTGCAATGGCCTCTCTCTATTCACCTTCTTATTTTACTGACATAATAATAAAAGCTACAAGAACCCAAACACAGTGTTTCTCAAACTAGGTTTTAATACAAAGTTATTAGTAAATATTAATTCATATGTTAACTATTTTTCATATTTAATAAAAACTATTTGGAAAAAAAGCCTTATTTAATTTTTTTTTTTATTTACCAAACCGCCCCCGGTTATGCACATCAGACCCCCAGCTTGCCACTCTGCCCCCATATATGCCTTATACCTCTTATATGCCAGATTCCACTGTGCCCCTGATATGCCTTATACTCCTTATATGCCAGTGATATGCAACTGAGCCCCCTGATATACCTTTTACCCCCAGATGTTTTATGACCCCCTGATATGCCTAATATCGATATGCCTTATACCCCCTATATTCCCTGAAATTCATAATACCCCCCATACACCACTATAAATCACCCATACACAACTCTGGCTCCTCCCCCTCCCATACACCACTCTGGCTCCTCCCCCTCCCATACTCCACTCTGCCTCCTCCCCCTCCCATACTCCACTCTGCCTCCTCCCCCTCCCATACACTACTCTGCCTCCTCCCCCTCCCATACACCACTCTGCCTCCTCCCCCTCCCATACTCCACTCTGACTCCTCCCCCTCCCATGCACCACTCTGCCGCCTCCCCCTCCCATGCTCCACTCTGCCGCCTCCCCCTCCCATACACCACTCTGGCTCCTCCCCCTCCCATACACCACTCTGGCTCCTCCCCCTCCCATACACCACTCTGGCCCCTCCCCCTCCCATACTCCACTCTGCCTCCTCCCCCTCCCATACTCCACTCTGCCTCCTCCCATACATCACTCTGCCTCCTCCCCCTCCCATACATCACTCTGCCTCCTCCCCCCCCATACTCCACTCTGCCTCCTCCCCCCTCCCATACACAACTCTGGCCCCTCCCCCTCCCATACTCCACTCTGGCTCCTCCCCCTCCCATACTCCACTCTGCCTCCTGTCAGCAACGGATCTTCACTAGACAAGGACTTTCACTGCAGCTTCATAGAAGCCACAGTGTAAGTGAAGTGCAGTAACGGACACTCACAGGCTGACAGAAAATCATCCTCTCTGGGGGGGGAGGAGCCACAGTGGTGTATGGGAGGGTGGCTCCCATACACCCTTCTGACTCCTCCCCCCGACACCGCTCTGCCTCTCTACCCGGCTCCGTTACTGACAGTAACGGAGGCTGTCTGTGCGATGCAGACCCCCACCAGCTGACAGAGAGGATGATTCTCTGTCAGCCTGTGAGTGTCTGCATCGCACAGACAGCCTCCGTTACTGCAGTTCACTTACACTGTGGCTTCTATGAAGCTGCAGTGAAAGTCCTTGTCAGTAACGGAGCCGGGAGAGAGGCAGAGTGACGTATGGGAGGGGGAGGAGTCAGAGGGGTGTATGGGAGGGGGGAGAGAGACGGAAGTGAGAGACCGGCCGACAGTGAGGGGAATCCAGGTCCCCTGCAGCGTTGCGGGGGATCTGGATTCCGGTGTTATAATCCGATCTCTGTTTGAGATCGGATTATTATAAGGAGAGGAGTTTTTCAGAGCATTTGCTCTGGAAAAAAACCCCTCTTTTTATAATCGATAAAAATCGATTCGATTAATCGATGATGAAATTCGTTGCCAACGATTTTCATAATCGATTATTATCGATTTTATCGATTAGTTGTTTAAGCCCTAATATACACCATTAGTAAATAAGTAAAGGAAGAACAGTTTGGATGCAAATTTACTGGATACTTCCTACAGGGTAACGTTTACAAAGGACGCATCCTACACTAAAGAATATATGTACGTGTGCCAGCACCATGTTGACAAAATATATATATATCCACAAATGTATAAATGATACATAAACTTTAAATGAGTGGATATTTGTGAGTATTAGGTTTGGGTATATATTGATACTTAGCATGCATTATATGTGCAGTGATCTACAACAATCTCTAAATTCACTCAACACAAGAAAGCCTTGATTTCCAGCTGGTGGTATGTTCCCAAAAAGGTCCATCAATTAATATACTGCTACCGACCCATAGTTATGGAGATTGGGCTACAGATAGCAGATGGTACTTGACGCTCATTACTAATTGTCAAGGAAAAAGTTACACATATCTATGGCAAGAACCTTAACATGCAGACATAAAAAGCACTTAAGCTACCACATCAATACTGGCCTTCTAAAAAATATATCCTTAAGGAGAGTAAATCCCACATGCTGGCACTATTTAAAATGCGATAACTTCTTACAGCATCTCCTAGAAAGGGCTGTAAACAGGAAACCAAGAAGGGAAAGGCTATTCAAGGTAGTTGACCACAATTATTTTCCTTATCTTCTTCAACGCACTTTGCACATCCAGGGATTTTTCTTTTAAGTCCCAGCACTCCTATTCTCTCACATAACCGGCATTGTGACCTTTGGCCAGTGTAGAAAGTAAGCAGTAAAGCACTGCCCCGGGCACTTTCACATACACCAAAAGGATCTTTCACTGTGCTCTGGGTGCGCTTTGTTAAAAAGTACATACTTAACATAGCTTTGCTGAAAACATAAGTTACCCAGATTCTTGCTAAAAATTATATATATATATATATTATATATATATATATATATATATATATATATAGATAGATAGAGAGAGAGAGAGAGAGAGATATAGTTTTTTGTTTTTTTTTACATATTTTCCCTTCTAAAAATCAAATAGTTTAGTCGCTCATTTAAGACCAGTATTATTAAACTGTCTATAGTGTAATGAATAAAACAGAGTAATGTATAACAAATTTATTATTCATAAGACTATATAGAGTTGAAGTATTTCATATACCCAAAGAGAAACTTCCATTCCTTGCTGCTGCTACTACTAATGCACAGTTACACAAAGAGAAAATATATAGGCATACTTTACCAGCCATACACGCATGGGTACTAAAGCATGCAGCGTGGTTCTGGGATAGCCTGCTACATATTGTGTGTATGTATAGATGCAGTACATATACTGCGTGCCAACCGATTGCAGACATAGTAGAAATCATCATCTATAAATATCTATGGATTTTTCTTTCCATGACAGATGCACTTTAAAAGTGGGATTAATGTAATGTTCTCAAACTACAGGAAGGCAGAGATCATACATTATGAATTAGAACTGGCATTAGGGCTCATCCTGTGATATCACTGGTTTTAAAACTGACCTGTAATTTTTAAATAAAGTGTATATTAATATCCACAGTATACAGAAAGCCTATAAGCCATGCCGATGACCTGTGACCCAACTTGTGCTTCGCACAACACAATGGAGGAAAGTTAGCCTTATGCACTACATACACTGCCCATAATGGGATTTATGGCAGGGACCTTGAAATGTTTTATTACATAAAATGCCACCGCTCACTCTAGGAATACATAGAATCCCATAGTCTAGTAGTTAATAGAAAGTTTAAATTTGCATGACAAAAACCATAAAAAAACCATCTAATTCATGTCTATGTTATGGCAAACAACGGACAGTTACCACATCTATATCCTTACATACCCGTAAACATTTTGGTGACAGCTCTACTTTGCTTGCGAGCTGAACATATAAGAAGTAGCCACGGAGGGAAAAACTCATGGTGACTCGCTAAAAGATCGGCTATTGTTCCTGATAATCCAGACGGTCGATGCTCGCCTTCCACAGCGTTGCAGCCCTCGTCCACAGAATCCACCACCAAAAGGAGACTTTGGGAAGGAGATTTCATAGCCAGGAGAGGAAGGAGAACACACCTTAATACAGAGGGAAACAAAGTTTAAACAGTTAGTGATGCCAGCGGGTAAGTAAAAATATTTTTTTTACTGTTGCATGAGCTGTATAAAATAAGGCTAAGTTTGAATGTGGAACCATGAGCAGGACCGCTTAAAAGAACATGGTTCTTCAAGATAGTATTGTGCCTTTAATACATATTGTATATCAACACCATGATTCTGGGGACAACTCATCATTGTAAGCAACAATGTCAGAGTGACCTAACTAGACATGGCTCAGGACAGGTTTGCTTGTCTTATAACAAGACAATGTGGATGTATAAAAGCCTTATTTTATTTCTTTTCACCTCTAAGTAGCTTTATACATAACAAGAGGCACAACTGTATCTTTCATTTCTTTGTAATGTTGGCAATTCACACGGTTGTTATTCTTCTGTTCACATCAGTGTTTCTCAACCAGGAAAGCACAAAACATAACAGATTTCATCCAAATACAAAACTGTTACCACGATCCACAACAGAGATGACCAGAGACCAGAAGCAACATATACACAGAAGATAAAAAATAAAATAAAACAATGTGAACAACATTCACTGGCAGTTCCTGCTCTACATGCGCCCTTATTTTCACACAAGAGGACAGGAAAGCTATTTTGGGATTCAGAATTCTTCTAGATTAAAAGGACATGGCAAGCTTGGATTCCAACATACCAAAATAGTATATTGTCTTGTGCGGTTATTGTTTTTGTGTTTGTTAAAAATAATTTGTGATACTAAATCCACAAACCAAGCAGTAATTGTTTTGAATGTAGCTTCACTGCTTTCTTTCATAGGCAGTCTATATGCAAAGGGAGACCGCTTCCACAATCAAGGGGTTAAAACATTTAACATACAATTAGTGCAGAGACTCCGAAAAGTCCAGTTTCGCATGTATGCGTCCAGTTCTATACATTTGTGAATACCCAGAAATAAAAATAGTCTTGTACTTTATATATGAAATATCCTCACCCAGAACATGCAATAATGCCGATAGCAGCAGATGTGTTAAGATCCAAAAGCTGCTCGAATGCCAGCTTCTTAGAATTCCACTGTTATAATATTACATGGCATTTGTTAAGCCATAGCAGATTATGCCGACTTCTAAAACCATACGGTAATAGCTATGAGCACAAAGTAAATAAAAGGACAAACACTTCAAACGCCCAATAGCCTGTTTCTAGAACCCATGAGAAATAAACGCTGAGCTGCTGCTTAGATTCAGTGCTGTCAGCAAACGGCTGGCAGCTTGCCAAAGGGCTTGCACTCTATACAGCCCCTGTCATCTACGGACCTAGATTCCACTCAGCCTGGAAAGACATCAGAAACTCATTTATTTTTTAAATCAATATTCCTGGATCCACAACCTAGCAACTACACAATCACATTATGCAAATACAAGTTTTTCTAATCAGAAGGCAGTCTCTAGAGGAAAGAAAAAATAAATAAATAAAAAAGCTACCAATATCACAGCACGTCCAAAAAACTAGACTCGACAAATGTTGGCAATATGATTTCAATGGCTATTCTTTACATCCAACTTTGTGAAAACAGTTTGTCGAGGGTCTTCTATTTCGGCATGACAAGGAGGAGACAAAGTCAGGTCCTTGTATATATCATACATACATGTATATATGTATGTATGTATGTATGTATGTATGTATGTATGTATGTATGTATGTATGTATGTATGTATGTATGTATGTATTCACCCGTGTACACTGATTAAAGATAGGTGCAATAGGTGCTTTTTTTTTTTTAGCCAATTCCTCCATATTCCAATTCCTCCATATTCAAATATTAGGTTACACAGAACCGAGACAGACGTGCAATTTTGTTAAAGAGTTACGGTAATCTTGGCAAACTTCTTGAACATGTAGAATCTGGCATTTGGTGAAGTAGCACTAGGGGGTAGGCATGCATTTCTGTTTTAGCATAGTTGTACATTACATTAGTATGGATTTGGCACACGAAAATAGCAATTCATGCATCCTTTACCACAAGAACCTGGACAATGCATAAATCAAAATTACAGAGCTGCATGGTTGTGGCCCTTAATGGCTTGAAGGAGCGGCAGCTTGCCCAGGGTGAAGGCTTTGACATTAGAATGAGCAATGCGACCACAAAGCCAAGTTAGAAGTCAGTTAATAGGTGGTACAACAGAATGTATTTGTTGAAAAAGGCAGCTTTTAAAAGTCGGCCTTGGTGAGAAGAATAACAAAAAAAGCTAACACTTCAGAAGGTCATGAATGAAGTCAGGGCGACCGACAAAAGACAAAACAAGGGATAAGAAAACAAAACTCCCTTCTGTTTTTTTTTTTTTTAGAAACATTTAAATTAGAGGACGGGAAGCCTAGGCTGTTACTAAAACAGGATGACATCTTCCACCTGATAATTCCATGACAGACTACAAAGTGCCTCCTAGTTTAAAAAGCAGCCTCACAAAACGTTGATGGCCAATATCCAGGTCCACACAGGTATTATGACTGTAAAAGCCCGCCAGCAAAAATATGAGGAAAATAAATTAAGCTGTTTAAATGGCCATGCCTTTTTTTGGAAACATTGCTTGTTTTTTCTGGACAATGCCTGTCAAGTGGCAGGCAACAGATTGGCCAACAGGCTGGTTCCTACAAAGCAAGCACTCTTGAATTCCAGGACCAGCGCTACCCCAAAGACGTGTTAATCTACCTATCCTTTAATGATCTCTCATAACTCACCACACTAACGCTCTCCCTGTGTATTGGATGGCAGACCACTACCTAAAGCTCAACACCTGCAAGCATAAGCTTCTGGTCCCAGCACCTCCACTGGCTCCCTGTACATTGCAGAATTACCTTTAAAGCCCAGCCTACACTACATGGAACTCTGTATTCCCTCCTGATGTCGGTGCAAAGAAAAAAAACGAACAAGTACAGTTGTATTCCCAGGAATCGGTAACATCCCACTATGTCCAGCTTGTTGAACTCTATACCATTGCTCGACCCGAGTCGACAGGTTCACTCAAACACTAGAAATCACATCCTGCTGCCTAGAGATTTTTAGCTGTCGGACACACAAACCAGCTCTATATAGCTCTTTAAGACCAACAGCTTGTATTCCGAAAGAAAATATCTGTTCTCTTCACCTCGAAGATATTCACAGTACCGATTTCTCCACATAACCCTTGACTAATAAAATCATCCAGTCCCATGCAGTAACCTCCTGGTTCGTTCGTCCCCAACCTCCTAACAGAATATAAGGTCCCAGGAGGTGGTCCGCGCCTCCGTACCAACTATGTCTTAACCAAGAGGCAACAGACAGAGATGGTGCATCTCAGAAGATGCACCAAGTTTCCTGAAAATCCTGTTTGCATTTTAAAACGCAACAAAGGCTTCTTCTTTGGTTAGGAGATAATATTAATACTTGTAATAATAATAATAAATAATAATATGCATGCTTTCCATATTAAAAGATGTTAATTGTATAGGTTGCATAGCGAAAATGGCAATGCTTTATCTCCACCTTAGCCACAGTTTGGATCTCCATGAATCTGCTCACTCCTTGGCCGTAGCACCCGATCTTGCCATAATATAAGGCATTTCCCATGCACATGGCGCCCTGGTACAGTGTTGCTCATTGCTTGCGGAACTAAAACATGGAGCAGTCATTCTAACATGAGAGCGCCCGATTAAAAAATCTCCCCTCTGAGCTTAACACTCTTGTGGCCGAATGTAGTGTTAGGAACATCCTTCACAGTGGTGATGAATGCCTAATCCCTTCTTGATTTGTGTGGATGTTCGCTCAACACGTGCAAAGCACTGTTAGGTTGCAGCCATAGAAAACGAAGAAAAAAAAAAAAAGCTTCTTAAAGGTTTTTGTTATTTTTGTAATTAAACCGTCAGATGAAAGGATAAAATTACATTCCAGAGACTGCACTTAATTAAAGTTGTGCTGAAACGTCAGCAGTATTGCTTTATTCAGAGTAAGCGTGTGTTACGGCTTTAGTTAAACATGGTTCACTTTACCACAATACAGGGCACAAAATGGTATTAAGGAGGGGAGAAGGCACGTCTGCATACACAGATACACCATGTACCATGCTATCTTTATTGTGGCAAATACAAGAGGAACGAAATCTCACAGCTCGTCAAAATGTCATTTTCTCACACAGTAGGAGCTAATAAGAGAAAGATTATTATGATTTCTCAAGGTTCTGCCTATACACTCAATGCTTTATTGCTGCTTCGTATTTTCCTCTCCTAATAAGTCTAAAAAAAAAAAAAAAAAAAAAAAGATGTTCTAATTCAAATTAATGACCTTCATCTCATTTTACAAGCCTTTCATACATACGAGTTTATGCTAGCTGAATGCCAATAATGGAGAAACACAACATACTTTCGTTATACGATGAGGAGAACACAGACAAGCTTCCTATGTGCTACCTAGCAGAATATTTCACATGACTAATACTTAAACTGCAGACATCATATGCAATTTAATGCATGTCGTAGCAGTCTGCCACCTTTCAACTGACATCACTGACTTTGTGAGTGGCATGAATTGGAACGTCCACTGCGATCCAGGCCTTCTCGTCATCACTGCCTGACCTCACAAATGCTCTCTTGAGATACTCCAAAATCTTGGGGAAAGCCTTCTCAGAAGGGTAAAGGTGATTATAAATGCATAATGCCCCAAACCGCATATTAGTGCCCAACAAGCTCATATGGGCGTGATGATGAAGTATCCACATATTTTTGGTCATACAGTGCATATACTGAAAGTGTACTGGTCATTTTGCTGTACAAATAGGAGGGATTGTATGTCAATAACGTTGATCTTCAGTGTCCCTAACTTAAAATGTTATGTTGAAAAGGTCCAAGGCCTTTGTGGAAGCTTCAGAGTACTTGCCACTATTGCCTCTGCAGTATGCCCAATGCATTTTTAAATTAATCAGGTACCGAAGGCCTACAATTGAAGCATTGGACACACGGGTCAACACTTTTAACAATTACTTTATCATCTTGCATTAGGATCGTAAGGACCCCAAAACAGACACTTGTCGTCAAAAAGTCTAAAACTGCATTTTTTTGTGAAATGTCACATTACAGTTGAAACTCAAGTTCAGTAATGCTCTGGACAATGCAATTTTCAAATGAAATGGTACATAGGCTAAGCAACACTCAAACTTTGTTAAAGTGTTGTTAACACTGTTGTCCATGGTGTCAAAACATTTAGCTGCTACATTCAAAATAACAAAAAAAGTACCTTTTAAAGGCTTCTGACGGATTGCGTTCACACTCCCCAGGCTGTAAAAGGCTCTGGACAGCAGGATCGTTTAATTTGTCCTCATAGCCCGGCATTAGTCCTCCTCGGCAGATCTGGTCAACCAGTCCCCTGATAAAGCTTCCCACGCAAAGCGTGTCTGCATCCTGGGCCTTGCAAAAATGAAAAGCCAAAACCTGGCTATGCAAACCTCTTTGTAAACCGGCAGGTGAACTTGGCCACAGCAGCTCAGTGCACAGAGCTGTCTTTCCACTACCTGGGCCACCAACTAGCAATAAACCCCAGGCAGTTCCTTTTCCCGTACTGCCGCCATTGCTGCCAGAGTTTGCCACAAGCACCAGTTTGTTGGCGGCAGAGACGCTGCTGTTTGCTTTCTCTTGCAGACAGTGTTGAAGCTTGTGGAAAATCCATTCTCTGCAGTAGAAGGGTTTTCCTTGGAGTAAACTGGTCTGAGCCATTGTGGCTATTGCTTGTCAATCTGAACTGTTACAAATAATGGCAACTCTGCTTCTGCATTTAAAACCAAATAAAGACTGGGGCCAAAGATGGGGCTAAATTCCAGTAGTGACATATCCTAAACAAGAAACGGCAACGGAATGCAGGGGGCATTCAATGCTTCCAGAAAACAAACTTCTTAGGTATTCACCATGTATAAAACTACATGGTTCCTTACACTACATGAAGTACCGGAGTGGCGGTATTTTGCCTATATCCGAGACCGAGCCTTTTCAAATGGATGGGAAAGTCAAGAACGCTCATCCCTGCATCTGGATTTCATACAACTGTGCATTCTTTCAGTACAAGCGGGAGACAACACATCTGGAAAGAAGAAGAAAGAATCCAACTGTTAGTATGCACCAATTATGGTTTGTTCCAGCAGATCATCACATGCATATGTTCGCATCCAAACTCCTATTGAATCACAGTACAGTGTATGCATTCAACGTGACCCGATTACATAACAAAAGGTGCATACTTTCCCACACTTAGCTATATAATTTACTCCACGTACTGACCTACTGCCATGGATTTCTTAATCAGCCCTTTGCTGCATACTATAAGATAACTATAAAATAAACTCAGGCACTGGTGGCATTAGGATACATTTAACTCGACTTCCACAACAGGAGAAGCCCTTCGGAACGCATAGTTGAATCAAAAACATACCTTAACTATCAGGGAGACGCCTGCTTTAGACGATCAACCCCGTGGAAAATAAAGTGCTAATGTCTATTTGGAAGTCATGTAAGTGGCCACGATGTGGTAAATGCTACAGACTGACTGGAACGAATGAACTGCATGCTTAAGTGAGTTTTCCAGACCTGGGAAAGTGTCGACTAAGCACTTTTTCCTGTTCAGATTACTGACCTTAAGATAAATTAAAGATATAATTAATAAAAAAAAAAAATGCAGCCTATGAACTTAAGATGTACCCGACTGTACATATAAACAGACTGGTGTAAAAAAAATAAATAAAATTTTTTTTTTTAAAAAAAAAGCATGGCTGGTTAGTAATTATATCTCATGAAGAGAATACGTCTAGGACTACATGAAACTCAACATGTAACCAAAACCAAACAAAAAACAACTGTGAACATTCACATTCCGCCCTTTGACAGCCAACTTTGTTTAGAGGAATTTCCCTTTTGGCACTTAGGACATATAATATATATATATATATATATATATATATATATATATATATATATATATACACACACACACACACACACATAGACCCTATATTATATACAATTGAAAAAGCATGAATTATATAGGCAGTTCAATAAAACACTCGGAAGTCAGTAAAATAATCAATATATACACACTTTGTATCAGCAATGCATTTACATTTCCCAGAAGGGGGGGGGGGGGCACACTGAAGTTAATATGCATCGGTGAACGCAGGGTATTACACGCCTGGTCTGTCTGGTGTCGCCTCTTCAATCTCTATTGCTTTTTCCTAGTATCCACTAAATGGGTTGAAACAATTTTCAGCGAGATCTCCAACTTGCAGTTTTGTTTTATTTAGATGCATACAGTTCTTTGGAATCAACACACAGATGCACGCTAACCCTGCAGCCCATGATGATGATGAAACTCAAACCTCGGGCAGTTATAGAATTAGAGACACAAGTTACAGAACTAACCAACACGGCTCTATCATATTATCATGTCGGTACAACGGTAGCGTGAGCGTGTAAGTATTCACATTGTAAGTTAATTCACAGATACGCGCATACCCGTCAACAGAACAGGAGCTGTCAGTTTTCGCCCACCTGTCACCGGACAATGCATATCCAATTCCAGCCACCTCTAAATTAACTCTTCGCAGCTCTTACTTGTAACATGATGTCAGCTGTGGGATGTAATGTGTACTTTTCTCTGCATGGGGTGGAAGTGGTTTCTCAATCATTGCTGTGAATTTATTACCCTCTTCCTCCTCCCCAGCACAGCCCCTTAGGTCTTTGTACTGCTGAAGGACCCCCTGGCCGCCACCCCCCCCTATCTGCACAGACTGGGCAGTTCCAGCCATCGGTGGCTCGCCATGCAACACACACACACACGGACACACACGTACACACACACAGGGGGGCTGTAGACATACAACCCGTAGAATAAGAGACAGTCACCTACATGCTGTGCAAGGCCAGAGACCCCACCCCGGGGAGAAGAGGCGGGGGCCGGATCTGTGCAGCTGGGACTGCAGTAAAGGAGGTGGCTGGGAGCAGCATATACAAGCTGGACCTGTGTGCACATGTGTGCAAGCATCTGATCACAGATGGGGAAGTCAACCCTAACACAGCCTCTGCCAGCACCCAGCTGTTAGAGGGGGGGGGATCAGCATACATGTCCCAGGATGCACCGGGCCTGGGATTTTAAATAAATTTAAAAAAAAAAAATTACTGGTGGGGCAGTGTGCCCCCTGCCTTTAATGTACATACGCCTTCTGTTAACCCCTTCAGCATCTGATGCTCCCAGAATGATAATAGTGTGCGCGCCCACACACACACACACCGTCACCTTCGTCTAGGGAGTTACACGAATGAGTTCTCTAGACTTGCCCGTATGTTTATAAATGCATAGACCAAACAATTACACACTTCCCTCGTGCATTACCTCCATCCAGTGAGCGTGTCCACCTCTGCCCGGAGCTACGCGCCTGTTGCTCTGGTAACAGCACTAGGGGACAGGGACCCCGTAGACTTGTCACCTCAGCCCCCGGGGCTCTCTGTCTGTCTCTTTGTTTCCCCTCTTTCTCGGGTCCCAGTCTGGCTGTCGCTCCGGCTGCTCCTCCTCTCCCTCCCCGAGAGCCGTATCCCCGCCTCCAAACAGCAGGAGGGGACGGCAGCCAAGCAGAGAAAACGTCGAGGTTGAGAACTCTCCAACCGTGACCCCGCCCTTTCCTAGGCCACATCCCACTAAGCTCGCCAAGGACTGTGTCCGGTGACGCGCGGCATCATGGGAGTTGTAGTTTTAGTGCCTATGCGGGTTCCTTGACCACGTGACTAGGCGTCCTGGTGTAACCCTAGTCGGGTACGGTGTCAGAAGCTGTGCTGTCAGGAACTGGGTTACTTCAGTTCGTACTTACACGTTGTGTTTACATTTGCTTTTATCATTAAAAGACCAGCTCCTAGTTGCAGGTCATGTAATAGCCTATACAGACCCTTTTCCAAGGTTATCCTTACCTGCCCTCTGCACCGATGTAGCTTAACTGAAGCAAATGTTTACACAGAGAGCAAAAAATCCTTATTATCTCTCCTATGTTGTGGGCTGTTTTCCCTCTTAATTAATCCTCATGTCCTTTTAATAGTAGTTTAGCTGATAAACATTTTTTGCTTCTTGAAGCATTGTGGCAGATTTCCTGGCAGAATTGGCACCGTTAGCCTTTTTTTTCTTATTTTGGAGAAAAATGTGTTGTAGAAGAGTGAAAAAATATCGTACATTTGCATGAAATTAAAAGCCATATTTTCTGGGCATTTTAAAATAAATGTAGAAATTAACACTAAAAAGATAAGTAGATCATAGAGGTTGCATGTTTTAAAAACATGAACGCAAAACATGAACTATGAGATCTAGGGACTGCTAAGGACTTCCAAAACCAGCCGGTACGTCACAAAGGGCCCTGGGACAACATCCAGGGATCTGCGTGCCTCTCTTCCCTCCGCCGACGTCATAACCGCAGTATCAGAAAGACAACATTCATGGCTGATTAGAAAGGAGGAAACCACCGCTGCTTGTGAAGACCATACACGTCTGTATCCCGCAGTCTATGGAGAGATGAGTCTAAAGTGAATCTTTTTGAGCCTTGTTATGTCTGGCACTAAGCACGTCGAGAACTTCACATCAGTGGTCAGGCATGGTGGTGGCAGTATCATTGTTTGGGGGTACTTTACAAAATTCTCTGTATCAAAATCAGGGCCGGACTGGGAATGAAAAGCAGCCCTG
Source organism: Sceloporus occidentalis (assembly GCA_023333645.1). Lineage (NCBI taxonomy): Eukaryota > Metazoa > Chordata > Lepidosauria > Squamata > Phrynosomatidae > Sceloporus > Sceloporus occidentalis. The sequence goes on from JALMGF010000046.1 coordinate 7,040,380, forward strand.
GAAACATTTGGAGACCGACCCCATATAGTTTATCTCGCGGTCGAGCTCTTATACCCACACGCACCCCTTATACATACCCGAGTCACACTATTTGCCATACAAATAACTATAAAACATTCTTTTTATCACATTATTTGTATTAGAATGCCAGAAAGCAAACGTGTTAAAAGGCCCTAATACATTAAATGGATTAGACATAATGGAAACAAAACATTTGCTACTGCAAACATTTTTAGATGAAAAAGTTCCATTTTATTCAGTGGAGCAAAACAGCGATCACATTATTCTTCACAATATTCTTGTAAGAAACTTTTATTTCTTTATTAATTCATGTAAACTATTTTTTCATATTTAATAAAAGCTGTGATTGAGAATTTTTTGTTTTGTTTTTAATTTCTTTTATTTGCCAACCTACCCCCCCACAGTTATGCACATCTGCCCCATGCTTGCCACTCTGCCCCAGAAATGCCTTATACCCCCCATATGCCACTTTGCCTCCCTGATATCCCTTATAGCCTCCTATATGCCACTCTGCCCCGTGATATGCCTTTTAACCCCTATATGCCACTCTGCCTCCCTGATTTGCCTTATACCCCCCTATACGCCACTCTGCCCAGTGATATGCCTTTTAACCCCCTATATGCCACTCTACCCCATGATATGCTTTTAAACCCCCTTTATGCCACTCTGCCTCCAGAAATGCCTTATACCCCTATATGCCACTCTGGCATATAGGTATTAAAAGGCATATCATGATCCAAAACACACAACCAAATGCACACAAGAGTAGTTGAGGAAGAAGAAATATAAAGTTTTTGTAATGTCTTGAGCAGATAGTGTTTAACAATTATTAAAATGTGCTGTGAGAGACTGATTAATAACTATGCTTGTAGTTCTTTCTTTTAAAGGTGCGCTATACTTTGAAACTATGGCAATGATAACCTTTTTTTTTTTTTACAGGAATGTTGGGTGTTCCATACATTTCTTTAATAAATGAATGGTACAAATATCAAAATTATCTATTTTTCTTTTACTCAGATAGCCTTTTATCTCATATTAGGTTTTTGCAACGCAGTAAATAACCGAAAGTGCCAAGAAAATGCAACAATGCTGAAAATTAGCCAGGGGCAAATCCTTTTTCAGCCAACAAACTGTATTCACCAAGAATGAATTGAACATTGTGTCTCTGCCCCTGTCGTTATGTGTGCAATTTTTTCTTGACCCCAGCCCACCATATGATCGTAGTTCCAGTGGGAAAAAGTCCACATTGCAGATTAAGCAAGATAAGCAATTTGTATTTAAGGTGGGCCCCTGCTAAACTAATGACTGGAATCTGTGCTAAGGAATTTTAGATTTATCAACAAAGCATAGGACATTTTAGTAATAGATTTCAGTGATGTATGTAACACAGCTTGATAAACACAAGTACCAAAAGTAGACTGTTTAGGCTGTACTGAGTAATGGAAGGCTCTTTTATCACATTCCTACTTGTACGTCTCTGTCTTTTCGTGACAGAATGTACAAAACCATAGAGAAGCACTGTTACCTCCAGTTAGGTATGCCTCAACTCATGTACTTCTCTATGGTTTTGTGTTTCAAGAATTAACTCTATACACCAAAGAAAATTGTTCCTACTGTTCTCCATAACTGACCGCAGCATGCATGGGACACTAGCGACATAACCAGGAGTATGCACCAACATTGCTTATGGGGGACGTTTACTAGGGGTTGTGGTGGACAGCTTTATGATGTTCTATGGACCTTCACAACCTTTGCCACAGACACTGGCGTCCTTTTAATGACAATTAGCAGGACTTGCTATGCAGGAAGCAACAAACAGAAGCCTTTGTAATGGTTAGTATCAGCTCAAATTAGGATGACCTGATACCTATTTTTTTGAAAGAAAAATCATATTACCAACCGACTCTGCCAGTTAAATAATTTGGAACAATTTAAAGTTTGTGACTAAAATATGAGTTTATCTTTGTTTTTACAATACTTTACTCTTTCTTACATTTTTGGGAGGGAAAAGGAAAAGCAGGCAATCAAACCTTTCCAGCAGATGCAAGCTGGCAGTAAATATGTTTTCATTTCCAAACAAGCTTTTTTTTTATTATCACTTAATTTGGGTTTTTTTCTGTGTTTTAGCACAAGAGGGGCTGCTACCAATTACATCAAAGTTACAAAAACAGGAACTCCACACGTTTAAAAAAAACAAAAACGTTTAAGAACAAGGGCAATCAGATTAAATTGTGTTTCAATTTTAAAATTAATTTTCTTGTAAAATAGGCTTCACTAATCTCAGGAGCCATGAAATCCATGCCTCCTAGATGTTCAGATCAAGCTTTTCATTTTTTTTTGTGCCGTTTTATATGGAATTCTATAGGTATTCATCTTTTTGGATCATCACATGTCAAGCTAGCTCACTTTCTTAGAAAATTAATGTTCTTTATTAGCAATCATACATACATTATAAGTAATTGCATTAACATATACTACATGTGAATATTTTAAAGTAGCCATAGAATATGTAGCCTACGTAATTTTTTTTTTAGATGGCAAATTATCAATTATTAAAAAAATAGTCTCCAGGAGCAAAAACCAATTATCCCAGCAGTCAGGATTAATGGCATTTGAATTGATTTATTTTTTTTAACCGAAAAGGATAAAGACAATGAAAAATAAATAAAACATTTGGGATAAGCGTGACTATGAGAGAACAGTTGCTGTTTATGGATTTGTGGGATTTAGGAAATCTATTCTTAAAGGCATCCAAATAGAGTACATTGTAGATATCACTTCAAAACCTATTATTGTCAGACATTGTGCTACCAAATCACCAGTAAGGAGGTTTCACAAAACCTTTAGTTTTGTGAATGCCAAAAGGGTACATTATTTTCTTCTGATTTTCTCTGATTTATGGAACTATAATTTGACCAATAAGATAAGTCTTAATGATATACAGTGTTAATAAATTATATATAGTTAATAAATCTATAGTGATATTACATGGATACTCCAGTGCCTAAAACAATGAAAATATATGCTGTAGTTTGGTGCATTTTCCAGCATTGATATCAAAATATGCGTTCTTTTTTTAGGATGTATTGAAAATAAGATTTTTAGTCTATTTTTTGTCCTATGTTTTCCTGAATGCACAGAACCTTGAAGTTGTGCAGTGTGGGAACAGAAGGAGTACTTGCATGCTTCTATTGTTTTAAATATGCGCCCATGAAATTAAAGTCTCATTTTCAAAATCCTTTTTAAAAAAAATCATACATTTAGGGATATGCCTACCGGAACAAAAAAAATATAAAGTGTAAGTTAAAGTCTGAAATGCCTCTGATTATATACTGGGTTATTTTGCATATAATAAAATTGTAATGTTTCTTTTCCAGGTAAATGTAAATAAATGATTTCATTCTTTCATTTATCAATTCTTTCCGTGCCAAGGAAGAGTAGGGTAGCGGCACATAGTTTAATTCACTGGTTGCAAATATTGGTAGCTTGATCCAATTTTGAAGATTTTTTTTATCATTTTTAGTAAAGAGGGTGTATTGTGTGGTGTATACTATGGTTATATATTTTTTTATAGAGAGAATACATAATCCATTGTGTACAGTCTGTTTGAAAAGGTGGAAGGAAGTTTGAAAGGTAGAAGGTAGTTAGGAAGCGTTATTTCCAGTTATTCCATATGGCAAACTATTAATGTTGTGCCCAACACTTTACTGTTTATGCTACACAATGACATGCTCATACATGCTGGAACAACGTGAAAGTGCTACATCTAAAAGATGTCTAAATATTCTACATCCAAAAAGTGTTACATCTAAAAGATGTCTAAATATAAAAAATAAACATCTAAATATATTGTTTATAGTGGGACAAGCTCACATCTCGCTCCCCAGTTACACATATTCAATTGTGCATGAGGTTATTGGGAGGGGGGCTGGGACAAAATCCCTGGAGGTCTGGTGTCTCCAGAAACATAAATCTCTCTTATTTTGCATTTCTCCATATAAATTATATGTGCTTTTGTTTGTTGCCATCTCTTGCATAAGTTAGATGCTGGCACACTGGGAGCAATGTGGAACAAGAGAGTTGCACACTAATGAGTCCAAATAATAGAAAAAGTCTGTGCACCCTTAACATGTCAAAATAATCTGATTAAAGATTTTGTATTTTTTGGCATCAAATCCAGTGAACCTGTGGATTATTACTAATTTATTCTTTTGCCAACTATTGTTTGTCTAATAGGATAGGTTCAGTAGAGTGATGGATATTTATAACGATCAGACTCAGGCTTTGCTGCAGACCACGATAAATTGTCATCACTAACATGTTCATTAACAAGCTGGTTCCTTTTTTTGTCCTGTGCTTTAGCTGCAAATTTTTGCAACTTCATAGTTATCTAAATTGCACAAATCTCTAAAATATGATGCACATAGGTACTCAGAAGACATCAGTGGCAGCTGCACCATGCCAAATCTGCCAAGGGATCCTCTTAAGTTGAACAGGAGAATTGACCATGACAAAGGTTATTACTGTTAATGTTTTAACCTAGAGTTATCCACTTGCTCTTTAGGACTATTACAAATATATTCAAACCATAACCTACTCAAGAAAGAGTTACCTAGGGTTTCACGGGTCACCACTGTCACCTTTCATGAAATAGTAAGGTTAATATAAGGAACGTTTAACAAATAGAATGTTATATGACTTTTCTCAATGTCACCACTTTGTTTTCAATGTGAAGGTTAATACTGTTAACCTGAAAGGGAAGCAAAAAGTGCCAAGGCATCAGATGGCAGCAGAAAACAAATTGTTTTGAAATCTGGCTTAAGAGTCCGCGGTTGTATTCAAAATTACTCAAAAAGCACTCCATAGTCTAGTATCTGATCTATTTGTGTAATTGAAAGTGGACATCGGCTGACTTCACTGCATTACCGATATCAGGTAAAATTGAGGATTGACACAATAAAAGAAAGAAAAAAGAATTATTCTATTCAGCACGCCTTTTGGAACTGAATAGCTTTTGTATATTTGTCACAAAAAAAGTAAGAGAGGTGACATAGTCCCTAGGGTTTTATTGCTATGCCTTCCTGTTGCAGCTTTGTCTGAGAACATTCATTGCTTTTAGAAGCACAACGCATTAACATTTTTCTCATCTTATTCTAAATCTTTCTGTCCATTTGGCATATGGTCTAAAAGGTACTCAAATCCTTTCTTTCTAAATATAATGCTCTTGGATAAAATCCTAAAGCTAAAATGGCTACGTCCGAGCTTCAAGGACATAGAACTATTGATTGAAAGATGCTTGTATTAGACAAAGTAACCTTTACTTAGCAACAGACTGCTAACTTTGATAGGTATGATATTTGTGCCATGGATAGTGCACTTTCACATTGATTTTTACTTTTTGAGAAACTAAGAAGAGAAATAATAGATGTTTTATCCTTTTTTTTGCATTCCTTGGGATCATGTTAGATCAGCGATAGCAAACCTATGGTACAATTGGCGCAACAGCAGGGGCGGACTGGGCCGGGGGGCAGGGGGGCAATTGCCCCCCAGGCCGCCCTAAATCCGGGCCGGTGGGCCGGACTGACGAGCATTCAATGCGGCTGCGGCCGCAAAGTTAAAAACTAAGCGGCCGCGAGCAGGATTGAATGCGGCCGTCATGCGTACCTGGCGTGGGGGGGAGGGGGCGGTCCGCCCCGGCTGCCGCTCATCTGAGGGGTGCCACCATGCCGGCACGCCTCCAGAAATGATGCGCGCGGCACAACATTGAAGCCACGCCCACCGTCTTCCGCGCTCAGTGCACCGGAAGGACAGGAAGAAGAAGAAGAGGAGGAGGAGGAAAAGTGAGAGTGAAAGAAGAAAAGGTAGGAAAGAGTGGATTAGTAAATGTGTGAGAGTGATGGGTGTTATGCTGAATGTAAGTGTGTGAGAGTGATGGGTGTTATGCTGAATGTAAGTGTGTGAGAGTGATGGGTGTTATGCTGAATGTAAGTGTGTGAGAGTGATGGGTGTTATGCTGAATGTAAGTGTGTGAGAGTTATGGGTGTTATGCTGAATGTAAGTGTGTGAGAGTGATGGGTGTTATGCTGAATGTAAGTGTGTGAGAGTGATGGGTGTTATGCTGAATGTAAGTGTGTGAGAGTGATGGGTGTTATGCTGAATGTTTGTGAATGAGGGTTTCAGATAGCATGGATGTGTAAGTGTTGGGGGATAGCTTGGCATAGGGAGTCCGTAATCACATTCCTTTCATGCCCAGATTCCAGCATGTAGTGGCTGCCTAGGCATGATAGGAGTGTGATTGCTGTTATAAATTATTTTTTGGTCCAACTTCGGTGTGTTAACACTTTTATTGGACAGAATAATTCAATGACAGTATTAATATATATATATATATATATAATTGCAAACAGCAATCACACTCCTATCATGCTAAGTCAGCCAGCACATGCTAGAACCTGGGCATGATCGGATTGTGATTGTTGTTATATATATGTGTGTTTGTGTGTATATATATGTTAATATTGTTGTTGATTTTTTTGTCTAATTTTGGTGTTACTTTTAATAAAGTATTTTAAAGGTTTTTTTTGGGTTTTTTTTTCAGTTTTGGCCAAGTGAATGCTGAATTTTTAGTTTCAGTCCAGAATTTTCATTTCGTTGCATCCCTACTATATACTATGCCAGTCACTAAAGTGGTAAGCCTACACCACATCAATGTTTGGCTTAGTATATAGTGATAGGGGTTGTCAGTGTCTGGCTCAATGTATAGGCACACATTGACGGTGGTACCGCATAATCCCTAAGCATATAATGATAACAAATATGCTGTACCCCTGTCAATGTTTGCCTAACCATAGAAACTATGCAGTTTTAAAGTGTGTGTGTGTGGGGGGGGTGCCACATACAGGGTCTGCCACAGGTGCCAAATACTCTAGGTACCCCCCTGTATCATGCGGCTGTCAGACCCAACGGCCATGCCTCAGCTCCTCTTCCCACGTCTTAAAAGTGGTGTGATGAAGAGCTGAGGCATGCGGTGCGTGCACACCGGCCACTTTAATTTCATTAGGCGCTGGTGGAGTGACTGCCGCACGACGGCCGCTTTCAATGTCGCTCGCAGCCGCTTTGATGGTGCAACGGGCCAGTTGACTAGACTTGCCCCCCAGGCCTTAGGCTGCCAGCCCTCCCCTGCGCAACAGGGCATGCCAAGGCTTCTGTTGTAGAACGCGGCCAGGTTACCAACTTACTGGTTAATTTTTTTAATCGGCCCAAAGATAATCTTGTTTTACAATAATAGTGCTATGCCAACTGCTTCTGATTTACATGAGAATGTGTGCTAAAAAAAACAGTCGTTATAAGTAGCTCGAGAGCATGATCCTAAATTCCTGATGGCAAGAATAAAAATGAAGATGTCAACACTTAACTCGCATTAAAAACCAAAGTATTGGAGATTACTAGGCCTTTGGAGATCACCAGGCTTTATTTTGGCAGAGGATACTCATGGAAATGCTAATTGACATCTATCTTTCCTCAGGCAAACATATTTCAAAGTGGCGTAGAGCTAATCCATACTTACCCAGTCCTAGTGATATTATCCTCTGTATATTTATTCACAGTAATTAGTCACAGCCAAATACCCAGGATTAGAGTCATCGCTACGTAAATGCCAACTGTCTCCATAATGGTTTTAAGCATAACTGAATGTATTTAATAATCTATAACTTTCTCTTTGTGATAGTGTTTATATAATTAAACAAATAATAATTATATGGATGTAGAACTAGCATATTAGTTAATTTTCCAACCTGATTGGTTTACGTTATTATACATCTTTATCCAATATGATGACACCACAATGCTTTATGAAGGCTATTTGGCATTTGTTTATTTTCCCAATCTATACTGAAATTTTTACATACAAATCATGCTTTTCTGTATAATCCTTTTTTTACGTTTTAATCTGCGCCGGTGAAAATATTCTCTTTTGTAGCTTGAGAAATGAATGTATTGGGACCACCCCTGTTCTTTGACCCGGCTGCTCTCAGCTCTCATATATCCAGCAGAACTAGGGAGCACATGAATATTCATATCGTTCCCAGTGGCATCAGAACGTGATAAATTATTTGGTTCCCTAGTTACAAAGTCCCAGGAATGCCATAAATATCTGGCTCATTTCAGCCCAATTTAGCAACATTTGAGAAAAAAAAATGACTATCAATGCCTTATACTCCTATTCTTTCTATAATGTGATTTATTGCTAAAGAAAAGGAACGCGGAAGGCTAAGACTTCTACTAAATCAAAAACTAAAAAAGAAAACTAATTTGAAGTGCCTTTAAAAGGTAGAAAATACCCATTTCCACTTAAATGTATTGTATTGTGAAAATTGATTTTTTTTACAATATACAGTAATATTATAATATATAGTTATTGTTCCTCAAGTGTTGATTAAAAAGCAGTACCGAATCGTAGATTTAAAGATCCTAGCTTCTTACGTGTGCTATGACTTTTAATACAAGAAGTGCTGCTATTTTTTGTTTTTCTATACTTTACACCAACCCACAGATGCATTTGCTCAATTGTTCAACTGTTGATGGGACATTTCAATGACAGGTCCTGAAGAAGGGTATGACCAATTCTCATTCCAGCTTTACTATTGACTTAGTAAATGTACAGCAAAAATATGCAGTTCACAAAAAAGGTGTTTGTGTGCCTTAGATAATAGTTTTAGCATTTCATAATACATTATCCTTGAGGCAGAGCAACTTAAAACTAGACCTCAGCACCAGATTAAGTAAAGTGACCAGCGTATACAAAAGTGTCATATATTTCTGATAATGAAATCAAGTTTTGTAAAATTGAAAAAAAAACCACAAATTAGAAATTCCATATGGGACCTCTTTGTTATATGTTAGGGAACAGGTTAACTTTGACTATATGCAGGTTGAAGGGTAAGAACATTTTTATTGTTAAACTCATGTTGACCAATTAGTCCGGTAAATAAAATAAGACATGAGCTAATAATCTTATTTGTATGTCAGTATTTGAATTTCACGACCTGTAAAATGTATTTTTGAAACAGTTTAGTGCATCTTTCATTGGGACTTATTTTTGAAAAGAACTGAAACTGAGCACACTCGCAGCTTGGTACATTCCCTGGTAACTTTAGCTTGAAACATAAGTGCAAGCATGTAAAAGTTTAAGTCCGACGGTAACGGTAAGACCTGCGGAACTGAAATAGCAAGGATATGTTTTAAAAACACTGCACGTCAAACTCCACAAATAGGCCTTACGGAACCACATAACAAATTGATCCCAAATATAAGGTATAAGTGCTATTTATATAATACTTTACAGCCAATGCTTTGAACTAGTGGCTCCTGTCTGGATAACAGAGCGCTGGGACCCGGACACCTAGAAATGTTTGTTACGCTACTTCTGGGATATATGACTTTTTTGGCCAAAAACAGAGCATTAACACATACATTGCATTAAATTCTGTTCACAAAATACAATCTACTGTTAAAATAGCCGGGATAAAGTAAAACCTATTGCTAGAAAGCCAGTTAGGTTGCTCTGTAAAACACACACATTACACACAATTTAATAAATTCTATAAAATACAATATTATGGTATTTTAATACATAGATCTTACAATACTGTATGCGTTGAATGCTACGTAGGTCATATACACTTACAGCCAAGTAAACTGCCCAAATTACTATATAAATTTAACCCTTGGCTAAATATGGGCACAAACACAGCTCTTTAGGGATTTGATTTTATTACAGCTTTTTACTGGCAAGTTAATGATTTTGTGGCTAATGAAACTTCGACACAATGTTTTGCAAGTGTCCTGTGGTGCAAATAACTAGTATTTATCTTTCTAGGAATTACTTGTTTGCTAGAAGTTCTGTAAATCCTTTGGTAGTGACAGATGGCGTTTGTTCGTCCACGCACTGTTAGCTACGTTTTAAAGGAACAGTAGTTTTATTAAACTGCTGTTTAATGGAAGCTTAGGGTTTTAAATGGTAAACTTGTTTGAGCAGGGCCCTTCTCACCTTTTGTTTTATGTCCAAATTGTTTTGTGATGCACCACCTGTTCTGTTAACTATCGTACTGCACTGCAGAATATGATGGTGCTATATAACTCAATAAATAATGATAATGGATTCCATGTCAATTTCTTAACCCAAAGTTTTTTTTTTAATTGCTCCTAATTATAAGCTATCTACAATGATATATATATATAGATATATATATATATATATATATTGGGTTATTTTTATACAAATTACATGTTAGAATGCCTATTTTTCTCTTTATCCTAGTATAAAGAACATAATAAAGAACATTTATCCCAGTATCTTGGAAAACTGGTACCTCTTTCCTTGTCTGTGTAATTATTTCATTATCATAATAGTAGGTATCATAGACAGTTGATTGGGCAAAGAATGCCAAAGTGGGGAAGAACATGGTGAGTGCATAAGGGGGCAAAATGCCACTTACACAAACGAAAAGATGCTTTGTCTCAAACAATTGGAGCTTGTGGATAAAATCTGTAGGGAATGGTAGTCTTAGTTTAATGATGGTTAATGGGTATACTTAAAATTGTTTATCACTTTCCCACATTCTAAATTTTACAGCCCATGAAGTATATTACATACAGAAACCAATCTCACAATTTAAGGAGACAACATTTCCATGGCTGACCCAGGAGAGAATTCAAGAGCGGATTTAGGCAAAACAGGACACTGCGCAGTGAAATGGCACATGCTTTTCAACCTAGTAAATTGTAAAATTTCTTCATTTGCTCTGGAAAAAACCTCGTCTTATAATCGAGCAAATACGGTATTTGGAAGACAAGTAACATCAATGATAGAAAGCTATTATGTTAGTTTTGCCAGAATTGGATGCATCTGAGATAAAACAAAACCAATTTACATGAAGTTTTTTTTTTTTTTTTACTTATTATACTATACACATTCAAGTAAAATAAATTCATATGCCTATTTTCAGGACAGTATGATAAATACAAAGTGTTGGAAGTTTTAATGGTACATTTCCCTTGACACTACATTTATCTTTGTTACTGTTGGCTTAATCGCCTAATAATGTAGAAAATTGAACATCTGATGGCATGCTTGTCAACACATTGGCTTTTAATAAACCCAATAGGCGTATGTGTCACAAACATGTGCTTGATGGAAAGGCTGTGTGTCACATGATACTTTGCATGGGTTTCTGTGGATTGTTGCAGCACTGTTGGCTTTGAGTGATAGTTATGTGTGTTTGCTATTGATTAATGACTGTTTGTACTTAAAAAAGGGAAAGGTTAGTGGATTATAACAGCTTTGTGCTTGACTTTGACTAAGTGACTGTAATTGCTTTTACTCTTGCGAGTGTCACGTGCAATGTAGTCTAGGACAGTATCTAGTGATATTGCCATTATATATATTTATATATATATATATATATATATATATATATATATATATATATATATATATATATATGGTTTACCTAAATATTATACCACAAAGATAATCTCACACCACCATAAGATCAATACTAAAATATTAAAACATGAAAACATGTCTAATATATTTCTTAGCTCAGATAAATCTAAGCACCTTGCAACAAAGGTCCTTCTATGCCATCCTCAAAACAGCGGTCTTGTCATGGCAAAGAGTGACTTCTATTTTTTTTTTCTAACATATTTTTTATTAAATTTTTCATTTAAGAAAAAAAACATTTTTGTTACATATTGTTATACATGTACATAGGCAATGCTGAAGTAAGGTATACATGGTACATAAGTAGAGTTGTTTACATCGTGGAGAATGTGTCAAACAATTCCAGAAAAACATAAAAAATAAAATAAAGGGTAACAGAAGAAAAATAAGAAATGAAGATAAGATAAGTGGAATTTGCACTCCTAAGAATATCCAATACTTATAAGTATACAGATTTGTGATCAGCATATAATACTTTAGTGTATGATGAAAGACCGGGTGGTAGCCTCTGAGTTTTGGTGTGAAGGGTTACAGTAGTTGAACTGTATTGTGTGTGCTGGTTAGCCATATGTCCCATGTTGAATAAAAGTCGTTGGTCCTATTTTGGGCAGAAGAAATCTTAGACTTCTATTTTAACATTCACTGTTCGCGTGGGGAGAAGTGACGTACTCTGGCCTATGCTGACTAGGCCAAGGGTGGCACCAGCTCCTGACACAAAACCAGGCAGAGGAACGCCCTCCTGGGCGATCAAGTCCCTTGGTGTGTCACTTCCTAATGGACCAGCTACAAGTGAGATCTGTAAGCTCCCCAGCAGGCTCATATACACTGGGGACTATGCTGTGCAAAGTGAAAGATGGCATCTGCGGAGGGGGCAGCGCCCAAGGTAAATACACCACTAGTGATGAGTGAAATTCCCAGGAAATAGGGCTCTGCTGTGTGCCACCTCACCCAGACTGATTATTTTTCATTGCAGTATTTTATTTGCTGAAGGGGTCATGTGAATTAACAATCTTATAACTGGAAGGGGAACAAATGAAAGGGGAAATAACACTTTCTCCAATCATTTGTAATCGCTTTTAATTACATTACTGGTACAATACAGAAATCAGCTCGATATGCCTTACGGCTGTGTTTAAAGTCAGGCAGTATAATATAAAACAAACCATAAAAGTTTAATTTTAAATCTTGATGACTAGGACAGAGTAGCTATAAGTCTCAAAGACTATAAACTAAACATGATGAAACGTTTATGACTTCTGTGTTAAGCGGCGACAAGCCCTATTAATTTGTGCAATCCATATAAAACCACCGGGCCATTTATATAACTATATAAAGCAAGTTTATTGGTGATACCCTAAATATGCATTATATGAGGTATTATAGTATGTGAAACATTGAAATCTCATCTCAGCCTAACGTGATAACCCATGTAAAGAAGAATGCATGTTAAAGTATTCTGTGGGTAGATTACTGTGGGTATATATAGATTACCGGATATGCCGTTACATAGGTTTATTGGCCCTGATATATACCCTTTGCTACAATCCAACCTATTTATTTAAGATATAATAATTTTTAAAATGTTACTTTATAATTCAGAAGGCTATATACTATTGAACATTCATTCACATTATATACTCTCGTTTGTAGCTGAATGCCTAACTAGCAATATCCTGGTCACTGTAGAGCATGACCCTTAAGTAATTACAGAGGAAGGAAATGATCATCACCACAAAACTATCCAACAACAATACAATGCGCTTCCAAAAAATGTGCCTTGAACTAACACCCCAAGAGTCTGAGATTATTGCTTCTGCATTCCAGAACTTTCTGGCTGAAGTCCAAGATGGAGGCCTGTTACTGAGTTCAGGTCTCCCAGTTGGTAGAACAAGCTGATATTACATTAGTAACCCAGCCATCTGTTTGCCTTTTTTCCTTTGTATGTGTTCATGTTTTGGTTACTGAAAAATAGTCGATGAGTGAAGAGAAACTTATGCCTACAGAGAATTATGTAAGCCTCTATTAGAAAACCGGTATAAGAATATACAATAAGTTCTTTGTAGAATTTGAAGCACATTATATATCAGGAATGTTATCGTAAACAAATCAGTTCATATAATTTGTCGGGAGTAATTTAAAGATATTTCAAAGACTGAAATATGATATCAATGTGTTGGTTACAGATGATTACTAATAGAAATACAAACTGCATTTTGTACTGAAATGTTTCATTTAACCTACACTACCTGTACAAAAGTGTTGGGACACCTGACCATTACACCAACAGGGCTCTAGTGAAATCACATTCTAAATACATTAATATGTAGTTGCAAGCGGACATACCAGGACATTTTGCACAATGCTATGCTTGCACAAGGCAACGTCCATACAGACATGGTTGGATGAGTTTGTTGTGGAAAAACCTGACTAGCCCACACAGACCACAACAGAGATTGTGAGTTAGGCCTTGTCATCCAACATCAGTGACTGACCTCACAATTGGTCTTCTGGACGAACGGGCAAACATTCCCACAGAAACACTCCAAAATCTTGTGAAAATCCTTCACAAAAGGAAGACCAACTACATATTATGTCTATGTATTTAGAATGCGATGTCATAAATTTCCATGTTGGTGTAATGGCTGTATGTCCCGCTACTTTTGTTTATAAAGTGTAAGATATCCCTATTTGCATCATTTCCAGCCTTCATGTTTGACATCCTAACCATTGACTAATGTTTTTCCTTTCTGTATAATAAAAATGTTTAAAAAAAAAACAATAAAAATAATGTTACACAAAAACACGCTTTTCCCTCCATCTCTGGATCCACAACATTTATATTACTTTATTGTCAAAAGGAGTCCAGCATATTCTTAAAAGCCCCCACTGTATCTACAGTCATCAAGCCCAAGGCCAATGCATCTCAGAGCTTTATTGTCCCTACTGTGAAGAATGTGTACTACTGGAAAATGTAACGGTAGCATTATTCCTAATACTGTAGAATGAAGTAAACATGCAAGTGAAAGCAGCATTACAACACAATATCAATCTAATGTATGGTTTGATATATTGTGCAAAATATTTTAAATTGTTTAGTAAAATCACTTATTACACAGTTTCACTCTTTCTATTAATCTTTTTATTATCCAATCGTGTGGTTCTCTCTGGAATGTAGAATTTCCTGTTTATCTATCGTGGTTTATGTGACCAGTTTTGTAAATTCTTCACCAGGATCACTATAATAACCACATTGTCTGAGAAGTGCATTCTGATTTAGCAAGTCTACATGTAGATGATTGTGTATAAACCACTTTATAGATTGGCAACAGTGGAATTACTAGATATTTATATAGCTCTGTAAGCGAAGACAAAAATACTAAAAATTTCAGTTATTATTTTCTGTGGTCCTCCTGAAAAACGCTAATTAAAAGTTTTCATGTACAGAACTGCAGGAAACTTGTTATTGATGGACATGGTACAATGACCATCCAAGCATAACTAAAGATAAGCATGATATGGTCATTGCTGACTGTGAAAAGAGAATGAGAAGAATGTTCTCCGGTCAATAGAGTGCTTCATTGGTTTCTAAGGCATTAGATCATTGTAAGATGCACAGCTATACTGTGGTTTTAGGAAGACTGAGTGAGAATTTAAATGGTATCCCTTTCTTTTTCCCAGTTTCCATTTTTTAAAATACGTATGACTGATACTATAAAAGAGGAAAAAGTTTATTTACTCTTGGCTAACATAAATGTTAATGTCAACGTATTTGTATGGAAATGATTAATGACTCTTCTATGAAGCACATTAGACCTGGAATGGTTATAACATGAATTCACTGTGTAATTAGATGACTAATTGTGTTGTTGTTACATGCAGCTAATAAATTTTTAGAATGTCCTCTCACCATGTTATAGTTGTTGATGTGAGCACCTGCCAAAGCTTGTTTCTTGGAAGTTGCAGTGAAAGATGATCCTCCTGACTTAATATGCTCAGGGATGCCCACCAGTCCTGTCCAGTTTAGTTCTTCCAAATGTTTCACAAACACACATTTTACTAATGGTAATTTACCAACCTTGGGTAAGGGTTTGTGTGTGACGAGGGTCAAAATACATAGAGAATCGATCTCTGTTATGGTGAACTTACATCTAAACATGTTTATAAATCAGTGCACTGAGGTTTAGGTAAGCTCTATGAAACCTGTCTGTTTGAGGTTTTATTAATGACTAAAAACTTGCTTTTTTGAGAAAGGAAAAATCGGGGTTGCTTATAGATAAGGAAAACAAAATAAACCTGGCATATCTAAAAATCAAAGATGTATGGCATTGTGGCCAATGGCCAGAAAATACATAGATGGACACAAAAACTAAATTCAGGTCTCTGTGCAGGCCAGTCAAGTTCTGTCACCAAACTCATGTCTTTATGTACCTTACTCTGTGCACTGGGGCATAGTTATGCTGGAATAGAAAAGGGTCTTCCCCAAACTGTTCCCACAAAGCTGGAAACAGCATTGCCCAAAATGTCTTCAGCATTGGCCTTCTCGTCCAACATCAGTGTCTGGCCCCACAAATGCTCTGCTGGATGAATGAAACACTCCAAAAGCCTTCCCAAAAGGGTGGAAGCTGTTATAGCTGCAAAGGGGGGGGCCACTACATATTAATGTCTATGTATTGTGACAGAAAGGCCGGTACAGTAGTGGATGGGCGGTATATATACGCCCTACTCTGGCTAATTTTGTGTGTCCTTATGTTTAAAATTAAAGTCCCAGGGAAAGATGTTGTTTGACTACAAACTGCATTACTGGCAGTTTGCAAAACATGGTAAGGGTCCCTGGGGCGGAGCATCTGGAAGAGCAGGGTGGGCCAATGCTCCAACAGCACTAATTGCTGTATTGATCCAATCCAGAGTCTGCATTCTGGACAGGAGCTCCACAGGTGTGGACTAAGTAGCAGCTCACCTGTGGTTGTTTAATTAGCAGGCAGAGGGTAAAAGGAACTGAGCCTGATTCAGAAAAAAAGGCCATTGTTATTCCAGCTGGGAGAGCTAAGGAACTGAGGAGTGGTTTCTCTCTGAAAAGCCATTTTGATGGAAACTTGTGACTTGTTGGAAGGTGAATGTTTGGAGCTGTTTTGTACTAAGTCAGTGCTCAAGCAAAGACTGTTATCCGGTGCTGCTTATAACTGCTGCTGTTTCTTCCTGTAAAATAAACATTGAAACTGAGCTGGATGTATCCTGGGCTTCATTTACCCTAGAAGACTGTGGTAACAACCAAGATCCTTGAAAAAATCCCAAGGAAAAGGGAGGCCTGTCGCATATGGTGGAGATTGCAGGCATCCACGTAAGTCTGTGGGTAGAAGCCATTTACAGCTCACCATGGAGGAAGTTATTAAAGCACTGATCCAGTCTACTTCTGCACAGCAGGAAGCTAATAGGAGAGCTGCAGAAAATAGTGCAGCCCTACAGCAGCTGGTGCTGGCTCAAGCAGAGAATGCTATGATAATGGCCAAAGCACAGAAGGAAAGCACTGATACCTTGGTACAGCATATTGTTATGACACAAGCTGAGGCATTCAGAGTGACCCGTGAGGAACAGCAAACCGCTACCCATGCGCTACAGCAGGAGATTCACGCTTTGTCTGAAAAGCTGAACTGGGACTCTGAAGGGACCTATCAAGGACCCAAGGTGATTCGGGCAAGTCACTATCTTCAAAAGATGACTGCAGTAGATGACACTGAGGCATATCTTCTGGCTTTTGAACGCACAGCAGCGAGAGAAGGATGGCCGGCAGCTGAGTGGGCAAGTATACTGGCACCGTTCCTGAGTGGAGAACCCCAGAAGGCCTACTATGACTTGGAGCCAGTACAGGCCAGTGACTACAGCAAGTTGAAGGATGAAATCCTGGCAAGGCTTGGAGTAACCTCAGCAGTACGTGCACAAAGGTTCCATTCATGGTCATATTCCTCTGACAAAGCTGCAAGATCCCAAATGTTTGACCTAATACATCTGGCCAGGAAGTGGTTACAGCCGGAGGTCAACTCAGCTAGTCACATTGTGGAACTCTTAGTAATGGACCGTTTTTTGCGGGGCTTGCCTCCCACTCTGCGTAGATGGGTTAGTCAAAGTGACCCTCAGACAGCAGACCAATTAATTGCTTTAGTGGAGAGGTATGTAACTGCAGGAGAACTTGCACGTCCTGTTTCAACTGAGCAATCTCGCAATCAGAAGATCCAAGATCCTGGGAAAGCTGGTAAGACTGTTCATGATTTAAGGGGTACTGAAGAACGGCAGGTATATGCGACAGGCCTCCCTTTTCCTTGGGATTTTTTCAAGGATCTTGGTTGTTACCACAGTCTTCTAGGGTAAATGAAGCCCAGGATACATCCAGCTCAGTTTCAATGTTTATTTTACAGGAAGAAACAGCAGCAGTTATAAGCAGCACCGGATAACAGTCTTTGCTTGAGCACTGACTTAGTACAAAACAGCTCCAAACATTCACCTTCCAACAAGTCACAAGTTTCCATCAAAATGGCTTTTCAGAGAGAAACCACTCCTCAGTTCCTTAGCTCTCCCAGCTGGAATAACAATGGCCTTTTTTTCTGAATCAGGCTCAGTTCCTTTTACCCTCTGCCTGCTAATTAATCAACCACAGGTGAGCTGCTACTTAGTCCACACCTGTGGAGCTCCTGTCCAGAATGCAGACTCTGGATTGGATCAATACAGCAATTAGTGCTGTTGGAGCATTGGCCCACCCTGCTCTTCCAGATGCTCCGCCCCAGGGACCCTTACCATGTTTTGCAAACTGCCAGTAATGCAGTTTGTAGTCAAACAACATCTTTCCCTGGGACTTTAATTTTACACATAAGGACACACAAAATTAGCCAGAGTAGGGCGTATATACCGCCCATCCACTACTGTACCGGCCTTTCTGTCACAGTATGTAGAATGCAATGTCATGCAAGTCCCTGATGGCATAATAGTCAGGTGTCCCAATACTTTTCTACATATAGTGCATATGGGAAATTTGTAATGTAATGATGCTAGAAATGTCCTAACACCGAGTTACCTTCACAGATAACTAATTTTAACGAGCAAAAATCTTAACTATGAAGAACCTTTGTAATTATGCAGTTAGTATGTAGAAAACTATGGTGCCAATGTTACCTCTATGTACGTACATTTTAGATTTCTGCAATGGCTCTTAATTTTTTTGACTTGTTTACTATTATGGTTAGTTATAGTCTTTGTGTAGAAGCAAAACTACTTTGGTTATAACAGTTTTTTGTATCATATTTAGTATATTATTCAGAGTAAGATGTACCAATCTAAATACAAATGTTATACTTCAGCATAGTCATGGGCGTAACTACAAGGCCCGGGTGTGTAAATTACCACGGACCCCCCCCAACTTCACCAGGCAACATGTCCCACAGAGCATGGTTAAAACCGAACAAATGTATTTCTTTTCATAGACCGGTATAGTTCATGAATGTCGGATTGTCCTACGGAGACAGTGAAGTTAAAACCTTTGTCAAGACCCCTTGGTGGAAGGGTATATATCCAATATGAGTCTCTTTTTTAAAAATTATTTATGGGAATTTCACCCTCAACTTCCCTCTATTGATGCATTTAATGCCAATAAAATTTAGAATGCCTGGATCTTTATTGTGACAAGATCTAACTTATAATATAATACTGTAGATAACAATCATTTAATACATGTTTTAGAGACTTCATGACAAGCATGGGTGAAAATCATAACGATATACTGTATTTGCCCAATTATAAGACAACCCCCCCCAACATTTGAATATTCATTTAGGAACAAAAGAAAAAGCCTGAATATTAGACTACCCTATAGGAAAAATGTTTTACTATTAAATATTAATTCACGTGTAAACTATTTTTCATATTTAATAAAAACTATGATTGAGAAAAATTGTTTTTTTTTGTTTTTATTTCCTTTTATTTGCCAACCTGCTCCCCAGTTTTGAACATCTGGCCCACGGCTTGCTACTCTGCCCCCCGATATGCCTTATACCTGCCTATTTGCCACTCTGCCTCCATTATGCCACTCTGCCCCCCGGAAATGCCTTTTAACCCCCTATATGCCACTCTGCCCCCCAGATATGCCTTATACCTGCCTATATGCCACTCTGCCTCCATGATATGCCTTTTAACCCCCATTATGCCACTCTGCCCCCCAGAAATGCCTTTTAACCCCCTATATGCCACTCTGCCCCCCCGACTTACCAATGCTTCCCAGACTCGTTCCTCCTACTTCAGACTCCCTGGTATCTAGTGGGTGCAGCCGATAGATGTCTGCGCAATGTTCAGGCGGGGCTTCTATGACTGAGCATCAGCATGACGTGACAGATGACCTCCGCTGCTGCCGGCACTTCCGCCGCATTTGTCCATATGCTACATTTCTGATCATACGTTCAGCGTCTCCCTCTCTAGTAACACTCCCCCCCTTCCCCTCTGAGTTGGCGTACCCCAAGGCTCAGTTCTAGGGCCCCTGCTGTTCTCACTAATCTCAACCTTGGCTTTCAATACCACCTTAATGTAGATGACACCCAGCTCTACCATACATTCCTCAGTTCTCCCTCTCTTTCTCTTAGATCATGTAACTAACTGTCCTGCCTCTGTCTTTAATTGGATGCTTGCACCTCTTGTTTGCATGCGCCTGCCCAGAATCCCTTGTGGTTGTGGCAGCACCATGAGATTTCTGAGGGAAAAAACAAGCTGTCTGGCTTGTCTGGTGTTTGTATCCTTGCTGCCTTGGTGTCACCCTTGACCTCTCATTCACCCTATATATCTAGTCTCTCTAAAAAACTGCTATGTCCATCTTAAAATCATTGCCTCCATTCATCCCTTCATAACACAAGATGCCACTAAGGCCCTAGTTCATCCCCTCATTATCTCTTGTCTTGTATTGTAACCCTGTTTTATCTGGTCTCCCTCATACTCATCTTGCTCCTCTACAATCCACAACGAACACTGCTGCCTTATCTTCCTCACCCATCTCTTTACCAACACCTCTACCCTCTGTCAGTCTACTACTTACATCTTCTCTTCTCCAAATACATTCCTACCTGGCCTCTCCTTTCATCTGATGATCTTTATCTGTTCTGTACTCTGACTTCTAGTTCTCATGCATGCTTGCAAGATTTCCCAATAGCTGTCCCTATCCTCTGGAATGTCCTCCCTGGCCTATCCATATTTCCACTGCCTTCAAAGAATTCCTCAAGACCCACTTCTTTAAGGAAGCCTGTTAACCTTCCTTCCCTAGCCCCTCTCCTGCCTTCGGACAATACTTATACTAGTGTGGCTGGTCCATCTCTAACAGTGGCACTTTTATCTCTTGTGTAATACCTCTTCTGTATGTCAAATGGTTATATGCTGCTTGTTATGACCTGTTTACCCATTGTACAGCACTCCATTCAAGTTCATTCCAGTGGTGTCTGATGGGATTGAGGTTAGGGTTCAGCAATGTGAATAAATCAGTGTAGTTTTATTTCCACACGAGTGGCGGCGTTTAAACCCAATAGGGTTGATGGCATGATTCCAGCATGACTGTACCCCAGTGCACAAAGCAAGGTAGGACATGGTAGGAGTTTGGTGTGGAAGAACTTTACCGGCCCGCACAAATGCTCTACTAGATGAATGGGCAAGAATTCCCACAGAAACACCAACTATGTTTTATGTATTTAGAATGCAATTTCATAAAAGTCCCTGCTGGAATAATGTAAAATCACACACAGTAACAAAAAAGGCACAAAAGGAGGCCCCTGTTTTTGCGAGTTTACAATCTAGTCGCTGTGAATTTCTGCTTCAATGTTTTCCCATGCAACATTTCAATGATCCATAAAACCCACAGAACATTGTGTAGTCTCTACATTTTACTCCATTTTATTCAAAGCCCCCATATTTAGTTCACTTCTATGGCTACACGAGTTGGTCAAGGCATAGCAATATATGCGTATTAACATGCATTCTGAGAAATGTGAATCAAATGAGAATATGAAATTAGATATAAATTGGCCAACAGTGATGTCTTGCACATTTCTTGAAAAATTGAGGTAATACATTTTTTTTTTTTACATAAATCTTAAATTGATTTAGCTAATTTTTAAGCTGGATAAAATGCATTATATCTGCCCTTTACTAAATATATTCCTTTCATAATGAACCATGAAATGAATCAATATCTTGTCAGAATTTCTGCTCACTGTAAACACATTCTTTAATATTTTATGGATTACAGGCAAGAAAACATCTGGTATCTCATTTTGTCTAATCCCTGAAAGCACTCTACATGCTATTTGTTGAGTGTGGGGAAGAACAAGCTTGTGATGGCTGAACATGTCACTTGGCTATGGGACGCATGCACAGAAACACAATATTTCACGAATCAGTGGTTTATGTAATTGAGTTAATGGCATATAAAACAGGGAGTTTCATATATGGAAATCAGCTCTTTACCATAAATGTTTTACCTGTCTCCAAAACATATTTGAAAGAAGCACTTTCTGTCTTGAAGGAACATTTACAAATAAAATAGTTTCTACTAACTTTCCACCTGCAATCAAAATTGTTGTGACATATATGTCACATAACCGCTCACTTCATCACAGTGTTCATGATTGCTGCACGATCCCTCTTTTGGAGCAATTGTGCAGCAGGGGAGAGTTAGGGGTGAAGATACCCCTTAAGGACAATGGGCGGTCCCTAAAACCATTGAAAACAATGCATTTTGCTTTGTCATTAAGGGGTTAAACCAGTTCTTGAAGCTGCCAATGGCAGCTGGAACGCAATTGCCAGTTTTGATTACAGGCTTCTCTGTGAGTTCTGCTTGGCTTTTGCAGTTGCATTTAGCTTGGACACACAAGCGAATCCTGAGCTGGGGCGAATCTCCTAAGTGACATCTCTAAGTGAGGAGTTACAAGCAAAAAGGAGTTAAAAAGCAAGAAGGAGGGTAAAGTATAAATCCTTGTGATTGCATATAATATATTTATATATATTTTGCGCCTTACTGTCTGTTTTTGCCAGTTATTGGAGCTATCCCCATTGCCAAGATGTCCTCCATGTTTGACAATGCGGTCAGGTGTACATCTTGCTCAATGTATGCAATCCTTGAGCAGCGCTTCGAGGGTGCATATTGCTGTGCGAGATGTGTGCGGGTTGCTCATTTGGAAGCACAAATCCTGAGTCTAGAGGAGCAACTGGCAACACTGAGATCTATTGACAACTTGGAGAGGAGTCTGCTGCTCACTGAGCAAGCTCTCTCGCAGGTAGAGGTGGGGGAGGATAGTGGGATGGAGGTACAGGACAGTCAGGCAGCTAGCTGGGTTACAGTTAGAAGGCGGGGTAGGGGGAAAAGCGCCAGGGAGGCTAGTCCTGATCTAGCACACCCCAACAAGTTTGCCCGGTTGGCAGATGAGGGGGATGTTAGTTCAGAGTTAGCAGTACTGCAGCAAGTCACTGCCTCTGACCACCAGAGGGGTGTCTGCTCCAGTAAGGAGGGAAGGAGGAGCGCAGGGCAGGCCAGACAGGTGCTGGTAGTGGGGGACTCAATTATTAGGGGGACAGACAGGGCGATCTGTCACAAAGACCGGGATCGCCGAACAGTGTGTTGTCTGCCTGGCGCTCGAGTTCGGCACATCGCGGATCGGGTTGACAGATTACTGGGAGGGGCTGGAGAAGACCCAGCAGTCATGGTGCACATTGGCACCAATGACAAAGTGAGAGGGAGGCGGAGTGTCCTTAAAAATGATTTCAGGGACTTAGGTAGCAAGCTTAAGGCAAGGACCTCCAAGGTAGTATTTTCTGAAATATTACCTGTACCACGTGCCACACCAGAGAGGCAGCGGGAGATTAGGGAGCTAAACAAGTGGCTCAGAAGCTGGTGTAGGAAGGAGGGGTTTGGGTTCATGGAGAACTGGGCCGACTTCTCTGTCGGATACAGGCTCTACGGTAGGGACGGGCTGCACCTCAATGGGGAGGGTGCAGCTGTGCTTGGGGAGAAGATGGTCAGAAGGGTGGAGGAGTGTTTAAACTAGGGAAAGGGGGGGAGGGAAACTACAATATAGAAGGGGAAGATAGTGTAGATAGAGAGCTGGGGCTTATAAATGTACCTGGGGGTGGAGCAGAGGGAGGGGTTATAATAGTTAATAGGGATAGGCTTCATAGGGAAAAAAACCATACACCTCTAAATTGTATGCTTACTAATGCCAGAAGTCTGACCAATAAAACTGACGAACTGGAGTTAATAATGTCTGAAGAAAATTATGACATAGTGGGTATAACAGAGACATGGTTGGATGATAGCTATGACTGGGCGGTTAACATACAGGGGTATAGTCTATTCAGGAAGGATCGGAAAAAACGAAAAGGGGGAGGAGTTTGCCTTTATGTAAAGTCCAGCCTAAAGGCCACACTGCGGGAGAATATATGTGAGGGAAATGATAATGTGGAGTCATTATGGGTAGAAATATATGGAAAGAAAAATAATAAAATACTGATCGGGGTTTGCTATAAGCCACCAAATATAATGGAAGCAGCAGAAGATCAATTATTAAAGCAAATAAACAAGGCAGCTAATCACAATGAGGTGGTTATTATGGGGGACTTTAACTATCCCGACATAAACTGGGAAACCGAGACCTGTGAATCTCATAAAGGAAACCGGTTTCTGACTATAAGTAAGGATAATTATCTGTCCCAAATGGTACAGGACCCGACTAGAGGGGGCGCCCTACTGGACTTAATATTAACCAACAGACCTGACAGAGTAACTAATGTGCAGGTCAGGGGACATCTAGGAAATAGTGATCACAATATGATGCATTATAACTTGTCCTTCAATAAGGGAACTCTTAGAGGAGCCACAAGAACTATGCACTTTAGGAGGGCAAAGTTTGATCAACTAAGAGAAGCCCTTAACACTGTAAATTGGGAAAATGTCCTCAAAAACAAGAGTACAGACGCTCAATGGGAGATTTTTAAGAATATCTTAAATTCTCACTGTGAAAGGTACATACCGTATGGGAATAAAAGAGTCAGGAACAAGAGAAAACCAATGTGGATAAATAAAAATGTAAAGGGGGCAATAAATGGCAAAAAAAAGGCATTTAAGCTACTAAAACAGGAAGGCAGTGAGGAAGCACTAAAAAGCTATCGGGAAAAAAATAAAATATGTAAAAATCAGATAAAAGCAGCAAAATTGGAGACAGAAAGACTCATTGCCAAAGAGAGTAAAACAAACCCCAAAATGTTCTTTAACTATATAAATAGTAAAAAGGTTAACAATGAAAGCGTTGGCCCCTTAAAAAGTAATGAGGGAGAAGTTATAGACGGGGATCAGGAAAAAGCTAATCTATTAAATATATTCTTCTCTGCTGTATTCACAGAGGAAAATGAAATGCCAGGTAATATACAGCAGGATGAGATAAATGCCCCAGTACATGTCGCCTGTCTAACGCAGGAAGAAGTGCAGTGCCGCCTAAAAAAAATCAAAATAGACAAATCACCAGGTCCAGATGGCATTCACCCCCGCGTTCTAAGGGAGTTAAGTAATGTAATAGACAGACCCCTATTTCTAATATTCAAGGACTCTATAGTGACAGGGTCTGTTCCCCAGGACTGGCGCATAGCAAATGTTGTGCCAATATTCAAAAAGGGGACAAAAAGTGACCCGGGGAATTATAGGCCTGTTAGTTTAACTTCTGTTGTGTGTAAACTGTTTGAGGGTTTCCTAAGAGATGCTATTTTGGAGTATCTCAATGAAAATAAGTGTATGACTCCATATCAGCATGGGTTTACAAGGGATCGGTCCTGTCAAACTAACCTGATCAGCTTTTATGAGGAGGTGAGCTCAAGACTGGATCGGGGTGAATCGCTGGATGTCGTATATCTTGATTTTTCCAAAGCATTTGATATGGTGCCACATAAAAGGCTCGTACATAAAATGAGAATGCTTGGGCTGGGGGAGAATGTGTGTATGTGGGTAAGTAACTGGCTCAGTGATAGGAAACAGAGGGTGGTTATTAATGGTACATACTCTGAGTGGGTGACTGTTGCTAGTGGGGTACCACAGGGGTCAGTTTTGGGTCCTATTCTTTTTAATATATTTATTAATGACCTTGTAGAGGGATTGCATAGTAAAGTATCAATCTTTGCAGACGATACTAAGCTCTGTAACGTGGTTAACACAATAGAGGACAGCGCACGATTACAAATGGATCTGCATAGGTTGGAGGCTTGGGCTGGGATGTGGCAGATGAGGTTCAACACAGATAAATGTAAGGTTATGCACATGGGGAAGAAAAATCCAGGCTGGGAATATGTATTAAATGGGAAAACACTGGGGACGACTGACATGGAAAAGGACTTAGGAGTTTTAGTTAACAGTAAATTTACCTGTAGCGACCAGTGTCAGGCAGCTGCTGCTAAGGCAAATAAAATCATGGGGTGCATCAAAAGGGGCATAGATGCCCACGACAAGGAAATAATTCTACCCCTGTACAAGTCACTAGTCAGACCACACATGGAATACTGTGTACAGTACTGGGCACCAGTGTACAAGAAAGATATAGTGGAGCTGGAGAGGGTTCAAAGACGGGCAACCAGAGTAATAAGGGGAATGGGAGGACTACAGTACCCAGAAAGATTATCAGAATTGGGGTTATTTAGTTTGGAAAAAAGACGGCTTAGGGGGGACTTAATAACTATGTATAAATATATAAGGGGACAGTACAGAGATCACTCCCAGGACCTATTTATACCCAGGACTGTATCTATAACAAGGGGACATCCTCTACGGCTGGAGGAAAGAAGGTTTCTACACCAGCACAGACAGGGGTTCTTTACAGTAAGAGCGGTGAGATTATGGAACTCTCTGCCAGAGGAAGTGGTGATGGTAAACTCAATAAAAGAGTTCAAAAGGAGCCTGGACGTGTTTCTTGAAAGCAATAATATTACAAGTTATGGATATTAGATTAATAGGGACAGAACGTTGATCCAGGGATTTATTCTGATTGCCATATTTGGAGTCGGGAAGGAATTTTCCCCCTGGTATGGGGCAATTGGCATCTGCTTCATAAGGGTTTTTTGCCTTCCTCTGGATCAACACAGTAGGGACACAATATGTATATAGGTTGAACTTGATGGACTTTGGTCATTTTTCAACCTTATGAACTATGTTACTATGTTACTGCCTAATTGCTTTCACAGAGCGATTGTGCAGCTCTTTTGAGAAAGAAAAATGCCCTGCTATGTAAGGGATATGATTGTTAGAGGTTCCGTACAGAGGTGTGGACAGTTAGCGGATTATGTAAGTAAATAAGTAAATAAGTATAAGACATGCATTTTACAGTATGTTCACATTTTAATTTCCAAATACTTTTATTACAATCTCGTAGAAGAAACAGCATAAAAATTTAACGTGCAGCCTCTCATATCCAGCCATCGGCCAAAGTTAGGTACTTTTGTGGCCACCAGCCTTAATGTGCAAGGGCTGGTTCATTATCCTCAGTATGGCCCTGTGGCCAAGTTAACAACATAACGTACAGCAGCATGTATCCAGCTACCAGCCACACATATGTCATTTGGCCATACATAATTGTGGAACATATATCTCTTTCCCTGTAAAAAGAGATGCAAAATATGTGTACACTGTGCATCAGACACACTGGTTGTTGGAGGAGATTCTCATTATTAAATATTTATAATCTATAAATTATTAATACATCAAAGCGCCATGCCAGTTCTCAGAGCTTTTCACAGTATAGTAAATTGTGACGACATTAAGAAATAACTGGAGCTAACTTAAAAAAAAACGGTACGTTTTATAGCCAATTGGAAACCAATTCTTCAATATGATACATCTCCAGCCTTTAAACACGAAGGCTTGCTATTTCTTATTTTTATACAAGTTTATGACTGTGGCACATTAAATGTGCTAATTTCCATCTACAGTCGTTTGCACCAGATTAAGACAGATGGTAGATAGATGGATGGATAGAAATACATATTTTAAAAGAGAGATATAAATATAGCTTGATCTGGATAGAAAGAAAAATATTCATAATGCAATAATTTCCTAAAATGATTAAAATGTGTTAGGCTAGAAAATAAAAATATGTTCACAGATGGCACATGTAAATAGCATCTGTTGGCAGTTGCCTACTCCATATGAGCTTCCACTGGAAGTGCCCACGCAAACATGATATCAGAAATATATAGTGCAACTTCGCATCTGCACAGACAGCAGGTGAACAACTGTTTATTGAAAGTGTAGAAGCCTACCAGATGATTCTTCTTTCATTTAATAAAGCTTCTAAAATTACGAATATGTTTGTGAAACGGACACACAAATTTTATGAGCATGTTGAAAACTTATATTTCTTTTCTAGATCTTTTAGACAAATTAAAACATTTCTATTATAAAATAGAAACAGAAATATCTTTTTTTTTTTTTTTAAATATCTGTCTTTAATATAATGTCGATTTTTTAAGATTGAAAACACCTTTTATTCTTTCTATAAAGCCTTAAAAGAAAGGTTTAATTGTGTTAAAAATAGTGTTTTTACGCGAGACTTACAGTATTAACTAATTACATGACAAAGATGTATCAAGACTACAGAGCATTAATAACAGAATATGGCCAGGGACAAATTTACTTTGGGCACTGCCCTTGGCTTGGCCCACAGCAAAGCTCCACTATCCTCATTGTAGAGCCCTGGGAAATGACATCATATGTAATGCACTCCATGGAAGCTGGACTGGGTTGGGAACTTTGAAGATGATATTACATAAAACTCATTACATTTTTAAAAAGCATTTGCAGTCTGTATAGCACAGATTATGTGTAACTGCTGAGTAAACCACCTAAATGAATTCAACTGCATCTCAATATTACAGTAATACCCCACATGCATAGGTTTCTTTGTTTATTTCAGTGGAAACTCAATTTTCTAACACCAATATTGACTCCAATATCCAGTTAACACATGCATTGTCTCCTATAGGCTGCAGGAGAACCCTGGGTCCAGTCCTGGAAAGTTCCCGGGTATGGTGATGAATCATCCTATAGGGAACAGTTAAAATAGGTAAAAGTAATATTTCTTATTATTATTTCTTCTATGGCATAGCTTTAAAAAGCGTTGGTTATGTAAACGTAAACGTAATGAGGGCTGGCAGATTCAGCAGCCCTTTATGAACAATGGAGATATGTTAAAGATGTTATATCACATTAAAGTAAGAACAGCCAGTTAAACGGCCTCAGACCAAAACATTTTTTTGTTAATTTAAAAACTTCACTGTTTTGCCAGCTTCAGAAATGACCCTTGGCTCTTGGACTGTGAACATGTTCTGCTAACAAACGGACAGAGCTATGAAACTGAGAACAAATAAGCCTGCATATAAATGGAAAAATATTCCCAACAATATTTTTTATTAAAATACTATGCTCAATTCAATCCTATGAGCATATTGACAGGGCCGGCCCGACAATGGAGCCGAGTGGGGCAACCGCTCCAGGCGGCACTTTTGAAGGGGCGGCACTTCGCCGCCCCAAGCCGTTTTTTTTTTTTTTAAAGCGAAAGAGAGAGAAAGGGGCGCCGAGTGGTTTTCGCTTACCAAGCTGTCAGTACCCGCTCGGCGCCCCTCTCTCCTCTGTGGCGAGTCTTCCTGTTCGGTCTCGGTGCCGGCTTGTAATGCTGAGTGCCGGAAGATTTCCGGCGCTCAGCATTACAAGCCAGCACCGAGACCAAACAGGGAGACTCGCCGCAGGACTGCTGAAAGGTAAGTACGAGGGGGGCGGCAGGGAGAGGAAGGGTAGATAAGGGGGGGGCGGCATTTTAAAATTCGCCCCAGGCGGCACATCATCGATGCATTTTCTATGTTGCAGCTATCGGTGGATAGTATATCAGTGTTCTTGTGGTGCATGCTCTGCATGTCACACTGTTAATCCTTTTTAAATGGAATAGCAGCATAGGAAAATAACCCTAAATTTCAATCCAGCAGAGCCACTTTGCGTCAAGCAGATATTTTTATAGAGTCGAACCTAGTTTCATTTAACATGCTTTAGTTCATTCACTGCTTTCATGCTGGCTATTAGCTTAGACATTGTGCTGATATGCAGGTTTTAGACTTTGAGTCTTGTCAGCCAATTAGAATAGTTAAAAAAAGTTCCAGCTCTCTCCCTAATTATATTACGGCGAGGTACTTTTTTTTGCACTGGTGTGTCAGCACAAAGAGAAGTGTATAGTCCAGTTACAATCAGCAATTTCATTGACAATGTTTCCTCCAAACAACAAATGTTAATGACAAAAGGTTCACAAACAATACAGCTTTTCTGGCTGCAATTCTATTTTTCTTTTTTTCCAAATGTAATCACACACATACTATATAGTACAGTATACTGTTCATCAATTCTAGCAACTAGATATTTGAATACTAGCGTATTTTGTGCACTTTTGTCTTCTCTCTTTCGTTCTTCTCTCTATCGTTCTCTCTATCTCTCCCAGCACTCCAATTAAGCCCCACCCACTAAGAAGACAGGGTGAAAGGAGGAGAGAGGCAGAGGACAGAGTGCGCTGGGGTGCAGGAGGGCACAACAAGACAGGAAGGCAGGCAAACTTGTCACATGTTGGAAAAGCAATACTGATTGGTTAGGGTCCAATCAGACTGGATCATGTGCACTCTTTTTGGTCCTTACTTTTGGTCCAGAGTGACTGACATTTCCAATGGTGACAAGCATATTATATACACTATATGACCGAAAATAATGGATACCTCACCATCACACCTATATGAGCTTGTTGGACATCCCATTATAAAACCAAGGGCATTAATATGGAGTCTAGTGGCAGTGTGCTTTACAGCAATCCAGCCTACGCTTGTCATTGCGCATAGTGACCCAAGGAAACCCATTTCAAGTAGCTACCGATGCACAGTGCTTATGTTGATGTTGCTTCCAGAAGCATTTTGGAACTCTTTAGTAAGTGATGTTACAGAGGATAGGTGTCTTTTAGCTGCTACGCACTTCAGCACTTAGCAGCCACGGTCTGTGTAAGCGTACATGGTCTACAGCTTCATGGCTAAGCTGTTGTTACTCCTAGATGCTTGCACTTCACGCTAATAGCATTTACAGAGGACTGGGACAGAACTTTCACGAACTATCTGGTGGCAAAGGTGGCATCCTATGACAGTGCCACATTTAAAGTCATTGAGCTCTTCGGTACACTCTATTCTACTGCCAATGTTTATCTATGGGAAGGCTGCCTATGTGCTTGATTTTAAACACCTATTAACAATCTACTTAGGTGTTGCTAAAACGCCTAAATCCAATAATTGCCACATAGCTACTGAAAATGACTTGCAAATTAATTGTAAGAATGTCTTTTCATGTCTTGATTTTGCAGTGTTTATATAACTTACATAGTGTTTTAGAAGATGTGTTTTTCTTTTTGTATAGTGCAACAGAAAATGCTTCTGTACAGAAAAAAAACTTCCAATTGGGTAAAATTGGAATCACTTACAATTATATATTGGAAAAAACTGTTTTAAATGTGTTTACCTTATACCATTTCAGTGACGCAATATAATGTTTACATATTCTGTCATTATGAGAAATTAGTTGACTGTGCAAGATTTAACATCCTTAAATGCAAGGCTTTGCATTTGTAGAACAAATATGATTATAGCTTAGACACTAAGTGAAGCTATTTGACGAGTATCATGGTACAATTTATTACTCATTCATACTTTGCAATGTTTGCAAATAATAGCAAAATTTGCATTACACATTACTATTCTACTAATTAAAAAAAACAAACCTGACAAAATCCTTATATCGAGTGCTGATGTTAAAGGTTTGCTCCAGCATATATCAAACTTTACTTCACATTGAACATCAAAAAAAAAAACCCTGAATAACAAATGAGAAAAAAAAAGAATACACAGACACTGATAAATATAGTTATATTTAAACAGGGATTTTAAAAATGCTGAATGTTTTACATACCAGAGTTGTATTCAATCTAAATATATTATTTGATATTATAAAACTGATTGTTTTGATATTTGTTTTGTTTCCTCTTCTTTTATGTGGCAATCGTTAATACATTTCTGTAACCAGTTATTTTTGAAAATCACTAACTACTATTAAGCAGGTATATTCTCAACAGTATTTGGCTGTGGCATTGTCTTCTTTAATCTTGTGAAATTTCAAAGTACCTTTGCATCAATTCATAGGTGAGAGATGTCTTTGACACTGGTTTTAGTAAGTTGATGCTGTCTTGGTTATGTTGCATGTGTTAATACGGACAAAATGCTTCAAGGCTATAGCTATACAGCTGCCACATTGCATTACTCTTCGCATATCGGTTTTACCTACACTGTGACCCATATAGTCTAAATAGGTGCTATTCCAGTCATTTGCGATGTAGCATTTTTATACTGAATTTATAAACCGAGATTCAATATTTCCTTCACTCCTCATATATACAGTGTATAAATATATATACCATTACATTTATATCAAGTGACAAAAGAGTTAGTTCTTCTATCTTATATGAAATACCCAAAATTGAGCATCTTGAGCTACAATTTCCCATCATAATGAAACTTGCTCTTGCGGATTGATCTATTAATGGAGCCACGTAGCTTTTCTTCTTACTATTGGCAACCAGTGCATGTTGCAACTATGGTGTGATACATAGCCATACATAGCTGCACAATGAATATTACAACCTCTCTCTTATTGTGCAATGTCAATAAGGAAGTCACTCCATATTGCTTAATTAACCCTTCAGGAAACAATGTTTAAAAATGCAGCCAAAACACATCCTAGAAGAAATCAAGGCTTGTCTGGACCCATACACCGGTTCAAGTCCCACCTTAACACAAATAAAAAAAAACCTCATTAAGTGTATTAGTACAAGCAGAAGTGAAAGCATCAAAGTGGATTTATTGCATTACAAAATCCTACAATTTGTAGATCAACACACTGTAATGGTGTCCACAGATTAAAAGTGCAGGAAAGTTGCCATACTTGTAGATGTGCATTTTCTACCAGAGTATTTGGCACCCCCCCCACACACCAAAAAATAGGGTTGGCAACAATATTTATTTTACAAAGTTGTAAACTTTATGTCAACTGGAAAAGACTAGAAATCTGATAATAAGTCATTAACTTATAAATAAATTAAATAAGTTTAAATAACATTTACAGAACACATATGGTACAGCATAACTCCCATTAGTATATACTGAGCCACACCTTGACGGTAGTGCAGCATAACGCCTATCACTAAATGGTAAGCCAGGCTTTAACGTGGTAGGCCTCTGCCCCTAAAACAGCCTCCCCATACCACTGCTGCCCATAAAACAGCCTCCCCATGCCACCACTGCACCTAAAATAGCCTGTCTGTGCCACTGCTGCCACTAAAATATTCTGCCTGTGCCACCACTTCCCCTAAAACAGCCTGCCTGTGTCACAGCTGCCCCTGATGCAGCCTGCCTGTGCCACCGCTGCCATGGAAGCAGCCTGTCTGTGCCACTGCTGCCACTCAAGCAGCCTGGCTGTGCCACCTCTGCCCTGAAGCAGCCTGCCTGTACCACTACTTCCCCTAAAACAGCCTGCCTGTGCCACCGCTGCCATGGAAGCAGCCTGGCTGTGCCACTGCTGCCACTCAAGCAGCCTGGCTGTGCCACCTCTGCCCTGAAGCCGCCTGCCTGTACCACTACTTCCCCTAAAACAGCCTGTCTGTGCCACCGCTGCCCCTGATGCAGCCTGCCTGTGCCACCGCTGCCATGGAAGCAGCCTGGCTGTGCCACTGCTGCCACTCAAGCAGCCTGGCTGTGCCACCTCTGCCCTGAAGCAGCCTGGCTGTGCCACCTCTGCCCTGAAGCAGCCTGCCTGTACCACCGCTGCCCCTAAAACAGCCTCCCCGTGACGCAGCTGCCCCTAAAACAGCCTGCATGTTGCACCACTGCCCCTAAAAAAGCCTGCCTGTGCCACCTCTGCCCCTGAAGCAGCCTGGCTGTGCCACCTCTATCACTCATAGTTCCTGAAGTGGCTTTCTCATCAGCTGCTTTTGGGTAACGTGTTGTGTATGATAAATAAGGTGTACTAAGTGTGTTGATTCCAAAAAAATTTTGTAGAAAAGTAGAATAAAGAGATTCCTACAATATCTAAGCTGCTCTTACCTAATTAATGTGAACATGTGAAGTGGAAGTGGGAAGAACATTTAAACTTTTAGCACAGATTAAATTTCCTGAATGTACTGGTTAACTCCTTTGTTCATTGACTTTTCAATTTAAAAGCTTTATTACATTGTATAACCAGAAAATCTTTTTTTAGTCTCTGCTCCAGATAGAGAACAGTTTGTTTTGGAATTATACATTTTACAGTTTTGATTTTGGTCCCCATGGAGCCGAAAGCTTGCCTCTGAACTGTGAACATGCTTGTTGGCTCAGTGTTTGGAACAGCTGATGCTAAACCCGGCAAAAAGCCATGCAAGTTAGTGATTTTTATTGCATTAACCACCAGTGCTTCTGTGGTTAGCGCTACATGAAGAATGTGTAAAGGAAAGTTACTTAAGCACTCCAAGGGTTACCCAAACAATGACGGCATTAGTAAGTATATGTCTTTTTATTTAGTGTTTATTATTTAGTGGTACAACTCTGCCAATGTATTAAGAGAGTAGAGAAACCTTCTAACCTTCAGGTGGTATTGTCCTTCTACCTTTACTGTTTTTAATAGGGTTTGCATTGGTATTGACTACCCTGAGTCCCCTCATCTTTCTTTTTAATTTGACGTGACTACACTAGTGTATTATTGAGGGACGCTAGCCTAGGATTCACCTACCATGTGCAGGGGTATTTTGTGTCCTCTATTGGTCTCCTCTGTGTAGACCACCAGAACTCCAGGATTTGCCCGGAGACTCCGGGTGAAGTGTCACATCTCTGGTCCTTCAGGTACTGAATATCCTGGTAGCAGGAGCGGCATCTATGCACGCCTACCCCTTACAATCTAAGGAGTTTGTGGGTATCCACACCCTTGTACGTGGGTAGCCCTACCTATATACATCCCAAGCCATACCCATGCGTGCCATAAATCCCAAAGAGGGAGTACTCCAGTTAGCCCAAGCCTGAAAATTCCAAGGTAGGGAGATATAGAATTCTGTGGCTCACTGAGGCAAGAATACACCAATGCCTTTCTAGTAAAATCTTTTGTCTCTACATGTTTTCCATAAAAAGTACTAGACATATACAACCATTTCCTTTACAATTACTGAAATGTGTTTAATAGAATGCTAAAAAAAACTGAACTAAGGCAAATTATATAATTATGTTCATTTTGTGTTAGTTATTTTTATACTCAGGTTTCTTATCTAATCCTTTTTTACCCATCGTCTCTGTTTCTTTGTTCTGTATAATTATAAATCCATAAATTCCATTATATGTTCAGAAATAAAATCCAAATTTTTTCTTTGATAGAAATTACATTGGAATTAAATGGAGCAAAATTAATGAAATAAAAATCCCCTAGTCCTGCATTTTCATTATTATAGTTTTGCCCTCTATAATTTTAACAAGCTTTAAAGTGGTCAAATGCAGAAACCTCAGGAACCAAAATAGTACATTGGAAACAATGGTTAATAGAAATAAACTATATATTGTTATTTTATTTCAAACAAGAGTTTTATAAACTTTGTATATGTTCTTGCTACGCACATATGTGAGTTAAAACCATGCTTATTTGTTTTAATGTACTTGTCCTAACTCTAGATCTCTTCCTTTTCTACTACATCTGAATCACTTGTGTCCAACTGCTTACTCCCTTTTCAGGCGGTTACTATGAAGCTACTGTCTCAGATATTCAACTGAAACATCTCTCACTATGGTGACAAGGAGCTTATCCACTGCCTAATGCAAGGTCCATTTATCTATATCTCTGCTACTTTCAGCACAGCTGACAACCCACACCTTTTCTCCATTGATTTTTTTCTATAAGCTTCTTCTAAGTGATGTACAGTATTTATAAGTGCTGCTGCTTTAGGCCTGACCCAGACCAACACCCCTAGCTGAACAGCAGATCGACCTAATTTTCTTTTTTTACCCCACTTTATATTTTATCATCAGCGTAAAATGAGATCACAGCGTTTGCCAGAATAACATGAATCACATTATGTATCAGAATTATTGATGGAATCAATGAATATGTACATCATAGTCATCTGCAGTGGCGGAACTACCAGGGTCGCAGGGGTCGCGACTGCGACCGGGCCCTGGCACTCTGCCAGTAAGGGGGCCCCAAGGGGTGCCGAGCGGTCGTTTTCAGCAACCACACAGCATCCTATCTCTTCTGCTCCCTGCCGCCGCCTGCCTCAGCGCTGTGAACTACAAAGGGGGGTAGGGAGAGGGTAGATAGTGAGAAGGGGGTAGGGAGAGGGTAGATGGTGAGAAGGGGGTAGGGAGAGGGTAGATAGTGAGAAGGGAGGGAGAGGGGGTAGATAGCCTGAGAAGGGGGAGAGAGAGAGTAGATAGTTTGAGAGGGTTAGATAGTGTGAGAAGGGGTAGATAGTGTGAGAAGGGGGTTAGAGGAGGTAGATAGTATGAGAAGGGGGTTAGAGGGGGTAGATAGTGTGAGAAGGGGGAAAGGGGTAGATCGTGTGAGAAGGGGAGAGAGGGGTAGATAGTGTAAGAAGAGGGGGAGAGGGGGTAGATAGTGTGAGACGAGGGGGGATGGGATAGATAGTGTGAGGAGAGGGGGTAGATAGTGTGAGAAGAGGGGCGAAGGGGGAAAAAAGTAAGAAATTAATTAATATGTGGATGAATTGTGTGTTATTTATAGCTAACCCCCCATTTCAGCGAGAAACACCCCCATTTCAAGAAAAAAATGGGCATGGAGCGGGGCGTGTCAAGACCCCGCTCCCACGACCCAGAGCATTCGGGTCTTGACCCGGAGAACCGGAGGAGCAGCACTCCCCCAGCAATTTCCGGGTCAAACGTGGAGAGTTCTCAGGTATGCAAATCACCACAATCTGTGCCTGAAAAACAGGAAAGGGGTTGCAACTCTCACAGGGCCTGCCATCCTAGGCCTAGAAACAATATGGCCCTGCTTCTTCTCACTTCTTCCTCATATAATTTCCTGTCCCAACATAAAATATGTCATTTTTTGGCTGAGCAATTATTTGATTTGGTGAGATAAAGCAATGAGCCCCGTCACAAACTGCTTTTTTGATTAATATGTTTTACCATGCATAACTGACTCACTGGAATTTTGATATACGACAGTTTACACAAAAAGAGACTAAATATACAGTGAAACTATCAAAATGCAGTTATATTCATTACATTTTCTGGTCAGGAACCAAGCCTTTTTTGATTTTATGTTACTTTTTAAGATTTAAGGAGGGAACTACGGTACCTGCTTTTGCTAAAAAGAGTTGAAGATCTGTCGGTGGCTTCAGGTTAATCAGGATAGGTCAAGTCTGAAATGTAATTATAAAGTAATGACTACATGCAGTAGGTCCCAGCTACAGTTCTTAAGGACCATCAAGTTATAGTTTCCAGTTTTGCCTCACAAAAGCCAAGAGTTCATTCACTCAATCTGTCAGATCCAGCCTTGCTAAATAAAGGCAAATGTTTTAAGGTATACTGAGCATCTACAGAATCAGGAACCAAAGCAACGCATGTACACTGCGTTCTACTCCCTTTACGTTGCACACAATTGTTAACAATTTATTTTTATAGACATGTACTTAACACTCTTTATTATACCCACAGCCTTTGATTTCAAAACCTCGTTTACTAGGCAAACAACGCAACTTTGCCTGACTGAGCATGAGGAACGTAGCCTTGTAACATTTCCTGCCATTATTCTTCTTTATATGAAGCTGCAGCCTTTTATATGAATTCGGGGGAAAAAAAACTAGTTTTAGTCATTTCATTTTCGTAGTAGAAAGGTAATTGGCTATAATTTATGGTACAAATAAATCTATCACAAGTAATTGAATAGCACTCTGAGTAGACTACAATGTAGCGCCGTCATATTCCACAGTGCTGTACAAATGTTTGGACTGAAATTCAATTATTTGTGATTTCTCTTTTGTTGAACACATCTTCTCGCAAGCAAAGGAGCTTGGGGGCAGGAAAACAGACCGTATGTATAGCGAGGATTCTGATGCATTTGGATTTTTAAAAATGTTAATTATAAGGTAACACTCACTCATCATTAAAGTGCATTTTAGGGCTGGAGTGTACCTTTAGGTGTAAGAAGAGATAACGATGTGGAAATAAAATGCCATAAAAAGGGTGTGACAATCCCCCAGGCAATTCTGGCATGCGATTCAAGTACAATTGCAGTAACATTACAGGCATTTACAATGGTTTTCGTATTTTTTTTTTTTGTGTGAGTGGAAGAAGATGGTAAAAATAACGAAAAGATTTGCATGTACACACAATCAAATATTTCTGTATGTAAAGCAGTTACAGGATTGTATTCAGTTCCCAATCAACATCCCTCAAAGCTATTTAAAGTGCAACCGTCACTTATAATATTTGACATTTACCAATAGTGCATTAAAAAATGCCTGTATGTTGTTTGAACGCAACTAACTTTTTAGTTATTAAGGAATATACTAAAAGATTTTGTGAAGTTTTAAACACAGATTTGGGTTTTTTTTGTGTGTGTGCATGTGTGTGCGTGAAGAGTGTTCCATTAGCATTATTACTGGGCCCCCTCTCAAGAACAAAGAATACTGGGGGTCTAGCATGTACCCAAAGGGGCCAGTGCACACATATAAATTAGTAGGTGCAGATACTTGGTGCTTAGTTAGTAAGCAGTGTTTCTCAGTGAAGCGCAGCCTGTTTACACAAAGACAAGGACTGTAAAGCATAGTTTAGTTCATTCATACCTCAAAAATAAGCAAGACGTAATTTCCTTTAATGGACACTAATATCTAATAACTTCTCATTAATTAAGTGACCAGCAAATTAGTTGAATTAGAAGTCTTATCTATAGCTCCTATGCAGTGAAGTAGTCAACCTAGTCCTATGGTGGCAGTTCCAGGGCAGTGTAAACCCTTATGCTGCATAACTTAGGGCAGATCATTGTACTGGGCCCCCTAGTGCACCGCTGCTACAGGGGCCAGATAGGGAGACAGTGGACTAGAATACAGACTGCTGGGGAGCTGTTGTGAGTCAGGCCTAGGGCTGTGCCCAGGCAAAGGATGCCACTGCTCCCATGAATCCTGTGTAGATGTTGGCTAGACAAAGAAAAGATAAAAAAATAACAGTTTGAGATAATAAAACAACGTGAAGGTTGATGTTGTCACATGCTGATTATTCTTCATGACAGCATTCTATCTTTAATATGTAGAGTCCTTGGATAAGGTAACAGGCCATCTTAATGGTCTCAGAAACAGTTGAATTACACTTTTCAAGCTGTTAATGTTTTAACATTTTTCCAATACATTATGGATTTTCTGACACATTTGTACTTCTTTTTTGGAGGTTGCACTTCTATTAATGTCAAAGTGCTCAATCATCACGAACTCACTATGGGTAAATATGAGAATACACATTACTAAGTGTCATTTTTCAATAAGGCTGCTTAAATCATAACCTTTTGCACCAATGTGAAAAAGCTGATTTTTTTTGGTTACGATACTGAGACAGTAGTCACAAACAAAACTTAAAAACATAAAAAATATTAAAGTACAAAACTAATGAGACTTTGGTTGTGAGTCGTGTGAAGTGTGAAGAATGTGACCTCCAATATCACAGGGAGGTGTCAGACAGATCGCCTTCAAGGGCAATCTGCCCCTCCCCCCAAGGCACGGCTGCTGAATGGGCTGCTACTAGGGAGATCTGTGCTGAGGTTTCAAGGTACCTTAAGGACAGCCACAGCGAGGACAGGGTGAGGGGGCGGTGGCTGGACAAGCTGCCTTGGGTCATGCCTTGGGCAGTAATAACGTAAATATCTCACTGTATACAAGAAAAGC
The DNA here is from genome assembly GCA_023333645.1 of Sceloporus occidentalis. Lineage (NCBI taxonomy): Eukaryota > Metazoa > Chordata > Lepidosauria > Squamata > Phrynosomatidae > Sceloporus > Sceloporus occidentalis. The sequence goes on from JALMGF010000046.1 coordinate 7,079,923, forward strand.
GGATAAGGGCACATAACTAAGTCAGGCAGACTATTCACTGCCTACATTTACAAGAGATATATTTTAAAATAACAAATAGATTGTATATGGTACCTCAAAGGCTTCACAAAATAAACCAATTAGTAGAGAATAAATGCTGGAGATGTGAATAAGGAGATGGATCTTGGAGACATATTTAGTGGACTTGTAACAAAGTAGAATAATGTTGTGGATAAACAGATTCCCTCTTCTCCCCGCAGAGCACTCTTACTCCAGGAATGGGAGATGTTTGTCTGTCATGTGCATTACATTTTTAGAAGATGGTAAAGCGATTTCTCCATCCTGTTGTTCTGAGCAGTGTTATTTTGCAAGGGTGTGCGCCATCTCCTGCAACTGGGTTTCAACTAATGGAAAGTCCTTAAAGTATTCGGACAGTCTATCCACTACTGTTCCTGTTTTGGGCCTAAAGGGTATAGAATGAATAAAGGGTTCATGTGAGCCAGACAGAGAGGAGCCCTGATTGAGAGGAGACCATAGACTCAGAGAGGAAGCCACTGTGAGTGCCATCTGGGTGCTGGAGAAATCCTGTGGGTGCATATCTGGACAAGTACCATTGTCTTTGTGTAATCTGGTTTATGTGTGCAGTCTAGGGACTGGGTGTCAGGCAAGCAGTATGAGTGCAATCTGAGTGCCGGAGTTGGCATCTGGGGTGTGCAATGTGAGATCAATGCCTGCAGTTCAGGATTTCCATACATTATTTCTGACCTATACATGCAGTGCTTTGTTTCTATGTGGTGTTTATTTGATCTATACCTGAACTACATGAGGGGAGAGAGAGAGGTGTAGCACAGTGATGGAAAGTACAAAGGGTTCCATCACCGTAGGGGGGCGGGTCATGTGTCTGATGTGCACAAGGGGTGAAGCCAAAAGGGTGGCAAAAGACAGGCCTGCATGCCCAACAAGAGCCACTGCTGGAAGTGAGTTGGAGTATTTAAGATGATAAACCACATCACTCAAAATAAGTCTGGCCAGGACAGGCGCTGAGCTCAATCTCACCAACCTAGCTTTAGTTCCAAGTTAGATATATTCCACTGATTGAGACTTCTGTTCTGGGTTTCTGTCACCAAAAGCCATGCTAAAGGTGCTGTTCCGCTTACAGAAACCATTTATTACATTCCCTAGTACGTTACGGAAATAAACATTTGAGGTTAAAGTAAGGCATTGCCAGCCACGTTGGCACTGAATGCTGAATCATTCAACTTCTCAAAATTAGAGCAACCCAAACTACTTGTTAGCTTTATGTGAGATTATAAGGTAATGATGCGTTTAACATTCATCTTGAAGGATTCATCTGCAGAAAACCATACACCATGTCTTGATCTGAAAGCCCTTCCATCTAAGCCTGCAATTACATATCACATTCCCACGGCCAAAATAAATTAGCATGAAAAACCAGTCAAAGCGCACACTGTCAGAGACCTGATAATTTATGTTACAGCCAGATTTTTGTGCTCCACATGGCAATCTCAGACTAACATAGTAAAACTATGAAAAATTAAACACCTCGTGTTCTATGAATACTCATGATCAATTTAAATCCACGTTTTCTAACTATTCCATTATTAGAATTATTTTCTTTAAACTGAGGTATAAAAGATATACAGATGAAACAGATGAAAAAAGATGAACTTGCTTTGCTTCAAGGGAATTTAACTCCCCTTAACCTTAATACTGCTTCACCTCCTTTCACAAAACTGACTCCTCGGGTTATTATTGCTCCCTGTAGTAGCCCTGAGTACTTAACTAACCAAGTACAAGTCAACCACAAGATTAAAATATATAAATATCTTTTCAACTAGCCTCTGCTGTTGCAGTCTTGTATGAGTGCTCTGAATCAGATGTAAGATGCTTTATCCCCAAGAAGTCAGTTCCATCACCTAGTGGAGTGACCAGCAGTACAAACTGATTGTAAACATATATAAAAGTAATAATAATTAATTAATTTGAGCATAACATACAATGCTGCATACAGAAATTGATTAATTTTGTACTAATACAAACACTACACTGAACTGCTTCTCCTTTCATCCATAGACATCAATTAGTCAGAGTGTCAGTGTCTGTGTGATTAAGACTAAGCCCTTCTACATTCTTACCACAAGGCAGTATGATAAGGAGTCAATATGTTTGTTTTGTAGATTAGACTAAGAAAACAGAATTTATTACACGGGACTAATATATACCAGGGAAATCTCTGGGTCAGATTCTTCTTTCTCTGGGCAGGTGGACAATATTTGGTCACGCACTCTCCTCCCACTAAAGCTTGTCTAAAGGCTATCTCTAACTCTTCAGAAGAGGGGGAGAGCCTCTATTTAAAAATCTTAGTTTTTATAAAATAATATTATAATAATATTGTTACTATGGGAACATGAAATACAGTGTATATGAAAGTATAATGCCTGCAATAAAAGCATAGCTTATTAATGTAAATAAAATACTACATTTAGTTACATAGTTAGATAGGCTGAAAAAAGACATGCGTCCATCAAGTTCAGCCTTTTCCATATCTGTTTATTTCTTGCTTTTGTCCAAAAAAGGCAAAAAACCCCAGTTGTTGCAAATGGAAGAGGCTCTATACATGAGAAGAGGATGTTGGTCTCACCATTTTACCGAGAGGAGGATAAGAAAAACAATTTACTGGTTAACTATAGGTAAACATTACACTGTGATGGGGAGAACATTAATAGTAATCATTTAAATAAAGGTTATAAAGACAACCTTTTTTTTTATAAAAAAAACTAGCCTCTTAGTCAACTAAGACCAAACTGAGAGCACAATCAATTACTGTATACGGGCAAGAACAAAACTGAAACTTTTCCATGCAGCGCCCCTAGAGACAGAAATGGATATTGCTCTTATTTGAGAATTGTATTCTCAGTATTTGAATTGTATTGCAGGATTTGCTTGCCTTCGGACGAGAGTCTCGCAAGTCTGTCATGAATGTCTTCATTTTATATAGTTTGAATACCATGTCATAAATACATGATTTATAATTGTAAAATAACATATTCCACTTTTTCTATTTGTCCAGAAAAGAAAATGGCTTAAAAAACAGGCTTTCCCATCTCTAGTCTCTATAAATATTTAAAGGCTGCAGATCGAATTATTTGCCCTAATTAATTTTAGTGCAATTAAGTAAAAGTACAAAATGTTTCTTTGAGTCAGAGTATTATTATGGCAGATAAAAATATGCCTTAAGCTTTGCATCTTTACTGCTCAATAAAATGATGAAAAACATCAATTTACAAAATTGCTTTAACGATTCTAAATAGAAAATTCACTTTTAAATCCAAAAACAGTCTCTGCCAAAACCATGACCAAATGTATCCATAAATGGAAATGTATCTGAATGTTATACCCGGCCCAATTTTGCTTTTTAACCCCTTAACGACAATTGCCGGTCCTGGCACGACACGGAAAAGCATGTGCTTTACGACAATTGACGTGCCAGGACCAGCACGTCTTTAAACGGGTGCAGAAAGCGATCTGTTTTCGCTTTCTGCACCCAAAAAACGTTGCTGATTGCCTCGACCTCGAGGCATTCAGCAACGCCGCGATCGGAACGAAGGGGCCATCTCTGGCCCCTCCACGGGGCGTCTACATCCGCCATACTTTGTATGGCGGCAGACGCCCGTTTTAAAAGCGTTTAGGAGGCGATCGACGATCGCCTCCTAAACTTAAATGGTGTCGCTGGAATGCCTCGATCAGGAGGCATCCAGCGACACCAAACACTTACCTTTCGATGGGCTGTGACCGCTCCGGAGAGCGGTCACAGCCGCAGCTGCCGATGATCTTCGCCATCAAGCAAGATGGCCGCTGCCCTGTAACAGGAACCAACAAATTTTAAAAGTTCGCTAGATGGTCCAGACCATCTAGAGAACTTTGGCTCCACTTGCAGGTTGAATACAGGTACTGCATTCACCATGCAAGTCAATGGAACCCAGCTTTCTAATCACAGTGTGATTAGTAAAAATGAATTAAAAAATAAAAATTAATAATAATTAGAAAAAAAATAGTAAAAAACTAGTAAAATGTAAAAATCATTTCCCACTGATGTCACTATCAGGGGAACCTCCAAGTTGAAAAAAAATGTTAATTTTTTTTTAAAAAAGACAAAAAAAAAATCTATGTATATGAAAAATATATTTTTGTGAGCAAGTCCTAAAATTAGCATATTAGCTTAAAACAATTCTCGCATGGAAAGAGTTAAAATACTGGCATATTAAATGCCCGTGGGGTGTCTACTTTTAAAAAAGGTATGATTTGATGGGGTAAATTGAATTGGCCAGGTTCAACAACGTCCCAATTAACACCGGGGGAAGGATGGCCACACACCTAATTTCCAATTAGAAAAATGCACACGTACCAAATGTGGCCTTTTAGTTCCCACAAAAATGACAAACCCATGCATGTGGGATATCACTGCACTCAGGAGATGTTGCTGAACACATTATGGGGTGTCGTGTGACAGCGGCATATACCAGGAGCTGTAAATTCATACATAAAGTAGGTGTGTGTGGGAAAAATACACACACAAAAATACTACTGCAAACTTTGAAAACATGCTGGTGGTAAAATGTGTGCATGCAAAGAGTTAAAATACCAGCATTTAAAATACCCTGTGGTGTCTAGTTTTGAAAAATATATGGTTTTGTTGGGCACACTGAAATGGCCCGGCTCAAAGATGTACCAAATAGGGCATGGGCAGTGGATCCCCAAATGCCAAAGTTCAACATTGAAAAATGCGCATCCCCCAAATGTGGCCCTTTTGCCCCCAAACGGCCAGGCAAAATCATTCATGTGGGGTATCACTGTGCTCATGAGATGTTGCTGAACACATATTGGGGTGTTTTGTGATAGTGACATATACGAGAACTTTTTAATTCATACCTGAAGTAAAATGTGTGTGGAAAACCAAATGCAAAAAAATGACTACCACAAAGTTTGACAAAGACTGGTGGTAGATATGGTGCATGGAAAGAGTTAAAATACTAGCATTTGAAATACCCTGGGGTGTCTAGTTTTCAAAAATATATGGGTTTATTGGGCACACTGAAATGGCCCGACTCAAAGATGTACCAAATAGGGCATAGGCAGTGGATCCCCAAATGCCAAAGTTCAACATTGAAAAATGCGCATGCCCCAAATGTGGCCCTTTTGCCCCCAAACAGCTAGGCAAAATCATTCATGTGAGGTATCGCTGTACTCAGGAGATGTTGCTGAACACATATTGGGGTGTTTTGTGATAGTGACATAAACGAGAACCTTTTAATTCATACCTGAAGTAAAATGTGTGTGACAAAACAAATGCAAAAAAATGACTACCACAAAGTTTGACAAAAACTGGTGGTAGATCTGGTGCATGGAAATAGTTAAAATACTAGCATTTGGAATACCCTGGGCTGTCTAGTTTTCAAAAATATATGATTTGATGGGGTAAATTGCATTGGCCGGGTTCAAAGATACCCGAAATGGCACATGGGGGGAAGAATTACCAGATTTGGAAAAAATGGCTTTGAAATAGCAAAACGCTACCTGTACTTATTGCCCCATAATGGGTAGAAAAAAGCAAAAAAACATAAAAACATTGGGTATTTCTAAACTCAGGACAAATAGTAGAATCCATTTAGCAGGTTTTTTCATTACCTTTTATAGATGAGTAAAAGATTTTTCAACTAAAAGTTAGAAACAGTCATTTTTTTCTAAATTTTTCACCATATTTTATACTTTTTTTAGTAGTAAATAATATGATACAATCAAAACAATGTCATCTAAATAAATCCCTTCTTGTCCTGAAAAAAACAATATCTAATGTGTGTGGGTTCAGTAAACGGGAAAGAAGAAAATTACAGCTAAACACAAGCAGCGCAGAAATGTTAAAAAGGCCATTGTCACGAAGGGTACAAAAAGTAAAATCAGCCTTTGTCACGAAGGGGTTAAATACTGTTATAGTTTAGAAAAATTGAAATGTTATGTTTGTTCTCCATTAATTATTTGATTTTTATTTATTTGATTTTATCACCATAGAAAAATAGAAAAAAAAATACCATTGGCCCTTGCCTGCCTGTGATGCACATAATAAGCCACAACCTAGCACTAGTTCGCCAAATACTTGAAGCAGTGTCACATCTGAACTTCTTTAAGTCCAATTTTGGGGAGACATGAGATCCTCCATCCTTACGGGGTTAAAGTGCACTCTCTCAGCTGAGAGCTGTTGGAATGACTAGGGCCATCCTTAAAGGCAACGGTCCCTGGTCAAGCATCTGCTTCTGTCTAGCTCTAAGTTCCTCAAGTATCCCCTTTCTCCCTTACCCTTACCCTTTCCATTGTTAATGCCTTCACCACAGCATCCCTTTCTCTCCTCAGCCCTTCCACCTTCTTGTTTACCCACCTTAGTCAAGCACGAGAGCCAGTTGCTGTGCACCCCATTAATTGTTTGGATGGTTAAAGCAATAAATTCCTTTTTCATCAAGTCTAGTGCGGAATTATGCCATTTACGTCATGACCCATCCTTTGCTTCATGACACAATCATATTTGAGCGCAGTTCCTTTAATTTTTTGTTTTCTTTGGTCCAGAATTGGACCAAAGACATGTCTACACTGTAAAAATGAATTATTGAGTCTGCCCAATTCACATGAGTTGAAACTGGTTCATTATCTGATGTTGTTAGACATTCAGCTCACTAACAAGGATTTTCCTATTTTTAATTTTATCACACACCATGTTTCCTTGTTTCTAATTATAGCTAATTCAGCCGTTTTCCTATACATAGCAAGTCATTGCATGAGTTTTCCAGTAGGTTAATGACAGCCCTATCTGGAATTGATCAAAATAAGAGCAATTGCAGCCTTGCAGGCATTACAGCTCAATGTACCATTTGAATAAACTGAGAGCCTAATAAACAAATATCAGAGTAACTTATGGCTATGTTGGGACATACCTAAACAAATCAGTTATGCTTAATTATGGTATAAATATATTAATAATAAGCTATTATAATAAATAAGGTAAGGTGAAAAAATGCAATTGATTAATAAGCTCAATATATGACAAAACACATATAACATTTTGTGTCAGAATCTTCCAAACCTCTCTGCTGGAAATATTGTTTAAAATTAATTATGACATTTAAAATAACGTCATATTTAAATAATATTAAATAATAGTTTGTTTTTTTAATTTCCTTCTACATTGTGTGGTTCGGTAATCATATATTGAAGATACTGCCCCAACTATTCTGATTATTGTAACACTTTTGTAATTAAAAGCACATTAGAAACAAGATTCCTAAACTTTTTCCAAAATAATTCTTCAATCGTGCAAAACGATGTCTCTTTTCATGTGACACGAGGACTGGTAGTTTGCTGTTATGAGATTAAAATATCAGCTCTTATATGTGTTATTTGCTTAGCATATCATATAGTGCAATAACTTTTGTCTAAGCTAAGAGAAACCGCACCTTTAATACAAAGAGAGCTTTGAGAAGGCCAGAGAGCCCATGAAATACTAAATGTCCTTAAGGAGAGATAGATAGATAGATCCCAGTTGCCTTGTAGGTTTCTTAACCTATTGCAAAGAGTTCTAGCCCTTAATATCAGCATCTGCTCCTAATTAACAATAAAATATGTTTTAAATGTTAAGTAAAACTTCCTTTTTAAAACAGAAAGAGATAGTGATTGAAAGTGTGTCACCAACAGTATTGACCCAGGATATCCTATTCTATATGTAGCATGAAATATACCCTAAAGTCAATTTTCCATGCCTCCTATTTCATTTCTGACTAAACATCGATGGCTATACCACATTGCCTCAAAAATAGGAAAAGCTTCTAAAAGACTGCTCTTGAGTGGAAAGCTCGTTTTAAATTATGTGACAAAACTGCCCAAGGAGACATAGCAGATGAGACGTTCGAGAAATATGAGATGAAAAAATAATGTGTAACAGATTGGTGCTGGCTTGTAATTGAATACATGCTGGGTTTTATAAGCAAGGGAAAACAACATGTTACAGTGATACATTATTTAAAATTCAATCCCAGTAGGTGAAATGTACTCACATTTCCAAATCTTTTCAGACTGTAAACCTGACAGACATGTTTGTTAGCAATGTTAACCTGATGATACATTATTGTCTAATCCTGCAAGGTTGAATGGTTCCTATTAGAAAATATACCTTATGGGATAATTATTTGGCAACATCTTACTTAAACAGTTTCTTATATGAGAAATATAATGCAGACTTTATTCTACTTTTACCTCTAAGAATTAGTAAACTTTCTGATCAGAGTCCATTTAAATAGAAAGTCTAATGTCCCGTACAGCCTCAGTATTGAGCAACATATATTAAAGTACCATATAAGTAACTGTAATATGCATTATTTAACCTTGGGAGAAAATAATAAGTATTTGCCTTTAGGAGATGCCCCAGCTCCAGAGCTGTAGTGTGCAGTCCCTATGTGGTCCAGTTTTCATAACCCTCTTGGATATAAACAATAAGTTTAAAGACACACTCAGCTCTCATATACAAAATTATTCCCAGTACTTCTACATATTTGAAGTTGCGGTATATGTTATTCTACTTATCTATCAACTATCTCTCTGTCCAGATGTTTTGTTATTAGTGGTTGCTGATACTGATATAGGGCCTCTGTATGACCATAAATACATGTATATCCCATTAAAAATCAGCCATTTCCAGCTATAATAGTCATTTACAACATTAACATTAACAATGTCTACACTGTACTCCCTTTAAAGACAGTTGTTCCCCTCTTTTGTTTGAGGTTGATAGCGACATAAATAAATGGATCCCATGTCCTTCGGGATATCCTTGGCACTAGTAAAACATCCAAGCTTTTTAGCAAATGTAACCAGAAGATAAGCCAGTATGCATTTATCATCTAAGAAAACAGGACTGCGGATAAGTTAATTAAAAGCAGCTAGCATGCTGAGATTGAGAAGGACAAGTGTTATGATTTTGTCTTGATAAAGCATGGTGCGGTATTCACGTTCTCTGCACACAAGTCTTTCCTTCTTTTTGATGGTAGACAAGGCAAATCAGATGGGGAGCTTTATGACAGCCTGCTTTTAAAGTCACTGAGCTGAAGTTGGATTAAATCAAGTAGTCATCCTGGGGTCATAGTGGAGTTAGGATTCATGAATGATTACATTGGGATGTCCATTTTTCCCTTAAAATATATGGTTATATCATGAAAGTTATGCCTCTATGAGACTAAGAACAAACTGAGAATATTAATATAAGATTAAGCGCCAATATATGTGTTTTAAGGGACATACTGAAGAAGATATAAACAGAGTTTGAGAAATAGTATTTCTGTTGTTTTTAAAGTTGAACTTCTAGCAAACATTTTTTCTAAAATGGTAAACTAGGTCAAGATGAATAAATAAGTAATTATACTGCACTGCTTTTTTTTTCCCCCACTGGTAATCTGTAATTATGCGCCTTGTCTTATTTAGTGTTAATCCATAATTAACAGCCTTACATGGATTCCATTAACATAGTTGTTTTTTGGCAACACAATTTTGAAGGTCATAAAATCACAACGTTGTAAGAGAAAATAGATATTTCTTCATTTTCCTTAGTGTTTTTCCTTTTTTTGCTTTTGCAATCTAGTTACTTACACTAAGCAATGGACTTTGAAGGGGAGTTGTGGTTTCCACTCTCTAACTTCACTATACATTATGAAGGGCCCCCCCCTCATCAGGCCCAGACTTGCCATCAGGCAAATCAGGCGCCTTCCACATGTCATCATTCTCGTTCATGCAGAAGATCCCATCCTCTGGTGTGTGCCACCATCTGGATACACATGGTTACACTCTTTAAAAGTGTTAGAGCATGGTGTGTGACTGCGTGCACATAATTTTATCGGCTGCAAGTTCCAGACTGTTTGACTCCACCCACTCACCCTGATCCACCCACACCATACTCTGGCTCCACCCACTCTCCACCTTACATATCATGCTCGGGTTCCATAGTGTTCCTTGTTTTATAAAGCATTTAAACAAATGATATCCTTAAATATATGAATCATGCAGACAGATACTATTCTGATACTTATATACTTCATCTTGGGTTACCTCTTAATTATATATAAGCAAGTTTCTTTAATTTCCATTTTCATTATCCATGTTCTAATGTTTTTTTCTTATTACAATTTTGTAACCCATTCTATTTTCTAATTAATAAGATGTCTGTGTTTCCATAGCATATTTGGGAAGGCCACTACATCTGGTATATGCGATTACCAACATATCAACGGCCATGGTTACCACGACTGCAGGGAAAATTAAGACTCAGAAACAACAATGACCTGTAATTTGCAACCACAGGGTTTGCTGCAGGGAAAAAAAGATAAATATCTTGGGCTGTGCTTTAAAAGGCTTTTTCAGCTGTTACCAGCCTCAAGCTGAACTATTTTCAAAATAAAGCCATCATTAACTTTTATACCTTTGTCTTCATACAATCACTTGAGCGTGTGCATCCATGTGTACTGCAGATTAGTACAGCTTCTCGGTGTAGCCTATATAATAGCTTAGCGATAGCATTCTTAAATTTTATCACCAATGTGTGTTGATCTTTTAACTAAAATGCATGGAAATTTGCATTTAGATATAATGACATAGGGTGTTTTATGCCTGTACTTTTTGTTAAAATAACATGGAGGGGGAACCATAATCCATGTGAAATTTAGTTATTTTCTTTAAAATATAGTTTATGGTTTTCATTTTAAAATTAAGAAAATTCAATATTTTATTGAAGTTGATGACTTTTGTTGGACCATCATCTCAGCTTGTTGGGCACAAAACACCCTCAGTAAAGAAGGGGTTAATACAGAGTACCATAGAACAGATTAATTCTGTAATCACATATCTTTTTTTAAGATTGGTTACTCTCGTTAATGCCATCACTGACAGAAAAGTTATTATCCTGGCTATTATTATATTTTGACTCTTAGGTCTGGAAAGCCCATAGGGCACCCCCATATCAGATGCACAAGGCTAATACTTCTGTTTTTTTGTTCCAGCCTTGTTGACTGGCAGGGATGCATTAGTGGTGTTGGTCATGGGCAGAATTCATGAAATAGTGAGCCGTTGCCTTGTTAAAATCATTTAGATCACTAAACACTTAAGAGAAAGGAATTTCTCTTAAAATGTGTAATGGAATTAATAGTGCATAACAAACATAAGTAGATGGGTTTGCTGTTTTGAGAGTTTGTAGGAAATTTTATCTGTGTGAGCCCCATCCAGCATGAATGCTCCACACTTCCATATGGTTCTAGTAATGCAAAACATTTGTGGAATATTTTTTGTTTTATGAAATGAGCCCAAGAATATACATAAACATTTTTTTTTGTCTCAGGATATTTCATTAAAGGTCTCCTCTGCCCTCTGAAATTGGTGTCCTTATCTGCAAGTCTACCAGAAGGTTCTTTGTGAATTCAGAGCAGAATTATTTTAATATTTATCCAAATTAACCTCCATTGTATGTAAGGATAATGGGCATTTTAATGAATTCACAGGAAAGCTCCTTGAATATTTTATTAGCAAACGTATTGTAGCATAGATTTTACAATTTAAGCTTAGGTTTCCCTTGTAATTTAAGTTTCATGAGACGCTCACATGAGAAAGGGAACACCTATCAATATTTTATTGCCTTTAACTGGTCTACTTGTAATAAATGAACTAGCTATATTTTTCTTGTTTTCTTGCTATTTTAGATGATTTGTCTGAATTACTTAAATGGCACCTTTAAGTAAATAACACAAATAACAAATCATGTTATGGTAGTCTACCTATAGTCTTCCGATCTAAATTTACTATTTCCCCATCAACAACAACTGGGTAGCCAAGTGACCCATTAAGACAGAAACATAAGACACAACTAGAAGAAACCATACTCAATCTATTGCCCAGTCCAACACGCATTCACCAAGAGACAAATACAGTGCACCGAGAAAGATGAAGTTAAGGTGTAATGCTGCCAAGTGGGCAATTTCACCCTACGCCCATGCCCCCTTTGCCATTCATATTTTATACTGAAAAAATGTCACAGGTCTTTAAACTTCTGAGCACTTTATATGCCAGGCAGTTAGGCTGTCTTGTCTTGCTGAAACATGGTAGCCTCAAGGATCAGAAATCTGAAAGATTAGCTTACTTCATTGAAATAGAAAAGCCAGTTTTACTATCATTATTTATATACCAAAAATAACTTAGATGGTGCTAAAACAGAAGATTTTTCCTTGTTTTGCCAACATATGTATTACTATGTAAATAAATATTTAGGGGCTAATTTCCTCTAAATATAGTCTTACTTTAAAGTGGATTTTACATATGCCTTTGTATTTCTCATTTCTGTTAGACCCACATTTTCTCTCCATATGGCCTTTTCACAAGTCATTTGTGTCCTGCACCTGCACCCAGAAATTGAACCATCAAAGGCACCACATCAATTGGGTAGTAAAGAGGGGATTTAGTTATTGATGTACACCATCGTAGATGCAGATAGCTGCTTTGATGAAACCACCAGAGGCAAAGGTCATGATGTCATCACATATCAGCAGAATACATGGCAAGGATTAACTTCCCAGCAAACTAATTTGTCTTTTTTCTTAAAAATAAGAATTAAGTCAATAAACAGATTCCCAGGTGCTAACTTTCTGACTAATAACTTTGTATACACATGGCTCACATTTCGTAGCAAACATTATACTTTGTTTGTAGATAGCAAAGCTACTAGTATTAATAGTGTAATTGCCAGTGGAGTGATTAATGTAGCCTTTACTATGTTACCTTCCTAATGTGCATTTTATGTCTACTCCTATGTTGTTTACAGTATAAGAATAAGTGCAGATTTAATTGTGTACACAATGTTAAAAGCAGAGTTTACTGCCCTAAAAAATGCTTCAACAAACATTGTAAAAAAAGAAAAAAATAGAAATGGCCTTTACCTTTTGATGATGCTACCTCTGCATTCATTGCTTTCTGCACATGTGCATGGTGGATCTCATTAACTTACCTGCGAACTCCCTGAGTTGACCCAGAATTTTTTGGTGCAGCCCTCCTTCTTTGGGTCTTTAGTTGTTTCTTCTTCCTCAAGGAAGGGGAGAGGTGTTTGTCCATAACTACTCCGCACCCACTTCCCACTCACTAAAGATAGTCTGGAGGCTAGCGCCACCCCCCATGTTCAACAAGACCCACGTATGCACATTAGAACTTCCAGTAGCTAGCATCTTATTGGTAAATCGATGTGGAAGAGGCCTTCTTTTTTTGCATGAGTCAGCCTGGGTATCCTGTAATCAAGTGTAGGCCAGGGCTCTGTGCGGGCCACTTTAATACTTATGGACCTTGCTTTGTGCACAGGGCACAACGATGCTGAAACAGGAAAGGCACTTCCCCAAACTGTTCTCACAAAGATGTAAATATACAATTTTCTAAAATGTCTTTGTATGCTGTAGCATTAACATCACACTTCAGTGGAACTAAAGGAGCCTAGCCCAAACCCTGAAACAGCCCCAGACCTCCTCCACCAAATTGTACAGCACGTTAGACACTTCCACTTCATAATAATAGCACTTATAGTGGACCAGGGCAGATCTAGTAGGGCAGACATTTCCCACATTGACTAGTGGCAAAGTTGGCATTTTATGACAGTGCTATATTTAACTGAGCGCTTCAGTATGTGCTTGAGTTTATACATCTGTTGTATGGATGTGCCCATTCTTAAAAAACATGTCTGTAGACTACTCTTAACTCGGATACAAAAAATGTCTAAACTCTTTGGTGGAGGGAGATATATTATATGACCAAAGGTGACACACTCCTAACTACTCATATAATATATCTCCCTCCACCAAAGAGTTTAAACATTTTTTGTATCCGAGTTAAGAGTAGTCTACAGACATGTTTTTTAAGAATGTGAGTAAGGATATATAAGGCTCCTATCTGTGTTTGGCGTAGACCCCCATCGCAGTCTTCTCATGTGGCTTCTGTGCGGATACACAGAGGTTTGCATCAGGTGAATCCATGGCCCATGCTCAGTTGTAGTGTGCTGACAGTGGGGGTTCATCCTCCCTGTGTTCCTCCTGTGTAACATGTTCCCTGGATTCCTGACCCCTGGCTTGAATTCTGCCACAATTTGTTCACTCGTGCTCACGGTTACCCACAGAGGTAACTAACAGAGAGCTAATGGATAAATATTGTGGTTTGGGCAGAACCTACAAATATGCATAACAAAGAAATATACAGAAATGGGAGCGAAACCCAAAAAAGCATATAAAGGCATATATATTCGGATTCCAGGGTTGCTGCTAAATTAATAATGACTAGTAAAACAAAGCAAGAATTCAGTCCATACCCAGCGAATACCGTCATCATTATATGGCTATACATGACTTAGCCCGCTACTACGTCAAAGTACCTCAATTTTGGCGAGTCCTATCTAATTTTACATGACTATATTGCTTACCAAGCCACCAGCTCCCAGAAAGTAACCCCCTTGTCATTCAGTGGACTTTAGTATAAATAATATAATAATATTTCAGAGAGATTATAATTTACTGTCTCATTATTATATTTATTTTCAAGAATATATTTACAGTTATATATCTGTTATTTATACATTAAGAAATACGGTTTATGGTTAGTAATTTATATGTGTTTTAAAAGTTCCTGCCCATTGAGAAAAAAAAAAGAATGTTCATTATCACAACTTGTTCTGTGATGAGTTGCGCAAATACTGATGCCAGTCTCAAGGATAACTTTGATGCAATGCACCCGTGAAAGTAAGTAAGAATATACAGTAAGTGTCTCTGAATGTTAAGAAATACAGCTTGCAGGAGCCTGATGATTTTGAGTTACACTAATGTGAGCCATGTTATCAGTTTACAAGCCATGGCCTGTTTAATATTTAAGATAATAAATCAGGGAACAAGCACATACTGTTAAAAAAAAAAGAAAACTAAATCCCTGCTTATCTGAACACTAACAAAACATTGTTTTTTTTCTCTAACTACTGATAGGCTTTGTTTACTGATAGACAAGCAAGCTACCTTCTTAGGCAGCAGTCTTTGCAATCATGGGAAAATGCGACCCAAGAATCTCCCTTGTCCTGCCTCGTATAGCCTCTGGACTGGCTACATGTGTCCCCAATCTATTCGAGTCAAACTGATGGTCAGTGCCAGGGAACATCTGGACTGTACAGTTTATTAACACACTGGTAGTAGAATGGGGAGTGTATTTTCCAGTATTTGTGCAACCAATCACTAGCTACGTAAAAAGGTCATACTTCTATATACCTTAGACATTTCTTAAGAAATAGAAAAAGAATGAACATTTTTTTGTTTTCTCAATGTGAAAACTTTAACAAACACATATTTCTTAATATATAAATAACATATATAGAACTGTAAATACATTCCTGAAAATAAATATAATACTAACTAGACATGGATTTATAAATATAATCTCTCTGAAATATCAATGCTATATCTAACTCAGCTAACCTGGCAATATGACCATCATCAAACCCTTCCACAGTAGACCACATGGCACCAGTGGTGTCTCCAGCTTTCATATATAAGGGGGGGCACATGGGGGGCCAGGGACCAAAGTAGGGGGGCCAATAATAAAACGGCACATATACACTAATATATATATATATATATATATATATATATATATATATATATATATATATATATATAAATACACACGTTAGACGTGCATTTTTAACAACATAATAGTAAAGACCGTGATTGAAATATGATTTCAAAATAACAGCTAAACTGGCCGTTATTTTTCATTCTTTAATATTAGCCCCTGCTGACAATATATATAAATATTAGACCCTGCTGCAGATATATAGAAATATTACACCCTGCTTCGGATATATATTAATATTAACCCCTGCTGCGGATATATATTGATATTAGCCCCTGCTGCGGATATATACTTATATTATACCCTGCTGACGATATACATAAAAATTATACCCTGCTGCCGATATATATTAATATTAGCCCCTACTGCCAATATATATTATTAGTCCCTGCAGCCAATATATATAATTAGCCCCTGCAGCCAATATATATTAATATTAGCCCCTGCTGCCGATATACCGTATTTGCTCGATTATAAGACGACCCTGATTATAAGACAACCCCCCAAAATCTGAATATTAACTTAGGAAAAAAAGAAAAAGCCTGAATATAAGACGACCCTAAAGGAAAAAAGTTTTACCAGTAAATGTTAATTCATGTAAACTATTTTTTTTAAAGAAAAGCTATGATTGAGAAAAATATTTTTTTGTTTTTATTCCTTGTATTTTACAACCTGTCCCCCAGTTACGCACATCTGCCCCCAGGCTTGCCACACCATGATATGCCTTTCAACCCTCTATATGCCACTGTGCCCCATGGTATGCCTTTTGGCCCCCTATGTGCCACTCTGCCTCCAGAAATGCCTTATACCCCTATATCCCATTCTGGCATTTAGGGGGTTAAAATGCATATTATGGGGCAGAGTGGCATATAGGGAGGTATAAGGCATTCCAGGAGGCAGAGTGGCATTAAGGGAGTTAAAAGGCATTGTATAGAGCACTCTGCCTCCAGAAATGCCTTATACCCCTATATGCCACTCTGGCATTTAGGGGGTTAAAAGGCATATTATGGGGCAGAGTGGCATATAGGGAGGTATAAGGCATTTCAGGAGGCAGAGTGCTCTATTAAATGCCCCCTTAACGCCACTCTGCCTCCTGAAATGCCTTATACCTCCCTGTATGCCACTCTGCTGCCAATAAATAAATAAATATTAGCTCCTGCTGCCAAAACATATATAAATATTTGCCCCTGCTGCCAATATATATATAAATATTAGAACCTGCTGCCAATATATTTTATAGCGAAAAAATTGGACCCTACCCAAGCATTTCCTTGGGCCCCGCTCAACGCTTCCTTGCATGCAATCACTCCCTCCGCTACCATACCAAAAAAAAAATATTTGCCACACTGACTGCAGATCAGAGGAAGACCGTGAGAGTCAGTCCTGCACCGTGACATTGAGAGGTCCTCTCCTCTGTAATCATCCCCAGAGTCCCTTTGTCCCCTCATTCACTAAACCATACCGCTCTTTTACTTACACCCTGTAGTTCAGGAAACAGCACATGCAACTGAATGAGATAAAAAAAAACTTGCATTTGCAGGTATACATAAATAATGTATGGAAACATAGCATTGCAGGTATAAACCAACAGAACACACAAACCCAGCATTGCAGGTATATATCAACTGGAAACCACATGTACACTCAGCACTGAAGGTATAGATCAAATAAACAACACATGGAAACAGCACTCCAGGTATTGATCAACTGAATAAGACATCCAAATCCTATATTTGCAGTTAAACATAAATAATGTATGGAAATATAGCCGATACAGATCAACAGAATAACACAAAACCCAGCTTTGCAGGTATATATCAATTGGAAATTACATATAAAGTCTGCATTAAAGGTATAGATAACCCCACTAAATTACAGGCATAGATCACTGGTCACACACCCCAAAGCCAACCCTGGCATCCACATTGCCTACATAGAACGTGACCAGCACCCAAATTACACACACATAGGATGTGCCATCTTTGTCCCCATTGCCTAAACACCCTGCTTATACAATCTTTGCTTTTTTGACAAATCAATAATACACCTATGATTCACAAACACTTTTACAGTCACTCACTAATTCACACAATCATTTATTCTTTCTCAAAAATTATTTACACATATTCATTAATGCATCCACACATTAACCCATTCATTTTCTCTCTCATTCTGACTCTTTATTTCAATATTATTGCCACCCTCCTTTCTCCCTATCTACCCCCTCTCCCTCCCTATCTACCCTATCTAACCCTTTTCCCTCCTTCCCTAATCCCTCTACCTCCCTCCCTATCTACCCTATCTACCCCCTCTCCCTCCCTATCAATCCTATCTACCCCCTCTCCTTCCCTATCTACCCCCTCCCTATATACCACCTCTCCCTCCCTATCTATCCTATCTACCCTATCTAACCCCTCTCCCTATCTACCCTATCTAACCCCTCTCCGTCCCTACCCTATCTAACCCCTCTCCCTCCCAATCTATCCTATCTCTCCCCTCTCCCTCCCAATCAATCCTATCTCTCCCCTCTCCCTCCCAATCAATCAATCCTATCTATCCCCTCTCCCTCCCAATCTATCCTATCTATCCCCTCTCCCTCCCAATCTATCCTATCTATCCCCTCTCCCTCCCAATCTATCCTATCTATCCCCTCTCTCTCCCAATCTACCTCTTCTCACTCTCTAACCCCCTCCTAACTTTCTTCCCTCTCCCCCTTCGAAGTTCACTTACCTTGGGCTTGTAGAAGTCCAGCGGTGCGATCGGGAAGTCCCTGTCTCCCTGGTTCTGCCGCAGTGTACGCGGCTTCACTGTTGAGCGCCGGATATGACATCATATACCAGCGCTCAACTTGAAATGCCGGCACTGCGACCAAGGCAGAGGCCTCGCGGAGAAGAGTGACCGTTCGGCGCCTCTCTCTCTCCTCCGCGTCTATTACAAAAAAAAAGACGCCGTTTCAATTAGGGGGGCACCCTGCCGACGCCACTGCATGGCACGTGCGTTTTATTTTTAATACTAACGCCTAAATATGTATTTCTTGTTGCTTCTTGCACATTGGTTTATTTTTGAAGGTACAAAAAGAATGACAGTTCATGTCGAAATTAATTTTCACCTGGAGTTCAGATTTTATTAACTCAATGCTACCTATTATATTTTAGCATTAAAATACACTTTTTTTGTTTTTACACTTTTTTGTTTAATAAATATATTATTTTTTAATTATCATTATGATAGTTGTCATTACTACAGTCCACTAAATAAAATGCTGTTACCTTCTGGGAGTTGGTGGCTTATGATGGCACAAAACTCGGACTGTCCCACAAATAACAGGTCATTTGGCAGGCATACTAAAAGTAAAATTTCCAAATTGTATTGTTAAGCGTTTAGTGGTATACTGGGACACTTACTGGAATAACACTTTTGGCTCCAACACACAGGGGCTGACTCAGTGTGCGTGGTTCAGCTCTGCAGCTGCCAGGAAACATGCAAAGCCAACCAAAGGCTTAGCTGTTAACTGCCAACCAACCTACCAGAGGTTGAGCTGCCATCCAGAGAGCTGAGCTGCCAAGTGCCAAATAGCCAACCACAGGATGTAGTACTGTACTGGGAGTTGTGAGTGACACTTCCCGGACTGTGTCACTCACTATCCATTATACCAGCTGCAGCATCATCTGGTGATGTCATAAAGACATCTACTCGCTGCCATAGCAATGGCTTATGCATCTGTGTGCACTTGTCAGGAACCACTTTTTTGCTGCCTGAACCATGGCTTTTTCATACCTGTGCCATTTACATCTGCTACCACTAGTGGCCACCCTCCGCCCTCTGGAGCACTCAGAACTCAGGTGTGCCTTGTTACCTGGGTTGAGCCCTAGTCTACATCCAGCTGGGCCTTGTTACCTGGATTACCCTGCCTTTATGAACCTGCCCTGCCCTTCAGTCAGGGCCTTTGTATTGAAGTCTATGGACCTTCCTGCTGTGGCTCTGCACCTGTACTGTTCCTGGGTCCCTGCTCTTGTGTCCTTCCAAGTGGACTCCCTGCTATTGTGTCCTTCCAAGTGGACTCCCTGCTATTGTGTCCTTCCAAGTGGACTCCCTGCTATTGTGTCCTTCCAAGTGGACTCCCTGCTTTGTGTCCTTCCAAGCGGGCTGTGTGCCTTTCGTACCCTTCCAAGCGGGCTGTGTGCCTTTCGTACCCTTCCAAGCGGGCTGTGTGCCTTTCGTACCCTTCCAAGCGGGCTGTGTGCCTTTCGTGCCCTTCCAAGCGGGCTCTCTGTCTGTCGTGCCCTTCCAAGCGGGCTCTCTGTCTGTCGTGCCCTTCCAAGCGGGCTGTGTGCCTTTCGTGCCCTTCCGAGCGGGCTCTCTGTCTGTTGCGCCCTTCCAAGCGGGCTCTCTGTCTGTTGCGCCCTTCCAAGCGGGCTCCCTGCCAAAAGACTTATTACCTGTATTTTATTTTGCCATACGTCCGGTTACTTGCTTAGACTATATTACCCTTATTTGCTGGCCCTGTTATATACATGAAATACACTGCATTACCTGGATTTCTGTTTGTGGTGTCTTTGTTTGCATAATCATGCACCGTGGGTTACATACTGAACCCCAAGTATCCCCTGCGCATGGGCTCCTACCCGACCTGATCACCCGAGTCCTGACAGAATACAAAGGCCATTACAAGGAGTCAGCGGGGTTACTTTCAGTCATCAAAATGATAGGAGAATGCTTGCTTGAACTGTGCAAATCATTAATGCAAATCTGGGACTCCAACTCCAATCACTCTCATGAAGACCATTCACCTACACCTGCTACATCACCTGAGAAATCCAACAAGCCTGTTACCAGTGTTAAAAAGGAATCTCCTAGGAAATCTAGGAAACGTGAACCCCTTACCACAACCGAATTACAACAAAGGCGTGATGAGGAATCTTGCTTTTACTGTGGCAAAAAGGGACACTGGATCACCCAATGTCCTCTGAAACCTCCTAAACCCTCTGTACCGATTGAGCAGTCTACGTCACAACCACAGAGCTCTGCTAAAAGGGGAAGTAGCTTTATTCCCCAGGATAGTGAACCCATGGAGTATATACCAACCCTGGTGATTCCTGGTGCTTCTCAAACTCCGGTGGATGTCCAGCTGAAGCCTGATGATTGTTCTGTGATGGAATGCAGCGTCTGTGATCCTACAGTCTGTGGCAGTGTGGGTTGCTCCCATATGGATGAACTTCCTATTGCTTTCTGTTCAGCCGTGATTGCAACTCCTATCACTGCTACCTCAGCAAAGTGTGATACACCAGAGACTACCATAGCCCCTAGTATCACCTCTGGACTGATAGCAAAGATACATGACCCTATTCCATCTCTGAGGAAGAAGGGGCCTTCCATCAGTGCTTCCCATACCAAGCCTGCTTCTCCCGTTTTGACCCAGTGCAGTTCTGGTACTACCCCCCTGCTCCCAGTAGTGCCCTGGGTACAGGGCAGCTATGTGACCCCTGGTACATGGAAAGAGAAAGCACTGAATCATACCTTCTCATCAACTTCTTCAGCATCCAGTCCTAATTTGACCTACGATTGCACCACAGATAACCTTTCCTTTGATTGTGTTATTACCTCTAATGGCAATATAATCAGAAAGGAAGACCTGGAGATCTGTGAACAAGCTTTACCGAAAAAGAAGAAGAAGAAGAAATCACGTTAAGTACACCCTTCTGCTCAGTTTATTAAAGGTGTACAGATTTTGTTCAGTCTGTTCGCGTTCAGTGACCGCTCCTTGGGGAGGGGGTACTGTCAGGAACCAATATTTCGCTGCCTGAACCATGGCTTTTTTAATACCTGTGGTGTTTACATCTGCAACCACTAGTGGCCACCCTCCACCCTCTGGAGCACTCAGAACTCAGGTGTGCCTTGTTACCTGGGTTGAGCACTAGTCTACATCCAGCTGGGCCTTATTACCTGGATTACCCTGCCTTTATGAACCTGCCCTGCCCTTTAGTCAGGGCCTTTGTATTGAAGTCTATGGACCTTCCTGCTGTGGCTCTGCACCTGTGCTGTTCCTGGTTCCCTGCTTTTGTGTCCTTCCAAGTGGACTCCCTGCTATTGTGTCCTTCCAAGTGGACTCCCTGCTATTGTGTCCTTCCAAGTGAACTCCCTGCTATTGTGTCCTTCCAAGTGGACTCCCTGCTACTGTGTCCTTCCAAGTGGACTCCCTGCTACTGTGTCCTTCCAAGTGGACTCCCTGCTACTGTGTCCTTCCAAGTGGACTCCCTGCTACTGTGTCCTTCCAAGCGGGCTGTGTGCCTTTTGTACCCTTCCAAGCGGGCTGTGTGCCTTTTGTACCCTTCCAAGCGGGCTGTGTGCCTTTTGTACCCTTCCAAGCGGGCTGTGTGCCTTTTGTACCCTTCCAAGCGGGCTGTGTGCCTTTTGTGCCCTTCCAAGCGGGCTCTCTGTCTGTCGTGCCCTTCCAAGCGGGCTCCCTGCCAAAAGACTTATTACCTGTATTTTATTTTGCCATACGTCCGGTTACTTGCTTAGACTATTACCCTTATTTGCTGGTTCTGTTATATACATAAAATACACTGCATTACCTGGATTTTTGTTGGTAGTGTCTTTGTTTGCATAATCATGCACCCTGGGTTACATACTGAACCCCAAGTATCCCCTGCGCATGGGCTCCTACCCGACCTGATCACCCGAGTCCTGACAGCACTGCAATATACCAATATTTGATAATTAGAAATCCTATTGGGATATCAAAACTATTCCTTATATAGGTGTAGAACATTATAGAACAGCAGCACCGCTGGATAATTTAAACTGAATATAGCGCAAGGTTCTCCAGTTCCTTTTGTGTTGTCTTGGACTTAATTTTAGAACACACAGGGAACTCAGAACAAGTGTAGGATAGCTATTCTTGCAGTTCCAATTTTTCCATAATAGGTTGTTTTCATGCACCTGCATATTAGCCATGTATATGTGTCCTAGCTGTGGAACAAAATGTGATGAAAACAGTTTTTTTGTCTGCTGAACTACATTACTGTATATAGCACTTATTTTCCCACAGGACTTCCTCTTTAAGCCCTACATTTCTGGATTGTGGCAAAAAACAGGCACCCAGCTAAAATAAGAGAATTGCATATAAAGAAATCATACCAAAGACTAAATATCAAATAACATTTTTTATTAGTAAAAGTAATTGTAAAATGAAGCACAATTAAAAAGTATTCACTACTAGTTCTATCGGTTCACAACATTTATTTCACACCATATTTCAATTCCAAATTCCAAATGTGCCTCATTAACATCTTGGGATGTATCATGCCAATAAATTTGCTTAGTCTGCAATAACTTGCAAAAACCACTGTTATTTTAATGACTACGACAGATTTAATGTAAACATGAACGCACTACGATCCCACTGTTTAGACAGTGAATATTATTTCTGTGGTTATTTCAGGTCACAGCTGAAAAAAAGATAATTTTTCAGAATATGGTATGCATTCATAATTTCCTCTTACACTGCCTGTAGAGTAGAGGAACATATAGATATATACATGAGAACTGCAGAATTGCCTTAGAATGATGGTACCATCACAAGAGCCCAATTGGCTCCTCTCTGTGGAATTATAGTTGAAGTAAATGTCCAGGTTAAGGGGGCACATATATAGACTTTATGATTCTATTATGTGAGTTTACATCCATGGATGCTGGTTGACAACACATAAAAAATAGCTTATTTCTGTAAATTAGTGGCATTGACTTCCTTCTGTCTATACAGACTGCAAGAAAATGTAGCTACAGATGTATATTACAAGGCGTGGTCCTAGATGGTATTTATTTAGAACCCATTGTATCGTTGGAAAAATCCAATGATGCATGTTGTGGTAGAGTTTCCAGTAGGCTGAACATGTGTCCCAGATTGCCCGGAACCATCCCACATTTTACTGTCCAGGAATGAGCTCTGTCAGTGTACTAGCAGAAGTTCTTCTTTTCAAGTTGAGTCTAGTGCTCTAATGAGCATACCACTAGTGGTAAAAGAGTTGAGGAGAGCTATACTTAATCTAATTGCTTTTATTTTATCTACAATTCATCCTATAATAAACTTCTTTACTTCAGCGATGGATACATATTTTTTTGAGGATTCAAATTTCATTTTGACTTAATATTTAACAGGGGTGTAACTAGAAACCATGGGGCCCTGGTGCAAAAATTGGCCTGGGTCCCCCAACTTGCTCCCAAACAACTTGTCTGTGCCTTCTTTGCCTCTTGCCCCCCTTCCAACATACAAAACATGTAAACACACTTACACAAATTGCACACACTTACTCATACTCATTAACATACACTACATCTCACCCCACTTACACGCTTACAAACACCTACACATCCATGCTCACACACACAATTACAAATCCATGTTCGCACACACACAAACACATACATCCATGCTCACACACAAACACAAGTACATATCCATGCTCACACACACACACAAGTACACATCCATGCTCAAGTTTTTAAAAACAAACATCAAGTCCCCCAAAAGCACGTGGGAAAATGTGTTAGGGTCTGATGAAACCAAGGTTAAACTTTTTGGCAATAATTCCGAAAGGTATGGTTGGTGCAAAAACAACACTGCACATCACCGAAAGAACACCATACCCACAGTGAAGGTGGAGGCAGCATCATGCTTTGGGGCTGTTTTTCTTCAGCTGGAACCGGGGCCTTTGTCAGGGTGGAGGGAATTATGAACGGTTCTGAATACCGGGCAATTTTGGCACAAAACCTTCAGGCGTCCGTTAGGAAGCTGAAGTTCATCTTTCAGCACGACAATGACCCAAAGCACACATCCAAATCCATGAAAGCATGGCTTCACCAGAAGAAGATTAACATTTTGGAATGACCCAGCCAGGGCCCAGACCTGAATCCAATTGAACATCTGTGGGGTGATCTGAAGAGGGCTGTGTACAGGAGATGTCCTCGCAATCTGACAGATTTGAAGCGCTTTTGCAAAGAAGAGTGGGCATATATTGCCACATCAAGATGTGCCATGATAATACACTCCTACCCAAAAAGACTGATTGTTGTAATAAAATCAAAAGGTGCTTCAACAAAGTATTAGTTTAAGGGTGTGCACACTCATGCAACCAGGTTATTGTGTAATATATAAAAATCAATTAAATAAGTTAAACAAGGGAATGCTGGATACCCTATTAAACCAAGGGTGGCAGGCAAATGTTGGGGTATGGGCATGGTGCCCACCTATCTACTACCTCTAGTGTGATGTTGAGGGCAGAGGAGTTGAGACCCGTTTAGTCCCCAGATGTTCAAGCCGTCACATGCCCTTTTCCGCATGAGCCCAGTTAAAAGGACATTAGATAATACCCCCCCCCAATTGTCTATGTTCTAGACCTAGGAGGGATACTTAGATCTTCAGTTTAATTAAACACATTGCCTGTGCTTTACTAGCATTCATATACCATTATTGTCTTTAGTTGTTGAACTTCTGTTTGTCCCCTGACTCCATTGATTGCTGCCTGCCCTTGACATTGCTTTGTGACCCTGTCTATTATTTTGCCTGACCCTTTGGTGATTTCTGCTCTTGCCTATGTCAGATGTCTGCATTCCCCTGCTATATTATTTGGCTGGATTATGTACACCATTCTTCCAATCTCGTCTGCCTCTCCCATGATTGACACTTGATTCAATGGATTATACTGTGCCCATGGTGAGATTCAATTCTGCAATTCTTTAACTAAACATTAATAAAGCAATTGCTATCCCAATTTTATGCGGTGGTCAGGATGGACTTGAGGTACTCTTTTTGTTTTAATTAGGCATTCAATGGGTATATAAAAAATCCCTGCACAACCAATGGAGCTACACTGCTTCACTACACCTCCTTTGATTACCCCCCCTCTAGATGCTGCTAATCTTAATTAAAAGACAAATGTTTACCATTTAAATTAACTATTTCAACCTTTTTTGGCACCTTAAGAAAGCTTGGACTTGGAAGGATTGAGCATTACTCATGTCGAAGACAAGAAATTGTCCTGTCTGTATAGCTATAGATAGTCCACTTACTGAGTTATTGATAAGAATACATATACAAGTGTTTCCTGATAATAATGTAGCAGGGCTTCTTTATTTATCCCATTCCAATGTCTCCACTAGATTGGCAGGTTTTACTGAACTCTGTGTGCCAGTTGAGAAATGTATATTTAAACATTTTTACTTAAACCCCAGCACCTATTTTTATTTGCCAATAGTATGAAAATCAATAAATCAGGGGGCCATACACAAAAGGTTGGAAATTGCTTGCTAATTTTATAGATTCTTTGAAAGCCTTTCAATCCAGAGCTTGGGTGAAAACTATAGAGCTTACAATACACTCTTTAATAAACCATCAATTATGTAGCTATCTCCATCACATCTTATCATTTTTGCAGCATCAGGATCTGACACATCTATTAAGTGATGGGAAATAGAAACACATAATATAAAACACTGTATTTAATGTATTCCCTTGCATCCATTAGCTTAAGTACACAAGGTTTAGCACACTGGGCAGTCAACATTCCTCAGCTCCAATTATAAGACATATTGTGAGGCTCCTTCTCGTTGAACAAAAAGCTATTGGCTAGTCATTAACAGGAAATTACACTCCAAATTGTGTTCATCACAGATCATTGTTTTAAGTGCTCCCTTAATGAAGCCTGTGATATTTTACACTGCCTCTGGGCCTGAACAGTTATTTCAAATTATTGGAATGTCATATATAAGTAAACATCTTAGGATTTCAAAATTTCTTTTCAATTAAGAATGCGCTAAACTTTATTTGGGATCTTTTCAAGACAGGAGCAGTCTACTTTGTCACCCTCGGGGGAAAGTATCTTTAGCAGCAGCAGACAGAAAAGCTATATTGACACAATGGCTTGAGCCACAGGGTCCTAATTCTGGTGTAACCCATTCTCAGATGCAACAGATCTTTCAGATGGATCGGTTGGAAACTTTAAACACCAAGGAACAGTGGTACGTGGATGCCTTTTTGGTAAATAGGCACCATTTATTGATGCCTTACCAACTGATGTTTGCCTTCACAATATCGAATGATACATTCTGTAAGGTACTGTGTTTGCTCAATTATAAGACAAGTTTCTTTTTTTAGAAAAAAATTATCTGAAATAAACAATTGTGTGTTATTATCAAGGTTGTCTTTTATTCAGACTTCAGATCCATGGCACAGCTGACTAAGCCTAGAGGCTTGTCTCACCTCACTCATGCCCTCTCATGCTCTCTTTCAGGCTGTCCATATTGTGCATGCAGTGGCTAGGCCCTTTTGTGGAAGTTTACCGCAAAATGGGCAGAGCCACGGCATGCACCACAGGGACATCCTCTGTCTCGTTCCTTCAAACAGGGAGAAGGTATGCGTGGATAACCGAGCTAATACCGGAAACAGACAAAGAGAAGACAGAAGAAACCAAAAGGCAAGAGAACAAGCTTAAGGAGCTGTTCCTTCCCTGTTGTGTCCCCCCTCCCATCAGTGAGGTTGAATCTGCTCAATTACCTGAAAGCCTAATATGTTAACCAGTTGTCCTGCCATCTGAAAGTGTCTGGCTACAGGAAGTTCCAGGTCACCCGTGCCGCTATGTGCTGCCCTAATTTTACATTTATGCTCTCCTACACAAGTTTAAACTGGTCTGGATAAGGCCACAATGGCATTTAAGTAAGTACATTATATAATAAATGTTGCAGGTAAAGTACTGTTTGAGCTTACATTTATAACCGGTGTAGGAATGTAAAATGGTATACCATTTGCTTCATGAATTGTTTACAACTAGTATAGGGTAGATCAGGTATCTGTGCAATATTCCTTTGTACCTTATTTATTTTTCTAAATGTGATTGTCCCTCCCCTGCTTTCTTATTTGAGTACTAGGCAATCATGAATTACCTTATCCTTTCTTTTTTTTGTAATCCTGGAGTGGTTTATTATCTAGAATAAATTTAACTTCCACATGCTTGCCTTTGTGACGGATTCAGTGTCAGCAGCTCATAACCTCTTTTTCTCAGCAATCAGCATTAGTCAGGGTTCAAGCCAACATCAATATCAGGAATCAATACAATAATCAGAACACTAGTGAAGTACAAAGACATTATCATAGGCAATTATAAAACTCAAACTGGGGGTTTAAATATCCTTCCAGGCTCAGAACACTTCCATGGATCTTCATTAGGGGCAGGGTAAAAATTATGAAATGGCTCTTTAATTTGCCTCATAAATATGCATGAGATGTCCGGCTCATGCCACACTCTGCAGGAGCGTGTATCTCTGCTTGTGGAGGCCGGAGAACTTTGTTATGGGCTCCTGAGATGTTCCATAACTTGGCTGGATTTCTGGTATCCATGTGTTTCCTCCTTTTTTACGTTTTTTACATGTGAATTAATATTTACTAATAAAACGTTTTTCAATTGTTTGAATTGTTTTGAATTAAAAGTGTTGTTATCAACATTGCAACTAACTTTGTGTAAGTGTGTTTACATATACTGTATGTGCCAGAGTGTATGTTGGAGGGAGGTAAGGGGCAAAGGACACAGAAAAGGTGTTTGGGGGCACTGACAAGCTGGGGGAAAAGATGGCACAGGCAGGCTGTCGGGGTTAGGATAGGACTGATAAGCTACATGGGGACAAAGGTGCTTGGGGATATTGGGTGCCATGGGCCCTGTGGTCCCCAATCTGTTTCTCCTCCAAAAAGGGCTGCATAATGTAAGTGCCATAACTTAGGGCAGCAGGCCTAAGGGGGGTGGTAGTCCCCCTGCTACAAAACTGGGGGGCAGCCCCACAAGCTAAATAGATCACTGTAGAGGGCTCTTTTGAAACTAATTTTGATCAAACTATGCATTATACTAGGTCAGCTCAGCCATCGTAGCAGAGGAAGCTCAGCGAGCTTTGTCTTTCATAAAGGCATAGTGAATTCAGAAAACTGCCGTGCTCAACTGATCTGCACACCCTTGGTTTAGTTAGTTGATCACATTTACAAAGAATTGCACTAGTGACCTCTAGTGACAAAATGTTGTAATTGTTATTTTTAGTTACATAGAATAAAGAAGTCTTGGGAATTATGTTCTGGACGTGGCATACCAAAGAATCTCATGTTTGTGATGCAACATTATGGATAGTTTTATAATTTTATATATACTGTATATAGGTATCACATGTGAATAAAAGATATAGAATGCAACGCAGTAGTTGCACTGTAATATGTAGCAAATCCTGGCTGCACAAGTAGGAAGAAGTGTTAGTCATTGAAGTTTGTAGGTATATCACTAATATTTTAGTAGTCTCTTGTGTAAGTAAAAAGGCTAAATTTGAGAGTGCAAAGTAAAGTGTAACATCAAGTCAGCAAATGTAGTTTATTGCCTATATCATACATTTCGGCATTTAAGGGTCCCCATTCCACAGTTGCTATAAAGGAGTTGCAGCTTTTTAAGATTACAGACCAGGTCAGATTGGTGGCCATCGTGGTGACTGGGGGAGAAGATGCATATCGGGAAAGAGGCACTGCTTATAGGTCAGTCGAAGTCAAACAGGAACACAGTGGAAATGGTAGCACTTAGTGCTACTTGGTGTTATGTTTTGACTTTAGCAAGTTGCAGACACAGGCATCCAAGTTGAACAACAGCTATACCACTTGCTCAGTATGGGACATGTTTAGGGCTGCAACAACGAATCGATAAAATCGATAATAATCGATAATGAAAATCGTTGGCAACAAATGTCATTATCGATTAGTTGAATTGATTTTATCAAATATAAGATGAGATCAGGGGGATGCTGCAGGGGACCCGGATCCTCCTCTCTGACAGCCAGCGGGCTGTGTGGATGAATTGTGTGAATGAGTGAGAGAATAAAAGAATTAGTGTGGATGAATTGTGTGAATGAGTGAGAGAATAAAAGAATTAATGTGTGGATTAATTGTGTGAATGAGTGAATGTGCGAGAATGCATTAATGAATATGTGTAAATGATTTGTGTGAATAAGTGAGAGATTAAATGATTGTATGAATGAAAGTGTGAATTAGTGAGTGACTGTAAAAGTGTTTGTGTGCATCATAGATGTATAATTGATTTGTGGAAAGGCAAAGATGGCACAAGCAGGGTGTGGCTTGGAGACCAAGATAGCACAGGCAGTGTATTAATGGGACAAAGATGGCACAGGCCAGGCTGTTTGGGGACAAAGTTGACTCATGCTGGGCTGTTTGTCGACAAAGATGGCAAGTCCTATGTGTGTAATTTGGGTGCTGGTCAGGTTCTATGTGTGCAGTGTAGATGCCAGGGCCGGCTATGGGGTGTGCAACCTGTGATCTATGCCTGTTATTTAGGGGTTATTATCTATACCTTTCAAGCTGAGTTTCTATGTGAAATCCAATTGCTCTATTCCTGCAAAGCTGGGTTTGCATGTTATTCTGTTGATCCATATCTGCTATGCTATGTTTCCATAAGTTATTTATGTATACCTGACAATACAGGGTTTGCATGTCTTATTCAGTTGATCAGTGCTGTTTCCATGTGTTGCTTTTTTGATCTATACCCTCAGTGCTGAGTTTACATGTGATTTCCAGTTGATCTATACCTGCAATGCTGGGTTTGTGTATTCTGTTGAGCTATACCTGAAATGCTGTGTTTCCATACATTATTATTGTATAGCTGCAAATACAGGATTCACATGTGAATTCCAACTGATCTATACATGCAAAGCTGCGTTTGTGTGTTAGTCTGTTGATTTGTATCTACTACACTACGTTTCCATACATTGTTTATGTATACCTGCAAATATAGGGTTTGTATGTCTTATTCAGTTGATCTATACATGCAAGTGCTGTTTTGTGTGTGGTTTTTTTGATCTATACATGAACTACAGGGAGTAAGTAATAGAAAGGTACGGCTTAATGAATGAGGGGACAAAGGGACTCTGTTGATGATCGTGGGGGGAGAGGACCCCTCAATGTCATGGTAGGGCCAGAAGGAGGGAAGAGTGCACTGACTCTCACAGTCTTCCCCTAATCTGCAGTTAGTGTGGCAATTTTTTTTGATGCTGGAGGGGAGGGTGTGATTGCATGCTAGGGAATGTGGAGCGGGGCCCATGGAAATGCTTGTGTAGGGTCCAATTTTTTCAATATAAAATTTATTGGCAGCAGGGTCTAATATTTACATATGTTGGCAGCAGGGGCTAATATTAAAGAATGAAAACTAACTGCCAGTTCAGCTATTTTTAAATCAGATTTCAATCACGATCTTTACTTCAAAAAGATAAGTATATGTTATGTAGTTAAAAATGCATTGGTGGAGCCCAGTTCAAGCACCAGAAATATTGGAGTGCTGTTCTGCTATTTATACATTGGTAACGCATATACAGTGGATATAAAAAGATAAATCATGTCAGAACATGGACAATTCAATTGCAAAACAAACTAAAATCTTTGGGGGGGGGGCCTCACAATAACCTGGTTGCATAAGTGTGCACACCCTCTTATAACTAGGGTTGTGGCTGTGTTCAGAATTAGCCACATTTAAACTCATGTTAAATAGAAGTCATTACACACCTGCCATCATTTAAATTGACTAATCACAAATAAAGTTCAGCTGTTCTAGTAGGATTTACCTAACATTTGCTTAGTTGCATCACAGAGCAAAAGCCATGGTCCGCAGAGTGCTTCCAAAGCATCAGAGGCAGGGCTTGACAAATTTGTTGTGAATCTAGGCGCCAGCTAAAAAAGTTAGGAGCCAGGATTTTTTTTTAAACTAACAGTTGGTTAGGAGTGATCTGATCATCATCATCCCACTTACTAAACTCACAGCATTTGACCTGGAAGCACCCTGGACTTTCAGGTCAGTGCTGTTTTTTGTTGGTTTTTTTTTATTATTATTTTTTAATAATGTTTAAATGTTAACCCCTGCAATGCCACGAATGTGTTATACACAATTGTGGAATTGAAGGGGTTAACGCTGCACTGTCGCTCTCATGGAGCGATCAGGCAGCAGGGGGGTGTTGTGTCAGGTCCCCACACTCATGTGGAGACCGAAGAACCCTCTCCCCCTGTCCCTGAAGCTGCCTCTGGCAGCTGGGACGCAATAGCTGGTCTATAGACCAGCCATTGCAGGGGGGAGTCTCTCTGATGACTGCTGTAGGCTTCCATGCCTACAGGAGTCATCAAAGGGCTTGTGGGGGGGCTCGTTTTTGCTGTTGCTGGCCTGCCTGCCAGCAGCAGAGCCCCGTACAAAACGGGAATTAACCCCTAGAATGCCGCGATCGCGGCATTGAAGGGGTTAACGCTGCCCTGTCGCTCTCATGGAGGCAGCAGGCAGGCTTGTGTGGGGACCCAATCAACACTGAACCCCCTTTCCTGAAGCTGCCTGTGGCAGCGGAAAACGCTATTGCAGGTTTTCCTGCAATCGCGGTTTCAGTCTACAGGATCACTCCGTGGGAGTGATCTCAGGCTCGGGGGTGGGCTCTGAGTGGCTGTGCTGTCTGCCCAGACTCCTGGGCAGACAGCAGCAGCAGCGCCCTCGCGTGGTGATGCGGGGGCATTTTTTTGTGGATGTAAGAGGCGCCTAGGGATTTGTCGAGTCCTGATCAGAGGGATCTCAATGTTGAAAGATATCAGTCAGAAGAAGGGTACAAAAGAATTTTCAAAGCATTAGATATACCATGGAACACAGTGAAGTCATCATCAAGTAGAGAAAATATGGCACAACAGAGACATTACCAAGAACTGGACGTCCCTCCCAAATTTATGAAAAGCCAAAAAGAAAACTGGTCAGGGAGGCTTACGAGAGGCCTACTGCAACATTCAAGGTTGCATTTTAGTCCCAAAACAACACGAGAATACCATGTATGGGTGATATAACTGTACTCAGGAGCTGTTTCTGAACACATATTGGGGTATTGTCTGACAGTGACATATACCAGGAGCTATAAATTCATACCTGAATTAAAGCGTGTGAGTAAACAAAAATTTACTACCACAATGTTTGACTACAACAGGTTGTAGAATTAGTGCCCGGAAAGGGTTAAGATACCAGTATTTGAAATACACTGGGATGTCTTTTTTTTTAATATATGGTTTGATGAGGGTAAATGTAATTGGCCGGCTTCAAAGATGTCCCAAATAGGACATGGGGCAGTTGTCCCATTTGAAAATACCCTGGGGTGTTTGTTTTTCAAAAATATATGAATTGATGGGGGTAAAAAAGTGACCGGCTTTAAATATATCCCAAACAGGACATGGGACAGTATGACCATATTTGAAAAAAAAAATGCTAATTGTATTTAACAATGGGTATTTCTAAACTCAGGACAAATTTTAGAATATATTTAGCAGGTTTTTACATTAGCTTTTGTAGATGAATAAAGGATTTTTCAAGAAAAGGTAATTTTTCACCGTATTTTATGCTTTTTTATAGTAAATTATATGATACAATCAAAATAATGGTATTTAAAGAAATCCCCTCTTGTCCTGAAAAAAACACTATATAACTTGTGTGGGTACAGTAAATGAAAAAGAAGAAAATGACAGCTAAACACGAGCACCGCAGAAATGTCTCCTCTATGCATCTGCATGCACAAAGGGTTCATGATAGCCATCATAAGTAAATCACTCAAGAGCCATTACTGTGAGGTAATTTGCCATCATTGTTGGTAGCACTGTCATTTTATTAAAAATAATAAAAAAAATATATATATATATATATATATATATATATATATATATATATATATATATACACACATGAAAAAGAAAATAGAAACAGATTGTAGGCTTATTTGAGCAGGGCACACCTTTCCTTGTGCTGTTGTAAATCCTATTTCACATGATAGGCATATGTCCTACCCACTGTACAACGTTCTGGATTATAATGGCAATATATAAATCATTGATAATAAAAATAGCATTTGACTGCAGTTAAGAATCTTTCAGCCCATCTAGTCTGCCCGTTTTCCTCTCTCACTTCTTGACATACCTAAGCCTATGACTCTATCTTTTTAGAGAATACTAATAATAGTAAATAAAATAATATTACTACTAGTCACCAGCATCTAACTTTATGGTGAATCAACCCCAAAGAAGCACCTACACCAGGTAAAAATATTTTTACACAACGTGAAACATAGCAGAAAAGCTCAACTGTAATAGGCACATTTAATTAGTAACAAGGCTCTTCAACATATTAATATGTTGTTATTTAGTAATACAAATTCTCTTTATACTTCCGCTCATTAGCATCTTAAAATAGGGGATTGGGAATTCTATACTTTTGTTTATCATTAAACTGCATAGTGGTATCATGAACATGTTGGTCTCACAAGCAGAGACATCTGCATTACTACATGACAACCCGCAAAGTAAAGTTAGTGGTAAAACCGGCAGATTTCTGGCTGAGTATTTGTACTCCCTGATGTAACTTAGAATAAAGTGAGTCCTCTTTCCCAGGCTTTGGGCTGTAAACCTGTCAAGAATGTCTGGCTAAGTGAAAAATGTCAGGATGAACCCTTTACAGCCCTGCTGTCTCAGGATGGTAATACTAATGTAAATGTTTTGCGTGTGTGTATATAGGGAGGAACTGTGCCATATGGTGTTTCAAAAGAGACTTTACTTCAACAGGCCTTGGCGTTTAACGCCCATTTCTTAACAGTGTTGTAATAATTATAATTATGTCTAACATTAAATAGCTATTATGTATGGCAAGCTTGAAGCACGTATTCAAGAGCTGCGGGTAATGGTCCTCATTTGTTCTCCCCAAAGGCATAAATTATAATAATCCGCTCATTGTAATGTCTACTTATTATTGTATATCTCCCAATAACCAGATCTCCATATGTTTTTATCATTTTTAAGTTCACTTTACATATGTTATCACAGTTTTGATTAAGGCATAAACACAAATATGCCAAACTAGACAATAGGGGATCACTGCACTGTACTGTGTAACTGTTCTATTGCATTATCTAATGGTCTAATAGAAATAAAACAATAAAGTAACATTGCACAATATCAACTATCGGTACATGAATGCTTGTACTTGTGGTTTCCAACAGGCTCGGCCAACTAAACCAGGCCTTATGGCTATTAGAAACGATTAAATATAAGACTACAAATAGTAATCCAGTGACAATAACAAAAAACACTCTAAAATGAATACCATAAGAAGTAATCCACACCCAGTTGCCAGATACCATAAAAACATTAAATGTAATCCAGGTTTTCTGGCCCAAAGCCTTAAAAACTCATCCAAAGTAATTCAAACCTTATGGTCCAGACATAGTACCTTGCAAGTCATCAAATTTGATTCAGACATGTTTGCCAAACGTCATAAAACAAAACACAAGTAATCCAGAAAAAAATGGAAAGTAATGGTCTTAATCCTTAGTCTTTGGCTTGTTGTAGGGACTGCCACTTTTTTTCTTGATGTAATGAATGCATAGATGCTGAGTGAAAATTGTTCGGAGGTAGTCCATGGAATGGTCAGAACAGAGCTTTCTCATCATGTTGAGCTAAAAGGTCATCTGAGCAGCTGACACCTATCGCATGTGAAATTACATCCAAAATATTCAATGGAATACCGTTATATCCATCATGGACCAGTAGCAACAGAGTTTGTTTAAAAAAGCATGCTTAAGTACAAATGCATTAGCTCATATATATAAGGGGCTGAAAGCCCTCTGGCAGGACACATGGCAGGAGCACGGCTAGAAGCCCTCTAGCAGGGCACACGACATGCTGCAGCAGACTGGCAGGTGGCAGCAGTAGATGTTGACCAATGCACGGTACAAAGGATGATTCGAAGAATATTTGCAGTTCAAGCCAAAAGTGAAAAACCAGAATATCACGATCGAAGAGGGGTACTAAGGGACAAACACTAGAATGAGGTCAGAATCCAAAGCAAAGGGTCAAACACAGAAGACAGTTCAGATGCAGCAAATACATATTTAGTTCTAAGCTCTGCCACTGTGTGTGTATATATATATATATATATATATATATATATATATATATATATATATATATATATATATATATATATATATATATATATATATATATATATATACATACATATACACAGTGGCAGAGCTTAGAACTAAATATGTATTGTGACAGCGCTTGGAACTAGATCTATGTGTACAGTATGAGCATACTTGGAAAATCGCCATTTCTGTGGTTTGCTGGTTCAACACCCAAGGGAGCGAGGTCCTGACATGCCCCAGGGGGTAGGGGTGTGTCCTGCAACATCAGAGAGACTGTCCATGAGGTCAGGGAAAACACCCACCGGCATCAGTGGGAATACCCACTGACCTCAGTGAGACCACCCCACAAGGGTGGCTCCTGGTAGCTGAAGCCCCAGGAGCCATCCAGTTATGAGTATTATTCAATATCATCTTCCACGATCATGTGATGTCATGGATGGGGAGGCAAAAGATCATTACAAATATATTTTTCTTACCGTCTCCCATTTCTACTCAGAGCTGCCTTTCATGTTCTTCCATATACCATGTATTTACCTGGCCCTAGGTAGGTTCAGACAAAACCACGTTTGCTTCCAGTCATATAAACGCAAGGACTCACGCAGCTACATTATATACACTTCTGCTCTTCTGTTGTCTTTTTAATCCTCACACACAATTCAACAAGGTAAGAGTCCAGACTATCTCCAGCTGTTCAGGAACCTGCCTAGGATGTTATAGTACTAAAGTTATATTAAGGTACGCATATTAGCCAAATTATCTGAGGAATAACTTGGAGGTATTCATTGATTTATTACAGGATGGAATGGTTGCCCAAGAGCTCTAAAGCCTTGGATCTAGTGTGACGGCAGGGACAACTGTGAGCAGGTTTTCCTATGTTCCAAAAAGTTTTTGAATACCAAACTAATGGACAGCCCTCCTTACTTACAAACTCTAGACAAAGATTCACATTTATACATGTTTAAAAGTAATAAATCCTGTACAAGAAAAGGTGATGGAGATGTTATTTTTGAGGCTGACAGGAGGAAACAACACTTGAGGTTTGAACACAGAATATTAAAATAATTGATGATTTTTGCATTCTGTATAACCTAGGGTGACCACATTTTATTTCTGCCATTAAGGGATGCACTATGAAACATATGAGATCACACAAACAGGCATTTTTAACTACATAATATGTATTTATAGCTTTGAAGTAAAGACTATGATTGAAATATGATTTCAAAATAACGGCTGAACTGGCAGTTTCTTTAATATTAGCAATATATACCACCGTGAATGAACCTAAAAATGCGTGCTACTGTGTTGAAGTGAAATAAATAATGCAATAGGTAAAATAGTAATACTTCCCAAACAGACCGCAGCTGCCCAAACAACACTCTTCCTCAAAGTGTAGAAATATCAACGAACCAAAGATGTATGGGGCGCAGGTATATATGCAGGGAAGAAAAATAACACAATATAGTGTAGATGATATGTGCAAAATAAATAAAAAGTGATGTGTTGCACTCACAAATGAAAAAGGTGATTCTGACCCATCAGCATGGAGTAAGATAAATACTTTAATTCTCTTCGTATAAAATCTAAAAGGACAAACTAAAATAGTGCAGTATCTTCAAGTAAAATGCAATTTTTCATGCACAAAAGTACATATGCAGGCGTTTTGTATAAAAGTCCACCAAAGGTAGAATACAATACATATTAGCCCCTGCTGCCGATATATATTAATCCCTGAATGACCTTTGACGGTTCAGGGCCGTCACGAAAAAACGGTCTGTTAACTACCTTTGACGGTCCTGAACCGTCATTAAATTAAAAAAGCTTAACGGCGTTGCTGTAATGCCTCGATGTCTGGCCCCTCCCTGGGGTGTCAACGTCCACCATATGGACGCCCGTTTTAAAAGAGTTTAGTAGGCGGTCACAACTGCCACTGTGAGTGATTCTGCCACTCGCAAAATGTCAGCGCCCTTTA
This sequence comes from Sceloporus occidentalis, assembly GCA_023333645.1. Taxonomy (NCBI): domain Eukaryota; kingdom Metazoa; phylum Chordata; class Lepidosauria; order Squamata; family Phrynosomatidae; genus Sceloporus; species Sceloporus occidentalis. Next base: position 7,117,625 of record JALMGF010000046.1, read on the forward strand.
AAAAAACAATAATGTTGTCTCCCAACAGCTTTCTAATCTCAGCTTTCTAATCAACAGCCCAGTTTTCTAATCACAATGGGATTAGTAAAATATTCAAAAAATAATAAAAAAAAAATATGGAAAAAAATGTGCTATCATTTAAAAATAATTAAGCACCGATGTCACCAGAGGAACCATAAGAAGAATAAAATAACTAAAATTAAAAAAATAAAGTTTATTATTATTAGCACTTTATCTTCTCCAAAATCTCGACATAGAAAGAGTTTAAATAAAAGCATTTTAAATACCCAAGGGGTGTCTAATTTAATAAAAAATGAATGGTTTAATGGGGTAAATTGGAGTGGCCGGGCTCAAAGATAGAGCATAGACACAGACTGATCAAAATGGAGAAAAAAAGCTCACTTCCCAAATGTGGCATTTTAAATCCCAAATGACCCGACAAACCCATGTATGTGGGGTATCACTCGGGAGATGTTGCTGAACACATATTGGGGTGTTGTTTGATAGTGACGCATACCAGGAGCTGTGAATTCATTCCTGAAGTACAATTTGTGTGAAAAAAATAAAAAAAATGAAATACTACCACAAACTTTGGCAAAGGCTGGTGGTAGAATCTCATGCATGAAAAGGGTTAAAATACCAGCATTTGAAATACCTTGGGGTGTCTAGTTTTCAAAAATATATTGTTTGATGGGGTAAATTGAATTAGCCGGCTTCAAAGATGTTCCAAAGAGGAGATGGAGACAGAATGACCAAATGCTAAAAGTCTATGTTGAAAACCTTAATTACGCATGTCCCAAAAGTAGCCTTTTACCAGCCAAACAACCAGACAAACCCATGCATGTGGGGTATCACCGTACTCAGGAGACAGTGCTTGACAGTGACATATACCAGGACCTGTATATTTATAACTAAATTACAATTTGTGAGAATTTTTTTTTTTTTTTTATTACTATTACAAAGTTTGACAAAGTGTGGTTGTATAGTTAGTGCATGGAAAGGGTTAAAATACCAGCATAAATTGAGTTAACCGGCTTCAAAGATGTTCCAAAGAGGAGATTGAGGCAGAATGACCAGATTTGGAAAAAAAGGTTTGGAAATCATAAATGCCCGGTCCTTAAGGGGTTATTATAAGATCCTGCTGCCGATATATATTACTATTAGCCCCTGCTGCCAATATGTATATAAATATTAAATCCTGCTTCCAATATATATATATATATATATATATATATATATATATATTGTAGGGGACAGCTCACGCATGGGGCGGCAATGACAGTTTCACACAGGTTTCCAACGTAAAAGCATGTTTATTTAGATGTTGTAATCACAGAGCACCTTGTAAACAAAACAAACTATAAGCCTGTCCGGCTCTAACTAAACAGCAGGATACCTCTCTAGCAGCCTAAGGTCTGATGCAAAGTAACCAGTTTTGTATGGGGTAAAGCTTCATACCTGGTGGGCTGCAGCGCTGGCTGTAGCTGCTCCTTCATTCAGTGTCTCCCTCCCTCTGAAAACCTAACAGCCCTTTCTTTTAAGGCCTCCTCCCCAGTAACGAGCTTAGGAAGCCTCACCTGAGAGCACCTGGGTTTGCTACCAGGCCTGGCTGAGGTAACCAGGTGAGACATATATCCCATCAACCACTCTCCCATACACTTTACCACAATATATATATAAATATTAGACCCTGCTGCCGATATATATTAATATTAGCCCCTGCTGTCAATATATATAAATATTAGACCCTGCTGACAATATATATAAATATTACATCCTGCTGCCAATACATTTTATATTGAAAAAATTGGACCCTACGCAAGCATTTTCTTGGGGCCCGCTCCACGCTCTCTAGCATGCAATCACTCCCTCTGCTCCCGTATCAAAAAATAAGTATAGATCAAATAAACAACACATAAAACAGGAGTCACATGTATAGATCAACTAAATAAGACATACAAACCTTATATTTGCAGTTATACATAAATAATGTATGGAAACATTGCAGAGCAGGTATAGATCAACACATTAACACACAAACCCAGCTTTGCCTGTAAAGATCAATTGAAATTCACATGTGAACTCAGCACTTAAGGCATAGAATCAGACAAACAAATCCTGTATTTGCAGGTATACAATAATATTGTATGGAAATATACCATTGCAGGTATAGATCAACTGGAAATCACATGTAAACCCAGCACTGAGGGTATAGATCAAATAAACACATGGAAAGAGCTGTCAGGATTCATATCAGTGGCAGCCCCTAGATGCCTCAGTACCCTGTAGGCTAACAAGCAGACCAGCTGCCTCTGCTTACCTGGGTGTAACCCTTCTCACTCTGGAGCACGCAACCCTAATCATTACATCCAGCTGAGCCTTGTTTACTGGACTGAGTCTGCCTATTTCATCCTGCTCTGCCCTTCAGTCAGGGTCTTTGCATTGAAGTGTGAGGGATGTTTTTCTCTGCTCTGGACCTGATGTGTTCCTGTTTACCTGCCTTGTGCCCTTACCAAGTGGACTTCCTGCCTTGTGCCCTAACCAAATGGGCTTCCTGCCTTGTGCCCTTAACAAGTGGGCTTCCTGCCCTGTGCCCTTACCAAGTGGGCTTTCTGCCTTGTGCCCTTACCAAGTGGGCTTCCTGCCTTCAGCCCTTACCAAGTGGGCTTCCTGCCTTCAGCCCTTACCAAGTGGGCTTCCTGCCTTCAGCCCTTACCAAGTGGGCTTCCTGCCATACATCTGTTTTTTGTTAAGAGACTGTTTAACCTGTATTTGCTTATCCTGCCATAATAGTCAATACATAGCATTACCTGGAATTCTGCCTGTGGTGTATTTGTGTTATAATGCATCATGGGGTACAGACCGAACCCCAAGTACAATGAGGCTCCTATCCAACCTGATTACCCGGGCCCTGACAAGAGCATTGCAGGTATTGAACTGAATAAGACATACAAACCCTGTATTTGCAGGTATCCATAAATAATGTATGGAAACATAGCATAGCAGACATGGATCAACAGAATAACACACAAACCCAGCTTTGCAGGTATAGATCAATTGGAATTCACATAAAAACTCAGCATTAAAGGTATAGAAAAAAAAACCCTAAATCACAGGCATAGAACCCAAAGCCAGCCCTGGTGTCCACATAGAACCTGACCAGTACCCAGATAATAATTTATTCTCTCACTCATTCACATAAATCATTTACACATATTCATTAATGCATTCTCACAAATTCATTAATTCTCTTCCTCATTCAGACAATTCATCCACACATTTATTCATACTCTCACACATTCACACAATTCATCCATACATGAATTCATACTGTCACTAATTTACACAATTCATCCACACGTTAATTCTTTCATTCTCTCACTCATTCTCACTCTTTATTTCTATATTCTTACTACCCTCTTTCTCACTATCTACCCCTTTCCCCTTTCTCACTATCTATCCCATCTCCCTCTTTCTCACTATCTATCCCTCTCCCCCTTTCTCACTATCTACTCCCTCTCCACCTTTTCTCACTATCTACCCCCTCTCCCCCTTTCTCACTATCTACCCCCTCCCCCTTCTCACTATCTATCCCCTCCCCCTTCTCACTATCTACCCCCTCTCCCTTCTTACTATCTACTCCCTCTCCCTCTCTTCTCATTATCTACCCTCTCCCCCCTTTGTAGTTCACTTACCTTCCAGAAGTCCTGCGGTGGGAGCCTGAGGCCTCTGTCTCCCTGCTCTGCCACGGTGCGCACTGCTTCACTGCTGAGTGCCGGAATTTGACGTCATATTCCGGCACTCAGCATGACATGCCAGCACCGTGACCAAGCTAGAGGCCTCGCGGAGGAGACTGAGGGGCGCAAAGTGGTTGCTGAAAACTTAATGAGCTACCGCTCGGCTCCCCCCTCTCTCCTCCGTGTAAAAAAAATAATAAAAAAGCGGCGTTTCAATTCCGGGACAATTCATTAAAGTCCTTAAAGTCCTATTGCAGGACTGTCCCAGGCAATCCGGAACATGTGGTCACCCTAGTATAACCGTATTAAAAGGTTTGATGGAACAGTAGCATTCATTTAAATCTTGGAATCCTGGTGCAGCTCATTAGTTGTTACATAAATTCTACAGAACCAACAATCAATTTCTCCTTACAAAGATTCCCTTCCTGCTGTGCTTTACATCGGCCTACTTTTCAGGAAGTGTTTCCGAGTGCAACTACAGTGAAAAATTGATTCCTCTGCCAGCAGCAATATTATTTAAAGTGGGATATATTCCGAGGTGGAAAGCTGAAGACCAAAATGATCTTTAATGAGAGTAAATGATTATGTAACAAAATGTTGTGGTAAATAAAATAGCTTAGTTCAGAATATTGTCTTGAGCAACGATTACCTTTGACCTAAAGGTTTAAGAAAATGATTTTGCCATTGTCTACAGAAAATTGGAACAAATAAGGAAATATACTCTATAATTAAAGCAATCATAGAACAAGACCTTCAGAATGTGGGAAAACAATGCGGGTTATGTGGCTTTACAAATGCACAATAACTGATCCTATTGTGAAGGGCATACATGCAAAGTAAGCATAAAAACCATAATGAATTAGATGCCAATCAGTTACATTACTGGGTCGCTGACTCATCAGTGACCACAGGGGAAAAAAAAGTTTATTTTAAATATTTCATACTTTTGGACATTACCTGACTTTAGCCAAAAGGCCAATTAGAAGGACCTTAAAACAGAAACAGCTGTTTCCAGGACATGTTATTTTTTTGTAAAAGATATTGGGCTGGATTCAAACTGGAAGTACATCTATCACAGGCAATTGAATAGCAATCTACATATAGACTGGATACAAACTACATAAAAGTCAGTGAATCATTTATCTGAATAAATGAACCTGGGTCAATATGACTCATATAGAACTTGTTTTTAATCATGTTTTCCATATTGTAAGCAATGTGCGCTGCAATATTCAATTAATTCTGATAAATTTATACCCAGCACATAACCCAGTTTATATTAAATGAATACCAGTTAATTTGAATTGAACCCTTATACAAACTGTACATACCCAGTAACTTCCTAAATGAGTTGACCCCGAGACCCTTTAATAGCTGATTGCAAAGATCTTTATGGAAACCTTGACATTATTTAAAGACTTAATACTGGTAGCAAAAGCACAATTAGGAGTCTTGTATATCATCAGAGTAGTGTAGAACAGGAAGAAGTTATTTCCCGACTGTGGGATCCTGAGAATATGTCCTTTCTGAGACTTTGAGAGGTTCCTAAGTATGCCTATATATCAATCCTACACAACCAAGTGTCATACTCTATATAACAGGTGTCCATGGCAGAAACATTGCTACTATTGGACTCAATGCTGAGCAAAATACACTACAACCATGCATAAGTACACACTCAGTGCCTGTGTGCCCATGCCATGGAGTTAACCTTGGGCCAGTGTCACCCTTTATTAAGTAGCAGATATGTGTTAATAAAAAATCAAAATAAAAAAATACATGATATAAACAAGTGGCACTCTTTTTTATTGATTTCTTTTATTATACATTTGCAGTTTTTAATTTGTGCTGTCAGCAAATGCCTTACATATTATAATCAAAATGTGTAAGCCTTTTTATTACCTAAAGAGCAGGGCCGGCCCAAGACATAATGCCGCCTGGGGCGAAGTTTAAAATGCCGACCCCCCCCCGCCGACACCAGGGGTCATTCTCTACCCTTCCTCTCCCTACCTTCTCATTATCTACCCTCCCTATTATCTACCCTACCCCCCCCTTTGTACTTCACTTACCTTTCAGCAGTCCTGCGGCGAGTCTCCCTGCTCTGCCGCGATGCACACTGCTTTACAGCGGAGCGCCGGAAATTACGTCATATTCCGGCGCTCAGCAGTGTAAGCCGGCACCGAGCTAGAGGGCTCGCAGAGGGGAGAGAGGGGCGCCGAGCGGGTATTGAGAACTTGATAAGCAAAAAAAAAACCCCTTTCTCTCCTCGGCGTAAAAAAAATAAATAAAAAAAGGCGCTTAGGGCGGCCTCTTCAAAAGTGCCGCCTGGGGCAATTGCAACACTCTGCTCCATGGTAGGGCCGGCCCTGCTAAAGAGCTTGTAGTTTCATATCAATAACTTCATTATGAAGGGCAAATACTGACATGTTTATTATGCAAGAAGGGCTGGTATTTTTGCAGCTCACTATGAACTATTTATGAAGTTTATTATATTTACAATTATGAAGTATTTTTTATATTTCACATAATACAATTAAAAGGTTAAATACTTATTTCTTGGGATTTGTTTGGACATTTAATAGAACTAGAAATGCTTCTAATGCTGCACTTAGCTACAAAAGCATTATATTCAGTAACGTAGTATATTCGGCACCTTTAAATAGCAGCACATTAAAGGGACTGTCTAATGTCCCTGACACCTTTACTGTAGAAGAATGCATATTGAAGTATTTTTCAAAATCCCCCTTCTTCTGCCACTGATTAACATAACATTTCTCCCAGTGAGACTCAAAGCACTTTTAAGCACATCTCAGAATTAACCAAATTGGCAGCTGAATAATAGATGTTCTTATTACCCAACGAATGGTAATCAATTATCAACCTCGGAAGGATAAAGGGCTGAGATGACCCTGCAGGGATGTTAAGCTGCAACCTTGCGGTTTGAATTGGCTTTGCAGTCAGGGGCATTTACCAAGTGAGCTATCTCACCAGCTGCTTCATGCTGTCAGTCCGTAGACAAGTGCCTTGTTGGAATCAATGGGACGACTTCACACATGAGCATGCAACGTTCACCAGAGCCGGTGATGGAGAAGCAGGAGATGGCATTTAGCTGGGGGTAGGGAATGTGGGAAATTTGATTCTACAGAATCTCCCAACACAGACCACATAATGGGGCCATGCAGCTATCATATGCATTAAAGTGTATATGATGGCTGGAGTGTCACTTTAAATGTTCTTTTATGCAAAAAGTCTGTGAAGGTGTCTTCATGATGTTTAACTCCAGTCTAATAAACTATATGTAGCAGCATTGCATTGAGCATAATGTTCCACAAGAGGTAGCTGTTTCCTTTGGTTTCTGTCTCATGCCTGGATTCTCCTGGCTGTTTTTACCAAAACACAAGAAACTAAGCAGTGCCCTTTACATATGATTTACTTACAGAGTGAGGAAGGTTTTTCACCCTTAAGGACAGTGGGCGGTTCCTAAACCCATTTAAAACAATGCATTTTGAGCCCATACATGGACGGGCTTTGTCATTAAGGGGTTAATAAAAAAACCTTATTTAAGTTTGTAGCATTGTTTCATATGTAACAATCTAGATAATTCTGTTGATCTTTCCGTATATATGTTTGATAATGTACTAATGCCATTTACCAACTATTTTTAGTTGTTTAATGTAAATGTATTATTATTATTATCTTTTATTTATATAGCACCAACAATCTACGCAGCGCTTAATACAATACATATATTCATGGGGTATGACAAGACGAGAATTGACAGACTAAGACAAACCGATATATTAGGTGGAGAGATATTTAGCAATGTAATATTTATCGATCATTAACTTGATTTACAAATAATTTAATATCTTTGTTTATTAACTTACTAAATAGATGTTTTCATTACTTTATCAATTCTATATAAAATGGATTATCATTAATATATATATATATATATATATTTGTCAAATACGTTATGTCTCCTATATCCAAACCAAATTTATCAGACCCCTGCCTTAAACAATGTATAAGCAAGAATTTTCAAAATTGGAGACTTATTTTGTAGAAATATCAGAAATGACAAAATAAAATGTATTTGTTACACAGCAGTGAAGCGCTTAAAGAGTGTTTGTTTCTATTGTTCTATTATAGACCATCACCAGACCTGGGGTTTGCTATCACGGGTAGTCATGTGACACTTGGACAACCCCACCTAAACCCAAACCTACATTATTTGGTTTATGGCAGAGCTAATGAAGTCGTTCATTAGTCAGATGGTTCCATTGCAAATGGCTCAATGATAAGTATTGAGAGTATTTGCCATGTACTTCTATAACCATTCCCAACCCAAATCTTTCTATCTCTCTTTTCTTTACTGGTGCCACTCTTTTCTAGGAGCTCAGTATATGTTCTGGATTTGAGAGTATGACATTGTACTATAGCCTTAAAAATTACGTGTATATTTAGAAAAGTAAATGTGTATGTAAATGATGTATATAACATGTATTTGTCTTCTAACAACTTACCAGCTACAAAGATAGCTATCAATAAGTCTCAGTTCACCATGTTCAATACAGATATCCCCTTAATTAACCAAATACAGGGTGGTTAGAACTATAATTGTACAGTACATACTATACAATATTGTTAAAGGCAGTATGTTAGATGTAAGCCATTTACCTTATACATGGACCTGAACTGAGTAAGAATCTTTGATGCTGTATGTTTTGTTGTTGTGACTGGCTGTGTTGCTGTCACATATTTGTTGGCAAAGTTTGCAGCGGGATTTGTTGCATGGTACAGTGCCATTCTGTGTATGCTCCTGTTCTGGGGCCAGTTTGCTGCGCACTAATCTTTTCCTCAGGTTTGGTGGTTGTTTGCCAGTATTGGGGCTGAGGGAATATTTTTTCAGTATGGGGTCTTCTGAGAGTATCGGCTGTAGGTCTTTAATAATTTTGCGGATTTCTTCAAGAGTTGGGTTGTAGGTAACTACCAGAGGGATCCTGCTTGTGTTATCCTTTTTTAAGTATTCTAGAAGCCTTTCCCGTGGTGTTCTTACAGCAGATTACATTTTTTGGGATATAGTTTTTTCCTTGTAGCCCTTCTTCTGAAATGACTCTGCCAGCGCGCCCAGGTGTTTGTCTCTGTCCTTAGTGTCAGAGCAGATACGGTGGTATCTTATGGCTTGGCTGTAAATGACACCTTGTTTAGTGTGTTTGGGATGAAAGCTTGAATTGTGAAGGTAGCTGTACCTGTCTGTGGGTTTTCTATACACGGAAGAGTGAAGAAAGCCGGAGGTGACAGTTATAGTGCAGTCCAGGAAGCTCACACTGTGTTTTGAGAAATTAATTTTGAGTTTTATAGATGGGTGGAATGAATTGAAAGATTCGTGGAATTTTAAAAGGTTTTCTTTTCCTTCTGTCCATATTATGAAGATGTCGTCGATGTAACAGTAATAATTATGCGGTTTGTGGGGGTGAGTGGCTCGGAATCTCTGTTCCAAGTCAAACATGAAAAGGTTGGCATATTGCGGTGACATTTTGGTGCCCATGGCTGTCCCAGTCATTTGTAGGTAGTTAGTGTCATAGAAATTGAAATAGTTGTGTGTCAGTATGAATTCTATGAGCTTGGCGATGGTTTCACTATCATATTTTTGTGTGGCATTGCTGGAGGAGAGGAATTTAATGCAGGCCTCAATACCATCTTTATGGGGGATGTTGCTATATAAAGACTCCACATCCATGGTTGCAAGTATAGTATTGGCAGGAAGGTTACTAACTTGGCCCAGTTTATTGAGAAAATCAGTGGTGTCCTGTATAAAGCTCTCAGTGCTGATAACTAGGGGCTTAAGAATGTTTTCTATAAGGCCAGATATAGAGTTCCCATACCTGTAATAATGGGCCGTCCTGGGTTATATATATATATATATTTATATATACACAGAATGGCACTGTACCATGCAACAAATCACGCTGCAAACTTTGCCAACATAAATGTGACAGCAACACAGCCAGTCACAACAACAAAACATACAGCATCAAAGATTCTTACTCATGTACATCGGCAAACGTGGTGTACATGATACAATGCTCTGCATGTGACAAAGGGTGCTACATTGGAGAAACGGGGCTTAAACTGCACCTTAGAATGAACCTGCACCGAAGCTCCATCAAAAACCATGAGGAAGAAAAATATTGCACCCCGGTAGGACATCATTTCACACAGAACAATCACTCCATCCAAAACCTAAAAATTAAAGTACTCAAAGGAAATTTCAGAGACTCTCAGGAAAGAAAAACATTTGAGATGAAAATGATTACACATTTTAACACCATAAAAGAGGGACTTAATGTGGATTCTGGTTTCCTTACACACTACCAGAACTTCATATGAATTTCATCTAAACATCCAATTTGTGTCTAATTGCTGTTATCTTTGATGTTTTACTGTGGTTATTGGTTCCCTAAGTTTATTTGTTCTGTCCCTGGGTTATCTCTCTACCTCTCTGCATTTCTCACCTCCAGACCTATTATTTACGACACCCCACTCAACCCCCCCTCCCCTCTCTTATACCATCACTTGTTTTAAGTTGTAACCTCTATCATGTTGATTAGTATTGCTTCGGACCTGATGAAGGGAGGATAACTCCCGAAAGCTTGTCTTTTTAATATTATGTTAGTCCAATAAAAAAGGTATCACCGCATACTCTGCAATACTCTATTTTTTTACATCGTTATATATATATATATATATATATATGTATATATATATACATACATATATATATATTAATAATGCATATGAGTAACAAAATGCAAGTATTTCCCTTAGCTAGAACAAGTAGCAAAGTATATATAATCTCTCTGAGAACATTGAATATCTAAGATGAAGTTCCAGAGGGTATTTGAAGAAGATGCCAAGACGCAACCTCTCAGGCACAACATAACCCAAGAGTCTGCTGGCCAGGCAAGGAGGACACCAAGAACTCTTTTGAAGGACCTGAAAAATGTAAAACAGGATAAAACAGGGGGAAAAAGCATTTATCTTTCATTCATGAGAAGAACAGGCCTAATATCCTTGACATTTTATTAGCAAAAGTATATTCAGCCAAGGGCTGGCAATGGGCAGGTGAGAAATTCCTCCCTGAGACTCTCTGTGTTTAAGAGTCTGAGATACAACTAGAACCTTGTTTCATCTTTTTGTGATTCCAAATATAGCCACCAAGGCTCCTAATGTAAATGTAGGCATCATTTGTATTCTGGCTGGACCCATTCTTTGATCCGTGCATGGCCTCCCAGTGTGGTTTCTTTTTAGTGAATGTGTATTGAATAGAACCAGATTTTAAGCATTACGTGTGCTGTCTGCCAAATGTGCTTTGGGCCGGTATATTACGTGGCTGTTTGGTTGCCAGCCCTCGATATATTGTATGTGATATATGTGATAAACCTTCTGTTGCTATTCACTTTCGCTTTTATCCAGAAGTTGTTTTCAATAACTCAATACCACATTTCACAGACAAAACAATGTATTGTCCCAGACATCCACAAAGGTAATTACACCGACAGACTCATAACATTAACACCCCCAGTTTGTTCATAAATATTTGTCTACCAGAGTAAATGTATATTTTAAACAGTTATTGTTATTCCTATTATTTTGTTCTTCCTGTTTAAAATAAACCGCTCTTAATAGCAAACGTCCATTAAACTGTGGCAGTGTAATTATAATCCATCTAACAGGCTCCAGTTCGCTGTGGTGAAGTTGGTAATTTATCCTTAGCTTTAATTATCACGTGCCCAATTTTCCAAAGTTTTCCCACACGCAGAAACAGTATGGAAAATCATTTTGAACAAAAAGCATTTTGTCATTTAATCCCTTCACTGGTGAAGAAATACATTTCCCTGCAGGCTACTCCAGCAGCAAAGGGTGAGACACAGTGGTGTTTGGCATATACAAAAAGTACAAGACAGAGAGAAAAGAGAACACACATTTCCTTTTGTACTGACAGAACTCTGAGCGCGGCCTTAGCTAACTCCCACTGAAAGAGGTTTATGCCTCTAATAATAACGCGTTCCATGGAAGACAGAGTAGACGTTAATCTGCAATAATTATAAGGATGTTTCTCAATGTGCTAGCCACTGGATTAATTAATGCGGAGACTGACAATTTTGTATAGACTTCCGGGAGTCAATTTGATTTTCATAGCTTCTGGGAAAGTGCTTTATTCATATATTTTTGTATAAAACACCCAAAATACATTAGGAACCAGTATTCATACAGGAGATCCTTGTTTCTTCCCTAGCGTAGGTTCTAGAAAAGGGTGATCTAAAATGAAATGAATTACAGAGATAATAAAGCACACAATGTTTAATTAACTGTATTAACCACATGAAGAATATGCAATACAATGGATAGACCAATATACTGTTGGTTTACTTAAGATGGATAGAGACATTAAGTGTGAATTCATGTAAGTTGAGTCGATGCAAAATGAAGACTGTCCTAGGCGCTACAGCTCCCCGCTTTCAGTGGCTTCTCTTGAATTAATGGGTCTCAATATATTAAGGACAGAAGACAGCTGGAAGGCATTCATGATCTCACCACCCTTAGGCTGGATGCCAATGCCCATTTTTCTACTATATTCCTATAAACCAAGCTCACATTAATAGGTGCAGAATGATCAGTGAGTACAAATACTAAAAATGTGGAACTCATGTGAGTAGCATACCATGGCCACAAAACATAAGAGTCAAAGGTATAGCTGCACAGGACTAATTAACTAAAACTAATGATGGAAAACATGATTGTAGTAAATCTGACAAAGCCTGCTACCCAATGAGGTAGGTAAGAAAGAAAATCACACTGACTATTAGGGTCACCAGGGACATCATTGGCTCCTCTTGCTATTAGAAATGAGTAGGCATCAGAGTGAAGGAACCAGTTATTGTTTGCCAGTATTGTCTTGACACAAAGACAAAGTCTAATAAAGGAAACATTTGAAGGGGACACATCACCACAATAAATAAGTTCAAAAAAGGTTCATGATAACTTTTTTGAACAGTATAGTATTCAAAAAAGTTATCATGAACCTTTTTTGAACTTAAGTTATATGTTATATTATTGGGCTATTTGTGCACTGGGCTTGAAGTTGCCAGACTTAACATGACTTATAAAATAACATATTGTATTAGCATCCCAAACAACTGCCTAGATGTAGCAGTGCCCTGTTCCAAATAGTAATCAATGGTGCATTTATTTACAAAACTGCAAATTTTAGTAGATGCATGTGGAATAGCGCCTCTAGGCAGAAATGTGCTAAAACCTAGACCAAAAAAATCATTAATGACAGACACACAAAGGAACAATAAGGCAAAAGATAACACAGTGCTACATTTTAATATAAATTTGGCAGCATGGTTCATTGTGTATTACACATTTCTCACAAAACGCAAATCAACCATGGCTCCATAATGATATTTCACAATTTAACTCAGACCTTTTGTAGTACTAGCTATCAGCACTGATTAGTGAATTTGATAGGTAGCAGAACATTTTCCATAAAAACATGTCCTGGGAGAATGGAAGTAGTTCAGATGATCAGAAGAACCCTAACATCTGCAATCAGTGTTGGATTTACCCAATTTACGCTTTAGCACAACTCAACTTTATCTACCATAGCAATGAATGTTTCAGATTGCACTGGCTAGGACTTCACCTTGTTGGTACTCTATAAAAATGAAATCATCAACTATAGAAATGAATTCCTATGAGAGACTCATAGGATCTATTATTTCATTAGATTCTGGGTTTAATTAGTTCCAGATGGCATTTCTAGATTTTCCTTGTTGTAAACGCGTCTGCTTCAGTAGAATTCTTGGGTTACATAGTCATGTTCACGTCCTACCACTTGAGGGCGCTGTTTAACAACATTTAAAGCTCACAATTTTCATCGAAGCACATATCTATTACCTTTTTTCTGGGGAAAAATGAGAACATGAGTTTCTGGACTTGTATACTGCTTTAATTATTTGTTTTGCATTTAAATAATGTCAATCACACAGAGATAATTCTCAAAGAGATGTAAACATATCAAGCCACTGCAGTTATATGGTGTGACTTCTATACGATGACATCAAAACTTTTTGTTTATGAGATGTACGTGAAACAAAACACTGTATGTGGCAATACATCAGGTCAATTGTGGTCACGATTTTGCAACAAGCCACTCAAAGTGCTATTACAACTACTATTGTTCTCTGCATGTTGGGAATTGCAGTCTAGCAGCAATTGGACGCCACTAGTTACTGAAAGACAAAGAGCAAAGCAGTGTATAGTCAGCCAGACGTCATAGGGTTAATTCTGAGAAGCTGTGCATTCCCAGACACGCTGCCCTCCATCCCTGTCTGCCCCTTCTTATTTCAGCATAGCGGACACACACACTACGGAGTCTTTGCTCCACCTTGAACGCAAGGAGTTGCCTCCCTTGGCGATCAGATAAAGCAGTGTGGCTGGCCAATCACGGGGAGTAGGGTTAGCCGGGGTAGCCTCTGATGAAGCACAGAGGGGCTGCAACTTCAGTAGCTACTGCCCAATCCTGGGGCCAGAGGGAGGTCTTGGAAGTGACAGGCGTGTGGCTGGGCGGTGCATGGGGGGGATGGAGCTGGAGGGGGGTCTGCGATTGAATGTTGGCTGAAGTGAAGGGAGATCAATGATCGCAGAAAGTTTTTTGTTTGAGCAGAAGGCACCAGGAGATAGTGAGGCAGCGCAGGCTTGGAGGACAGGAGATGTCCGGAGCAGCAGACTGGACATTGTATGGTCATCCGTGATTTCCAAAGGACCGCAGTGCTGGGGGTGAAGCTGCCAGAGACCCCCCCACACACACACTTTGTGGATTACAAAAAAAAAAAGCATCCTTCCCTGAGCACGAAGTTGCAGGAGTGGAGAGGATCTGCTGCTTCTGCTGCTGCGGCTGCTTCTTGGTGCCCCTGCTTCTGAAGCTGGAATGCTGAGAAGTACTTGGCAAGGTGAGGAGGTAGCAGGATCCGGGGCTTGGATGTGGAGTAGGGGGATGCGTGCTGGGGATGCCGGACCGCCCGTACCGTGTATAGAAGTAAGCAGCTTTGAATAACCAGCTAGGAACTGCATCAAGGTACTGGAATCCATGAACTCATCGCTGGCTAGTCCATAGTGCGCGTCTCCGGGTCGCTTTAATCTGCTTGGAAAAGACGCCAATTACATCGATCTGGATTCTGAGCCGTATTACCGACTTTGAACTAGGATCTCGCCACGGGATGCTCTTCCCCATCCAGCTGTTGGATGTACAATCCTCATCACTGGCTCCTTTCAAATGAGGTGTTGCTACCTGGGGGAAAACACTGCAACTGCTGGATATAACTTTTTTGACTCATTAACCCAAGGGGATTAAGTGTGCCTGGTTTTAGATTTTTTTAAAGTTTGTGCACATAAGTGTGGATTAGAAAAATGAATCTTCTCCAAGTAAGGATTCTAGCCTTACAGATGTTGCCACTGATGGAATTGTTGTTCTTCTCACTTTTGATGTCAGTGCCTGGGACTCTGAGCAGCTCTCAACCCAGACAGGTTTTTCAAGTACTAGAGGAACAGCCACCAGGGACTTATGTGGGTACCATCAACACCAAACCAGGGTTTACCTACCGGCTTAGTGAATCCCACTCCCTGTTTAGTATCAATGCCACTTCAGGTTCTATTCACACCACTGCTGTTATTGACAGGGAAAGCCTGACCAATGATGTTATAAACCTGGTGGTTCTATCCAGCCAACCAACCTATCCAACAGAAGTGCGCATAGCTGTGCTGGACATCAACGACAACTCTCCTGTTTTCCCAGAGCCCTCTATTGTAGTGTCCTTCAAAGAAGATACACAAGGTGGGAGACAGGTCATTCTGGACACTGCTACTGACTCAGATGCTGGCACAAATGGGGTAGATCACCGTTCCTACCGCATTGTTTCAGGTAACAAGGATGGTCGATTTAAGCTGGGCATTACAGTCAATCCAAGTGGGGAAGGGGCTTTCTTGCACCTGATGTCCCAGGGGCCCCTGGACAGAGAGACTACTCCATGCTATTACCTGCTCCTAGAAGTAGAGGATAAAGGCTTGCCAAAAAGGATAGGTCAACTACAAGTAAATGTAACAGTGCAGGATATCAATGATAACCCACCAGTTTTCAGCAGTTCTCAGTATCAGGCCAAGGTTGAGGAAGATGCTCCAGTGGGTTCAAGTGTACTAAAACTGGAAGCTATTGACCGTGATGAAGGACTTAATGCTGCAATTAGGTATCAGCTGGCAGAAGGTACTCCCTTTCAAATAGACCCAGAAAGTGGACTGGTAACAATCAGAGAACCACTGGACTATGAAAGCAGACGACAGTATATTCTCAGCATTGAAGCTAAAGATCTGGGTACTCCACCACTGACTGGTCGTGCAGAGGCGCTGGTTCGCCTTATTGATGTTAATGATAATGACCCTGTGGTAAAGTTCCGCTATTTCCCTGCCACTTCCCGGTATGCATCAGTGGATGAGAATGCACAAGTTGGAACAGTGGTGGCTTTGCTTACTGTTACAGACTCAGACTCTCCTGCTGCCAATGGTAATGTCACAGTAGCTATTCTTGGAGGCAATGAACAGCGTCACTTTGAGGTGCAAACTTCCAAGGTTCCCAACCTCAGTCTCATCAAAGTAGCTAGTGCTCTGGACCGAGAGCGCATACCTTCTTACAACCTGACTGTAAGTGTTTCAGACCAAGGTCATCCCAAACCACGATCATCAGTGGCCAGCTTAGTGATATATGTCAATGATATTAATGACCATCCACCAGTTTTTGACCAGCCACATAGTAAGGTAGAGATTAGTGAGGATTTACCTCCTGGCTCATACATATGTGGGATTTCTGCTACAGATGGAGACACGGGCCTAAATGCCAACCTGCGATACTCCATAGTGTCTGGAAACAATTTTGGATGGTTCTCTATTAGTGAGCACAGTGGGCTGGTAACCAGTAGATCTGTGCTGGATCGTGAAACAGCCCCTCAACTGCTTCTCAATATCAGTGCACAGGACCAGGGGCCCCAACCTAAAACCAGTTATGCTACACTTCTTGTAAGCCTATTAGATGTCAATGATCAGAAGCCTACTTTTACTGGTCTACATGCCAGTGACCAGCACTGGCTATCACTACCAGAAAATTGCCCAGTTGGCAGTGAATTAATCACACTGAAGGCTATTGATGGTGATCTTGGGGACAATGGTACCATTCGTTATTACTTTGATGCTGAAAATCCAAACCAGTGCCAGGCATCCTTTCGTCTTGACCCACTAACTGGCCGTCTCAGTACACGTTCAGAGCTGGACAGGGAGCAGCAGGAAAACTGCTCTCTAATAATACAGGCAACTGACCTTGGTACCCCACCCTTGTCTTCCACAGCCAAAGTAGCTGTTACTTTATTGGATGTAAATGACAATAGTCCCATATTCTATCCAGTTCAGTACTTTGCCAACATCCAAGAAAATGAACCCCCTGCAAGCTTTGTGGTTTCTGTTACAGCTGCTGATTCAGATCTGGGCACAAATGGGACCATTAAATACTCTATCAGAGCTGGAGACACCTCCAAATTTCAAGTTCACCCTGAAACAGGTGCAATATCGACAAAAGCAACTCTTGACAGGGAGGAAAAAACTGCTTACCAATTACAAGTAGTGGCTACAGATGGTGGGGGTCTCCAATCACACAACCATGCCATAGTAACCATTACTGTATTGGACACACAAGATAACCCTCCAGCTTTCACTCAGGAGACTTATCGTTTTATTATATTTGAAAATGTGGCAGTGGGATACAATGTAGGGTCTGTTTCAGCAACCACCATGGATCTAAACACTAATATCACTTACCTGATCACCACCGGTGACCAGAAAGGAGTGTTCACAATTGACAAGTTTACAGGTCTAATCACCACAGCAGGGGTGGTGGATAGAGAAGAACAGGATTTTTATAATTTAAAAGTGGTAGCTAGTGGTGGGGCAGTTACTGGAGAGACCATTGTTAATATCACTGTCAGAGATTTAAATGACAACTCACCTTATTTTCTGCATGCAGTGGAAAGTGTTAATGTGGTAGAGAACTGGAAGGCTGGTCATGTTATATTCCAAGCCAAGGCTGTAGACCCAGATGAGGGTATCAATGGAAAGGTAGGATATAGCTTGAAACAAAACCCTCAAGCGTTGTTCTATATTGATGAAGTTAGTGGTGCTGTAAGCATAACAGGAGCAATTGATGTCAATGTGGGCTCATACCAAGTAGAGATTATTGCATCTGATATGGGGGTACCGCAGCTTTCTTCTGGTTTCATTTTAACTGTTTCTGTGCATGATGTCAATGATAATCCGCCTGTGTTTGATCAGCTTTCCTATGAGGTAACCCTTCTAGAATCAGAACCAGTAAATTCCAGATTCTTTAAGGTGCATGCTTCTGACAAAGATTCAGGGGCAAATGGGGAAATTACATATACAATATTGGATGGGAATCTGGGGGAGGCTTTTGGAATATTTCCAGATGGCCAGCTGTATGTCAGGAGTGAACTTGATAGGGAAGTTAAGGATGTATATGTTTTACTAGTGGCTGCTTCAGACAGAGCAGTGGAGCCCTTGAGGGCAACAGTAAATGTTACAATAATACTGGAGGATGTGAATGATAACAGGCCTTTGTTTAACAGCACCAATTATGTTTTCTATTTCGAAGAGGAATGCCCAGGAGGCTCATTTGTGGGTAAAATATTTGCTGTGGATAAGGACTCTGGGTCTAATGGGGAAATCATGTATGCCTTTGAGACTTTACAACCTGATTTTGAACTGAATACAGTTACAGGGGTCATCACAAGCACTCATCAGTTTGATAGAGAGGCACTTATGAGACAAAGAGGGGCTGCAGCATTTACACTCAAAGTGGCCTCTACAGATTTGGGTTTGCCAAAGCCACTGAAAGATCAAGCCACTGTGCAGATATATATTAAAGATATTAATGATAACCCTCCCAAATTTTCTAAAGATATGTATCAGGCTAGTATATCAGAATTAGCTGCAAACATGACTCAAGTATTAAGAGTCTCCTCTTCTGATGTTGATGAAGGGAGCAATGGTTTGATAAGCTATTCAGTGGTGAAGGGCAATGAGGAGAATCACTTTTCAATTGACTCTACTACAGGTCAAGTAACCTTAATTGGTGTTTTGGACCATGAAGCCACAGCTTCTTACTCTCTAATTATTAAAGCTGTGGATACCGGGAAGATCCCATTGAGTTCAACTTGCACGTTAAGTATTGATATCCTGGATGAAAATGATAACACACCCTCTTTCCCCAAAGCTCTATTGTTTGTTGATGTTTTAGAGAATATGAGAGTTGGAGAACTGGTGTCCTCTGTCACCGCCACAGACTCTGACTCTGGTGACAATGCTGATGTCCACTATAGCATTACAGGAACCAACAACCATGGGACTTTCAGCATTAGTCCCAATACAGGCAGTATATTTCTTGCAAAGAAGCTGGATTTTGAAACCCAGGCATTGTTCAAACTAAACATCACTGCTAAAGACAATGGCAGACCACCTCGTTCCTCTACTATGTCTGTGGTCATCCAGGTCAGGGACTTCAATGATAACCCACCCAGCTTCCCAGAAGGAGACATCTTTAAATCCATCATGGAGAATGTCCCCATTGGTACATCTATTCTCTCCATTACTGCCAGTGACCCAGATGCTGATATTAATGGACAGCTAACCTATGCTATTATTCATCAAAAACCAAGGGGGAGTCATTTTCTTATTGATGAGGTGAGAGGTACAGTCTACAGCAATGCAGAAATAGACAGAGAATTCTCTAGCTTGTTTGAACTGACTGTGAGAGCTAGTGATCAGGCGGTCCCTGTAGAAACAAGAAAGTATGCCTTCAAAAATGTCACTATCCTAGTTAGTGACCTCAATGACAATGTCCCTATGTTTGTGTCCCAAAATGCATTTGCCGCAGACCCCACCTTGATCATCGGCTCGGTCCTGACAACCCTTACAGCATTTGACCCTGATGAAGGTCCAAACGGGGAGATCGAGTATGAAATAATAAATGGTGACACTGAAACCTTTATTGTGGACAGGTATAGTGGAGACCTGCGAGTGGCTTCTCCTCTGGTGCCATCTCATCTTGTCTACAACCTGATAGTGGCTGCCACCGATCTAGGAGCTGAAAGGAAGGCGAGCACAACCGAGTTAACTGTCATTCTCCAGGGAATGGATGGACCGGTGTTCTCTCAGCCTAAGTATATAACTCTTTTGAAAGAAGGGGAGCCCATAGGCACAAATGTGATCTCCATTGAAGCCTCTAGTCCCCGTGGTACAGAGGCTGTGGTGGAATACTTTATTGTGTCCGTGAAGTGTGAAGGCAAGACTGTTGGACGATTGTTCACCATAGGCAGAAGCACAGGTATTATCCAGACTGCAGCAGTGCTTGACCGTGAGAGAGGAGCTCGCCTGTACCTGGTGGATGTCTATGCCATTGAGAAAGAAACCACCTTTCCCAGGACCCAAAGAGCAGAGGTAAGTCCTACCTGACTCTCGTTACCTGGCAATGTTTTTTTATATGTATAAGTTCAGTGGTGGGGCTCATATGTGTTTCTAGCTCACTGTTTGAGTTGTTTTCCTGATCTCTGCTTCAGATTGGAACATTTACTTTACTTTTTACATCTATTACATGCAGGCTTCCACTTACCTGTAAGATAATTTCTCGTGTCATTTTATAGGTAGGTGTGAGATAATAACAGATTTGTGCTGGACAGCTCAGTAAATGAACCTTTGTTCCTTTTAAGTTTCAAGATTCCTAGTGTATCTAATCTCTGCAGTTACTGTGTTGTCTAAAGGACATGAAACATCTACTTTTTTTTATTCCTTTGTTAAATATTTAGTGTGTTTGAGTTGTTAGAGTGCTACATTTCCAGTTAATATTCTCATTATATTGGTAAAGGGGGGGTCGTCTAATAAAGGACAGTGACTGGCTGTGAATAGTGGGAGTTGTAGCTCATCATCGACTGAAAAGCTGTTAATTACCCTTGGTTTGGAGAGAATGTGGAAAAGTTGTTGCTCTCCTGGTCACATAAGAGCACAACTCCTATGACTTACTTCCCTGTGTGGATGGTTGAGGGTGATTGGAGTTGTGGTCGTGCAGCTAACAGCACTGCAAAATAACTGATACTTTTGTAAAATGATAGTAGTGGATGGGCTATATATGTTATTTTATGATATTGTGATAAATGTGCTACTTTTAGAATTTCATTTTCTGAAATTATTTTTTCTTTCACTGAAATTATAAACTCTCTGTTGTTTAAACCAGAATAGAGCAAATGTGGAATGTTATAGTTCACCGTGATTTTTGCAGTCTGCTTCAATGTGAGAATAGCAGCTTTCCCTGGGATACACTAAATCATTGGAAAAGTTGTGTGGCCTTTCGAAAAAAACCCCACCAGATTACCTTCCCTGTAGTTAATGAAAACATTTCTGAATGGCTCTCATTCTGCAGTTGACATGCTTTAGACATGCAGTGCTTCAGTGCTGAAGTATTTTTTTTTAACTTTTTTTCTAAAATTCTCAGATTTCAGCCCAATGTTAAACCTTATGTCAGCCTCAGTAGCCAGTGTAACACTGCTTGCTGGTCCCTCTACAAGCAAATCATGATTCAGGCAGGTTAGCATGCCTTACCTCAAAATGAAAACCAAATGTTTTTCTATTCAAGCATATTAAATCCTGCACCTACAGGCTAAAGTTTATAGCGGCTTCTTTTCTTACATACAATAAAAAAAATGCTGCATTCTCAATTTACAGTAGAATTGATTGTACCACTTTCTGATTTAACAAAGTTTCTTTTCAACTTACTTTTTTAATTTAGTTAAATATTAGTTTATATTCTTAGAAGAAAAATATAAACATATATATATATATACAGTATATATGTATGTACACAGTGTGTATATACCGTATTTGCTCGATTATAAGACGACCCTGATTATAAGACGACCCCCCAAAATCTGAATATTAACTTAGGAAAAAAAGAAAAAGCCTGAATATAAGACGACCCTAAAGGAAAAAAGTTTTACCAGTAAATGTTAATTCATGTAAACTATTTTTTTAAATAAAAGCTATGATTGAGAAAAATATTTTTTTTGTTTTTATTTCCTTGTATTTTCCAACCTGTCCCCCAGTTACGCACATCTGCCCCCAGGCTTGCCACACCAATATGGCACTGTGGCCCATGATATGCCTTTTAACCCTCTATATGCCACTGTGCCCCATGGTATGCCTTTTGACCCCCTATGTGCCACTCTGCCTCCAGAAATGCCTTATACCCCTATATCCCATTCTGGCATTTAGGGGGTTAAAATGCATATTATGGGGCAGAGTGGCATATAGGGAGGTATAAGGCATTCCAGGAGGCAGTGGCATTAAGGGAGTTAAAAGGCATTGTATAGAGCACTCTATAAGGCATTTCAGGAGGCAGAGTGCTCTATTAAATGCCCCCTTAACGCCACTCTGCTTCCTGAAATGCCTTATAACTCCCTATATGCCACTCTGCCCCATAATATGCCTTTTAACCCCCTAAGTGCCAGAGTGGCATATAGGGGTATAAGGCATTCCAGAAATGCCCTATGTCCCCCATTTAACACACACACGCACACACACTTACCGGTGCTTCCAAATTCCTGCTGTATTGCCGGGGCAGCGGGTTGACGTCTCCTTCCGCTGCAGCCGGAAGGAGGTGGAGTTGGCAGCGGGGGGTTGTCTGCGTCCGTCGCGGATACCTTTCCCGGCTGTCAGAGATCAGAGTTCCGGCACCTGTGCGGGGAACTCTGATTTCTGACAGTCGGGGAAGGTATCCGCGACGGACGCAGACAACCCCCGCTGCTAGCCACACCTCCTTCCGGCTGCAGCGGACGTTGTCTACGCGGATCGCGTAGACGTCAACCCGCTGCCCCGGCAATACAGCAGGAAGCACCGGTAAGTAAGTGTGGGGGGGGGGGGGAGACAGGAGGATCCAGGTCCCCTGCAGCGGTGCGGGGGATCTGGATCTTAGTCTCATAATCAGACCTCTATTTGAGGTCTGATTAGAAGACGACCCCGATTAGAAGACGAGGGGTATTTTTCAGAGCATTTGCTCTGAAAAAAACCTCGTCTTATAATCGAGCAAATACGGTATATATATATATATATATATATATATATATATATATATATATATATATATATATATATATATATATACCATGCTCTTTTGAAACTCATTATGATGCCAGCAGTATAAATTATAGATATAGATAGATTTTTGAATATTCTTTTTAGCTTGCTTTCCACTAAGTGGAGAGGTTAAAGAAACAGCCAGTTGAGAATCTATTTTCTATGGAATCTTTGTTTTCTGCAAGCATCATGTTACAAAGTTAGTGTTTTGCTTGAAAAATTGTATCTGTTCTATTGAGTGCTTCGTACAATGTTACATTGACTCTACCATTGTACCAGATTGTAAGCTTGTTTGAGCAGAACTCTCCTTACCTTTTGTTTCTGTCCAAAATGGTAAATTATGCTCTGCTTGTCCTATTTTCCCATTGTACAGCGCTATGGAATAGGATGGCACTGTAGTAATCAATAAATAATAATACAAGAAGACTCAGGGCTTTTTCATGCAGACTATTTTAAAAATCAAAGCTGTTGTAAGTTTTTACAAATCTATAGAATTAAAGCAGATCTGTCAGTTTTCCCAGATATGAATTCATGTTGCTATTTTATTAACTAAGTAAATACATGTAATGATTTTATAGATATATACTCGTCAGAGACCCAATTTATATGTATACTGCTGGGAAAAGCCATCTTCCTATTCACAGGATCCATCAAATTATTCCTCTCCAGTCAGTTGCTTCTCTCCATTTCTTTATTAAGTCTTCCCCTTTGAAGTTGGTTTTGGCAGCCTTTATAAGAGTGGGATAGGGGATAATTAAAAAAAAATAAAAATTAATTAGGTTTCTTGTTTTGTCACGCTTTGCCACGTCTCATCTTCAATGCTGGGATATAGTCCTTTACATGAAACAAATTATATATATATATATATATATATATATATATATATATGTGTACATATATATACAAAAATACAATAAAATGCTGTTATGGTGTGAGTTCCAGGAGAGTCCAATTAACAGATCTCAAACACACAAAGGATTATGTGTACCATAGTAGATGAAACTATGCTTATGCCATAATAATATGTATAAAGTAATTACCAGCTTGTATGCATGCAACTGTTAATTGTGTGATACTGAGATGTGGTTAATTATGCCAAAAAATGACAAATATGAGAACATGTGAAGTATGATTCTGCATTTATATTCACAGATTTCCTTTTGGTGTGACTAACACATTCCAGAGGTGCAAAATAGTTTACATATTGAGGCAACAATATACAATCTTCTGTTACATTATTTAAGTAATTAGTTACATTTAAAGGGACACTCAAACCATCAAATGCTCTTTAACGCATATCATAGCTGTTTGACACCTTTAAGAAAAGACTTCAAAATGTATAATGCATTGTGAGATACTAGACTATTCCTTTCAGGGAATACTTTAAAATATACAAAAATATATAAAAAATATACAACATACTCTAAAAAAAATTAGCACATGAAGGATTCAACTGGCTATCTTTTTGTATTGTACTGCAGGACAGTCTTTGTCAATTATAGTCCAACAATATACAGAATTTTCATTATAATTAACTTCTAATTGGGGCTGGTGCCTAGGCCTTGCCAATTTGGGACCTAACATAAGAACCGCGGACCACTGTGTATTTTATATGTTGTTTGAGACCTGGGATTTCTAGAGCTGTCAGATTGGTTATTTAAAACTGGACGCCTATATATTCTGTTTTATTCAGGCAGGTTGCTGACAAATGCTTTCTGCGGTGAATAAAATGAAGACACTGGGGGTTAAGCTGATTTTGGTGCAACGTTTGAAGGGTAGCTTCTTCAATATAGCAACCAATAGAGTGCTTCTACCGTCTGAACCATTCCATTGTTTGCTCCGCAATCACATTGTGTACAGAGCCCCAACAACATTTAATTTAATTAGGTCCTTCTATGAATTAAGCAAAGTAAAACTCATAGGTGTTTAGTTCTAAATGGCTAACCCTACTCACCCCAACCCCCTTTGCTCTGTTACTGCAAATCTTAGCAGCCTTAGTAATCAAGCTCTGGCTGAGCGTTATGGTGGTTGCAGTCCACTGTAGTTTAACCGGGTATTAAAAATTGCCGTATTATTCTTAATATGCCTTCTCTTGGAAAAGTATTTGTAATCTCATGCTATGTTTTGCAGGATGGTTTCAAACGAATCATTCTTGCCAAACATGCACTAGAAGGCGTTAACCTTTGTGTGCCAGAGTGGTATACAAGTCACTCTAAAGGTTAAAGTAGTCTGTATGTATACTTTTAACTAAAAATTTCACTGACCTTATAGCACATTGTATACCAGATGACCCTCCGGTAGGGGAGGAGTTAAAATTTCCTTTTGTAATAAAACAGAAAGCAAGAGGAAACCATGCTCTTCCTGTTTAATTGTTCTATTCTTTTATTGTAAAATTTTAGATTGTTCAAATGTTCCTTTTTTTAAGGTGCAGTAGTTATGGTTTTTAGTTACTGTCATTACCAGGGATAGGTAACCTCAACATTTTCTGTTTTCATATACTACAAATCCCAGCATGCCCAGCAAACCAAACTAATAAAGAATGTGTTAAAAAAAAACAAAAGAAAAATAAATCTTGTTGTATGCCTATATTTTTGTAAAATAGCTTTTAGGAGAAGCCTGTAGAACAGTGGTTGCCAAAAGGTAGTTGTCCAGCTGCTGTGGAACTACAAAACCCCATCATGCTGAGCATGATTATCATGGGAGTTGTGCTTCGAGAGATGCTGGAAAGCTACACACTGAAACCCCCTGCTGTAAAACATGCACAAAGCCAATCCCAAACTTATACCAGTCGCTTAGATTGCTGGAATGCTAGAGAACTCCCTCCCTTAATCCTCATATGCTGAGTCAATGCTTCATCTCTAATAATTCAACAATACTGCAATATAATGAGTTGGGATCCCTTCCTAAGGTTTTTCCCAGATCCAGTGGATGTGAGGTTGCCAGGGGATTGTCACCAGCTCTTATTTTGATGCCCCTGCTTGGTGCTTCACACCATATATTCAGAAATGTAATAAACCTGCTAGACATATTTGAGATGCTGTTCCTGATTAATTACAGCCGTACTTTGGTGCACACACCAGTTCATTTATTATATTATTAACACGTGTTTTCTTATTACTGCTGCCAGACAACATGTAGACGGTAAGATGCAATCGTTAATGCATATCACATAAGTTGTACTACGTTCGGAAGAGAGCTTTTAAATTAAGTACTAGATGACCCTGTATATATAATAGGCTGGCTTTACAGCAGAGGTCAGAGGGGATAGCGTCACAACAGGCAAAGCAGTGACCAATGTCGGCCACACCATGGAAGTGCACGTGGGCTTTGGATTTGATGTCATTAGTTGTATTTTCATTCATTACTATGTAGGAGAAGTCATCCTGATCTCACACTGGGCTTTACCTGGGGATGTTTATAGAAAATCTATATTTTAGGCTTATATTACACTTTCTACACTGGATTTTGCACTTCTCTAACCCTCCCTAGGTTAATGTTGCCAATCCGGTCACCCTGTCTCAAACATATTCATTTTCAATATGAGCATAGAGGGTGGCCATAAATCGCCTTTATATTATTATAATTAAATGGAGCCTATATCATACCATGCAGTCCCAGTGGGCCAGTGGCCAATACTTAATAATTATGCAGCTCCAGTGGCAGATCAGGATCTGCAGTGTGCGGCCGCCGGCTGTATTTTTCTGAATACAAGAACATGCTGTGAGACTGGTTAACCACGTCAGTTCTAGATAATCGTGTGATATATTCAAAGGGTTAATCTCAACAACGTTGTAAGGCATGGGAAAGAAGCATGCATAATATGTACATTTGGGCCTAGATGAGAGTTGTGTTATACTTGCTGCCTGGTTGACACAGTAGGAATGCTTAAGCTACTTATCTGAACATGGATATTGAAAGGAGCTGGCTTCTTGCAGCTTCCCAGTTCTCAGGGATTCCCTAATCCTGTAACCTCACTACAAGGCGCTAGCTTAACCTGGGAAAGGAAGTGCAAGTCAGAGCTATCTAAAGGCAACCGTCTCTGCCGCTTGAAGGCTTGTTAGCAGGCTGGACATTAAGGGTGAATGCATCAATCCACAGCGCTGAGTGGAGAGAACAATAAGAGACGCTTTTATCAGTAGCAGCCATCTGTGTTCCTTTAGTCCGATTTTGGAAATATACAGAACTTCTCACAGCATGATTTTACAGTGTGTTTGATATTTTTTTTTTAGCTCAAAATATTTTTGTATCATTTAGAAATATTACAGCAACTTAAGTACATTTTGGCATTAGTTTTAAAGGAACATTCTAACTAACTATGCATTATGCAGGGCTTGTCTGCCACCTCAAGAAAGTATGATTTGATCTATAAAACATGAGTGATTTTATACATATATATATATATATATATATATATATATATATAATTTCATTTGAACTGCAGATAATGCAGGGCCAGCTCAGCCCTTCCTGCAGGCGGTGCTGGCGAGCATTAGCCCTGCTTAATGTATATAGCGAAGTCAGGATGTGGACGCTTCAGCTCTTATTTTACAAACATGGATCATAATCATATAAAATGGACCATTTTCAAAACAAATTATTTTTGTAACCATCTACCAGAAGCCTACTAAAGAGGGTATGCATTAACTATATTGTATACGTAGCATAACAGAAGCTCGCAAGTCACCCTGCTTGATGCATAATCAAAGAATTAAAGGATGTGTCACCTCACAAGGGTTCCCATACAAATCACATTTTAATGAATTAACCATTTTTTCTCTTTCAGTATGGCAGAATAAATGAAGGAGTTAATGTATTGCCATTTTGTAAATAATAATTTAAATAATGATACTGCAGAAAGGGTTAATGCACCCACTAAATTCTATAGGCAAAAAGAATACGTAAGTAGTATCATTTTTTCTTGTGATTTTAATTGCAGAGTGAATGAAATATATATTTGGGTTTTAAAAAGTTGGATTCCAGTCACTAGACAATGTCTTTTATTCCCCTAATTTCTCAAAAACCTGAATGGTGACTATTCATCCGTGTGATGGGGAGAGAATACAGAAGTGCAAGGCAGGGCAATAAATTCTTATGTAGGTCTAAACAGCCATAAATTATTTCCTGTAATTTAGCACTAGTTGACGCCAATTTCTAACCACCCGCTGTGGTGAAAAATCTGTGTTTTCTTCTGGTTTTGCTACCGAGCCAGTAATTTAGTAAATGAGGTAAACAAAAACTGCTTAAAACACAAAATACAACTGATTCATGTCTGGATTTGTTTTTTTTTGTCTGGGACTATTATGACCTGGCTAGGGGTTCGGTCAGTTTAATAATAGTTAGGTAAAATAAATTAGGTATGTTAAAAATAAATAAAGTTTAACATGGAAAAACATTGAGGGACCACATAGAGACAGCGTTTCTCCAAAGTAATAAACCAGAAATGGACAGCTTGCATTTGGGAAATTCACCACTTTTGAAGGCCGTTTTAATATAAGTAGAACTTCAGATCAGACTTTGCATGTTAGCACCCCTTGCCAATTTCACCATCCATCGCAGCATTCTGGTGTATTTACCTTTGGCTCTGCTGAGTGGAAATGGGCCAAAGATTGGATCAAAGTTCTCCCTTGTAACTGGCCCATTGTTCCAGGGGGCACCATGGGTCATGATCTCTCAAATGGGTGACCTGGCTCCTGGTTTTGTAGAAGTGGGACTCTTGACTCCCTGCACCTGGTGAACTAGGCCTAGTGACATCCCTGTGGGCCCTGTGAAACATAAGTTGCGGCCTTAGCTCTACCTTAAAAATGAATTGGAGCTCCCATCCAAAGTTGGTCTTGTACTTGTTGCTCCTCTGCTCCATCAGCTATTACAGCTAAGAATTATTCCTGAGTTATTTGTAGAATATATAACAAACAAATTAGTGTTTTTTTGTCAATGAAGATAAAAAAGTATGTGGCTAATGCACCCCTAAAATCAGGGTCAGACTGCTCTGAATTGTATGAATATATGTACTAGCATTGGCAAATACTATGGCAAGGGATATGTGCAAATTTGTCTTGTGTGCACCATTATTTAACAAAAAAAAACACCTTAAAGAATATCTGTTTTTGTTGAGGAATCCCTAAATATAAAGACGAAAACAGCTGCACTTATTTCATGTGCCACAAGAGGCAGCAGGGTCCATATGTACCTTTTCCCCTATGGATTGTGAAAGTGGCAGTTGTGGTTTATTCTTTACAATTTTATTGTTATATATTTTGTAAAAACATGGATTGTGCTTCATTCATTTTTCCCTAACTGGACTTTCCGATCTTTAGAAAGCCGAATGCTTAGTGGGACTAAACCATCTCAGAGAAGAAATTGTACAGCATTTGTTATTTTTGTCTGATATATGACACCGACTCTTTAATCACATTTTTTTAATTATCATTTGCCATAATTTATTATTTGTTCTGTCGGCTCAGTAAAAAGAAGCCTGTTAAAAATATCAGAAAGGGCACGAGCCAAATAGTGTTCATCTACCGTATTCGTTTTCAACTGATTTCTTCCAGTACTGGGGATATTTAGTTACCAAAAGCCAGGGAATATAATCTTGCAAGGTAGTCCCTTGCTATAGATATATTACGTACATTACATTGTTCTTTTATATTGATACTTAGTCTAATGTTTCCACCAAATAGTTTTAAGAGTTTTTTTATGTTGGTTAAATTAATGCTTCAAGAAAAGTCAGTGTCCTTTTCCAACTAACTTCTTTGATAGTGATTATTACCATATTTTTTGAAGATTTCAGTACAAATAATAATTCCTCAAAAAGTATTAGGCAGAGCTTTATAGCTGAGTGCTTTCGGTTTTAAAATAAGAAATTCCTTATCTGATATACATTTTTTTAGTTTATTTTGTCTTCTCTATTCCTCTATAAGTTGTTAGTATGAATTAATAGTGTCAGATGACATATTTCTTGGTTCCACTAATAGACTTTGTTGAAAAGTACTACAACTATATTGAAAAAATTCTTTGCAATTTCTTGGACACAAAATAATTTATTTTCATTTTTAACATGACATTCTTATGACCTTCTGAAACAAAAACAGGTTCAATCATAAAAAATACTGCAGACAAAACCTGAAATGATTCACTTTTAATTATGTGGATTCCAGCATTCTTTATGACCCAAGTAATGGAGAATGAATAGAACTTAGAAGCAACACAATTGGTGTCAGATACAGACCAGGTGCAAGTGGTTTTCTACACCACTTATTGGAAAGATTTGCGTGTAATTTGGAGATTGGTTGCGCTCTATTAACCTGAGAGTCAACTTTTGAAATTGCTATTGGTTCATGTTAAAGAGAACTGTTTTGTATTTTTCACACCCCTAGTGCCAGGAATGAAGGCACTCGGTACACAAAAATGACAATTATAATGCTTTATTATATAGAGGTTTGTTAAAAAATGGCACTACCCCACTTAAGAATGAATCCACAATAGAGATCACTGATTCATACACCTATGGAATGCACATGATGTACATTGTAAGTACATATCCATTCATGATACTAAAAACATCCACAAAATTATGTGACCGAAATATTTGCTACACATTTGGACCATTAGTGTTGAAATTATTTAAATATGTAAAAAATATTTAACTTTTGAACTCACACCAAAGAATCATATTTATTTTTTTATTTAAACTGAAGTTTTATTTTCTTATCATTTTCATCCTTAGTTTTTTAAATTTCTCATAATATTATCATTCACTCAATTAAAACCCTTATTTATTTTATGGCTGGAAGAACCATTTTGCTTTAGCTTCATCCAAGTAGAAGTTGCCTAGCGTTTAAATGGTAGACAAGAGAGTTTCTAAGGCAAATGGTCTAAAAAAGCCATCTAGTGGAAGAACGTGGAAGAACGAGGCTGAGGCTTGTGGTTTCAGTTTACTTTGTATTATAGTATGTAATAATATCCACTCTGACTATTGTGAGAGCAGAAAGAAGTAAACGGAAAGCTCTATTTCGAGCTTCAAGTATCTTGAGTACATCGGTGTTTTAAAATGTTGTTAATCACATAGTTAAATAAGTCTCTACCACCACAGAGTAAGGGAGAGAGGGTTCAATACCATGTATCACTCAACAGTATTATGTTTTTATTCTTTGATTTCTGATACTCCACTCGGCCTTATGAGATGCAGGGACAGACGGGGAGAGGGAGAAGAGCTACCTATATTTTTGGCTACTAAGACTGGACATTGACATTAACATAAACTCATTTTAATTTCACAATAGTTCCTTCTTATTGTTTAAATTAACAATATATCCAACTACAATTTCCCCCAATTTTTAAGATGGTCTACTATGCATTGTCCCTTTTCCCTAGGTTTCCAGTGTTTTACATCTGGTAAATGTCACACTTATTGTTTTTTTTTTGGTGGGTTGAAAGGAGAGTTCAAACCTCTGTAACATAAAATACATAGTTTTGAGCATTTGTTTATATTCTTCAATTGATGTAATTTTGCACATTTTCTGAAGACTAAAGGGAGTTATGACTACATTTGCTCACTGGTGATAATATATTGTAGCTGTGCAAATCACAATGATGTCATACTACCTATTATGGGAGTAGCTGGAAAACATCAAAAACCCCACAGAGAAATCTCCTCATATAAACACAAAAGTAGTGGTATACTTCTGTTCTTGTAGCAAGATTTATTTGCATTATGTATATGGTGAGAGGCAGAATTTTTTTATTTAACAAAAAACATTAGGATTGAATTTTCTGCTTTTTTAAGTTTCTGGAAAAAATTGTAAATCTGATAATTTAAGTCATTTTTGCTCCCAGATCCCCCCCCCCCCATGCAACTACATGTAGTGTTACTCAATTATTTTTTTTTTAAAATAATGTACTCCACTGCACTAGGATCACTTGCTCCGTTAATGTCAGTATTTCATAAAGCGATTATCAGCACCTTCCTAAGTGGACATCTTTGGGCACTTAATTTAGTTGTACTTTTGCTGTTATGAATGCCAGCAATGCACAATGAAGTTTTGTTATATTGTTATAACACATTGTAAAAGTTTCCTAAAATTATTACTTTTGCAACACCTTCTAAGCTTCAAAACTTGCATATTATAGGTTTGCAGTGACTGACTTTGTAGACTTTTTTTTTTGCATGAAAACTGGAAATACACATGATATATATAATTGTTCTTATGGCATAATAATGTCTCCTGGGCCCAGTGTTCTATAGATCTGCTCTATTAAAGCTATAATTGTCACCTTCTTTATGGCTGCTACCAGGCAGCTACATCTATTATACATTCCAAAGTGGCCAATATAGTGTGTAAAATATGGCTCATTGTATTACAGGGCAGTACTTTATGTGCAATTAGTTTTTATTCTAAAATAGCCCTAATTAGTCACATTAAAGCCATGTGCAAAAAATAGTCATGAATGTAAAGATTTATATTAGATCAGCTTTCCAGTTCTTTTCCAGTATACCTCAGCCCATAATTTACTCTTGTCAAAATTCTTAACCAAATAATAGTTGTGGGGATGGATATCAAAGATGTTGGAATGAGTTAGTACTCAGTCCTTTGATATTGTCTAAGATGCTATAAAAGAACTATTTTTTTTAGCCAGGCTTAAATTTTGCATTATTTTTTTTTCTGAACGTAGACAAATGACATTAGCAGATATCTGATAAGTGTGTAGATCTGCTACTAGGTGTTATACTGCATAAGCATCGGGTAATTGGGCAAAATGAGGTGTAGAGAGAGCTGTACCAGGGGGCAAATAACACAGCTTGCATGATAAGTAAGCAGAGCAAGTGTTTATAGAATTTGACGGCAGATAAGAACCATTTAGCCCATCATCTAGACCAGGGGTTCTCAAACTGCGGCCCTCCAGCTGCTGCAGGACTACATCTCCCATACTCCTCAGCCAGCCCCTTAGCTGAAGGAGCATTATGGGAGATGTAGTCCTGCAGCAGCTGGAGGGCCGCAGTTTGAGAACCCCTGATCTAGACTGACCATGATGTAAAGACTTAAACATCAATCAGTCCTTAGTGTTGTCTTAGTGGGTAAAGTTTAAGCTGAAAGTGATCTAACATAACACTAGTGGCCTAGAGTGCCACCCTTT
This sequence comes from Sceloporus occidentalis, assembly GCA_023333645.1. NCBI lineage: Eukaryota > Metazoa > Chordata > Lepidosauria > Squamata > Phrynosomatidae > Sceloporus > Sceloporus occidentalis. The sequence continues at coordinate 7,150,798 of JALMGF010000046.1, forward strand.
CCTGGTAATTCTGATGATGACATCATTAGGTGATTTCACTTGGGTGGGATTTAGATAGAAAAAAGTACAAGATGAGCATAATGTGGATACAATGACCAGGCAGGTGGTGGGGGAAACAGTACAGAGAATCCCCAGGTGTGAATAGGACATGGCTTGCTTTGAACCACTGTGTGTATTACAGTGTGAACTTGAATTCTTTGCAATTACAGACTTCTTATATCTTGAAAGTTTGTATTTTTAATGGCTTCTACTAGCGACTGCTGTGCATAATTATAAATTATATATACAGCATATGCATCCATATAACAATATATCGGTTATGTTTGCACATGGAGACTATGAGATGCATTTGCAAAACAGTTTATCAGCAGCATGTAGTTAGTCCAGACAGGTCATCCAGCTGGTAAGCTTTATCCTAGTGTCTTCCTTCCTTGACAGTAAAGGTAATGCAGGCAGACAGTAATGATGCATTGTGTGTGGCTCCAGCGAGTGCACTGTTTCCTATCATAGTTCACATGATTATGATGACACTGACACTGGATCCTCATCAGACACAACATTATACAGGTCCACAGATATCAAGTAAATTGAGTGTATGGTTGCCTTTCAGTTATTGCTGGTGTGTAGTCCTTTCTTTTTGGCTCAAGGTGTCTGCAGTCCCCTATCCCCAAGCCTTAGCGGTGAACCATTGTTTCTTCTGCACGTAAGGACATTTTTATGGAATTTCAGAGAATAAGTCCAGGGCGTTTAAGCAGAATCGTGTGTGGCCATGTATGTGCACGTTGAACACTATGAAACAAACTTGGGAAAAGCATGGTAATGATCACACCTCCTGTTGATTAAAATTTCTTTCAGAAAATGCAGTTTGACTTCTAAAGAAAATATTGGAATATTCAATAAACGTTTTATGCTAAGCACAAATGACAAGTAGAATCACTGAAACCCTTGGGTTAGATAGATAGCCACATGATCCAGTGTTATTTGAGTAAAGGCATGTTTTTACAATAAACAAACTCAGTTATGAGTTCTGATCAAAATCTGTGTCTTTTGTGATTGTAGCCAAACCAGAAAGGAATCTGTACGGTCACACACGTCCCAAGAAGAAGATATAACAATGCCCCCCTCTTTACAATTTAATTTCTTAATATAACATCCATAAAGAGACAATGTTGGGAAAGTATCTGTTTCTTTCATAAACAATTTGTTTCTTTGTGAAATATAAGAATTAGTCAAAGTATCATTTTCTGAAGGAAGGGCTAAATGATTAGGAAAATATTTCCTGTATATTCTGCTTTGTTAAGATATTCAATTATGCCCTTTATATAAGCAGATACATGAGTTCTAACTAGTTTCAAAGGGGTGGGATTCAGATCGGCTTGTTTAACAGTACAAGTTTAAATAACAAAGAGATATATTAAAAAGTAAGAAATCTGATTTATTTTTTTTTGTCTTGAATTTGCAACTTGATAAAGTTAAGAAAGCCGCTGTGGATTTGTTATTTTGTCTTGAAAATGAGCATTGGGATGTGTCAGATAAGCCATGATTTTATAGTGAGTATTTCAGCCCCCTGACATAACTGTGCATTATAAAGGGCCAACACAATAAGCTTCTTCTGGAATAAGGACTGGGTCAGGGATCTGCTTAATACATAGTTATGTTCCATGTACTTGAGAACTTGTTATAATTCTATGATATTGTAATCAGAACTTAGCAACATCTCTTTGTAACAGCCCCATGGCATGGATTTTCTGCTTGCTGGACGTTGCAGTGGAAGTGAAATCTTAGATTCATTTATTTGTACACTATGGTTTTCATCCAGAATAGCCATAGTTACAATTCTGTTAAAACAAGAACCTTCTCAATCACTGCAGCCTTGTTATAAACCTGTGTAATTTCTATGAACTACATATTACTCTGTTCTTCGTTGCATGGCTTACAGAACTCTTAGTGACATGCCTTATAACACTGTATAATGACTTGGCCTTTAAAATAGTCTTTCCAATTCTATTTTATTTCTCCAGGGGTAAGAGTGTACTGCGGTATATATTTTTTTTTTAGCTTGACACGTTTACATTAAGTGTTTGCCACTAGAGGCACCTTGAACTAGTAGATACCTAGAAATGGATTGATATTTGAAGTGCTCGACTAGACGCAATTGTGGTACTTAGTTCTAGAATGTTGATAAACACCGGGATGGAGCATTATCTCTGAGTGATATATTGTGCAGCATTGTGTACAGACACATGCTACAGTATGGCTCTCATTTTCAAATGCATATTTTTGGTTAATTTGGCAGCAAGCGGTTGCTTAGCAGTATAATTGTCTCGACAGCCTGAAATGAGCTAGTATTTTACATAGTAAGAATGTCTTTCAAAGGCTTTGTAGCGTTCACTTGCAAAGCTATTGAATGGAGCTGCAGCAACCCTCATAGCCTGTCACAATGGAAGCCCAACACTGAAGCGAAAGGAAATGAATGAAAGAATCGCAGGCTGTACATTCTTTCCTTGTGATCACTAAAGACTTTGATTAATGAGGACAGTTAGCATGTCTGTTTTCGGATAGAAAAAAGGTTAATTATTGACTAAATATTCCTTTGCCCTGCCCAATCAGGCACTCTAAGAACACGAATGGCATTATAATGCGGATGAATTAGCAATATTATACTCCAGTGCTGTACAGTAGCTATTTAACTCTTTACGGGACAAAATCATATCAAGCTCTGTTGCTGTTGCTTTCTGATCTTAGCTGGAATTCCGATTATTAAGGTAATAATATGTAAGAAACCAACTTCTATTAGAAATCCTTAGATCTCATGTAACTGATACGCTTTACTACACATCTGTAGGCAACTTTACAGCCTTTTGATTGCTGTTTCTGTAACTTTGTAAGTGATTTAAGTTAAAGCTAAATAGCAACACATTAATGTAGATGTGCATTTAGAGCAGTTTACTGTGAGACACTCATACCATCCAAACATTTTGAACTCCTAGTCAAGGGGACATCAGGGCTAAAAGAGAAGGATTTGGTTCTTTAAGGTATACTGCATGCCCAAAATGCTGTCACTTTGAAGGTCATAACTAGCGATAGTATACCTTTAATCATATAATCATGATACTTACTCTAGGCTGTAATAGTTTTAGAACTGAAGTGTATGTTGATTAACAAGGATTAGAATGATAAAAATAGTGTGCTGTAACTTTTTAATGGAGCAGATGATATCAGTTCTATCTGGTTTTATGGGCAGTTAAATTGTAAATCTTGACTTTTTCTATGTCCCAGTAGTCCCAGTAGCGCATGTTTTCAGGTTCTTTCTTCTGCTTTTCAGACCTGTGCTATCTAAAGCACTACCTGTGCTCACAGTTGCCTTTGTATAATGAATAATTCAATCAGCGAGACTTTATGGTTTAACTATGCATTATGCAGGGACAACTTAGGTCTTGTTGCAGGAGATGCTCACTGTGGTCGGACCACATATAATACATATAGTGAAGTCAGGTTGTGGAAACTGTAACTCTTGCTTCAGCCGTTGGGAAGCAGTTAGCGTTACAATCCAAGCATGGTTTACTATTTTAAATCTTATGGTTGTACAAACGTGGATGAAACACATACAAATATTTAAAGCAAATTCAACAGAATCTTAAATTGTATACAGTATATGCATATATTTGTAAATGTTGCCCTTGCTATGAAAAGTTGGTCACGTTCTCCGTCTGCTTTGCACAAGCAAATAGTAAAATGATAAAAGCACACAAAAAAGTAAATAATTTGCATGCGCTAAATACAACATATCACTTGCCATAAAAAATGAATACTTGGCTTTGTCAAATATACCTGCTGTGCAAAATAAAACCCAGCAGAGCATTTGACTGGCACTGCACAGTCTCTGCATGTTACCATTATGGGTCTGACAAGGCACATGTGGAATGTTCATGGGTGATTATATGAAGTTTATTGTGCTTTTGCCAAAGTGGAAAACTGCTCTGATGTACAGACAATTGCAACAAAATTAGCACAAGCAAATGGACTAAGAGAAGGTTCCATTTTTGTGTAACCTTTTGTTTAAATGTGTTTAAAGTACAATAAATGTATTATCACATCTATTATTCTATTATATATATATATAAAATGTATATTGTATATGTATCATTTTATATATATATATATAATATATTTTCACAAATCATGTATTATGATGGACACCCTTGCATTGATAAAAATTTGGAGTAACTTTTCTAAAAGCAATCTCTAAGTCTTTTGGTGCATTGCTCCAGTTTTAATTAGATTATGGTGATGATCAGTGGTATTGTTGGAGGAGGTTAGAACTGAGTTTTTGGTTTTTTTCCAAGTAAGAAATCTCTGTGGTTTTCCTTAGAGCACCCAAACCACATGATTTCCAGAACCAAATTTCCAAAATTACACAAATTACATGTCTGTGTTAAATGCTTGGTATATTTTAAATGATGACACCTTGGGGTTTGCGTGAATGTGAATGATAGAAAATCATTCACAAGTTTGTGTTATCCTTTTTTGTTGCATAACGTAGTAATTTGTAAAGTAGTTTTACTTAATAAGGGCTTTAAAGGATCACTCAGTAACATTAAAGCAAATATAACATGGAAAAAAATAATCAAACTGGAACTGGTGACAATTTGCTTCCCTTATCCCTAAAAATAACTGCATAACTGTCCCTTTAAATACGAGAAAGTAATCTCCCTAAAATAGATTATTTAAGAATTTAAAGTATCAGATGCAAAGTCTTCCGTTGTCTTCAGTGCTTTGCGCTATAGACTTCTAGGACTTATCTGGCTCCATCTAATGGAAAAAGTCTCCCAATTTGAAAAATGTCCAAGTTGTCTTATTTTAATTTCCTACTGAAATCTATGCATTCTAAGTATGCCATTAATTGTTCTACCAGATTTCCAGTTCTCCAAGAATATGAATTCCTAAGTCCTGAAGGAGGAATCGGAGCTATCATAGCCCGCTTAATTTCTGCCGAATTTGCTGTATCTTTCTGTTGCTTGATATTTCTATAATTATGCTTAACATTTTTTTTGTTGTTATCTAATTTTAACCCGTTTTTGACATTATTTAATTTTCTACCCCTAAAATTCTATGTATGATTGCTGTATTCAGTCCACTTATTTGAACCAAGTCAACGTTGAGGTACGTTTGTCATAATCATTGCAGTTCATTAAACAGATAATTTGTGGAACTGTTAAATGATGACATGCAGTCTTTGAAAAATACATAGCTCCTATGAATTAACTATGTTCTTCCAAAAGGTATATATATTAATATTATTAAATATTTTTAGTAGCGTTTCACAAAGAGTTATTGAAATTCCCCCTTGAGACATATTAAAGCGACAGTTTAGTGCCTTCCAAAAAGATGAATGAATATTAAAGCGCTTTGTAAGTTATTTGATATTAAATTTTTTAGTCAGAAGAAGAAGAAGAAAAAAAAAAAAAAAACCTTGGTAAAACTTTTAAACGTAATGTCCCATCTGCTCTTTGTGTTTTGTACCAGTTTTGGCTGCTTGAAGCAGCCAACTATCGGAAGGGAAACCGTCCTATTGAAATAAATAGAATCGCTTTATGCACACGTGCGCGGGGGGTCTCATTAGACCTCTTGGAACTCTAGCATGAGCCAGTGCTGGAGGTATCTGGTGGTGAGTATCCCATGCATATGCATTGCTGAGCAGCAGATGCATTCAATCCAATGTATCTCCTGCAAGGCAAGGAGCTATGGGCAAGGGAAAAAAAACAAATGTATCAAAAGGATTCCGAGGCATCCTTCTGTGCACATGCAAAAAAAGCAGTTGTCTAAAAGTGCATTCAATGGATATGACGGCTGGAGTGTACCCTCAAACATTAAAATGTCAAATAACTCCTCGTAAAATTTATACTGAAACTAGCTTAGTTAATCAGAAGACCAACTGGTTTCCTAGAAATAGTTTGCCCATTTGACAGCTCATTAAATGTCCTAGCATCGCAAATCCCATGAACCATTGAACTAAGATTCCCAGAACCATTACTGATGGTACTTCACTTTATTTTCATTTATGTAGAATTCCACGGATCATACCTTAAATACTCTTATATCTCTCCTAGCTTCTACAACGAATATGATTAATATGTTGTTTTTCTTTTTACTTTTCATTGTGGTGGAACATATTTACCATTTGGAACAAGCCTACCGTTGTTTTATAACATAATAATAATAATTACAAACATTTGTTTTATACTTTTTTTCTGTAATGATACAAAGAAAGGGGAATTCAGCAAGCAGGTGTTGCAATTTAATATGTATACTTTGAGTGCATTGTAACTATGTCCTTGAAACTGTCTTCACTTGAAAGCTGGGCTCTCAGCGAAGCAATTAATGTGATGCCCTAACAACAAAAGAGTTATCCGGCCAACTTAATCACTGTCACAATGAAAGAATGCTCCAAAATTAGATGTTTTTGAGAAGCTCGGCATAGTTTTATGTAAGCCGGCTAAAACCGCTACCACATATGTTAAAAGAGAATTTTTAGTTTTGTAAACAGTATGCTACATAATTCATCCGTTGGTCTCCTTTTTAATATTCCAAAAGGGCGCAGAGTAGTAGTTATTTTTAAATATTTAATATGTTTTTTTTATATATATATCATTTGGAGATAAAAAGACCAGAGGCCGCATGCACAATAAAAAATTCTCTATGATCTACTTTTTGAAGAAATAAATAATAATACTTACTACTACTATTGCTACTACTACTACATAACAATTATATATTTTCAGGATCATTTTTTTCATATAAAACAAACGTGAATAACATATTTATTACCCATGGGTCACCATTTGGTATCGACTAGTCCGTGCATATTAAAGTGGCGCTGTTTTATAAAATTAATAAAATAAAATGGTTGGTGTGTATTTACTTAAGGGCCAGACCCAGTGAGCTTTTCCTGCAAGGACCCAATGGGTAATTGAGTCTGTGAGAAACCTCCCAACATTATCTTTGCATTATACAAGGTCAGCTTGGACCTTCTTGAATGGGAAACTCGCTGGGCATGGAACTTAATAATACAATGTGAATTTAGGTAACCTTCAAGTCTCTGGCAAACTCCTTGTTGAGTGAATATATTCTTATAGGACTAATTCTTCGCCACGCATTTCCATCGCTACGCATTTCCATCACTACTGGAGTGAATAATCAAGTAACCATTTAAAATGTTTCTTTCCTTGTGTTCTTGAAGTTTTTGAATAAGTAATAGTTTTCATGACATGCCACAATTTTTCATTCTTTATCAGTATTTTGGTTTTCCATTGCGCGGTGACATTCCCAGAGCAGCCAGCATTATTATTCATGGTGTCTTTGGTGTTACTTAGATAAATGGTATGAAGTCATGGATTATTCGGACAGGATAGGCCCGTGATTCTATTCCTTATGTGGTCACATTGCATTGTCTCAGGAGTAACAGTTCAGCTGAGTGCTTGTGATCTTCTCGGAAATAATCTTTTGGAGAGAGCCGTTGAAGGATTTCTTATTTAACTTGCTGTCTACAAGGTTTCCTTAAAGTAATGCTCTTAGAAGGTCATTAGGCTTTTGAGGGTTATTCAGTTTGTTAGCCTAAACACTAAAACTTTGTGTCTTCGGCTCCTGATTAGTTTCACTTTAATAAAGTTATTTGAAGTTCAGTGGACTGAATATTCCACCATTTGTAATGTTTCTATGGTCACAAGAAAAAGGCTTGAATTCAATCTTTTTGATGCAAATCTCCCCGAAGTGACTGTGTAATGTCGTTATCAAATTCCACTACTTATTCAAAAAATTTAAGGCACAAAAAAAAGAGATAAAGCATTGTTTCCTTGCTCCATGTATTCAATTTTCTTCATATATTTTTTCATGTGACAGGTATTCACTGAAGCTAGGTCTTCTTAGATAACAAAAGATCAGGGAAGATCTTGAAAACGTTTTACTGCTTCACTGTGGATGTGCCAATAGAAACAAAAGCCTTTTGTCTTCCACTTGATTAGATAATGAAACTGAAGCAGAGTTTTAGGGAAACATTTCTTAACGTGCCAGAGTTATTTTTTCCCCCCAGAAACGAAGAAAAACTATGTCTAATCGCTCACAATAAAATCATTCATGGTGTGCTTGCATTGGAGGAATTAATGCATTTTGTATTAGGTAACAAGTGAACTTTTACAACATGTGAGAACTAAGGGGGGAAAAATTATAGTCCCACTTTGGTTCACAAGGGTTTTGGTAGTCAGGTCAATGACTTGATTTTCATGGGAAGACTGACTTCACACAGCATATTCATAGGGTAAACAGCCCTATTATTGACAGCTGCAGCTTGGGAAGGCAGAGAACCGCAGTACCGTGCTATGGGTTGTTGAGAAAAAACAAGGCAATATTTAAAACAAAGCCCTGAATGGAACAGTAGCCCTTGTGTCCTCTGAAGTTAACTGACTAATACTTGTTAGAGCCTTGATAAAAAGCACTTCACTCTCTACTTTTATGCAAATTGACATGAGAGATGGGTGAGTTGTAATTGAACAATTCTACTGAAAATGATTACATGAAAAGAGTTGTTAAATGTAACTTTTTTTTGTTCTCATATGATTTTTTTTTTATTTCTCTTTGTTTTTTGAAATCCCTATGCATCTTTATATAGCAGACGATAAAAATAGACATAAATGCTGTAACACCTTTTTGAGTGTCAACCATATGTGTGATAAGTGGTCGGTCAAAAGGTTAGAGGGCCAACCCTATGCATGGTTGTGCTTTAAGTGCTTCTTATCTGTATTGCAGTGGAGGTTAAGGAAATTAAGACGCAAGGACACATGAATTGCACATTAGCAACAGGGACCCCTAGCACTCAAATGGTACCCCTAGCACTCAAATGGTTAAAAATGCTCCCTGATCATTTCTTTTCACCCTATAGTATATAATTCGTATAATTAGTTTCTGGCATAATTGTTTATGGCAGTAGTGCATTGCAGAAAATAATGGTTTAATCAAATTCCTCCAACACTATCTTTTAGCCCTGGGACATTCCCAGGCATGCCAGTGTTTTTAGTCATATGTGTACCTGGGAACGTACTCGCTCCAGCTACCTGGAGCACCCCCCCTGTAGGATGGCTGACATCAGAGGTGGCCCCATTGACATTGGTTGGCGGTCCATTTGACATTGTTGGGTGGTCCTACTGACATCAGTGGGTGGGACACACTATATTGTTGGAAGGGAAATGGGCAGGCAACACCGCACCGTATGGTCTCATACCTCTCATATTACTGTGGACTGTGCCTCAATTTTAGTCTTGTCTAAATCACCTTTGGTCTGATAATATCACATTTATTCCTATACATCAGTATTACTGTACTCTCCAAAAGTAGAATATTTATATACATATAGAGTCTCCCTCAATCGTACACGCTCTAAGAGTTTGTCTCAACTGTAGTACCAGTAAGGACCAGGCATCAGAGCTTCATAGCGTTTAGAGGGCTTACCCATCATGATGCTTTCATATCCCTTCGTATGCACAATTTTTCTCAATCTCTCTTTTATGAGACAATTATATTAGGTAAGCAGATAAAGCCTTTCGTAGGACTACACCTATGTGCTGCCTTTATAAACAATCTCCACCATAGCCTGTCAAGAATAATAAATAAACAAGTTACACACTGGAGTACATCCTGTCACTCACACAAGCGAAGGGACTTCTATTGAATGTTGTTGGAAGGTTTAATAGTCTAGAAGCCCCAAGTCTGTGACTGTAATAGAAAATAACTTGAGCTATACCAGATCTAGTATGGTTTAAGACCACAGTGTTCGAAGTAAATAAATCACTTGAAACAAGCCCTGAGACTTGCTAGGGAAGGAATTCTCATTAACAAATGCTTTCTATACACAAACAAGACTTTGTGTGCACTCTGACTCATAAATGTTTTCCTTTGCAATTGATGAAATCGCAAGCTGTGAGTGGAACGCTGCACGGCCAAGAGCTTTTTCAATACCGAAAGATTAAAGAAAGGCCAAAGCCTCTTTGACATTTGTGAATCAAGACTATAAGGTGACATTAATGTCTCAAACATATGAATTCTCATATAGGCACAGATATGTCTTAAGTTAAATATATATGTGGGTGCTGACATATATGGCTCATGTGATATTCTTACATTCACTTGGATACATAAAAAAATAACATGGAAATCCGCTCTTGCAGAACATAAATAACAGTTGCCCGGTTTGGAAGGTCTTTACATTATTATTATTATCCTTTATTTATATAGCGCCAACAGTTTACGCAGCGCTTAATACAATACATAAATTCAAGGGATATGACAAGACAAGAATTGACAGACTGAGACAAACCGATACATTTGGTGGAGAGAGCCCTGCTCGCAAGCTTACAATTAAATCTACAGGTTATTAAAGTAGTGATACTCCAAAGGATTTCAGGGTAACCTCATTTAGAATGGTCTCGTTCCTATGTGCTTCTGTATAAAGAGTAATTAGTTTGCAAAGTGGTAATTGTTGTACACTTATAGAAACCATTGAAAAAGAATATTCCTGTCAGTTGCTCATTTTTTACTGCTATGCACCAGAACACCTAAAATAAGAAATACAGACATAGCTACCGTACCCACATATCCTAGCCAGTGTAGGCCGATTGTGTCCAGTTCCTGTTACCGTTAATTTATTAATTTGAATCTCCCGGCTCTTTGTGAAGGTGGTTCCCAAACTAGTCCTTAAGGCACGATAACAGGGTAGGAATTAGTAAAGGCCACATACAATGCCAATAGGGAGATTTATAAGGTACTTGAGGACTGGTTTGGGAAGATGTTAGGCATGCTTTCAATAATTTTCCATTATGCAGTTGGCTCATAAAAGTTGTTGTTCTCCCTGAGAACAGAGGCACTGAATATTGGGAACAATGTATTTTAGGCACAGCGAGTGGGTTCTACAAATTCTCCCTGGGAAGGAAATCAGTTTAATGTAAAGGTGAAACATTCGAGAGAACATTTTGCACAATGACTATAAACTGCTCGGAAAGGTTTCCAGCTGAAATTTTGTGGAAAAGGCTACTTGCATGCAGAGTTGTCTAATTTAACACCCGTGCTTATGAATAACTGAATTGTAGAAATAGTGGAAAAGCAAAATACAGGTTGTTTTTTTAGTTTGTAAACTGTAGCAAGCAGGGCTGCCCACACCTCGGTTTCGTTAAATGTCTTTTTTATTTATAACCTTGTTGTACACTGCTAAAGAGTCTGTTGACTCTATATAAACATATATAATAAATATAACGAGAAGAATGATGTCGATAGAACAGCCCAGAAATCCAAAAAACAAAAAGGTTAATGTCATAGAATTAAAAAACCTTGGTCATTCAAATTGTCTTAATGAAGAACGGTGTTATGAAGGCTTTAAGGAGAACAAGAATATATGTTTTTTATTATTATTTATTTTAATTCCGAGGGAGTCCAACGAATTGCCTTAAAATTCACTTATCTTAATACCTTGCTGATTTCACACAGAGGTTATAGAAATCAGAGAAGGTTATAGAAATCAGAGAAAGTTTTAGGGCCTACTGGCTCAGTATTATAATCACCGAGCATGGAAACTGGCCCCCATTTACCCTTTTCAAATTTATTCCCCACATGTCCCACGCTTCTTCTTCCCATATCTTATATCTTATCTGGCATCAATAGGAAGCTTATGTTCCAAGTCACATTAGATGGATGAATAGGTTATTATTATTATTATTATTATTATTATTATTATTATTATTATTTTTCTCAGAAATATGAATATCTTTTCATATGCCCGTTATGCATAGTATGGTATTGAGCCTTTTTATTTAAACCTTATATTTAACAATCATTTTACCAGTTATTTTTTGTATTATTATTTAGCTTTCTTTGTTGAAAGACTATGGGACTCCACGTAGTAGTTCAGTTCTCTCCAGCACTGGATGATTTCATTTAACAGAGAAGGTTGACTTTGTTTTCCAGTGTTGAAATTTAGCTGACAATTTGAAGTGTCTCCAGGAAATTCACTTCCCCTCCAAAGAACACATTACAGGCTGTATAACTGGCTCCTGGCTGGTATCATATTGCTACTTTATGGTTTTCCTGCTCATTGCTTTTATGACAGTGTTGGGGTCCTCCCTTGATTTTCATATTAACCCCTTTTCTGTACCAGTGCCATAATCCAAAGAGCGGTTTTTGCTATAGTTTGCATTAATAGGCATGGCAGGAGATGCCTTCCCGGAATAATTGTTTTCCTAAAATACAGTCCCACATATGTTGTATTGTTAGTTATGCCAACAAAACACTAAATGCATAAATAGGATTCTAGATTTATTTTGTTCCAGTAAGCCAAACAAAACTTTGCTGAATGGCTGGACCAATAATGGAAAGTAATTGCAGTCGCAACACAAGGGAACTGTTCATTTTTTTTTTTTAAGTCTAAAATCTTTGTAGACATAAAACACGGGAAAATGTAGTTGCTTACCATTGAAAGGTACAATATCTTTACCTTTTTATCTTTCTCTTACATTATATTTCTTTGCATAGATTTAGTGCAATTGTGTAGTTTTATTATTACATTTAGCTGCAGTTACCATACATGGTAACAGAAACCACGCGATGACATCATAGTTTGAAGAAAACTGGATGTTGGTTCGCCAGGAATAATCATTAGCAAAAGCACAGGCCAATCATCTTTTGCCGCATGTACACATCATGTCACAGTTCTGCAATAGGAAAAAGAAATGTAAGTACTACTTACCTTACACATGCTCCAGTTTTGTAGTAAAGGGACAATAGATACATAAGCACATTTTGTGCTATAAATAGGTCAGTATCATAAAGTAAATCTGTATTGGGGTCTTACCAAGATGCCTTGATTTTAAAATATGAGGTGAGACATATTAGTTTTACAACATAAATTAAGTTTATGTATAAGAAGTGAATTTGTTGCAAAGTGAGAACATTTTCGTTATCACCATAACAACAAATGGAATGCCACATTCAGCATTTTCTAAAATCTTGTCACTTTTTATAGCAATAGTACACATTTAACAAAGTTGTTAACTTGGTAATTCTTTTTTTTTTGTATAGCAAAATTGTAATACAAAGTGTTTTTCCTTACAGAATTTGTAGGAATATATGGGTAGTTCAAAAGAATAGTTTCTTTCTGATTGGGCATGGAAGAGTTAATATTTTTTTCCAATCAGATTATAATTTAGAATTCCCAGATACCTTTGTCCTGGAATCCAAAATGTAATACAATAGTTAACCAGAATAAACTGCATCTTTTGCTTTAACAAAATCTGTTCAAAATCTTATCTTTCTGGCACATAAACTTAAGTTTGAGTGATTTCTCTTGTAGGTAAAGCATTCCATACAATTCATAACTCACTACAAAGAATAGAGATACCAAAAGACATTTTATTTCTTTTATATGGAGCATTTGCAGGGGAGAGCTGGCACCTTCTGGTCTGAAGGGAAGGTAACGCCAAGTGGCTCAATCAGCCCCTCTCCCCCAAGCAACCAACATACGTACTGGCACACATGTTTACACTCAAGCTATGTACATATGCGCACTCATGTTAAACACCCACACAAACACATACTCACGCTAAACACATAGACATTTGTGCTACCATACATACATATTCAGTCTCTACCTCCCTCACCCTCTCCCTCTCATGCTCACCCCAAAGCCCGCTTTCTAGCTTCTTGTGTAGTTACCGCTGGATCAAGTAACATCTTGACTAATAACCAAAAAGGAAGACCCATAATATTATCTACATGCACATTATACTTAAATTTGTCTTCTCCAGATCTCTCATTCTCTCATGTCCTTAATTACTACTTGGATGTTACAACGCAACCCAAAATTTTATTTAACTAAAACTGACCTCATCATCTTTCCTCCCTTAGTCTCCACCCCAGTACCTGAATTCTCAATCTTCATTAACACATCTATCTCCCCTACTAACCAGGCACGACGCCCTGGGGTATTTTTTGATTCAGCCCTCTCCTTTATCTCTCACATTCAATCCCTTACCAGATCCTGCCGCTTGCACCTAAAAATAGTTTCTTGCATTTGCCCTTTCCACACCCAAGGGGCCACAAAAATCCCAGTCCATTCCCTTATTGTCTCTCGCTTCAATTATTACAACACTTCTAGTTCATATTGGCTTTTCTCAACACTCTGCTCTGTAGTCCAGCCAAAATACTGCCGCTAGGCTTATCCCACATACACGTCGCTCTTCTTCTGCTTCCCCATGTTGTAAAACCCTCCACTGGCTCTATATTTTATCAAGAAATACATTTCATAACGTTTTAAGTATTTTATGTATTTATGTAATTTGGATGCAATTTGTTTGAGACAATTGGATCATTTCAAGAAGTTATCAACTCTAAAGTAGATAATAGTTAGCTAATAAGATTTGATGAGAGCTATAGTAAAAAAAAATGGTTTTGAAAAAAAGTATCATTTTCCTGTAAAAAAAACTGTAACAAATTAAAACAGTAAAAGATTTTTAGAGAGAAAAGATACTAATTTCTCCCATGTACAGAAGCTTTACAGGTAGATTGAGTTTGTGAGTTCATCACTCACAGACATCTATGTAAAACCTACACACAAGCAAAGCCATAAGAGGAAACCATGGTGTAGCTTTCAGCAGAAATGAAGCAGCTGAATGAGAAATATGATGTTAATACTAAACATAAAACACTAAACCATGCCAAATAATACCCATATATATATATATATATATATTATATATAAAAGTGTGTGTCTTAGCATAATATAGAATGCAAATGCATTAATATAACCTGTTACCATTAACTTCCAATATTTATAGTGAGCTAGAGCTCTGTTTGCATAATTATTCATTATAATCCCAGTGCAGAGATCATTAGAGATTAAACAAATAAGTATATGAAATATACAAGTGAATTGCATTCTTGTTTTTCCAAATCAGTTTGCTGCTATAACTTATCTCCCATCAAAGCCTGACATGCAAATCCCAAATTATTAAATATTAAGTGGGATACATTCATTTTCAAATTCAATGTGGCTAATAGGGTCCTTGAGTACTGTCCAATCTTCTGAGGACAGTCTCTATAAGCCTAATATCCAGATGGTAGGTGGTGTACCTTCCTAGCAATAGTCAGGTATGCACCTCAATCAGCAGAATTCATTAACATTTACAAGGGGTACACAATAAACATTTAAAGGGACCACTCGTCTATCTGTATTAAAGTACATACCATGGGTGTAGAGTTCCTTTAAATTTAATTCCTAGAAGGGATTATGGATCTGGGTTTGCATAAGGCTGAAAGGAGTTTCTGATAATGACACTTTTTTTTAAATTGGGTTTGTTTAGTTAATTTACTTTTTTCTGGATGCATCTAAAGGACTTGATTTTCCATTTTGTAATCCCATGTTTCCTTTTGAGATCTGCAAACCAACAATGCTCCATTAGTCGAATGGGGAGTCTGGCTTTGATAACCAACCAAAGATATATCATTAAGAGGGATACAGAAGAAATTATCTTTCTAATGCAGGAGGTGGCTGTATGGAGTGAAGCGTGAGCTCATTTTCTTTGGAATGCCTTTTTCCCAAGATACATACAAATCCTTTAAGTGTTTCTAAATGTAAAGACTATTTATGCTGTGTTGCAGGGTATTCTGTCATGAAGGTGTTAACTGGTTCTGGTAGCTGCTTTATGTCAATCCTTTGCGATGACTTCATGCACTCATGTTTTCAGCCTCATCAAAGACATAAACTTGCCTTTCTTTTATCACATGAGAGATTTTGGTTAAATAAAAGTCTTTCTTCTATTCTTCACTGTCAGCATTCTTAGCAATGATAGGCAACCACTGGTACCACTGCTGCAGAGTATAACTCTTGTGATGTTTAGCCACCCGAGAGGCATATGGTCATGTTGGAGCAAAATACTATATTTGGCGGAATTACAGTATATTTCAGATGTCTATTTCTTACTGTTGTGTCTTTTAGAAGCCAGATAAAGTACAATATGGAATTCCAGAAAGCATTTTCCAACACAGATGTTTTATATAAGGCCTAGACATTCTACACAACGCCTAGATGTGTCCTCAGGGCCAGATTTATAATCACGGGGGCCCTTAGGCACCAAGGCCACTTATTCTCTATATGCTTTAAAAATAAGCTTTGTGGGAGGGCATATGAATGATGTAAGAGGAGTATGAATGGATCCTGGTTGGTAACTGATGTGCGTAAATAGGTAGGAATATAAAGAAGCCTTAAAACCTGGCATATAGACATATATTCAGTCTACTTAATGAGATACCCAGTCCTGGTTGTCCTATCACAGTGTTAATATAAAAAACGAGGCAAAGACAGAAGATAAATACCCATTCTTTTGAATGTGCCAAAGATTGGTTTCAAAATCGTATTTATGACCCTTTTGACCACTATTTGTATCCATATAGTTAGATTTTTTTTTATTTGACAGCAAAGGGGAACCATTCAACTCATCTAGTCTTTCCATTTTTCTCTTGATGTACTTCAATGTCTACTGCAGACATATGTAGTTGACAGAGAAAATTGCCCTACATTTGCCTTAGTTTATGATGACTTATATAGGATGATAGCATGCTCTTTATCAGATGTATTCCTTCTAAAGTAATCTTCTTCACTAACATTAATAAATAACATTTAAATAAATTTATTATAGTTGTTAAAGAAGAATGCAGTATACTCATCGCTTTCTCGGAATTTCTCTAGTGTTGTATTGCATTGTTTGTTCTTTCTATTTATAAATCTCATTGTTCAAAATATTTCCTTCAAAATTGGTTCAATGCCAATTTGTTGTTGCCAAAAATGTATTAAAAGTATGGCTTACATTTCTTAAGCCCCCAGAAAAAAATGTTTATTGTTTAAAAGGTTTAGTGTGGCTTTAAAGTTTAGGCGTATGGAATCGTAAATCTGATATTTTACTTCAATAGATAGTGCATGTTGTTTATCCCTCCTGCACATTGTTTTATTTACTATGACGATTAAGCCAAGTACTTGTGTTAATGGCTTCTTCACAGATATGTTTTTTTCAATTATGTACAAAAGAAATTAGCACCTGCTCTGAAATATAATTCAGGTTTACACTTAGAATTGTATTTACAATGAAAGTTCTAAGGGTGCAACAAAGTAAAACACCCCTCCCTCCAAACAGATAGCACTTAATATATTCCATCTTTTTCAACACTGTCATCTTGGCTATGATATATCTTCCATGATCAGAAGTCCCACTGAGATTGAATTATAACCACAAACCAGTATGGTTCAGATGAATAGGCACATATTGTTATTAAATGATTCATTAGTAAAGATAAAGAAGGCAATTTAACATTGTTGGTTTTCCATTTCCTTTGGAAAATATATCAGATATAAACAGATTAGAAGGTCATGTGGCTGTTGGTTGCCATCTGCTGTGTAAATAATTTGCATATCTAAAAGCTTTCCAAGGTAGGTTGCCTGGATCTCTCCATCTTCTGTTGCCCCAAGGTCCACTCCCGCTCGGAGAAGAGGTCTGCTTCCTGATCCCCTGTCTCTATGGCGTCCCGTGATCCTGCTGTAGGCCGCATCCCTGGCCTTAAATAGCTGGCTTTTCTTTGCATGGCGGCTCCTGAATGGTGGTTCAGTGCTGGAGGCTATGGAGGGCGGATTCGGCTACAAGAGGTGGTTCCTGGCCAGGAATGGGTGGGGCTTCAGCCTTCGACTCTATAAAACTACTGTTTACATCTCAGTCAGTGCTTGTGTGTTCCAAGCTGTGGTGTCTGTCTTGGTGCAGGCACCATTTCTCCCTATACTTGTGCTTCAGCTTGCTTGACTCTGTGTGAACTTCCATTTATTGACCTCAGCTTGCATTCGGATTATCCTGTCTATCTCCTGCCCCACACTTTTGGCTTGTTTTCACTTCAGTGCCTGCCTGTCTTGACCATTATACAGTCTGACTACGAGTGACCATTATACTGTCGGACTACTCCCACCCCAGGTATTCAAGGTACACCAGAAACTACTAGAAAGCTTAAACTCTTTCCGTTCTTCAGTGTAACATGATAGACACTTAGTTTGCAAGCTCTTTGGAACAGTGGACTCTTTTCCAAATGTATTTATACCTATTGTATCTCAATCGTAGTGTCTGCATGACTACTGTACTTATTATATAACTGCACTTTTTACCCCTTTATTACACTGTAAATGGTAAAGCTCTATGTACAACTGCTAGCACTAAATAAAAAAAAAACATACATACAGTACATACAAAAATTAGTTCCATTTGTTAGTTGTATTTTCCAAATATGGACCATATGTCAGAAACCAAAAGCATATCATAATTACACATTACAAAGCCAAACAATACAAATCATAATAATAGATCAATTACATTATTATTTTTATTATCTTTTAGTTATATATCGCCAACAAATTATGCAGCACTTCTTACAATACATACATTCAATGGGTATGACAAGACTAGAATAGATAGACTAAGACAAAGTGATAAATTAGGTAAAAAGGGCCATGCTTGCAAGTTTACAGTCCAAAAGGGAACGGGCCCTCTCATACACTTTTTTGAATAATGGTGTCCAACAAAAATGACAAATTATAGAGTAAACTAATGTGTATTTAAAATCCAAATACATCTGTGTATGCTTTTTTATTTGAATGTAGTTGAGTAGATCTGTAGAGGCATTTTTTTTAGCACTTTTCCATCACATCTAGCATTTTTGGCAAAACACTTGATTTGGAAAAACGCTTGACTTTTCATGTATAATTCTGGTGGCCTCTTGCATCTGTGTATGTCTCAAATAGTTAACAATGAGCAAAACGAAATGACAAGTAACACATTAGAGAATCTGAGATTTGATACTTTTGGAAACAAACTTTAAAACCACGAGGTGTTAAATCCAAGGGATTTAAGCAAATTAATAAATAAAAAAAAACTATGTTCGGGGCTATTTTAAAAATGTCAAATTATTACTATAGGATAATAGCCATAGTGGTGTTTTTAAAGAGTTACGTTTAACTTCTGCTAGGATTTTTACTAACAGCAATAAACTATTATCCTGTAAACCTAGAGAGAACAGTTTACTCATGGTGTGTTTCGTCTCTCTCTACGTGGGGCGCCGGCAGAGGGATAAGCAAACATAGCATACAGTCTACTTAGATTTATGACGGTGATGTATATACATTTTCAGCTTGTTAAGGGTCATAAAACTCACCCCCCCCCCTTTTTTTGAACCAAAAGAGTTATGTAGCTGAACTGTAATTTGCTTCTGGTTAGCACAGCCATGAGTTTAAAGTGTACCTACCACCATGCTAACAAAAGGCCACAGTCAAATGGAAAGATATGCAATTTATAATCACCTTTTTGTGTTATGCATATGCCCCTGTTGAAAATCGGTGAATATAAAGGCCTTATTATTGCGTTAGCTTAACAAAACACTATATTACCACCAACATCAATGGGCACAATAAGGAGATCTGCTATATAAGTAAATTATTGCTCTATAAAATGTAGTGTACTCATGACCAGTTCCATGAAACGCAAGCTTAGTTGCATGAATAAGTAGATCCCCATTTTTGGGGGCCCTATCCTTGCCCCTGAAAAATATTTAATAGTCAATTTCTGTTTAGAGGTCACGTTCACCTCTAAAAAAACATGCATGTTTTCCCAAGAACACAAATAGGCAGTGTGTGTGTGTCAGGGTCCGGCGACCCGATGCGGTACCCGCCGGGGTCCGGCGACCCGATGCGGTCTCTTACCTGGATGCCCGCTACCCGCGGGCATCGGATCCAGCAGGTGTCCTACCGGCCTCTCCACTCGACCGGCTTGTGCTAGGCGCGCGCGCACGCGCCCTCTATTAACTTTATTGTTCCCCGAACAAGGTTCGCGGGAGCTCGCCGCTGTAGCCTCCCGCTCGGGGGCGGAGCTTCCCCCGAGCGGCAAGTTTAAAACCAAGTTATTGTGCTTCCCTGCTACATCCTGAGTGCGCCTTTCTAGTGATTCTCCGTGTACCTACCTGGCTTTCCTTTGACCACGCTCCTGCCTGACCCTTATCTACTAAACGGTTCGTGATTCCTGGCTCTCCTTTGACTACGGCTTTGCCTGACCCTTTTGTACCTCGTTGCCCGCTCGTGTACCGTACCTCGGCTTGTGTCCTGACTTTGGCTCGTCTGCTCCTCCTGTACCTCGTGGCCCGCCTGTGTACCGTACCTCGGCTTTTCCTGACAGCGTTGTTGGCCTTAACTGCTAAGCGCCTCTGCCTGCATATTGAGCTCTGCTCCCTATTGAACTTGTCCTTTCTGATTCCTGCTCCTGACAGTGTGTGTGTGTGTGAATTCTAACACATTGTTATTCAATTGAATCCTCCTGAAATATTCTGCTATTTAAAGATTAAAGCCCTTGAAGATTGTCATGCATGGACTGTTTCTAATACTTTCCAACATATTGTTATTCAGATGTAATATACAGCAAGGTATTTAAAGTGATAGCTTAAAAAAGTTTCGATTTCATGTATTTTTAAATCAAAACACCATTAAGAATAAGCTAGTCCAAAATGACTAGATAAGAACTGTATGGTGTAAAAAGATGGTGTAGTGCAATGCAAATATTATTTTTGTAAAGTTATTTCTCTTTTATTAATTGTTTTTTGTGCCTAAGGAATCTATGCCCAGAACCATGTATTTCCCCTGTTTTCTTTGCATATACAACACATATGGTTTCTATGAACAGTTCTTTGATGTTCTTGCATTGTATCCAGACCCCAAGTGCTCTTGACCATAGTCCACCTAATGTTAAATGTCACAGTTTGAGTAGACTAAGAAAACTCTTTTTTGCCAATAAAAATATTGAAATGTTTGTTTTATAGTCTAACAAAAAGAATGCAAGAGGGAATTGTGTTGATCTAGGTTATGTACGTACTGTATACCTTAAGTTTATTAGTAACGTGTATATTGGAGGAATACATTTTTACTCTTGTGTCTGATAACTACTAAACATCTAGCATAAAGCATACCTGTGTATAAATATACACACTTTATGTAGAGCTAAAAATGACACACACACACATATATATATATATATATATATTTATATTACTTAAATATGGAGCATGTGAGCATTAAAATAGTAGAGTAGTAGAGTTTGATGCTCAAAATCCTGCCTACCCCTGAAAAAATAGAAAAATTTATAAAAAATGTTTGAAAAATAATGACTTTAACTGTTTAACTTACATCTACATTACTTTTTAGAAACATAGTACATTGGATTAGATAAAGATCAAATGAAGAAGGGGTACAATTTTTCCTTATATTTTTTGCTCAAGTTTAAAACTTTATTGTTATTGTCAGAAGATTAAGAATTGGTTCTGCATAGCTCTAAGATTGTTGTTCTGATTCCTAAAACCGACAGTATTCCACTCGTGGGTCTCAATTAAATGCAGTGTCTGTCTTACAAAGACGCATATGTACAAAAATATCTAATTGCTTTATTGAGTACTCCTACCACTGTTAAATGTCCACATGAGCTACATTGCTTGAGATTAATTTACCTTTACACAGTGCCTGACGAACAAATCCCTTTAGGAGGTAATTTAGTACAGCCAGAGGTGAATAGTGTCTATTCTAAGTCTTAAGTTTGTATAAACAGTGTTACTGAAGTGTATAATTATCATTCATTATGATATAATAAACATTAACATGTCATCCTCATAGAAGAAATAAAAAAACGGTGAATGGGAAAATCCTCTAGATGTTCATCAGCAGCACTGTCCCAGAGAATCCAGAATTACTTCCAGGAGTAGGGAGCAACAGGCTTTGTGGTGGGCATTTACAGTAAAAATACAGTAAAAACCTCAATGTCCCCAATGACTTAACAGTGGCATTTGGGTATTTTTTTTTTATGTGGCCATTTTTTTAGTATTGGATTTATCTATTTTTTACTGATTCATTTTGGCTTTCATTTTTCCATTCATTAAATAAATATGTTGTGTGTTGCCAAAATACATTTTCCAAACATTGTGGGGTGAACGAGAAATGTAAATGTCGTCAGAGGCAGGCAAAATGAAAATGTTTAATTTAATTCTATTTTTTTTAACATCCACTTCTTTCTCACTGCCTTACTTGCTCTGCATCTTAATACACATTAGGCTGATCTCATCCGAGATGAGCATACATAAGCACAAGGAAGCTGATTAAGCTTATTGCAGTTCAGCAGAGCATTGTCTCTGTTACAGCTGCCTTCCTTGACTGACATATCAATATCTTTAAATAAGCTATCCCGCTGACTCAGTCGTGTTTTGTCTGCTGTCATAACCGCATCACACGTACGCTACCTCAGTTCACAATAAACCCAAATGGAGAGCTGATAAAAAGATGCCCCCTTGCCATGCTGCCTTTCACACAATGTCACGGTACAAATAAGGAATGCAGTTTATCTCATCATACCCTATCTTGGTGGCCAAGTGTAAGAAAATGTATACAGACTACAGACAGATGGATCATTATTTGATGGCTTCCCTTGATGTACAATTAGATGTTCTTCTGTTTGCCAGACGTCCTGATGGATGATGTCCCAATGCTATCTATTGCAAGTATTTTTGCAAAAACAAACAAAAAAATACTTTTGCTTTGTAAATTACGTTTGTTTTTTTTCCACTTGAAATTTTAATGGTTTTTGTAAAAAAATAAATTCATGGACAAAAACAAGAGAGGAGAACGGTACATAATTTAGCATGTAAATTACATTTTTATCAGGAAAATGGGATCTTATCGGCTGTCAAATGTTCCTATGTTAAAAGTTGGAATGGTTCAGCAGCGTAATAAAGGATTAATGTTCTGGTTCTGGTATATATAGGACATCAGTGGTGTCATACACATATAAACAGGAAGTAGGCAATAGAAGCTCGCATAAACCGGAGTTACTCCAGATACAGTTTAAGAGAAACTCATTGGGCTGAATGCAGGAGGTCGTTTTTTCGTTGTTCTACTGGTCATTTTCATCTGGGTTGTGACAGGCTGACAACCTTCTTCTTAGAGATAGGAAGAGTTGAAGGCTATTGATGTTTTTCCCTTCACAACCCACTCCTTCTTCTCAATCTGTTTAAGCAAACAGCAAAACAGATCCATAGTGTTTAAAGGGCCTGGTTTGCTGCATGAAATGAGGCCATTTTATTATAATCCGTGACTATCCATTTAAAATTGGGTTTCTCCTAACTGAGCTAATAAAGTAACCTATGTGGTGTTTCGCAACAGTGGCTTAAAATATGTTCAAATATAAACTGTAAAGCTTGAAGGATATGTACCCAAGTGTAATGTTTATGGCCCACACGAAGAAAGACCACAGACCTTCTTTGTAGGGGGTTGTCAGTGACAGCAGCGCCTGTTGTTGATCTGGAGTGAATGGTCTCTAAGCGCTCTTAGACATTGTTTTTTAAACTGCGTGAATTAATGAAGTGACAGACGTAGTCACTCAATAAGAAAAGGGAGCCATGTCAACATTAAACTTTGAGAATGATGTGGGGCTTTGAGTAGCCTAGTTCATTCTTTAACCTCTAGTACTAATCTCAAAAGAGGGAAGATTTCAGAACATTCAATGTCGGTATACATTTAGCTCCTAGGAGTCATGTCGGGGCCCTTTTTTAGGCACTGAACTACCTCAAACAGAATCCTCAAATTGTCAACAGTATGTACTCATCTTGCATTTTAAATACAACATTATTAAAAAGGGTTTGGTCACCATGATTTTGTATCATCAAAGGAACATGAGAAAGAAATGAATAACCAAAGGAGAATAAAATAGTATAGCACCAAAGAAGTAAGAATAAAATGTTTAGATTCTTTCTTGCTCTTTAGGATTTCAAATTGGGATTATGTTAACACAGGGAAGAGATACTGCTTCTTTTAGTCTTGGAGGTCAAGCTTAGAGTTCTTTTCTCATCTTGGTTGATGCCTTGATCTTCCTTTTCACCACAATGTTGCTGATGAAGCATTCAGAGAGTTTCCCAAACGCAAATAAAACCACATTCAAAGCAAATATCGTTTGAACTTTTCTAATATTTCATGTATTCTAGAAAAAGTGCATGGAAAGCATAATAGTACAGACAATTTAATCAGATCATACGACAACAAAACAAACACTAGATACTTAAATATCAGAATTTTCAGTTGGATGTCTTCGCCTCAGACATTCTCCACTGGCAATTTAACAAAGCAAACACAAAGATGCAAACATAGTTTGTCCTACTTATGTAATTTCAAAAGAACATTGCAGTGTACTAATTCTACTTTAGTTGTCAACCAACAGTTTTATAATTGGTATAGAGATGATAAGCATAATTTTATGAAGTAAGCACCATTATAGGGTACTTATTCACTAAACAGTAAGTTGTAGGTGAGCGTACATGGCATCTTAAAATGCATTATGAAGGATCCAGCCTGACAATTTAGCCTTGGAAGAAGGGGCACATTGGCTCTGTATAATGAAAAGTGATATTAAACTTTTTTTGAAAATATTTAAGCAAACCTTAGTTTTATGAAACCTGCACAAAGGTTCTCCTAAGCATTTCAGTAAAAAATAACCTGCATTACCTAACATACCAGAGATCAATTCTCCGACGGGCTCCGGCAGTGTTCATAGCACCCAGTCAAATCCCGCTGTTGGATAGAGGGAGCAGGCTGCAGGAAGTTATCTGTAAATAATAATACTCATTGTTTTATGCAAGCTCTAAAGATAATAATTCCCCATACATTACTTTTCATATAATGTATTAAATAAGGTTTGCTTAATAATTTCCTTAACAGCAAAATAAAAGTTTAATGTCACTTTATACCCACCATTAGGAATTAACAATTATTACATTATTACATTAAGTAAAAAAACATATAAAATTATAAAGTAAAGCAAGTGGAGTGGTGAGCAATGATTGAGTAGGGGTTAAAACATTTTATGTTTACCCAAAGCCTTTTTTGTCAATCATTTATCTTCATGATAAATTGTAACAGTAAATCATATATATTATATTTTTCCACAGTTTAAGTTCAATTATTCAAATATTTAAAAGATTAAGATCTGTGTAAGGAATAATGTTGGTCTTTTTTTACTGTCTTACAGTATTTTGTCCATTTACCCTTTTTGAAACCAAACCATCTACAAAGGTCACATACCATACAGTTCAGCTTGATCCATGTGAATGGTAGTGGTAGCTGATTAGTGAATTATGTCTCAGGGGTTCTTAGGCCAGCAGTTAACAGAGATTTGATCGTGATTCTGTAAAAAAAAAAAAATATTTTGTCTAATTTTAATCCCATATTTGGGAATTCTTGGTACTTTTGTGTATCTAGACTAGTTCATCTAGTGTGCTATATTGCTGTAACTACCTTAGTAAACACAGGTGACCTGACTAATGAAAACTTTCAGCCATGTACACCATAATCCAGTTTCCATAGCATTATATGCTCATTATGTCTTTGGCAGAGCTGGGGGTGAAAACCAGCTCTGGCACTTAAAGGCTGGAGACAGATAAATTGTAGAAGTGCGGTTGCCTGTGGGGTACCACGCAGCCACGTGTGTGTATCCAGCCAGCAGGCGCAAACTAAAGGACATCATCTGCCACACGAGCAGTAAAACTAAGGGTGCGAGATGTGTCATGTAGTGTATAGTTGTAATGGTATCCCCACAAATTCTACTAGTACATCAGATTAATTCACATTATTTTGAAACAAAATAGGCAAAACCAATAGCTTATTTTACACCCTAACATTCCTTGTGTTGAAATCGTAGGACTTGTATTGTATGGTGTAATAAGAGGTGGGAATGGGGAGGACGGGGGGATGGGGAGGTGTGGGTCTGGCCCCAGAAATGGGCAGGAAGGGGGTGTGGTCATTCTCCCGCCTTACCTGAAAAGCCCCCTTGTGGCGGGCCTGAGGACCAAAGGACACCTACCCAGGACAGCCAGACAATGCTAAAAAATCAGGATTGTCCTATAAAAACTGTGGTGTTGGTATGACGTTTTATGACGGTTGAGGCTTTTATGATATATTTCAACCAATTTAAACTGTGTTTTCGAGATCTCCTTAATCTAACACACCTGGACACTTAAAACCAGAATCCATCTGTTGTGCACATGAGTTCTCAATTTATAGCAACGCTGTCAGCCTCAATGCAACGCTTCAATATAATTGTAATTCTAGCAACTAATTACTGCAAACAAAAATAATAAAGAAAGGGGATTAATACATTGTATCTGCCGACAATATTTGAGTTTGTCACTGACTAATATATTGAATTGTTACAAAATGACAAATGAGAAGTGAACAGAAGTTGTAGTCAGGTTGGCACATTGCCAAAACCGGTCAAAGCACAAATATAGCTTTGAGTATTCCTTGTGGAGCATTAAGGCGAATCAAACATAAGAAAAATGTGTTTGTGTGCGTGTATGCATGTCCCTGTGGATGGGAAAGGGGGAGCACATGAGATGGCATAGTAAATTTACTTGGCTGAAGTGCACTTATCTCCCCAGTGGGTGATGTAAATCCCTCCCCTTTTTAGGAGTGGTTTGCCCCATTAATCACAGGATTTAAATAACTACAGAGTCAGCACAATGCTTTGTTTAAGGAGAAACATCTTTTAGGAGGAAATCAACAAAACTCCAAGGTCCCTCCTAGACAAGAGGCAATTTAGGCAGGCCCCTTTAACTGTTTTTGGTTAAAAAATAAAACGAAAAGAAAGTGCGGTGTTTCTATTACTTAGCCATGCTCCTAGTTTTGCTCTGTAACAGGATGAGACATCCATACCTTGACGGAAGTCTTTACTTGTCATTTTTTAAATATTGATCGAGTGACTTGTGTTCAAGCAGGGATATCAACCATAACATACTGGTAGCAAAAGTACCATTTGAAAGTCTTACATATGGATGGATGGGTATGGATGTCTCATCCTGTTACAGAGCAAAACTAGGAGCATATGACCACAGCAGGGGGAAAAAAGAAGGTGTCAGTTCCAAACTGGTCGACCCTGAGAACCTGCCCTATCATTCTGAGATCGGGGCAGACTTTGAGAGTTCCAGGGTATGCACACAGGTCTGGGCTTGTATCAACATTAAATGCCCACTCCAACTTTTTTCCAGCCAATTACATGTACTTTATCCAGACATCAGCCACACTTCATCAGACGGCTGCTGGACTTAACTTGCCAGAGCAGCTGAGGGTCGAATGAAACAAGACAGGAGTCTCATTCTCTAACTCAAGTGAAGAATCCCTGCATCATTTTGCATGCAGTAAAATGCATTGGTCCATACAAACTAAACTCCAAGACGCACTAAATAAAATATAAAAATAAAATAAGCACAATATATATAAATATGTAGCTACTTTAACTCAGCATTACCACTCGAAGATTACTCTTAATATTAAAAAAAAAAAATGGGTGGAAATTGATTTAAATTGGCAAAGCGTAGGCAGAACTCATGTGCATGCACAGGGGACAACTATCAGAACTAAAACAACATGAAACCTAAAAGGTCGGAGCCAAATGGTTCTGCAGATTGTCTAATCCAGTGTGATTGTTTATTTTATTAATTTTAATATATTGGTAACAGACATATCATTCTTTGGATATTGAAATAGCATTTAATGACAAAATAATAATGAACAACAGCAGGAGACATAAAGTCTCAACTGAAACCCAAGATTGTTGGGTGTGTGTATTTGTTTTCTTGGGGAAGTCTAACGTTTTATAGTGCATCTCTTTCTTATTAATTAAAAATGATGTGAGTAAACCTCACTTTGCACAACTTTATTTGTTCCAGTTTCTGAAAATTAAATGCTAATGCATATAACAATTAGATCATAAAAACACAATCTAAGTTCATTGCAAAGTGACATTGGAGCACGTAGCCCACTTACAGGAACTAAAACATCTATTATTTTGTGGTTACACCAAATTACTGTGTTTATGTAAAATAACAGTGAAATTACCATGTTCATTTTGGATTTGAAATCAGAAGAAAAAGAAGCACATGATGTGGGGGAGTATGGATGCTTAACAGTTCTCTCATCTCTACCATGTTATTTCTTCCTACAGTTTGGTAACACATGCTAGCTATAGTGGCTTTGAGACTCATCACCATGTAACATTCTTTTCCCTAGAAGATTGTAAGTTTTCTGACATTGCTGTATGATTTTTTTTTATTCATCCCTACGAATTTAAGCATTGTAACACTTGTGATTTGCCATATTAGCTATACCTGGGTAGTTGACAGGTTTGACCCAGAGTCTAAGGTGTGAAGGGCTGCTTCCATTGAACTCCAAGCTAGTTTCTTCTGTCTCCTGGAAGGAAAGTGGTTTTTGACCACCTCAGAGTTCCTGTCTACTCTTTCCAAGTTCCTGCCAAATCCCCTTCAATTTGTGGCCACTAAAGTATAGCTGCAACTAGCACCGCTCTTTTAGACAGCTAGTCCTACACAAAGCCACATCTCTAGACGTGCGAGAGCTCTGGGTTGCCAACCCCAGCAATTTTCCCAGGTATAATATTTATATATATAGGGACTGCTACATGCTTAGGAGCAATCATCGTTGACTGATAGCAGGGAAATATACTGATACATGCAACTGTCCGAGGTTGGCCTCAGAACCAAGGGTTGTGATACTGCAGAAAATCAGACCTAGAGGGGCAACTAACGCATAAGCAGATTATGAACTCAAGTTACTAAACAGTGTTCTGGATCATCCTATTAATAAATGTGTAGTATCTAATTCCTTAATAAGTAGAGTGTAACTTAGCGACAGTATTTTGGTCCATTCTTAAATGCGGACCACCAATAGATGGGAGTTGATCCAATGGTGACTTTTAATTTCATAACACACCTTGAGTTTGTGTTAACAAGTAAAAATGTACTTCATATCAGCAGTATACGGCAATATATTCTTAAACTCTACTTGATATGCCAATACTTGCCTTACCAACTGTTACGGATCTGGTGTGATTGTCCTGAAACAGGTATGGGTTCTACCAAGAAATTCTGAAACAGCATGCCCAACCAACACTGCACTGTTAAATACGTTATTAAGCAAGATACATGTGTAAAAGTATTCTTGATTGTGTCTAAAATGCTTATCTGCACAGGCAGTGAAACTACTACACCCAGCAAAAGGAAAATGAGTCTTTAGTCTCAGCTTTAAGTAATGTAAAACGTGCCACAGATAGATAACTGCAGTTAATTATTTGGTGATAAATTATATACTCTGAACTCACTGTTACCTTCTGCTTAAGTGTTTCAAGTTAATTGAGGGATCAGAATACTGCATAATAAAATAGGAAAAACAAAGATATCTGTTCATGGGTATCATTGATGTACGCAGCCTGCATGGGTGCCATGTGTGCACCATCCTGCACATCTATTGAAATTAAAAGTTACATAGAAACAGGACTTGACAGCAGATAAGAGCCACTCTGCCTGTTTTTTCCCGCAGTAATCTCTCAAACCTTAATCAGTCCTGGGTCTTGTCTTAGATTCAGCATAGCCAGATGTCCATTGGATTCACTTACTTTATTAAATAATAGAAAGAAATAAACTGAATGTTCTATTGATTCTTTTTTTATCTACAAATTATCTATTTGGATTAGTCAAACTGAAAGAAGTAATTTAAAATTATTATTATTAATATTTATTGTTTTATATAGCGCCATCAAATTCCGTAGCGCTGTACAATGGGTAAAATGGAGTAACAGTGCGATAACGCTCGTTTTCTTCTATGATTGGTCATTTTACTAGCTGTGCAGCATGCAGATTGAAACAGAAATCATAATTTGAGACAATATTGGAACAATAGGTAAAGGTCATACATGTTACACAGATGCAGAGATGCCACAGATTAGAATAACTGGTCCATAATGAGCAATTATGTTGCAAAGTTCAAAATGTAGAACCATAACAACTGATAAAATGTTTCTGCAGACTTCTCTACATTTAGCTTTTTCCTCCCGATTTACTTGACTATAACACTTACCAACAAATACCTAATTATTTGTACATTATGGGGTGGGCTGAATTTAATAAATGAAGTTGAAGTACAGTAGTAGCTATTAAAAACTACAGCTGCATGCAATGTGATTTATTTTACAAGCGGCAGGCAGCTTTTTCTATCCTTAAATATACCTTTTGCATGTTATGGGGCCAGCTGCTCCAGTGCAAAATGGTTTCTATTTATAAAACAAAAATATCATTAATACGTTTATAATTAATTGCCGGCTTTAACTTGATGAATGCGTAACTGTCAAACAAGGGAGATGGATTACAGGAAAAGAACACAGACCACCACTTGGCTGAAAATAACTGTGGGTGGGTGAGATCTTACCTGCTAGAATAAAAAAAAATATTTTAAAAAAATAATAATAAATAGAAAAGGACCAGCAAGCGGAGTCCCTAATCCTTTCGCAGCTGTGCCATGTCTGGGTTTCTAAATGGAGCTTGTTTTGTCCCATGGGATTGGTGGTTAAACAGCTCAAGGACATACTGCCTATGCTTATGTTAGCATTGTATGTAAACATTAGTAAGGGTACAAATGTAAACTCCTAGCCAAATGCACTTAAACATCCCTGTGGTTACTTGAAATGCTTGGTGATGTTGGTTTAGCAGTATTTAATTATTGTAATTTCTCAGCGCCGAGGAGACAATGGGTAAGAAAAGGGACAAGTGTTTGTACAGAGATTTCAGTGCCGTCTACAATGATGCTTATTGTTCCTTATTGCTACAGTTGTCTAACTAGTTAAAATTTGCCTCCAGTCGCAATGAAAAAAAAAATCCTCTCGTGTGAATTCTACACGCACATTAATGTGCTTCGTTGGCCATAATAAACACATTTATGCATGATATGATTGTCTTGCGTTACAACACACATGGCTGGTGAAAGCAATTATACACTGCAAGGGGCCAAATAACGAAGCAATAATTGCTAATAATAGCATTAATGTGTTGTAAATGTTATAACTGGGCAGGATAAACCTTTTGCAGAGAAGCATATGGTCTAATTATTACCGGATCACAATTTCTTCTATTATTTGCTGATTATAAGACGACCCCCCAAAATCTGAATATTAACTTAGGAAAAAAAGAAAAAGCCTGAATATAAGACGACCCTAAAGGAAAAAAGTTTTACCAGTAAATGTTAATTCATGTAAACTATTTTTTTAAATAAAAGCTATGATTGAGAAAAATATTTTTTTTGTTTTTATTTCCTTGTATTTTCCAACCTGTCCCCCAGTTACGCACATCTGCCCCCAGGCTTGCCACACCAATATGGCACTGTGGCCCATGATATGCCTTTTAACCCCCTATGTGCCACTCTGCCTCCAGAAATGCCTTATACCCCTATATCCCATTCTGGCATTTAGGGGGTTAAAATGCATATTATGGGGCAGAGTGGCATATAGGGAGGTATAAGGCATTCCAGGAGGCAGAGTGGCATTAAGGGAGTTAAAGGGCATTGTATAGAGCACTCTGCCTCCAGAAATGCCTTATACCCCTATATGCCACTCTGGCATTTAGGGGGTTAAAAGGCATATTATGGGGCAGACTGGCATATAGGGAGGTATAAGGCATTTCAGGAGGCAGAGTGCTCTATTAAATGCCTCCTTAACGCCACTTGTGAAGGAAATCTGTACTATTGGGTGTATCTGAGGACTGGAGAAGACAGAAACTCTGTTTTCAACTAGTATAAAAGAGCATGACCTGTATAAAAAGAAGCATTACATCGGGCAAGGAGGTTACAAAAGTCACTCGCCAACTTAACTGTTTGTGTAAACTCTACCTCATAAGTGATGAGTTAAATGACCGTGTTAAATGGCTAGAAGAGTAAATAAAATTGTTTATTTAGACTTTGACATATAGTTTCTGCATCTGCCTTGATACAATTCTATGAGCCCTCGGGGGTATTGTTGTTAACAATGTGTGTGGGCTTTCTGGTCTCTAAACAATGACATTCAAAAGCCATTACTGGGTGGATGTTGCCTGTGAAGTCCTTCACAAATGGGCTGCAATGGCAGCTACTTAATGTAGAAAAGTGAAGCCACCACTAGGAGCTAAGTTTGGGCCTCCTGGGGCTCCCCTGAAAATAAGGCTCTTGGTACCTGGGGGAATGACAAAGTTCCTGCACAGCACTGACATCACATTTGCATAGGAAGTAGAAGGAGGTACAGGCGAATTGCTGCCCTAGGGCTCATATGCTCCCCTCACCCTACAGTACCTGGGGCTGCTGCCCTTATTGCCATGGAAGGTACCCTCAGTACGTGCCTAATGTACCTATTGGAAAATGTGGCCCTTGGAGCTATTATATCGTCCCTTTCAAAATATTTGCAGGTAACAAATTGTTGGGGCAATAAATACTTCAGCAATGATTGTAACCATATACCGTACCTTACATATTTCTCTAGTCCTGAGTGTAATTTTTACCGTTAAAATAAAGCTTTCTAGACTGATCGTTTTAACCAGCCATCTGTTAAGATATTCAGTTGTAAGAGAAGGAACTTATGTCAGGCTGTAGAATGATTAATTACAACAGCATCTTATGTGAATAGAAGCAACTTTAATATATTGAGGATTTACACAAATGGCCTTTTTTTCTCAATGCAAAAAGCAAATGTTTTTGCAAAATATAAACCTACGACTGTCACACCACAGCTTTTTAATTATTGTTCTTATAATTATTACTCTTTACATTTCCTTCTATTTATATTATAACGTAGATTACGGACCTTGTTTTTATGGTAAACTGATTTTTTACTGAATGGAACTGCAATTGTTACCAAAATTATTAACCTAAATACATAAAAGAGTAAATGTTAGATAATCCATAAAAAAAGTTTGAAAACATTTTGCCCCTGTTGATGTACTTACACGGTTTTCCGATTTTCTTAGTGATTTGCATTGCTTCTTAACTGCTGGATTTTAAGTTCATTGCACACATTGTGTTCTCAAGGGCTTAAGAAAAGAATGTATTTAATGCTTTTTTGATTCCCTTACATTAGCTCAGAGAACGGGTGACTAGGTGATATAGTGTGAATACTCCCTCCTGGCCCACTAACAATGGAAGAACTGCTCTCCAGCTGAATGTTTTATCTCAAGACAGTTGTTTATGTGCATATTAGCTAATACACGAATACACACATCTGGTCTATACTAAGGTTGGAACAACCGTATCATCATAAGTTATTTCTTTTCATGAATATGGTACCATGCAAATCTGTTGACACTCGTATATCAGCAGAGTAAAATGCCATTTGCTGATTGTAGACATTCAACCCTTTAGTTTCTCTCTCTCTCTGAAATATAATTCATTGTATAACTTTGAATATGGCTGCATGTTTCATACAGTGATCCCGGGATCTCAAAGGACCGTCATCCCCACTGCCTACAAAAGTGGGAGAGCGGCACATCACGGCAAGACAGACCCAAAAAATGTAACTGTCCTGCATAAAATGAAACAATTGAGAGGAATATTATGTGTATACATTTCAACAAGCCACCTAAACATCATGTTCACTGGATTTGAGTATTCCTTCCCTTTTTTTAATTTTCTTTTACCTCTACAATGGCAGTAGATCAGTTATGGTGTTCATTGTACACTGCAGAAAAGTAATTAATGGTCAACAAACAGTTTTGTTTTTTTTTTTACTTTTTTGTTTAGCAATTTTAGTCAAT
The DNA here is from genome assembly GCA_023333645.1 of Sceloporus occidentalis. Taxonomy (NCBI): domain Eukaryota; kingdom Metazoa; phylum Chordata; class Lepidosauria; order Squamata; family Phrynosomatidae; genus Sceloporus; species Sceloporus occidentalis. Next base: position 7,184,548 of record JALMGF010000046.1, read on the forward strand.
GTGGTATACAAAAAATTATACATTTTTAAACATATAGTGTTTCATAGTTACTTTATTTTACGTTATAGTTTTCCTATTATACAGTATTTAGACGTGAACAACACATCTTACATATTATAATGGAAACCTTTTACAAACTACAAATAGAACTGCAAATAGAAGTAGTATTATATGTAACTTGTATTTTGAAAGCCTCCTAATAAAACTGCATTTACTTCATAAAACTAGAAAAATAGAAAAACCAAACTTTTTCCCTTGTATTAATTATTTTTATTTCCATTGCACGTGTAAAGTGCGTTAGCTGAGCACCATGTATTTAACCCCTTGATGACAATTGCCAGTCCGGGCACGTCACCGAAAATCGTGACGATTATGACAATTGACGTGCCAGGACCGGCACGTCTTTAAACGGGTGAAAAAATCGATCCGTGATCGATTTTTTCACTCAAACGGTGTTGCTCTAATGCCTCGACATCGAGGCATTGAGCAACACCAAAAAAAACATTCCCGGGCCCCCCCCGATCGCTCCTAGGAGCAAATAAAAAAACATGTTTGAAAGACTGCACGTCTTTCAAACATGGCGGCGCCCTCCGCCGAAAAACGGGTTTAGGAAGCGATCGCGAGTCGCTTCCTTTGCTTAGCTGGTGTTGCTAAGATGCCTCAGTATCGAGGCATCTTTGCAACACCTGTTTAGCAAAGGAAGCGACTCGCGATCGCTTCCTAAATGCTCAACTTACCTTCCCGGTGCCGGCGTCTTCGAAACACATGCGGTGTTTCAAGATGGCGGCGCCCATCAAGCCGGGGGCGGAGCCTGCTGTCATCATCGGGGGGGGTGTTGCTGGATGTCATGGACATCCAGTGAATAACACCCCTAGTGGTCAGATCACTCATAAGAGTGATCATGATTTGATAAATCAAAGGCAATGTTTTCTAAACATTGCCTTTGATCAGTATTGGATCTGCCTCCCTCCTTCACTTGCTTCTAGTGAGGGAGAGAGACAGATCAGTGTGTTTTTAGGTATTCTCAATAATATATATATATATATTGATCCAAAGGCTCTTATAAGAGCCACCCATTTAATATTAACCCCTTCATTGCCATTGATCACTGCATAAACAGTGATCTTGCATAGTGGCAATTGTTTTTGGGGTTCTTTTTTTTAACATTTTTTTTTACTTTTTTTTTTTTTTGTACTTTTTTTTTTAGGGTTTTTTTAATTTTTTTATTAGAGCCATTAACCCTTTCCTTCCCCACTATTTTTGCTGCAATTGTTGCCATGCAGCGGTATACGGCTGAGGAGGCATGTTCCAAATTTGGCCCTTTTGCCCCCAATCTGACACATTGTGGGGTATCAATGTACTCAGGAGATGTTGCTGAACACATATCGGGGTGTTGTGTGACAGCAACAACATACCAGGAGCTGTAATTTTACACCTGAAGTACAAAGTATGTTTAAAAAACAGCAAAAACAATTACTATCACAAACTTTGACAAGGGTTGGTGGTAGGATTAGTGCATGGAAAGGGTTAAACTATCAGCATCTAAAATACCCTGGGGTGTCTAGTTTTCAAAAATATATGGTTTGGTGGGGTAAATTTAATTTGCTGGCTTCAAAGATGCCCCAAATACCACATGGAGACAGAATTACCAGATTCAGAGAAAAATGGTTTTGAAATAGCAAAACGCTACTTGTACTTATTGCCCCATAACGTGTAGAAGAAAGCAAAAAAACATAAAAACATTGGGTATTTCTAAACTCGGGACAAATAGTAGAATCTATTTAGCAGGTTTTTTCAGTAGTTTTTTATGATGAATAAAAGATTTTTCAAATAAAAGTGAGAAAAAAATTTTTTCTTTCAATTTTTCGTCATATTTTATTATTTTTATTATAGAAAATTACATCATATATAAAAAATGTCTGAAGAAAGCCCTTCTTGTCCTGAAAAAAACAATATATAACTTGTGTGGGTTTAGTAAATGGGTTAAGAGAAAATTACAGCTAAACACAAACACCGCAGAAACGATAAAACAGCCATTGTCACGAAGGGTACAAAAAATAGAATCAGCCTTTGTCACGAAGGGGTTAAGTAACATGGAGCCATGCAATGAACATATACAGTTTAATACCTAAAAAGCAATTCTGGTGAAAATAGTGTGTTCATCAGTAGCATTCCACTGGTTGCTATGGTGATTGCACCAATTTTTCCAGTTGCACCAGAATTGGTCCTCATACAGAAACCCCCTTAACAGCAGGAAATTCGAAACTGCAAGACCGTAAATACAGAATGCCAATACAATTTCCCTCATACTAACATCCTACCATTAGGATTTGATATCTTTGTTGAGACTTCACTCTCAAGAGTAAAAGAATCTGTATGGCCTTGTGAAATATTCATTGTGGCACGCTGATTGCCCTCGTCAGGGTGTATCACCTTAATGGGTCTATGTTATGATAAATAAATAAATAATGAAAGGGCATAGTCAAGGCTGACTATTTAGTGACAATTTAATTAAAACATGAGCGGTCACCCAAGGAGCTATTAATATTACTCCCTCATCATATAGTTATACAAGCAGCTGAGTACTGATCACTTAGTGAATGACAAGGGCACTTGTTTTCCACTGAGAGGCACTGGAAGAGCAGGTACAGTTTGGGTACTTTGGGTCTAGTGGATCTGCTCCATGTGTACTAAGGGCTTACAAAGGACCGTTTTTTTGCCACACCAAAACAGGAGCCATGAAATGCGGATGTGAGCAACCCAAGTATCTAGAAATCTACAGATCATAATACATCTTACATAACGTCACACTGGATGGACCCTACTTTCTTTTGAACAGAATAATAGTAACTAAACATATGTTAGAATACCTATGTAGGATTTCATCGGAACATACATAGACAGGGAAATACAGTACCTATGGAAATTTAAAAAAATGTTAAAAAACATCCAAATAAACATCAAATAATGGTTCCATTAAAAAAAATAAATGTTTATTCTAAGTATCTGTGTGAGTTCCTCTCTTTATTATTCTGCAAATCGAGGCCTCTAGAAAACCCAATGGCAACCACTGCTTAAAATTCTTCCGGTCACGTCATGTAATATGTATGTGTGTCTCTATATCATCTGTTGAGAAGTACATTATGCAAAATCCCCATAGCTCAAAAGGAAAGGTGAAACTGCTGGGAATTATATTCTTTTACATTCCTAAGGGAAGTTAAAGCAGCAAACCTCTGCACAGTGTTACAGGCCATTTCCAAATAGGTCATATCAGTGCTTTCTACACCATGGGGGGGTGAAAGGATGCAGAGGAAATCTCCATTAAAACGGAAAGGCAACTGAAGTGCCATTTTCTGTTAAAATATATTGTACCGCGATAGTATTAATTATCCTAGAAAGATGTTGATATTAATGTATGGCTCATGGTACCTACCAGGCCCAGATTGTCCATCTAGCACACAGAGAAAATGCCCCGGTGGCAAACTGGGTGCTGCAGTGTGTAGCCATTGATTGGATATACATGGTCTCACGCTATGTAACGTGCGGTCGTGTATCCAGTTGCCGGCTGTACTTAAGTGATTTGCCGGCCGCTGGCCTTAAAGTGCCGGAGCTGCCTGGTCATCCCCTGTGTGGGCCCTGTGTCTCCCTCTTCTCCGTAAAAAAATAAAACCCAGGACAGGGCTTAGGCAGAGCAGGGGTGGATGAAGCAATCGTTGCTTTAGAGTACCTGACAGGAAACATGGCCATATCCTTTATGGGGGGAAAATTGCGTGGAATCAGAGGTCGTTTTTGAAAATAGGTGATTAAACTTGTGAATAAAGAATGACAACAGTTCTGATTAAGCTTGATTGCTTAATACGCTAAACCACTTAAAGGTTTTTTTTCTGCATGTAACAGCACCCTTAAGCTATTACTGTCTTATTATAGTGAGTGAAACTGATATTGAAGAATTGACCTTTCACGTAGAAAGCATGTAAGAACTTTAATGTCCATGTTATAAAGCCAATGGACGTTTTTATGAAAGCTAGAGAGAAGTTGATAAATGCCATCCAATTAAGTCTAGTCATGTTTAAAGTTAATATATATACAAGTAGGAAACAGGGCCTATAAAACGTTTCAACGACTTGGTGACCACACTGCTGGAGCCACCGAATACTCTGAATACGTATAATGTAGAAACGCAGCCCATGCCCCTCTGTGGCCTTGAATTACAAATCTCCTGAGACTGATGTGAGGAGGAGGAGAGAGAACACACAACCTGCTCGCCGTGAAATATGTTGGCCCATTAATTGCAGTTCTCTAGGGGGTATCCGCAAACACTCCTTTGGTGGCTGACCTTTGCTGCACACTCTTTATATGCAAGTTTATACCAAGTAGACACATTAATCATGTAACAGTACTTGTATGTACAGAAGTGGGGATGTCTGCATCCATCTACAATTTACCTGTAATTGTAGATTTTTGTTTTAAAACAAAATAATAATAATAAAATTATTTCAAATGATATAAAGAAGTGGTGTATTGTTTGGGTCATTAAGTAAGCGGCTCATTGGGTTCCTGTAACTTTTTTTAAAAATGCATTGGAACCTGTACGAAAAAATGCTAGATAAGTTAAGGTAGACATGTGTGATCAAGTAATCGAGATCAAGGGTAATTTTTGTAATTTTTTTTTTTAAGTATTTTTGGAGTGAAATTTGAAAAATTTTAATTTTAAATATATTTTCAAGGAATCAAACACAGTGAAAGCCAAATAGTGCTTATCTAACTGCAGCAGCAAGGGTACAACATTCATTGAGCCTAAAGAGCAGGGTAACCATGTCTAGTTTTAGTTTTTAAGAACCACCATCAGCTAAATGTTTAGGGACTTCTGTAAAAGCAAATAAATGGTTATAACGATAATATCAATAATGAGTTAATGAATGGTTTTTAGAGCCTCTTCCAGCTGTTCAACAGCTAAAAGGTCTCCCTGGTATGTTGTTGATGTAAATAATTGTGTCAAGGTCACATAAGGTGCTGACACCATGTATATACCATCTGTTGACCAAACACTTCAAAATATTTAGCAGGTTTTGGCTTCATGGGCGCTCCAGCTGTTTTACTTTCCCAGTCATTACCCTCAGCCAGCCAAATGAATCTTAACAAGTTACATTATTACAGGACCCCTATCATGCAGTTGTAAAAAATATACAGTATGGTATATATTATCTGGATAAATAGGAACCATAATGGTGGGATATCCCAGTTGAGGTGAGACAGCGGTGAGTGTTTTCACCAGTTTTTTCCCCCAGATTATGTATTTTAAAAAAAATCACTTGGATTTTTGTGATTTTGCGATTCTGATTAGTAGCATGAAAATTAATTGTTGCCAGGAGAAAATAATACTTATGGGAATAGTCTGGACATTGAGTTGTACTGGGGATGATACTACATTTAGGTTCAAAAGTGTTAAATTCAGCAAAGTAGGTGGAAGGTCACCTTTAAAATGGAATAATAGTGGGTTTATAACTACATTTGCTTTCACATTCACATAGACATAGATACAGTCACACACCCACACATGGGTCTTTGGGCTATACGAGGTGGGTTTTTCCCCCCATGTTAATTAGATATATTTCAGAGCTTGGAGAATTGTGTGTAACCAAGTGTTAAGAGTGAAGAAACTTCATGTGAATGCATTGTACTTCTGAGTGCTCATTACTCGGCTTCTCGCTATGATAAATAGCGGCTAAGATGTGTAAAGCTTTTCTACTGGACTTCTTAGTAATTTTATTTAATCTTGGCTTACAAAAGCATCGCCTTGGCTCAGATTCCTGATGTTGTAGATCATATAAAAGTCTTTTATGTATTTCCCCTCTTAGCATGCTCAGAGATTCTTAAGATTTCAGTCAAGCATCCAAAAGGGTGATGAAGAGAGCAGGTGCAGGGATGCCCCCTCCGTCACAGGCTAAACCAATACAGACTTCTTGAAGCATTTCTACTCAGTCAGTGACTATACTCGGTTTGTTGCACTTCAATGAATACAGTCTTGGAAGCCACATGTGGACTTTCTTACTTTATTCCAACCCCTTAAAACAGACCCAACTCATTTAAATAGCTTACGAATTAATTTGTAGATGGGCAGCCAATGCCCCCGACTTTTCGTGTGATATAACTTTCATCATCCTTGGCCTTAGCAGCAAGAGAAGGGAGTTGTGCTACAGGAATCTAACCTAAAGAACAAACTTTTTGAAAGTAGTTGGCTAATCCTGTACAAAAATAGTTACATACTAATTTAGGTTGAAATGGACATGAGGTCCAACCTATCAACCATTCCTGTTACAGTGTTTGGGGCAAAAGAAGGCAACAAAAAACATATATTTTTCTCCATGTAGGAATAAAAAAACCCCCAAATGACTCTAAATTAACAATCAAATGTCTCCTTGTGTGAAAGGTACTTATTCTAACCTGTGGGATCTCGGGTGAATTACCCAAGGTGTCCATGATTACAGTAATTTTTTATTATTTTATTTATTTTTTGTATTGTGGTACCCAAATAGTTCCAAGGCTAAAAAGATGTCTACGAAACAAGGGTAGAAAGTGGGGACAGCTGAATTAATACAGGCAATTCATGTCTTAGACTACGACTCCCATCACACTGAATCAACATGGCAGTTGGTGTAAGCAGCTGCCTAATCTCAATGTGGCAGATCAATTTATATTGTACATATTTCAAGTGAAAACCAAGACAACCATGTATTTTTTAGATTAAAACAAAATGCTTGGAAATATGAAGATCCATATAATGAAGGTGTAAATTAAAACCAAGCATACGCAGTGAAGCTTTTCAAGCACACTTACTAACATCTACAATAATTAAGGTTGCAGACGTGTACGTTTCAGGAATTCGCTAATTAACCACATATACGTCTGTACTTAAGAATGCGAACATAACTTATAAACTGTAAAAAAGAAATATAAGAAAATGTGGTAAGTATAGTCATTTATTTCCCAGCAAAGATATAAACAGTTACATATGCACAGTGCTAGATTGTTCAGACATCCACCATATCATTACTTTGTCATTACAGGTTCTCTTAACCAAATGTTTATTTTCCAAAATGTCTTTCATGTATAAGTCAAATAATAAAATATAACATACTATATTGTTTAAGCTCAGTGATGTTGTTGGGTCCTTTAAAGAGCCTGGCGTGTTAACCTTGAAAATTGATACATGTTGCACATTCTTGTATCATATACTTTTACATGGGCATATAATATTTTATTATTATTAATATTATTATTAACATTATTATTATTAATCATTGCTTGATTCACAACTGACATGTTAATGATCTCTGCAGATTTCCACAGTGCAAAGTGCATAGTGGTTGTTTTGTATTAAAAGAGATTTGGGCAAAAAGTTTGCCCTTATTGCCATAGAAGTTGTCACAGGAATAGTCCTGCTGATGACTAGATTATTGGTCTGGCTGCTCAGATGATAAAATAACTTTTACAACTTTGTACCATAATTGCATTTTAGCCTTTAAATGTTCATTGCGCCCCCATTGCAAACATGAGGGGGTTCTGCAAGATCCCCCCATATGCCTCCCAGCTGTTTTCTGCTCAGGGGATATGTTCAGCAGCCCATTCATGTTAAAATTCAAGCAGCCAATCAGTAGCCAGAAATGGCAGAGCTGCAGCTTCTACCTCAGGTAAGTGCTTAATTTTTTTTCATTTTGGAAGATTGTATATTAAAATGCGTGCTGAATACTTTCATATGCATTCTTCTTTTGATGGATTGTCTTGGACAGTAAACCGCCTGGGACAGTAAACTGTCTCCCATTAACCCCTGATGAGTTTGTGCACACCCAGGGTCATTTAAGTCTTGTGTTTATGCTATACCTCCTGGCAGCCCAAATAACTTACTTTAATAATTAAATGCCCCCTCTAAAGAAATTATGGCATTTTTTTTAACATTCCTTCAATTATGTGTAAAAAATGTAGCCCCCCTCCCCGTCTCCCAGTGCCACATAGTGTCTTTATATGTCTGGGAATAGAGACCGAACAGGAAACTGCTGAAAAGTAAACAAGCAAGAAAAAAAGTGGTTATAGATTTTTATGGTCACCTTAGGCTACATGTCTAAATTCTATTCTTTTTTATACTGCTAAGTTCACCTGGGTAATTAAAGAAATATATTTCACAATTAAACTTCACCTTCTTAGTAATGATAAACTTGCGTATAAATGTATAGTCCTTGAGAGCTGTGATTGATTTTAATATCATTTTATTTTGTGTTCTGTACTATGCAGGTTATTTGTACTGGCAATGGTTTTTTTTTTACATTGACGTAGTTTAGCCTACAATAATTAATAAACAGACAAAAACTTGTCAGTATATGTTGCCAAGATATGAATAATGGTACCAATACTAATATAGAAATACTTTGTTTAATGTAAAATCCCATGTGCGACATATGGGGAAATGTTAGGACATCTTAAATAACTTTAGAGGTTTGGCTAAGTGGAGTCATGGAGTCAAAAGGTTAATTAGTGCTTAATGACAGTATTCATTTTATCACATTCCCAAGAAGTACCTGATCCTTGTCTGCTAGGCAAAAGAATGAACACTTTGTTATGACCACCAGCAAACATGCAAAATAACTATATATATATATATATATATATATATATATACTGAAGGGTATTATAGCATACCTCCCAAGTGTCCCGAGGATCTCCCTGACCAGACCATTGAGTTCTAAACTAAATCAAGGTCAGTGCTTTTGCAGCACAGACCTTTATCGCAGCTCCCCCTTGGCCACCTGCTGATGTATTGAAGTATTGCCCTGTGCTATGACATCATATGATAGCCCCGCCTCTAATCTTGCCCATACCTGCCTCTTATCTCACCCGATAAATGTGTCTCATTTGGTCACCTTAAATTCTGAGGGGTATGTCATAGTGTTGCATGTAACATGTAACATACAGCCAGATCTGTTTCATGTCAGCTGTACTAATACTGGTGGCAGGTCTTTTAGTGGAAGATGAAGTGACTAATTATTGTAGCACATGAGTCCCACCTCTTACACGAAGCAATACGCTTGATTAAAGGAGATTTCAAAGTTAATGTTAATAGTTTCAGTGTGTCTCGGGCCTGGAACTCTTAAAATCAGCTGTGGCATTTCTATCATAGATACAAGGTATAAATGTATACAAGGGTTTTGTAAATAGTAGAATAAACGTAATAGAATATGAGCAATATTATAAATGGATTGTTGGTTATGTATAATAAATTATTCTGATGCTAAATTTTAGTTTTGCCCTGTTGGATGTTGTCATTAATTATTTTTGGATGTGTGCATGAATGCCTGTGCTTAGAGGCACTGAAACCTACTAGTACCATGGCCATTGGTCCTCATGTTTGATTCTCATAGTTGTATGCAGACATGTTTTCATATCCATACATGTACAATCTATTATTTACATTTTAATTAGTAAAAATATGTGTTTGAAGGTTTTGGGATCATTGGGTATGGGGAACCAACCACAATAGAAAGAACGAATGAATAGACAAAAACCGATGTGTGAAGGGTAGATGTTTGCAGGTAAAAAGGAGTCTGATGGTAAAGAAGAAAAGCCTTCTCTAAGCTCTACACAAAGCATCTCTGCCATGTTAACCAAATAAACCTTAGAAGAGTGTCATTATTTCCCCTGAAGCTTTTTTTTTCAATTTGCATGGCATCAACCTCTTTATTGAATTGCATGGCAATTAAGAATTCACTAAAATATTATATTGTAAAATTCTACATGATTATATAAGTATTTCTAGGAAAGGTTGGTCATTTGCCAGTACTAGGAATGATGTAACTAATCGTTATAAAAGCGATTAAGGAGAGGTTGTGGAACTCTGCTTTAACTGGTTGATAGAGAGGTGATAGTACTCTACTTACTCTGGAGCAGAATATTCTCTGGAGGTCTGCACATCCAAATGACGAGGCCACAACGGTGCCACCTTCAACTTACCTCACCCTGTGGGCAGAAGTATTTGATAGAAAATGAACATTTTGCGACTACTAAAGCAACAAAAATGTTTTTTTTTTAAATCACAATTCAAACTCTTTTCTATAAAAAGGCATTACATTATGTTCTCCATAAAACATACCGTAGAATATTCTTGATTTAGATAATGCCGAAAACGCTATGGGGAATTACATTTACAGAGCTTGCAAATATCAAATTACATATGCTATTTTCTACTATCAATATATTATGGAAAAAAAAACCTTTTGACCTTAAAATATGCATCAGAAGGACTTGCCTTTATCCTGTGACCCTTTTAGCTTTTTTCGTGGCTCTTTTCCAGTGTTGCCTGTTGCACAGCATATGAGTTCATGGCTGCAAACACATTTATGTCCAAAGAACATATGCTGCTGACTGCCAGGAGACTTTTGCGGTTATGATTTGTTGGAAACAATTGCCTTTTCATTTTAACCATATAAGTCCTTGAAAATGTTGCATTGTTTAGCGTGTTTTTTTATGGCCTGGATGTTCCCGCTAAGGACGAGGAATCCTACAATTATCTAAAACAAGGCTTACCTACAGTACACCCATGATTCATTATCAAGACCTGTCTGATGACTCTGAATGGCTTTTTTATGGACCTATCTTTCCTACCTGAAGGACCCATGGTTTCTATTGTTGGTTATTGGTCTGTCATTCCAACCTACATTATTTCATGATGTACATCATCCAAATAGTTTTTTTTGTGTCTAAGGAGCTGGGAATAGATACTTCTCCAACTCAGCCCAGGTAGACCTAAACATCTGGAGACTTGCAATGAAATCTGATTGTATTGTTTGCCTCTTCTGAAATACTTATTATTACACTTATTATTTCAAAATATTTCTTAGCTTTCCTTGGAGCCGAGTTAAAGGGCTTATAAGGCTCGGTAGGCTCGGGCAAACCCCTTTCCCATTTAACATCCTAGCAAACAGCTGTACCAGTCACACCACAATCTGTCTCGTGGAGAACCCAGGTCATAATGTGAATTCACTGGTGGGGGGGGGACGTGGTCCAACATTTCTAAGCCTTTATTTAAATAATGACATCATATCATCAAGAATGTGTAATATAAAACATACACATGTATACATAACAAAACCGCTCACACATATGCTGCTAAATAAGATTACATTTATTTTCTTGTTCATTGTTTTTTCTTGCAGTTGTTACTATTATCTTTTATTGTTTTATATAGCACCATCATATACCACAGTGCTGTACAATGGGTAAACAGCACATGACAAGTAGTATATAACATAGCAATTACAGAAACAACAGGAGCGGACGGACATTCTCAAACAAGTTTACAATCTAGAGGCCTTGCAGCCTCTAATATACCGGCATATGACATTAAAATAATAATTGACAGCTATAACTCAATTATGCTTTATCGGACATGTATCACTAGCTTATTATTATTATGATGTATTGTTTTATAAAGCGCCATCATATTCCTCAGCAATGGTCCCTTGCAGCTTGGTGAAAAGGTGCCCTGGTACTATTTTTTTTCTCCTAAGAAATTATTTAAGCATTAAGTTTAATGTCTCTGACACCTCAATTAAAGAAGAATGCATTTTATTTTAATGTGCTTACATTTAAATCGACAGGAGCACTTGCTGCGCATGCACACCAGGGTCTGAAAAGAGCCCCACTCGCAGGATTTAACCATTGCCGAGCCAACTGGCAGTAAGCATATCACATGGTTGGAGATGTACCAAACGGACCACATCTCCTGCACACAAAAGGTATAAGGGGCAAATGGATATTGGGTGATTCTGTAGAATTACCCATCCCTTTGCAAAAGCAACAACACGCAAATTTAAGGGTTGTGTGTGTTCCCCCTACAGCTAAAGAATGGCCATGAAAGTACTTACAATGTAGTCTGATACAGTTTCTGATAAATGTTAGCATAGTTTGAATTAATTACTTAATATATTAGTACAAGATGTCCCGTGATGCTTAGGAGGCTCAATCTCAATTGTAATGTTCAAGTTTTACCAAACTACCAAGGATTTGGTGACCTTTTTATGCATTTTGCTTTGGCCACAGGGTGGGTATTTTGTAACTTGATTTGAACATGGATAAAATCTGAAGCATATGAGCAAATTTATGTTGGCAACTCATGCACACTAGAAAACAATGAGTAGGAACATTTGTTTGTAGTTTATGTCAAATATCTGTATTTTGTTTTCATGGGAATTTTTGTGGACTCTAAAGTATTCATAGAATTTGGCGGACAATGGAATTCTGGAACCCAGTATGTTAATTCGGCCAAATTTCTACCCAAAATGAAATGTTATGAAAATGGCAATCTTTATTTATGTCAATGTTTTGCTACTTTTAGTTAAAGACTGTAATACGATTACTTTCCGAATTAATGTTGGCTTGTAGTTCCTCAAGAAAATGCTGGAACTATAGATTATATTATTAAATATTATATTTGTTTTATTTCTTATGCCGCATAAGTTAGTGAATTTATACAATTGGCTGTTCTTTTCATAGACTACTGTAGGCATTATGGAACCTAACCATTTATACTATATAGACAAAGGTATTGGGACACCCGACCATTATACCATTAGGGACTTTAATGACATCCCATTCTAAATACATAGATATTAATATGTAGTTGGTGCCGCCTTTGCAGCTATAACAGCTTCCACTCTTCTGGGAAGACTTTCCTCAAGATTTTGGAGAGTTTCTGTTGGCATTTTGGCCCATTCTTCCAGTAGAGCATTTGTGAAGTCAGGCAGAAGAAACATAATGAAGGGGATGTACCACGACATTTTAGACAACAATATGCTTCTAATTTTATGAGCATGGTTTTGGGAAAGCCCTTTTTTATTCCACCATGACTGTGCCCCAGTGCACGAAGCAAGGTCCATGAAGACATAGTTGGATGCACTTGATACGGAAGAATGTGACTGGCCTGCACAGAGCCCTGACCTCAACACCAACTACATATTAATGTCTATGTATTTATAGTGCAATGTCATAAAAGTCCCTGTTGGTGTAATGGCCAGGTGTCCCAATACTTTTGTCTGTATAGTATATGAAGAGCTTTTGGTCTTTCTACCATGACATGTTTCTCCCAGTCTATAATGTATGAGTGGGTATGATGCACAGGGTTACAGGCCAATCCTGTGTGTGCCATGGAAAAATTAGTTGCATAGAATTAATTTGTTTTAATAATGTGGAGGTAGAGCATTGATGAAGTGGAACTTCGGTGGGTCAACCCTACATGCCCACCAATGTATCCCTGGAAATGGTTCAAATACTTCCTTAACCCGCTTGATGCAGTTTTTAAATGATTTCATGTATAGAAGGAAAAAAAAAGTTATTCAACTCTACCTCGCCCTAATTGAAAAGGGTCTTAAAATGCAGTTATTCAAGAAATTAACATTCAAGAAACAGATAAGAAACAAAGCAATTGACACCTGTCAGTGTGGAAAGGGTTACTAAGCCATTTCTAAAGCTCTGGCATTCTAGTAGACCATGGTGAGAGCGATTATCTACAAATGAAGAAAACTTTAAACAGTGGTGAACCTTCCTAGGAGTGGTCAGTCTGCCAAAATTCCTCCAAGAACACATCGATGACCGATCCAGGAGGTCCCAAAGGAACCTAGATTACATGTAAAGAACTGCAGGCCTCACTTGCCTCAGATAAGGTCAGTCTTCAGGATTCTACAATAAGAAAGTGGTGCAACCTGGAAGTGAAGAAAATTATGCCAGCTGAACACACCGGAACGCCAGATCAAGCCGTTTTATTAGGACATTGCAGCACAGCTTTTATGCTTCAGTTTCTACATCTCAGCTATTATACTTTATTCTTTTTATCTTAAATACTATTTTTAATCGGATAACTCTTTTTCTCTTGTGTATCTTTATGGAGACCCCTAACAGCGGCTGGGTCGGGCTATACTTTTTTAACATAGGAGCAGCGGGTTGCTCCTACATCAGGCAAGCATTCCATTCACCCAACATTACTGATTTTTATTTTTGTATACTAGACAAGTTGCACTATGCATTGTGCTATGTTTTTGTCTTCCATGTGATCACATTACAAAATCGTGTAAGAATATAAGGACCCAGATTCTTAAAGAGAAAGTATTCTGTTTTATTTTTCTCTGTGTGCACGGCACTAGACCTTGGTCATGACTACAAAAATGGTGTCCTCGGCGAAAACCACTGCCGACCAAAAAGAACACAAAGACTCGTCCTACATGTGCCAAATAACATCTTCATAACCACCAAGACTTTTGGGACAATATTCTTTGAATTAATGAGTCAAACGTGAAACCGTTTGGAAGACATGATTACCATTACATACCTCATTCCATCATTCCAAGGCAGTTCATGCTTGAAAACCCTTAAATGTGGCTGCATAAAAAAAAAAAGAGTGGGCCTAGATGACTACAGCGATGTAAAAGACTCATTGCCAGTTAACGCAAACATTTAATTGCAGTTGTTGTCACCAAGGTTATCAAAACCAGTTATTAGGCTTAGGGGCCATCTATCTTCACACATACGGACATAAGAATTATTGTTTACAGATCTGTTCCAGACAGCGCCTTTTTTTGTCTGCAAAGTCTAAACCATGTTCAATTTTAAAACAGTACGTACCTTCTTGGTTTCAAGATTAAATTACAACGCATTTGGCATTTTATGTACAATGTTCTTTATTAAGGCTTTCTCATACCTACAGCGTGAGTCACTAGCAAACCAGAACAGATTTTGGCTAAGCTACATGATGAAGTGTTCTGGATGCACAGAAAATTTAATCCAGACTCCAGGCAGTTTACATTCCCTTGGGTTACCTTAAAACATGCAGGGAAAAAAAATATAAAAACAAACAATTTATAGCACCTTTAGCAACGTTATTTTGTATGCAAAACATGTAAAAACAATATACACTCTCAGTTGAAATCAATCAACCTGCCAACCAATCACTCAGTAACTGTTATTTTACATATGTTGGGTCCAAAATACATAAGCTTTCATCCCTAAATATTCACCGTTTGCTGCCTGTAGACTTAATTGCATTTCAAAACGAGATACAGTAATTTTCTGTAACAGAAAATGCCTTGTCATCTTTAATGCATGCTGTATGCATTGGAAGTGTTAAAAGGAAATGGCTAAAATAAAAAAAAACATAGAAAAGTTAGATATGATATTAATTTTATTCTTATATAAAGGGTTAAAAAGCACATTGTACTCCATCACATAAATATAGGACTGACACTACCCACTTTAGACTTCAAGTCAAATGTGACAGAGCTCTAACGCTGACCTTGTACACTTCTTCTGAATAAGCCAGAAGCTGTATATTTAATGGACAGACAATGCATTTAAAGCTGTTAAACATTTCACTAACACTCATACCTACGCAGTATCTGATCTATGGCCTTCAGTGTTTAACTTATAGTTTACGTTTCACAGATGGGCTGAATTCTATCACCTCTAATGCATTAACAGTTTTTTCCTATCTCAATAATGTTCTTTTTAATCTAAGGCTGGTATGGAGATGAAACTTACACAATGATTATTAAATGTTATAAATAGAAGGAGAGCTGCTCTCATCTCTTTTTTAAAACTATTACTAGCTACAATCGTTGAGGATTGGATTAACCTCTAAAACACCAACTTTTGCCATAAAATAGGGCAAAAGCTCACTCATTGTATATAAAGTTTGTATGGTCTGAGACATGTCTAAAATCTGTCCTACTCCTTTTCACTGGATTCACTGCTTCAAGCCTTCCTTAAGTCTTTTGAAGACTCTGAAACTCAGAGATCTGAGCAACTTGGCCTGAAAGGAACAGGAATTATAGTCCCCCTGGCAAAGGGTAGGGCACACCTCGGAGCAATTTGCCTGGGGAGACCAATGGCTTTGGTGCCAGGTTTTACAAGTCCATAAAAGCGACCTTCATGCCATGGCAACTCAATGTTTAGGAAATAATCTCCATTTAATATGGGAATTTTGACAAATCCATTGGGGCCCATCTATAAGCTTGGAAGTATTGATGAGTCAAGAGTCCACCTTTATCTGATGACTCGTGGTTGGAATACCTAGAACATGGCAGTGAACACATAACAAAAGGGTGGAAAGTAGCTTGCTATTAGCATAATCATAATAGTAATGAAAATAGTGAAGTATAGGTAGTAGATACAGAGGCAGCTGCCTCAGTGAATATCTTCATAATCATAATCATTGAAGATTTTGGTCAGTATACTTCCTGGATGCTGGCATTGAAAAATCTATTAAATAAAACATTATATGACAGAAAAAAGTGGTTTAAAATCAGTATATTTATTTGACAAGGCAGTGATCTGTGTTTAACGTTAAACACTGTGGAAAGAGAGGTTTTATTTATTACTTATTGAGAAGTATAAATAGTGTATGTGCTAGAATAATGTTTTCATAAGGAAAAACAACCTGGTCAATATTGAACGTTAAACCATATGTATGCCTGAAAAATAACTGACGCTTGCACAAAGAAAAGAGAGTTTTTTCTGCCATAACCGTGTATTTTCTGACACCTTTACCAAACACACACTGACATGGTGGTGGGTAGTAAGGATTACTGTCTAGCTTTTTCATAATATGCCAATATAAAGCCGTACTTAGGCTGCATCGGCAAGTTCAGCATTCCTGCGGCATCTGTCTTTTATTTCCAGTCAGCAAACTCAAGGCTTGGAGGAGACAGAGAAAAGAAAAATTACCAAGTTCCTACTAAGTACTAAGTTCCTCTGACCTCTTTAAATTACAAAAGGGGGTTTTAGTTTCCATGACCAGTAAAATAAAATTATTTTTAAAAAGACAGTCGCCAATAACATAGGATATGTAAGAATATTAAAACATAGGCTACATGGTTTGTTTAAATACGTTACATATCATTTTCTTACACGTGCACTCAAACACTAACTACCCACATGTACATTATACATCCTATGCACACACACATGCTTTCTTTAATCTGTTGTATTTGTCTATGTTGGCAGGGTCCTCAACATAGGGCCATAACTTTTATGGGGCAAGAGAAGCAGCTCCCTCAGACACTTCGAGGTGAGGGGTGCACTTGAGCCACCTGGCAACACTGCCCCTGCCCCTCTTTGTGCTCCTCTAAGGTTCTTAGGCACCAAGATCCCCTTTAAGGCTCTCCTTCTAAACACTGGCCTCCCCGACTTTCCCTAAAAGATGAGGCTTCCATCCCCATTGCCCGCTCCTGCCTCTGTATGGTTTTAGCATGGCATGCTACAATAATAATAATACCTCCTCACTGCATCAGTATACCCACAATGGTGGTATTAGATCAGACCCTGGCTTTAAAGATGATTTCATCTTTAGTTTTTTTTCCGTCATGGCAGCACACATATAGGGCTGGACTGCATGAAGAGACAACTCAGTATAGTTCTATTGTTTAATTTGTTCCTTATTTTGGTAGTTGCTCTAATATTTGTTGTTTTAGAGAAGGGCCTGCTGAAGTCTTAGACATGCGTCATTGATGTTGACCACTGTATTTCACAGAAGAAAATAACTGAAGTTTAATTCCATATGTGCATAACATGGGCTTTGCTGCTAGCATACACAGTGCTGCTATGTCCAAAATACAAACACTTTATCCCTTCTTAAACTCTGATGGAATCATATTACACAATTAGAAAGAATTAATGGAAGTTAATGGCCTAAGATTTTCCTTACAAAGCTATAAACATTTCAAAGAGCTATTTGTAAATGAAATTAAACAAAAATATTTGTCTTTTTTGTTTAATAGTCTATTTCGAGTATGACCTTAAAGATGTCACGTCTCTTTAACAGAAACTGGCTTGCTGCGATATAGATGGAAATGTTAATTTTCGGACAGAGGATATATTATCAATTCTATTTAATGCCTAAATGCATTCATTTTCTCTGGGTTAATTTATGTTAATGTGCTATATCTGAACTGTTTGATTACTTGGATCAAAATATTTTCTCACTACTTTGGAAATGCATCTACAAAGAGTAGCAACAATAACATAATGCTCCTCTTAACTAAAAAAAAAGTCTAGTTATGATTAGCTATTTTTTCTAAGCCCTCATCAGTTTGCAATCAGCCAATATATCACTGAGTCTGCTTCTTGTAAAGCTGACAGGTGGCTTCCTTTGTAGAACACTCTAATGATTGAGGCTTCTGGTTTGGAATCAAGCACTGGAGTCAAAAATCTATATTCTTAAAGCTTAAGTGATCATGTTTACAGTAAACATATGGCTATGTTTAGTATACCGTATTTGCTCGATTATAAGACGAGGTTTTTTTCAGAGCAAATGCTCTGAAAAATACCCCTCGTCTTCTAATCGCGGTCATCTTCTAATCAGACCTCAAATAGAGGTCTGATTATGAGACTACGATCCTGTCTCCCCCCCCCACTTACCGGTGCTTCCTGCTGTATTGCCGGGGCAGCGGGTTGACGTCTACGAGATCTGCGTAGACAACGTCCGCTGCAGCCGGAAGGAGGTGTGGCTAACAGCGGGGGTTTGTCTGCGTCCGTCGCGGATACCTTCCCCGACTGTCAGAGATCAGAGTTCACCGGTGCGGGGAACTCTGATCTCTGACAGCCGGGGAAGGTATGCGCAATGGACGCAGACAAACCCCCGTTGCCAACTCCACCTCCTTCCGGCTGCAGCGGAAGGAGACGTCAACCCGCTGCCCCGGCAATACAGCAGGAAATTGGAAGCACCGGTAAGTGTGTGTGTGTGTGTGCGCGTGTGTGTGTTAAATGGGGGCATAGGGCATTTCTGGAATGCCTTATACCCCTATATGCCACTCTGGCACTTAGGGGGTTAAAAGGCATATTATGGGGCAGAGTGGCATATAGGGAGGTATAAGGCATTTCAGGAGGCAGAGTGGCGTTAAGGGGGCATTTAATAGAGCACTCTGCCTCCTGAAATGCCTTATACCTCCCTATATGCCACTCTGCCCCATAATATGCCTTTTAACCCCCTAAATGCCAGAATGGGATATAGGGGTATAAGGCATTTCTGGAGGCAGAGTGGCACATAGGGGGTCAAAAGGCATACCATGGGGCACAGTGGCATATAGAGGGTTAAAGGGCATATCATGGGCCACAGTGCCATATTGGTGTGGCAAGCCTGGGGGCAGATGTGTGTAACTGGGGGACAGGTTGGAAAATACAAGGAAATAAAAACAAAAAAAATATTTTTCTCAATCATAGCTTTTATTTAAAAAAATAGTTTACATGAATTAACATTTACCGGTAAAACTTTTTTCCTTTAGGGTCGTCTTATATTCAGGCTTTTTCTTTTTTTCCTAAGTTAATATTCAGATTTTGGGGGGTCGTCTTATAATCAGGGTCGTCTTATAATCGAGCAAATACGGTATATATATATATATATATATATATATATATATATATATATATACAGAAGCAGCTCTTTAGGAGAAATAATACTGGATGAGGAAGAGCCAAACTCATTAACAAGCTAAGGTTATGAATGACAGTTTAATGTCAAAAGTCATATACCATGGCAAGACTGAGCAGAAGCAACTGAGGCTGCCTAAATCCACAGAACAACTGTGGTTAGTTCTCCAAGATGTTTGGAACTGCTGAGTTGCTTCTAAAGTGTTCAAGTGAGTGGAGGCAGTGAGTGGTGACACCAAATATAGTGTTTTGATTTATATTTTTCTTCTGTTCCCTCACTTTGCTAAATGATAAAAATACACTATTAGCACATCTATTTTAAAAGCATTCTTACTTTGCATCATTTTTTTTGAAACCTGCCTTAAATGTTAACACAGTACTGTATCTATGTGTGTGTTTATAGAACGCGGTGCCAAAAATCTGCTTATTAGTGTGATTTTTTTCTTTGCAAACAGTCCCAAGTACAAGTAATTCGTTTAGGGTACTTAGTAGTTTTAAAACTGTCACTCTCATATTGTAGTTAACAATGACAGATGTGAGTTTTCCATGTGTTATGGAGGTGGGTTCTGTGGCATTACTTGCAGTAGCCAGTGAATTACATGATCACCCCATGTTTTGCTAAGTTAATTGCCAAGCAGCCCCGCAACCCAACATTCTGGACGTAACTGGAAAACAAATTGAAGCAGGCTACAGAGTGGAAACACATGAAAATTATTCTCATCTGTAAAAGGATCCAGATGTCAAACACTACACTGCCAGATCATATATTTCTTTATTTCTTTGTACTGCCCCATGCACACAAAGCCCGTCAAAGAAAAATGCCTTTTTGCAGTCCCAAATAATATAAAGAGGAACCACTGGGTCTTCTCAACACATGTTATGGCCAAACAAATCCATAATATATTAGAATTTTGATATTACCAACGTCTATGATCTCTTTAAGGAATTGCCATGAAATGGATAGTCTTTTGGTCAAGAAAATTATAGGAATGGCACTTATGGCATGTTGTCATTTTGTCTGAAAACTGACAGCAGATCAAAAGAATGTTTCACCATATTTTAAATTCAACTGGCACAGACATTTAATATTCCACTCTCTTTAGGAAAACAAATGGCAGGAAAGCAGAATTTAGCACTTTAGAGAATACATGGCAGTGATATACAATGTTGCAATTTCATATGCTTACAAATGGCAGGACAATATTTTTGTAGAAGACACAGATAACCTTATGTACTTACATAGAGACGTTTCCTTATTCTGCGGGTCTGTTTGCATTTCACGCGTGGCCTTCTGGTACTCTATTAATGTCATATGGAATTATTGCGAAATATAGGTATTTCTTAGCAACCAAATAATTCTCAGATGCAAAAAAAAAATTAAATGCTAATTGATCCATGATCAAAGTAGTAGGATCTGTCTGTTTTTGTAGAAAATAGTTATTGTCAAAAGTAGTATCACTAATACAGAGATCAGCATAAATACTCGACTTTGATGTTGATAAGTGCTGTTGTATTGCAATTTTTTCCCCTTGCACTAATAAACACAATACACAGTATAGCTTATCACAGTAGTGTTTTGTTCATATTGGTTTCCATTTTTATCCTAACCATCATACATTGATAGGGTTCTTGCATTTCAAGGTGTGCTGAATTAGCAGAAAACATGTAGTTTCAACTCACCAGCTTCACGATGCATTATGAAGGGCAAACCTCGGCAATTATCTCCTGCAAAATGGCCCTGCATAATGTATGCTTCAATCAATGGGGTAATTTCAATAACTGTCTACTGACTATTTTAACTATGCATTTTACAAGGCCAACCAAGCTCTTTGTGTGAGAGAAGCTGAGGTTGGCCTTTCATAATGAATACTCCTGTTAGGAAGTTGAAATGTCCATCTCTCCTACAAACACACTCTTTAGTGAATAAACCACAAAGAGAAGCCAGCCAACAGAAATATGCCTGTTTTCCACATACGCATGACTAGTGAAATGTCTGAAAATAATTACTTGTGGCACCTCCGATTCCCTTGGCTGAAATACTAATGACATCTGCCCTTTCTGCACACTTAGTAGACGCCATTAACATTGTCTTAAGTACCTTTGTAACCCTGATATAGTTTCTCATAAATTGTGGAATTCAGCCTCTAACATCATTTCTTTGTGTCCAGTTATTCAGTGTGCCCAAATTGCTAACATGCTGCCGTATGTGACATAAATCAGGCGTTAAGTGGACTGGACAAGTAAATCGTTATTGAAGATTTGAAGAAAAAAAAAAAAACTTTGCAGAATTGCTTGCTTTTTCTAACAATTTGAAACAAGCTTAGCTACACATTTAAAGGTGGATGATACCATTTCAAACTGACCGAACAGCACTTGACGTTCACTTGAACCTTCAGTTGGGTTTCGTAACTATTTTAAACTAATTTGTGGAATCAGTATTGCGCATGCCTTTGCCATAGAAGATAAGCTAAGGAGTATTCGGGTCAGTGGTATTTCAAGTTTCCTTCAGTTTGAAATATGACTGTCTCCATTTTTACAGGAGTTGTATTTCCCGATAGCATTCCTAGCCACCTATTAATCTCAAAGTCTCTACTTCTAATCATAATGAATGTTAAGGAGTGTTTTTGAATCTCTAATTAGCTCAGTGCTTTGAAACGAAATTTCACTGAAGTTAGTCTTTGTTTTCCCATTCCATATGTAATCAATTAAGGGTTAAAGAATGACAGCTAGCAACCAAAGGAAATATAAAATAAAGAAAATGTTAAATTACCTGTTAGCTATAGGACATGTTTTCTGCATCTGGATTTATTAAAGTACTTATTTGTTTTTTTGACCATTTTTTTAATCAGTTTTTTGTCGATGCAGAATGTCATTTTTTTTAG
This sequence comes from Sceloporus occidentalis, assembly GCA_023333645.1. Classification (NCBI taxonomy): domain Eukaryota; kingdom Metazoa; phylum Chordata; class Lepidosauria; order Squamata; family Phrynosomatidae; genus Sceloporus; species Sceloporus occidentalis. Next base: position 7,206,891 of record JALMGF010000046.1, read on the forward strand.
TATTAATCTGATTTTGCTTTGATTTATTTTTAAATTACTTTAATATCAACTAGTTTTCTGATGTATTTTTCCAAATTACTCATATACAATGTGGGTTTTGTATAAAAAGAGATTTTGGAATAGTGGAGTATGGAGTGTGGTCTTATCACCATAGCATGTATATCAGACTGTTCCATCAGGTGATTATTAGCTATTGTGGCTATTAAACTTTTCAGGCTTTGCATCAGAGGAATCAGCCTTCAATCACATAAATAATAATATTCCTGAATTAATCACAGTTCCTCTACAAAGCATCTATTCGTCTTCAACATACAGCTCCAAAACCCGTCGGGCCAAAATATGGATTTGTTTTCAATTTTACAATATTTAAAGACTATATGTTATTATGTTCACTATATTGTTATAAATGTAACAAAATGAAATTGTAAAGAAATTCTTTTTCTCTTTCAAGCTCTGCCAAGCTCCTTAAAATTAAGATTGTGACGGGCTTGCGACACACTAAGTGTCACAGGTTAAATGTTACTAAAATTACACAAACTGAATAGTAATCAGAGCCGGCCTTAGGCGTTGTGGCGCCCTGTGCAGACTACTCCTCTGGCGCCCCCCCTCACTACCCCCCCTCCCTGCCCCTTCAAACTACCTCCCCGCCCCTTCAAACTACCCCCCCTCTGCCCCTTCAAACTACACCCCCCCTTCAAACTACACCCCCCCTCTGCCCCTTCAAACTAACCCCCCCCCCCACTTACCTTGTTGCCGGAGTCCTGCGGTGAGAGCGGGAGGCATCCGTCTTCTCGCTCTGCCGCGGTGCTGGCATTTCATGTTGAGTGCCGGAATAGTCCGGCGCCCAACATGAGATGCCGGCACCGCGACGGAGTCACGGAGAGTAAGGGGCGCCGAGCGGTTGCTTAGAACTTCACGAGCAACCGCTCGGCGCCCCTGCCCGGGACTTAGATTACAGCATCGTTTTTTTTAAAAACTTTATTTAACATGAATGTTAAAAAAAGTTTAAAAAAAAAAAAAAGATGTTTTAAGTTAAGTCCCGGGCAGGCGCCCCTGCTACCATGGCGCCCTGTGCGGTCGCACAGGTCGCACACCCCTAAGGCCGGCCCTGATAGTAATTGCTGGTGGTCTTCTGCTCCGGTGACCACTTGGAGGTCCCAGTGCATTATGGGAATGAATTACTCTCCCGTTAGACATAAAGCAGCTGTTTCATTTTTTCCTTATCAGGAGAAAGGCATCTTACAGACCTTCTCACACTTAAAGAAAACAAGCAAGCCCCTTCTTTCATGACTACATTTGAAAGCCTGTAAAACAAATAGGCAAGCATATAAAAAACAAAACAAAATACAAATAGCCTGGGCCTGTATCTTTCAGAAACTATTGTTAATATTTGAAGAGTGCGTAAACATTGCATGTAAATGGGGATATTTGTTTAGAATCAAATGAATGAGTGGGTTGGGATGTCCCACAAGTAAGACATTTGTTTGCTTTTAAGAAACGAAAAAAAAAAAAAAAAAGCCTTCAGTGACTTCATATAAAATAGGAAATTTGCATTCTGTCACTGAGGGACGCCGATGTATAAACATATCAAAGAGTGTTTTATTCCACCTCATCTGTATGTCAATTACATCCAATGGTTGAATAGCGGTTTTCAGCCAGCTCTTGGCAGATGCATGCTACTGAGCCTGTGAATTTGGGATATATTTACACTTGATTAAGTCTGTCTAAACACCGAAGGGGGGGGGAAAAAAGAGCTTCTACTCGTTTAATGGTAGACTTAATAGTAGCGTTTTTATTTTACAAGGAATTGGTTTGATTTATATTTCAGGAATATATAAAATTGTTTAGAACCTGAAGGCTCATTATCTATTATCTATAAACTAAAAAAAATATAGATAGATAGATAGATAGACTTGGAAATATAATTTTAAATAATTTAAATGCACTAAATATAAAACAATTACATAATCAATTCATTTCCTTCAATCCAGAATCCATGCAGTTCTAAGTCAAATAGAAGATTATTAAGGTTATTAAACTAAAGTGTTTTATTTTTGTTTTTTTTTTACTGACCATGTGATCTCATGTCTCTTTTAGGTGGAAATAGCGCTGCAGGATATCAACGACAACCCACCAGTCTTCCCAACAGACATACTTGATCTCACTGTGGAGGAGAACACTGGAGATGGCTCTAAAATCATGCAACTCACTGCTACAGATGCTGATGAGGTATTTATTATGGCATTTGTAATATTGACTCATATGAAACTCTTGTACTTCATCTATTACTTTCGAAATGTCACCAAACTTAAAGGAACACTCCAGCCATAATATGCACTTTAGCTACGTGGTCATTTTAAATTTTCATGGTATCCCCGAGAATGCCCCTATTTGGATTTGCCCCTTTACCTGCCCCCAGCTATTTGCGTGTAGCAGATGTGTTCGGTTGAATACATCTCCCTGCATATAATATACTCACCTCCAGACAGCTCCAGCGCTGGCTTTGGGAACCCGTGTACATGTGTACAAAGTAAGGATAGCTATCCTCTCACTGATTGGCTGCTTTAAAAGGACCACAAAGGAGGAAGGCAGCTGCAGAGCTGCAGTTTCTAAATGTGTTTTTTTTTTTAGTTTCTGAAAAATACATAATAAAGTACGCAAATAATACTTTAGTTTGCATTCTTCTTTAGAAGGGCAACTATTTTGAATACGTAAGTGATATGAAAATAAAACAATTGTAAGGAGTAAATGTAACATATAACATAGTGTACGTGGTACGCGCTATATGTTTAAAGTAGCACAGTAGTACTTCCATAGGAAATGTCCTCATGTTTGTGGCTGATAAAACTCACCATGTGTACTCACAGGAAGGAAATATTAGTATTTTCATTGTTTCGCATAACAAATCTATGTGAGAACCTTTCCTTTAACTTTCCATTATATACGATTTCTAATATAAAGGTGGCTTTAGACGCTCTATTTTGTAGGAAATAGGTAAACACAAAATGAGAGAAATATAGATAAAAAATGTCTCTTATTTTTCCTTGGCTAGCAAGCGAAAATTTTCACCCTCTATATATAATATAAATAAATCTATAGGCATGGGTCTTGTAGCCTGCACTGTTTATGCATATATATGCAATGCATCAGTACTCCATTTATTAAAATAGAATACTTTTTGGACCATAAAGAGGCAGATGCATTTTTTTTTATGTTTGTAATAAGAAAACCATTGAAAATAGAAATTATACTTTGTAGCCATTTTTTATAATAGAAAACAAAGAGGTTATATTGGAAAAATCAGACTCATGGATGGTTATTTCCCCCCAATTTTTATGATTATAGTCAGTTTTTTTTAACACACATATGGAGGTTTAGACTGGGGTTGTTCAGCCTGCAGCACTTCACCCTTGTTAGATTAAAACTCTCATCATTCTCAGCCAGTGACTGCAGATTATCCACCCCTGGTGCATACCATGCAAGCTGTCCTGTGATAGTAGGATTCATACATGTGCATGTATCCAGCTGAGAAGGCTGTGGAAGTTGGAGAGCAACAAAAGCTAGAAGGTCATACTTTACCCAGCCCGGCGTACATCAAATAAACTAGGGGGTGACTCAAAGTGTGTCCTGTCGATAGCTGTAAGCATTGGCTTTCTGGTAACGTTAATAAGAGAATGATTTGCTTGATCTTAAGATGGAAGGGCAGATGAAACAAGAGATGTCACCAGAGACATGGGCATAAACATTGTTTAAATAAGACACAAATGTTACAGCAAATTCCATCACACAAGAAAGGACACCCATTTCATGCTTAGCTGCTCGTAGAAAGAAGAGCAGCACAAAAATGGCCTAGGGTAAATAGATGGTCTTTATCGTACTTGATCAGTCTGTCTTGACCAGCACCAAAGACTCACAGTGTTCTACAACATGACACACAGCTGACCCTTGGATCCAGCCTCTCTGAAGGACATACTCATTACCACGGAAGACATTCTTCAACAGAAAGGGGGAAGCAGGTGCTCGCTCGCTATAAATATAAATAAATATAGCATTTCTTTTGCACATCTGTATTTTTTTTTACATGAAATACTGTCCATTCATAAAATATCAACATTAATGAATTACCTAGAATAAATACAAGTTGGAAGAATTATCAGGAACAATGATCAGCTTTTTCTGAAACTCCTTTTGGTTTGTGGTTATCAAAATATGCCGAATGTTTATTTACGTTTTGGATTATATTGCATTTCATGTTTGGATTGCTTCCCTTTTTTCACCTGTTACATGAACCATTTATTATTTAACTGGGTTAAAACTTCTGCTTTCGTAGCTGGTTTTTATTAAAACATGAATTGTGGTTAGTTGAGAGATGTTAAATTTTCTAAGAATGTTTTTTCTTCTGAAACATATGACAAAGTGGTACATGTGTAAATACTGGACCCCAGCACATGTGCTTAACTAGTCTGAGTTGTCTCCTTGAGATTCAGTTCTAACCTACTTTTTATCTCCATTATTTCTCAACAATATTTCATGTAAAACTCAAGTTCAACAAGTTGTCCTTAAACCCATTAATGACAAAGCATCGTGAGCCCGTACATGTACATGCTTTTTCGTGACGGGGTTAAACATGCTTACTAAAATGAACCGTGCCCCTTTCTTATTACATGGACTTGGGTGATGTGATGTCACAGGGTGTTTTGTCCCTGGAAAACCTCATCACTGCCTTCTTTATAGCCATGCTTGTATCGGACACTGTGTATTTAAAGTCTGTTATTCACAATAAGTGGGACACTACAGCAAACAACGTTTTGTTTGGGAATGTCTTTGCAAATTAAAGACTGTTGGCAGTTGTACTTTTGTCCTGTGCCTTAGCTTCGTTGTTTTCTATGGTCCTGGCACTTAATCTTCACTACTTTTTCACTACATCCTCAAGAACCACTGGTTTATGCAATGCCGCATAACAAATAAAAGTGGTCATCTCCCCTTTGCAACATTAAATCAGTGGCCAATTTACCTAAATCAGAAAAGGGATTAAAACAGATTATTATTCCTAAATCAGACTTTCCATAAAAAGGCAGGAATGCCTTACTAGACATTATCAAGGTATATAGATATATGTAAATGTACTTATGCACTCAATTTGACATTACTTTGTAAGGCTTTCTAAAAAATGTTTTATTAAAATGTATTCAACTTCTTTAAATAGACAGTCTGCAGAGCAAAGACATACCAAAGTACTTAGTACTTATGAACAGGGCTTTTTCCACACTAATGACCAAAACTGTTTCTTTCCCTTTATACTATATGTATATTCAACCAAAATTCCCCTTTTTATATTCAGTGTGCTCACACTATTTATATATTGTTTTTTTCTTAATAATTCAATAAAAATAGAAAAAAATAAAACACACATTATTTGCATTCTTACTTAGAATTTCTTCCACAAATTAAGTGTCACCGATGAAAAAAAATCCTGATTTGTGTTCAGCAACATCCCCATCCAGTGCATGTTTTTGTAATTTATTTATACTACATTAACTTTGTTATTTTTTAGTTCAGGGGCAGGGAAGGTTTTCTTTTTAATTTTTATTTCTAGTTCCATAGAACACGTCTCCTGCGAGGCAAGTATCTGGGGAGCTGGGAAACAGACCAAATGTATACAGGCAATGCTGATGAATACCTTTATGCATTTGCATTAAAAAAAATAAATAAACAGTAATTATTAGGTAACACTAAGTCGTCATATGAATTAAAGTGCAAGTGAGGGCTGGATGTACACTTAATAGTAGCTATATTTATTTTTCTTAAAAAGGTTACAGTTTAAGGGAAATTCTCTGAATTTTTCAGAGAATGGCAGAACGTTTCACTTCTGATTCCCCTTGTGTAAAGACTGTAGTATATCGTATTACCCATGTAAAAATCCCAGAATGTATAGGTATGCTTAAAACGGTGTTAATAATTAGCTAGTTATGAGAAGAATCATTTAGCACTTAATTTCTACCATATTGACAATTTGTTGGTGGTTAGTGGGAAATCACGTCTCTAAGTTTCAACTTGACGTAAGTAACTGAAGCATTATTGAAGCATGTATATGAATTGGAAACCTCCCAATGCCTATAATATAGACTGGTTTAAGTGAATGGCAAAGTAGGCCCATCTTATGTAGGTTACAAAAAGAAAAGTCTAGGGCTCTGTGAGAGCACATATCTTTTTTAGTAAGTTAATGTGTTGACTTTTTTCTCTTATAGGGTGCTAATGCCCTGGTTACCTACACTATCATTAGCGGTGCTGACGACAGCTTCCGCATTGACCCTGAATCTGGTGACCTGATAGCAACCAAACGCCTGGACAGAGAGCGCCGCTCCAAGTACTCTCTGTTGGTCAGGGCTGATGATGGTCTTCAGTCTTCAGATATGAGAATCAATATCACAATAAGTGATGTTAATGATCACATACCCAAGTTCTCAAAGGCAGTGTACTCTTTTGACCTAACAGAAGATACGATTCCAGGTAAGACAATGTTATGCCTAATTATCACTAAACTATCAAAATATTTTTTTATGTTATGATATTGTTTTTTTTTATTTGTAAGTAATCTCCCTGTTCATATATCAATTGTAGTAAGAATTTATGTCTTTTAGGAGATAAGATAATAGGGATGGTGTCAGAATATCACATATTCAAAAGATGGATGACCAGTGCTCTAGTCCTTAATTATGTATGGCTGCTTAAGTGTTGAGGAGGCTCTCTCTATACACCTCTGTTTGTACTGATCAATTAAAACGAGCCACATTGCACACAATAACATCAATACTTGGGTACTTTCCAAAATTCATACAACTTTGTTTTCACTAAGTAGATGAATATTTAAAATGCCATTGGGTATACTGTGTCCTCAGACTGCACCAGGCTTCTTAGAAACGAAAATCACTGCTTTTTCACGTCAGTAAATATATTTTGCTTAACATTTTATGTGTTTTGCTTGTATGACAGGTTCCATAGTAGCTTCAATACAAGCGACTGATGATGACTCTGGTGTGAATGGAGAAATCACATACACTGTTAGTGATGATGATGAAGATGGCATATTCTTTCTGCACCCTGTGACAGGAGTCTTTAATGTAACACGTGCTTTAGATTATGAAGTACAACAATATTACATTCTCACTGTATGTGCAGAAGATGGAGGAGGCCAATCCTCGTGTGTAAGGGTATACTTCAACATCTTAGATATAAACGATAATCCTCCAGTCTTCAGCTTGAGCTCATACAGCACTTCTATTATGGAGAACTTGCCTCATGGATCAACAATCCTCACATTTAATGTCACGGACCTTGACGAAGGTATGCATTATCGGCTAGAGGCACTCAAGTAAAATATACAGTAAATGCAATATATAGCTGTAGCTAGTTAAGTCTCAAATATCTTGTTATCAATTCCATTTAAATATTTCTAGTATTCTTAAGTTTAACCTCGTGTAAGTAAAAGTGGCAATATTGGGAAAGGTATGTAGAATTTAGAATTTAGGGTTCATTATTTAAAACTGATAATGATTGTTGTGTTTATGTTCTGTATATTTTATCTCTTATCTCGTAATTATCAGCTACTTTCTTTTACCACACACACACACTTTTGTCACTCATTCACTCTAGCGACTACAAAGGTCAAATGGTCATGTACTAAAGCATTATAAGGTCATGGGAAAGTCATGGGAATATAATATTCAGGCTCCTGCACAAAATCAAATCATTTTCATTGACATGGGCCACGGTATAAGTTATTTCAGGTTATGTGAACTGTTTTGCATTTTTATCTTGTATGGTGCATTTACTTAATGAAACGGCCAAGCAAAAACATGAATGAATTAATAAAAAAATAACTATTAAATTTATAAAAATGCTAAGGCTTTATATGCTCTGAAACACAGCGCCGTAGATAACCATGATCCTGCCATTATAGCAGCAGTATTAATAGTACACAGATGCAAGTACAATATACCCCTCCTTGCCATCATATAAAGACATAGGACCGCAGTGCACATATGAACACAGTAATAATAATAATAATATTATTAATAATAATAATAAGCATATGTCATGTATGCTGCAATCAAAACAGGTTGATATCAGTGTCAAAGCAATTACATTCGTTAAATGTTTTCACCTCTGAGAAAAAAATAATATATTCTAATGCAAGGGCTTTATGCCTTCAAATAACATGAAAATCTATTGCCATACCAGATGACCAGTTTAAAAATGTCTTCTAAAATACTGGCTTATGGGAGACCATATTTAAATGTATTCAAGCAATGTTAAGTGTTCTTGTCCCTTTGTGCCACTATTCGGGGGATCAGCGAAATATAATGCAATGTTTGGGTATGATTATGATCGCTGAGGCATGGTAAAAGCATATGGTTATTTTGTAAAGGCTTGCAGTATGCATGAATAATACATGAGCCTCTAGTTTGAAGGTAACAATAGTAAGGTCTTTTTATGAATACACAAAATACCATGTCTAAAGTGTTAACAAATGGCTTTCTTTTGTGGCATTTTTGGCACTGTATTAATTCATTAAACTGAGATTAAAAAACAAAAAAAATCAGACGCGTGCAAAAAAGTCTAGAACCCCCAAACAAAAATGCACTTAGGCTGTTATGTTATGCATATGACATCTGTTTATGACTGTAAATTGTGTCATTATTTGATAAATTATTAGTTTCAAAAAATAATTTTAAATAGTGATTATGTGAGAAGTGACATAAACAAGCAGTTTACTTTATCAACTTTATCTACACCAGTGTTACAACTTTTAGGTGACAGATGATAAATTAATGATAGAAAGAGTATTAAAAAGAAACATAAATGCATTTAAGTATTAGGTAAATGGTCTGAAGGGTTATCTTTAAGTGTTTATACTAAAAGATACGGTGAGTAGTGCACACGATATCCTATTGAAACATATCAGCTGTAATCCTCTAGTTTTTTTTTTTTTTAATCTGTTGTATTTACAATGCCAAACTTTACGGAAGCTTCTGCTTATAAATTTCTAATTATATAAAACCTGAACTAACAACATCAGATTACAGTTTATTTTAAGTACACAATGATAACTATATATATATATATATATATATATATATAATTTTTCACACAGCCTCAGTGCCATTGTATTATGTGTTTATTATTATTATTATTTATTTATCATATTCCATCATACTTCACAGCACTGTAAAGTTATTAGCTGTCATCACTGTATTATGTATGATCTGGCTCACTTTTTACCACTCTCACACCACTGCACCTTATTTTATCGTAGAGGAAAGCATGTCCTCGGTTTTAGTACCTGTGTTATACGGCGTGTGTTTTAATCATAGCGGTTTCCTGTACACTGGCCTTGCACATACTACACCCTTCCGAGTCATGATAGGCAATGATTAATGCCTTCAGGAACCCACACAAAAGATCCGTCTGCTATTCAGGAAGTTTCAATATACATTCAACTCGTGAATATTTATAACAATTATATTCCCAGTTTCAAAAGAAAAACTGCATAGCTGTTTACCAGTACATATGGAGATGTTACAGATCAGTAACTCTTGTATAAATGGATCTAATAACATAGTTAAACTAAAAATGCATATTCTACTCAAAACATGATTTTTTTTAAATTTAAAGTATAGATATTGTATTAAAATAATCCTCATGTTTGCCCATCCCAACCATTTTATGTCAAGCGTCCAGTTTGTCAGCCATTGCATACGTACAGTGGCCAGAACTGTGGCTAACCAAATAATGACACCTGATGTCTGTAGGAAAGGTTTGCTGAGCACAGAATTGATGATCTTAATGGTGAAAGATGGAAAAAAATATATGGGGATTCTTTGTGAGATTTTCATATAAATAATCCTTGAGATAAATGTTGCTTTCAACCTGAAATACAGACCCGCATTAAATTTAGAGCCTTTCAGAACTGATTACTATTTGCATGACATAAATGTACAATATACAATTAACCTAATTGATTCCATACCAAAGCTTAACTAGCTTCCCTAAACTGTAAAGCTGCTTTTATTAATCGGGCCTTTTGTGACATACTTTATAGTGGAGCACGCTTAGTGACGAATCCCTCTATCATTTTCCTGTTGTTGCTTATAGTCATTATGATGTCTATTTTTAATTCAGACTTGATTCAGCTTCACTCAATAGGTTGATATATATATATAGATTTTGAGAATCAAAATTATGTAATTTTGAATATAAACTGTAGTGTTTATAACCAGTAGAATAAGCCATATTTCTTGTCTTTCCTTCCAGGTCTGAATTCTGAACTTTTTTACAGCATATCTTCTGGAGATAGTATGGGCCAGTTTCAGATCGATCATAGTGGTGTCTTGAGCATTCGTCAGACCTTGGATCGGGAAAGTCAATCCTTCTATAGTCTAGTTGTTCAAGTGCATGACATGACACCCCCACCAGCATCTAGATACACAAGCTCAGTTGAAGTATCTATCATTTTGTTGGATGTAAACGATAATCCACCAAGGTTTATTTCACCAAAACTCACTTACATCCAAGAGAATACTCCCACAGACACTATTGTTTTCCGGGCACAAGCCACGGATCCAGACAGTGGACCAAACTCTTATATTCAGTACTCATTACTTAGTTCACTTGGAAACAAATTTGTCATTGGCAATATTGATGGAGAAGTTCGCTTAACTGGGGAACTGGACCGTGAAGATGTTTCCAATTATACCATAACCATTATAGCTACTGATAAGGGAAAACCATCACTTTCTTCCTCAGTTGATGTGGTTGTTATAGTGCTTGACATCAATGACAATAACCCTCGGTTTTCACAAAGCATATATAAAGTAGAGATTAGTGAAGACACTTTAACTGGAACAGATCTCATTCAAGTAACAGCTTCAGATGCAGATGAAGGTGTCAGTGGAATGGTACGCTACTCTATTATGGAAGGTAATCCAAGTGGTGAGTTCAGGATTGACACTGTTACTGGAGTTATCTCAATTGCCAAACCACTGGATCGGGAGCGGAAATCATCATATTCACTTACTGTCCAATCATCAGACCGTGGAAGCAGCCCTCGTGCGGATACAGCAACGGTCAATATACTGCTCTCTGATATCAATGATGTTATGCCTAAATTTGAATTATCCCCATACACGGTGAACGTTCCAGAGAACCTAAAGACATTGCCAAAGATTGTTCTTCAGGTCAGTTGAATTAATAGGAGTTGATGTTTTTTCAACACATGGGGGAGTGGGGGGATCAGCTTGAAAACTCCAATGGGCATAAGCCTTTTGTAGCCAGTCTGTAGGTGTTGCTGAATTATATCATGAGGGGCAACAAGTCTGTTTTCATCCCATAGTTTATCTAAATTTACGGTTGTGGGAAGCTTTGTGCATTGAGAACTATAGGCTGCAAATACATTTCACAGTATTTATTGCAAAAATGTAGAGATACCTTCAAACTACACTTTGAAAAATATGTTGTGATCCAACCTCCAAGGGCAGTCAGGTACATTTATGGAAATTACTTTTTCTCTTGTTAGGTACTTGGGCTATTTTACACAGACACACATTTTTGCTCTGTTTTGGCACTTATATATAGTTTTATTAATACACATAAAACAGACAATATACATTTGCTAATTCATTATTTTGAAACGTGAGCACCCATTATTGTTATTGTTATTTTTGTTATTATAGGTAGTAGCAAGAGATGATGATCAAGGTCTAAACAGCAGGTTGACATATTCTTTGGCCTCTGGCAATGAAGATGGTGCCTTCAGATTGTCATCAAGTGGACAGTTAAGTTTAATTAAAAGCCTAGATCGTGAGGAAAAAGAGCAATATACCTTATTGATCACAGCTGCTGATTCAGGTACTGTTATTTTGTTATTATGTTTTGTTTACAAATTCAACACATGTGTATGTATGTATATATAGTCATTTAAAAAAATATATTATTACTTTAATAAATCGTATTTTGTGACAGTTCTCCCTTTCTTACAAGCTAATTGCCCAATTTATCTAAGATTAACAGTTTTGAACTTTAGTGAACCGATTTCCTCATGTTAAGCTGAAAGCATCATCCATATTAAAAGCCTCTATGTGTTCTGAAAGCTATTATTACTTAATTGATATAACTATGAATAATATATTTGGATACAGTGGTTGTCATTGTCAGTGCACTAATAGATTTAAAAAAAAATCCTAAAATTTCCTTTATAATATTTTCATAGAAGTTTATACACTATTGACACAGTTATAATAATAATTGTTATAATTATAAATATAAGATTCCCTGATTGTTTTTTTTTTGCAGTTGACTTAATTTCATGGTATGCTAAATGCTGCCTTTAAACATATCTGTCTTCTAGAAATGATTCCCATCTGTGCTATCTCATCAAGGTAAATGAGATGGGTAGTATTCTCTCAAAGTAAAATGCCTGGATTTTTTCAGCTGAGCAAATAAAGTATCATCGCATGCAAGCAGATGAGTAGTTATTATGTTAATTTTGCAAACTTCAAGTTGACTGGCACACAGACCGATTCCCTGTGTAGGATTCTGCAATTAGTGTCTTCCAAATTTGCATCCAAATGACTAATATAAGCATGCGACAAAGTACGCAATCAGCGCACAACCAGCAAATACTATTTAAAACCACCTATCCAAATAATAAATATCGGCTAATATATATTAAAAAATTATATATAACATATAAAAAAAATTATAAAATATATATATATATATATCAAAAACATGCTTTTTTGTTTTTCTTTTTTGAGAAAAATACAAAGTATCAAACTAATGTTTACATTCCAATGTTAAGTACCGTTAAATAAACTATTTTGTACGGCAAATTGTCCTCAATCCCCTTTTGGAATACATTAAAATATGTTATTGCTACAAGAATGTAAAAATGATTATGGATTTAGAAGCAATTAATGATGAGTTGTGATACTGGGACCTATTCATGAAACATCTGCACATTGTTTGCTTAGTTGGCTCATGGAAACCTACAAGTTGAACTTTAGTTTACATTTTGTTGATTTGGCCCAATAGCATTATTGACATATAATAAAGGGATTAGAACATAAAAGAGCAGAGAATGTTCCCCTTTTTATTTTTATTGTTTTCTATCATGATATGGTATTTCTGTATAGCCCAGAGATTTCAACAACAATGAATTGACTTTTCTACCCCAATTTTACATGGGCAATTTAAAAGATTAATATTCCCACATGCAAATCCTAGGAATAGCACTTTTAAAACTTTGGAAACTTGGAAAAAAGATGTAAAGTTACATACATTTTGGGGACCTCAGAGGCCTCTTCTTCAGATTAAATCATAAATGTATACTTGTGTTAATAAACAGATAACCCCGAAAAGTAGAGGGGCAATCATCAGTTCCACATTACTTGGATGTGTATAATTGCCAGAAAACTAAATAGACATGCTTTTAAAAGGCAAGCGTATAAATATTTTTTTCCTTTAACTGTGATTTGCTTTGTGAAAAAGCCAATGAGAAAATCGTTTTGCTTTTCGCCATCTGGATGAGACTAAGAAAGATAGGTAAACATTATGCTTTGGCCATCCAACAGGAATAGTAATGGGATGGCAGCGCTGTTCCTAAATGTCTTTAACTTATGGGATCCTGTCTTTTGAACATTTTGTTTCCAAGGGAAATTGGAGACATTCCTCTAATCATCATCCTTTTATTTATTGGGTGCATTGATATTGTGCCACACATCTGGACGCCTTCTAACAATCAGTGTCTACTGTTCCAGTGAAAGCTGTGGATATAACATGCAAAGGGGTATTAACAAAAAGTGTAGCTGCATCCAATGAATACAGGTCAATTACGTACTAATAAGCACCACAACAGCTGGCAGGTATTGGATGGTTATTTCTCGCTTATACGAGGATACATAGTGATACTATGCAGCCCAATCATGATTCATTTGTTAATGTGGGCTGCTCCCCCTGAACCAATGAAAAGAAGGGGGCGTATTCTGTCCAAACCACATTTTATAAAGGATGTCGAATAGGCAGGACACGGATTGATAGATCCTGATGAAGCCGGAGGCTCTGCTGGAGAAACGCGCATTGGGTTTTTCGTCTTTCTAGTTTCACCCGCATACTAATACGAGCTATAGAGGACGGGCCTATCCCATTTTTGAACAGGGATAGAATGTAATCCACCATCGCTATGTTTTGAATAGCAAGCACTATATGTTTCGAGGGTATGGTCCAGTAGCTAGCGGTTATATTGATGCATTTGGGTGCTTTGAGTGAATAGGAGTAAGGACAGGGTATAGTACATTTAATTTAGTTACTTAAGAGTGTTTTAATTATTTTAATAAAGGTTATATTTTAATCTTGCATTGCATTTATTTATATATATTTAATGTTTAACATCTCTAGCTGTTCTTCACCTTGCCCCAAAAAATGTGCAAAGAACCTCCCTCGGGTGCCTTAATAGCCTACAAAAAAAATGTCACTGCCCATAAGTGAATTTTTTGTCACCTGTGTAACAGTGTACAATTCAATTTACTTTGTGCATTAATCTTTCTGCCAAAATCACCAGTCACCCATTTCGTTCGGCCTTAATTCAAAAACAAACAAAAGGGTCATGGATAATTTTGCCATTGACATTGTTAGCTTTGCCATGGATGACAATTATTCTTGAACCGATACAGCAGAAAGTAGATAAACAAAGAGATCAGTTTAACGCAGCAAGTGAAACAAGATACAATAATGTATACCCATGCTGTCAGAGGCCCAATTTATTGCGGGCCACCTACTAAAAAACATTCAGCATTTAGACACAAAAGTAATTTATAAAGATGAGTAATCATTTGTTACCAGTAATTATGTGGTGGACGGTTTAAGGGTTTAGTTTCAGTTTGAGGATTTGTCAACCATAATTAAACTGTAGTTTGCAGTGGATCCATTTAGAACACGTGCCTTTAATAGAAAACTATTCACCTATATTTCATGCCAAATTATTATTATTATTATTATTAGGTGAACTGATAATAAAGCACACGTAATGCAAAGTTGTCCTTTGTGGCAGTTCAAACTTTAAGAAGAAGTCGTCTTTAAAGTTTAGTCCACACATATATATATATGAACCTCCATGAACTACTTTCACAAAGGTCTTTGGAGTATGTTCTCTTGGGCCAAACCACCAATATCTATTTTTCCAGATTAAAAAAATTACAATAAAAGGTATAGTAAATAATTATTGAACCACATTTTGTCTTACAAAGTATCACTTGCTACTACACATGAACAATAAATCCTTTAGAGAGTACTTCGTTTCACAAAGTTTCAGCCAGCTTTGATGATTTAGGTTAATCACATTTGGAGAAATATTTTTTCCCCTCGTTAGGGCTATTTCTGGGGTGGTAGCATGCGCTCGTCTTTGGCGGAACAACAGACCTTGTCATTTAGCTAAGCCTCGGCATTACTTCTTTTTATAAAGCATGTACTCCACAACAAGCCACTTTAGCAGTTTACGACATGTTGTACTCGGCACTCACAAGGGGTGCATTGTATATTAATTTGGAAAAGGAAAGACAGTTTTAAGGTTAGCTTTATTTTCCTATGGATGTAATTTTAGATTGTTTACATTGCTACTTTGGGTTACATTACGAGATATTTAAGCTGTGTGCAGTAAAACAAACATGCTTGCTATAAAGTATCAGATATTTTTTTAAGTGAATTTGCCAATTTAAAATAAGATTTGGTGTCCTTCTGTTCTAAACTCCCCAACATCTGTGTATAATATTATTGATACACAATGAATGCACTACAGTGGTACGTTACAAATTTAAAATTAAATTGATTAAGAATGTTAAGTGAGAAGCGCAGGGAAACGTTTGTGTATGGAAGTGCTGTGGTATGTATTATATTCACTGCAAGATTATCAAACGTTCCCCTCCTTTTCCTTTATAATGCAAATCAATTTGGAAAAAGCCTTAACTCTAAAAATATTATTCATTTCTTCTCTCTTCTTATAATAATAATAATAATAATAATAATAACTGTTCTCAAAAATATTTATTTTACAAATTTGTAAACTGTATGTCAACTAGAAAAAACTAGAAATCTATTAAAATAAATTATAAACTTATAAATAAATTAAATAAGTTTAAATAAATAATATTTACTGGACAGATATGGTATAGCATAACTCCTATCATTAAATACTGAGCCAGACATTGATGGTGTACAGCATAACTCCCATCACTATACACCAAGCCAGACATTGATGGTAGTGCAGGATAACCCCTGCCTGTTCCACAGCTGCCCCTAAAATATCCCGTGTCACTTTAGCCCCTGAGGTAGCCTGTCTGTGTCACCTCTGCCCCTGAAGCAGCTTGCCTGTGCCAACTCTTCCCCTGAAACAGCCTGCCTGTGCCAACGCTGCCCCTTTAGCAACCTGCCTGTGCCACCTCTGCCCCCTAAAGTCTCTTTCCTGTGCCACCTCTGCGCTCTAAGTAGATACTAGTACTAGGAGTACTCTAGGAGGGGGAGAAATTCAGGAAAACCAATAATTTCACATATTTTAGGAGTCACTAGGAGGCGGAATCACTAATTTTGTCATAATGCATCTACAATTTTTAACGTGTAACCACACAACTGAATAAAACCATATTTACAAAAGGAATATGATCAAAGTGGTTGAAAAGTAACACTTTCCAAATAATTCCATGTCATCCCTAATATGCATCAACAGCTGACACTGGTTCTGTTTCCATTTGTCCAGCAGATTAGATCTTTCCATGTTTTTGCATAATCTACAATTAACTGTATTGGCAAACTGTTTTATCCTAGGATTAACTCTGTCTGGTATGCCCTGAAAATCTCATTGTTTGTTCATTTTATACTATCTGCAGCAGTATAAAAAAAGATACAGCAAGTGATGATCAGAAACATACTGTGTCAACAATCTTTACTAAGACGTGTTAATCACATGCACTCCTGTTAATTCTCTTAATGGTATAAAGAGACAAAAGGCATCACATTTTAATCACCTTATGGTCATCATAGTGTTGTTAGAACACAATATACAACAGCTGTTTTTGTAGTTGAATTAGTGTGCCATTTATAATAATATTGAACATATATGTATGTATATTAAGACATTTTATATATCCACAAATATATTATTATACAAATTCTAGATTTAGATAGATCTGTTTCTTGTCAAGGTCATCCTCCTTCTGCCTCCTGTTAGTCAAAATTATTGTTTCCTAGGGGCACCTGACACTTAAGTCTGTTACACTCCCACCAAATTATACATGTTTTTTAAACATTACTAATTTCCACTTAATAACACATTAATAACCCTTTTAGTGAGTACGTAAACTATAGTGAAGTCCTTTTGAACATTCGGTCATTCAGCTTCCAATAATAAGATCAACTTCTGCGCTGGTCTCTCTACTACTGAGATCTTGTTTATCCGTTCTCCTTTCTTGCTTAGTGTTTTATCACCAAGTGCTATTGTGGCTGTCCTTACTAGTCCATCTGGACTGATTATGGTATCTATAATCCTTCCAAGTCTCCATTCATTTCTTGGCAAATTATCATCTGCATCCATGACCACATCAGCAATTAGAAAATTCCTCTTGGGAGCATGCCAACACTGCCTAGCAGCGATGTTGAGAAGATATTCTTTTTTCCATCTACTCCAAAACTGTTCAGTAAGATACTGTACTCGTCTCCATCTCTTTTTCCCATATAAATCTTCTCTTGTGACCTCTCCTGGTGGTGGCAGGGCTGTGGTGGATTTCATGGTAATCAGATGGTTACGTGTAAGTGGTTCTAAGCTCTTGGGGTCATTTAGGTTGTCCACTGTAAGGGAGCGACTATTGACTATAGCCATGGCTTCATAAAACAAAGTGCGTAGTGAAGCATCATTGAGTCTGCCTTATGAGAGGGAAACTGTAGCATTAACAACACTCTGTACAGTTTTGATTTGCCACTCCCATACACTACCTGCATGACTGGAATGAGGGACATTCATAACAAAATCAAGAAAAGCAGTGAGCCTTTCTGAGTCAAGTTCCTGTAATGGTAAGTTAAGTTCATTAACTTAGAAGCAGACCATACCTTTTGTGCTGTTTCCTTCCTTCTTTAGTCATGAAAGGACCAAAGCAATCCATACCGCAATACACAAACGGTGGAGAAGGCTCCACACGTTCTTTGGGGAGATCACTCATCCTGTGGCCTTCAACAGATTTTCTACAAGTTACACAGTTGTAAGAGGTGACAGCTCTGGTTATGCCAGGTATCCAGTATCCACAAGATCTGATTTCATTAATTGTGAAACATTTTCCTTGATGCTTTACACTTTCGTGATAGTGTGCAATTATCAACCTTGTCATATGATGATCTTTAGGAAGAATCAGGGTGCTTGAACGAGTGAATGCACGATGAGTGGTTTAATCTCCCTCCCACCTTGATTATACCATCTGTATCTAAGAAGGAGTCCAGGTGATGAAGTTTATTATGACCTGGAAGTTGTTTTCCTTGACTCAGAACATCTATTTCTTTCTGATATATTTGTTTTTGCACACCCTTCAAAATCAAGCGTTTTGCATCATCTTGTTCACCCACTGATGCAGGTGAATTGGTTTTATCTTTCTTAAGAAGAAGGCGTGCAATGGCCTTGACAGCCTTAGACCAAGATGAAAATTTGGACAAATAGTCTACAAGATCTTTACTTTCTGTGGTCTTTGTTTGTAATGTCTGAATTTTTCTTACTTCTGGGTCTCCTACTGGGAGTTCCAATATAACATTTGAGTTTGGTATTTCCTTTTTCCACAAGAATGAGGGACCAGCGAACCAGTTAGATGAGAGTAACTCATTTATTGTTCTTCCTCTAGAAGCATTGTCTGCTAGGTTTTCATCCTCATTTGCTGTTTCTACATCACCTCTTTCAATTATGTCCTTCATGTAAGCAATATAGTCTGTCTTGTATTTTTCATTTTTACAGAACTTCTTGTGCAACTGATTAAGTCTGACTTTAACAAGTTCTCTGTTGTCAGGTAAGTATGGACGTTGTTCAAACGGAAGGGGCATTTCATAATGTCCTTCAGCATTTTTCTTTATGCTGCCCTTCAGTTTGTCTAGGAACGCAATATCATCTTGCGAGATTGTCTGGTCATCTGCTGTGACGTCCTTAAAGTCCGACTCTAGTATATGGATTGCATCCACAGGTGTCAAAGCTGGTATCTCCTTTGTGGTTAATCTGTGACAAAGACTGACTGCTGATGATACGTTGATGCGTGGTGTGGAGCAGCCCACAATACTCCATCCTAAGTCTGTCAGAATAGCATAAGGTTCATCTTCTTTACCTAGTATGACTTGTCAGGGAACTAGCACTCTAGGGCAGTTGTAGCCAATCAGTAAACCTGATCTTTACAACTGAGAAGAGGTGGCATTTCCTTTCTATTTACCTTCAAGTGAGCCCAGTTATTTGCTGTTTCTTGCGTTGGTATGTGATCATGATTAATAGGAATACACTCCTTTGTGTATACTGGCGGAAGATTGATATACACTGAGGAATTGTACCCTCTTACACGAAGATTAGACACTCTTTTACTTTCGATGACCGTATTGTCTCCTATCATGGTGGTGAGTTTAAGTTTTATTGGGTGAGTATCTACTTGAAGTACGTTACTTATTTCTTCGTCAATAAAAGTACTGTCACTCTGAGTGTCTAACAAAGCATAAACAAGCTGTTCATTGGATGGATTTTTAACAGACGACACCCATACAGGTACTATCATATATCTCATGACTGAATGACCTGTGCTTGTGATGTTAAGTGACATGGCATTAGTAGTTTCACCATCCTGTACATACGCATTGCTTACCATGGACAGTGATTGTTTCCTAACTCCGTTAGTCTCATAGCTGTAATCGTGAAGACATGTGGGATGACGTAACTTGCATACGTCACATGTGTGGCAACGATGACATTCTTTGGCGCAGTGACCTGGTTTTATACAACCATAACAAAGTTTATTATCTTTGACATATGCTCTTCTGTCTTTCAGAGACTTTTGCATGAATTCTGGGCACTTACAAAGTAGATGATTGTCATCTTGACACAACATGCATGGTGTTTTTAACTGTCCCTTTGCTTTTGTCTGTTTATCATTGTTTAAAGCTGTTTGCATTTTAAAGACAATTGCTTTGTTTCTTTGGGTTTCCTTTTGTGACTCATGTAAATGCAGAGCATGAAAGGAAGTAATAGGATTACACATAATCTCTGCTTCCATTGACATGAATTTTACAAAGTCTTTAAAGGTTGGAAATTCTTTGCCATCCATAAGGGATATTGTGACCTGGCGGTTCCACCTGGAGGCTGCCTAGTCAGGAAGTTTCTGTATCAGCTTTTGGTTCTCTTCACAGTCGTTTAATATTTCCAGGCCTTTCAGACTTCTTAAATGCCTGCCTGCAAGCCATACCTCATGTATGGCTTACAGGCAGGCATTTAAGAAGTCTGAAAATGCTCTCAGACCTTCTGCATCTTTGCACTGTATTCTAGGCCACTTTGACAGCTTCTCCCGGAATGCTCTTTGAATGATAAAGGGCTGCCCGTATCTTTGGTTAAGCTTGTTCCAAGCATCTTTGTAGGATTCCTCATCATTTCGATAAAACGTGCCTTCAAGACATCTGTGTGCTGAGCCACTCACGTACCTTTTCAAATAATAAAGTTTGTCAGCTGCAGAGATGCCCTTTCTATCTATAAGTGGCATAAATGAGGCTTTCCAGTTCACAAACTGAATTGGGTCTCCTTTGAAGACTGTAGGTTCAGGTGTGGGTAACCTGTTGATGGCAATGCTGTCCTGAACTGCTTGAGCAAGGTGAGCCACTTCACTAAGAGTTGTTGACTGAACAACATTGTATTGTGGACGTGTTGTAGGAGAGATTTAATTTCTCTCACTTTCATGTTCATTTTGTAACAAGTTCAACTGATCTTTCGCTTCTTGTTTTATTTGCTCATCATAGGATTTTACTCTGGCGCGTGCAACTTCTAAGTCCTTTTCTAACTGCAGCCGTTCTAATTCAAACTTATGCCTTTTCAGGGGGTTTGCTAAACAAACTAATCAACCTTGTATATGAGGATGGACTCTGATAACTCTTGTTAATATGCTGCCTCTCTTGTATTACTGTTATGACCAGTATTACTGTTGTGACCAGTATGACTCAGCATATCCCAAGGGCATTTCCTTCTGAGTAACAGTCCTACCCCAAACACCTTCCCCCTGCAACATGGACAGTGTAAACCTTATCCACATTTAAACTTACAAAAACTATGAGAACATAAATACAACAAATTATAACATAAATGACAGTTAAGTCTGTTACAATCAGTTATTTTCTTACATTGCTCTTTATCAGGAATATAAAAAGAACATAAATATATTTATATCAAAAACACTGCTCCTAATTGTAAACATATTAACAGATTTTACATACTGAACCTAAAATATTATATATATATATATATATATATATATATATATATATATATGTGTGTGTGTGTGTGTGTATTTAAGAATTTAGAAACAAAGAAACACATGCATCGCACTGGCTAAGTAATTAATAAATATGATTTTGATAAAACTCGGTACCCTTTCTATGTAATGTTTCCTTTTTTGACTATACTCTGAAGATGTCTAGACTGAAATTATTTTTGAAAGCAAATTAAAAAAAGAAAACACTTTTCCCAAAGAATATTCAAGGTCACAATTTTTTTTACCACCCCTGTCATCACCGTTTGATCAGCTTTTTTTGACTATTTAGTCTGATTTGGATGCTTTTAAGTGATTGCTAAACCACGTCAACTTTGTTACAATAGCCCTGGTTCCCTTATTGTTTATAAGTGGTCATCAAAATATAATATTTGTGGATAAGACTGGGACTAGGAAGCATTTCTATTTATGTATACCTTTTGTTGTTTTTTTTTTTCTGCTAAGCCCCAACCCCCATATCTCCTCCTGGAAGCATCTTGCTTCAATGAAATCATTATAATAGCGGTAATAATCTTCTTGTCTAAATCTATTGACTAAAGCTGATTTAGAGGGGTACGCCACTTCAATTACACTGCAGTCCCTCTAGTAACATTTTTTCATTTATTTCAGGAAAAATAACATCAAATTAATGTAAAGTTTGATGAAAATCAAATGTAATGTTTAGCTAGCAACAAGTAACAATAAGACCTAATGTGAATCTTGTGTTAAAAGCTTAATAATACCATGATAAAAGTTTAGTGACATGTACTTGACAACCTTTCTTTGCATTGAGACTTTTGCTACATCTGGGAAAACAACTAATTTACATCTGTTCACTGAATCATAGATCATTCACTGTGAATTAATGATAACTAATGTGACATTCATTTTGTTCTGCTCAAAGCCTACTTATGTATGTCCAATGCTATATGACACTAGCCTTCATTGCAATTGTGTTCGTTTATATTTAAGCACAAAAGCCCTCATCATGTAGATTATTGTCAAGGGATGCTTTAACAAAGATTTTCTGGTGGTCCGCTGGTAAATGATTAAAAACCCAGTCCTCGTGAGTAACCGCTCTTGCAGCGAGATCCTGAATTCTGGGAATAGAGCCTGACCAAGAAAAACAGAATCTCTTACCACAAATATGATATTGGTATTAAACTCAGACTACATAGTTAAACGGTTACCAACTTGCTGCTTTTCCATGGGGCCGGTGACCTCACTTGCAAATTATTCTTTTGCTTACATTTCCCACCACAGATGTCAGAATAGTATATGTATTTTGGGGTCCTAAATTTTAGGTTCCTATTAAGAATGGATAATAACAATAAAATACTAGATTTTCAAGACAAATAATGTAATTTGTGATTGAGTAAATTCAAAGTAGTTAAAAATGATTTTTACTTTGTATTCGGAAATTATGTCTTTGGGGCCATTTTTGTCTAACTGGTGGCTCATGGGCCAGATGAACATTTATATGTATAAGATCAGTGTTATCCAATGTTTTAAATGTGGACAGAGCAATGACCCTAAATAGTGCA